>OZ018410.1:2163922-3363922 GCA_963969595.1 Neckera pumila | reverse complement strand
CATTACTCTAAGTGTTGTAATTATAAACAACACCTTTGAGATAAACAACAACTTCAAAATGAACAACAATTGTGAAAACAGACTAAGGGCTGCTTTACACCTAGAGGCAAGGACAATTTGTTGTGTAAAAAGTCTGAAATGATTACCTATGATTGGACAAAAGGCTAAAATCAATCTAAGTCCGTTTACATCTAGAAGCCAATTTGGTAGAATGAATTTTTTTATTCAAAAACGATTTGATTTGACATAGACCAAGTTCAGTGAATTTGGTGCATAAAAAATGGGAGGCTAATTCTTAGCCTCAAGGCAAATGTCATATTTCAATTCTAAATTTTTGTTTTTATAAAATATATATTTTTTCAACCAATCAAGTTCGCCTTGGATTTTGTGCAATTGGTTTCAAAGGGAATTGGCCCAATCTCCAGGTGTAAAGTGGCCTTGAAAACAAAGAGAGGGCTGAAATTTATTAGATTTTATTGAATCAGACTAGCTTCTTGGCTATTACATTTGGAAGAATTGGCCACATTATAACCTTATTCTAATGAGTAGTTGAGGATGGCATTAAACTTAAAAAGGGCTGAAATTTTGTGCAATTAGCCTTGATTAAGAAGAATTAGCATAGCTTCTAGGTGTAAAGTGGCCCTAAGCTTACATAGAAAGCTAGCTAGTAACAAAAGAGGGAACATGGAGGCTACAATAGGGCAACAGAATATACACTACCTAATATTGAGCAATCCTCATAATCAAAACTAGTATTGAATTGCAATGGTACTAAAGATTGACCACGTATATTTAGAACACTTTTTATATACTCAATTTTCTACCATGAAATTTTTTATAACAGAATTCTTGAATTCAAAATTTTTATGTTAAGAAGATTCAAATTTTCAAACTCTAATATGACAAGTATAAGAAAAAAGGTAAGTTTTTCACTTTGAACGTTGTTATCTTACAATTTACTTGATCATGGTTTCTGAAAAAAAAAATCCACACATTTTTATACATGTCTGGAGCAAGATCATACAATTGGATTTGCAAAATAACAAATATTTTTCATCTTAACTCTTTGCACAAGAAATGGCAAGGTTAGAGTGATTTTTGGCAAAACATAGTCATAGAACTCTAGGGATTAATATGCTATATAATAATATGCATGAGACAAGTAGGAAGTAAGAGTGGAGACTTTTGTCTTTACACTATGAAGTCCTAAATTCCATATTTGATATTTTTATCCACCTTTAAATTAAGAAAAGAAGGAATTTGGCCTTGAATTGGAACTAGGGATGTATTGTACAAAAGAACCTCTCTAAAGTAATAGAGTTGGGACTAGCTAATTATATAACATTAGAAAGGATCATTTGCATTTATTACATTTGTATGTAGTCCAAGTTAGGACCAAAAATCAATATTACCTTACAATGGATTATTACTTTAGAAAGTATTACTCTATAGAGGTATGTTGTACTATTGTATGAAACACTCCTAAAGTTACATTCCTTAGGCTTTTCAATTTAAAAAACTCTAAATTTGTCCTCAAGGTCTCTATAGTAGAACTTCTATAAAGTAATTTTTTTAAGCCAATAGCCTCTCTAAAGTGATATTATTCCTTTGGTCTTCAGCTAGACGCATTGAAGATATATTTCTTTTGTCTCAAAATGATCTTCTTGTTGGTCTTAGTTTTTGGTCCCAAAATGATCTTCATGTTGCACTTTGTAACATTGCAAATTAGTCAGAGTCAACTTTTAATTGCTATGTGGGACCAACAAAATAACTCTAAGCAATAGTTCCCCCTCCATCATTGTTTGTTTTTTATTTTCTGCATTTTTTTGAGTGTTGCCCAATTGAAGGAGATGAAGCTTTGAAAGGCGGAATAGAGGTCCATACATGAGCTTGGACCTCATACTAACTACCTACACAATGACAACCTCGTATTCAATAGTCAAGTGTCCACTTGTGTTCCTTGAAATGCCCCATAAGTTCCACTTTTCCATACTTCAAAATTATACTTTGAAAAGAGCTCCAAAAGTCAAAGTTTCTAGGACATTAGAAGTGCACAAACTTGATATACAACTTTAACCCCTAAAGGACTAACGAGACCACTTTGGGCTTTGGAGGAACTTTGGCAGCCTCTATTGACTTCATAATTTGGAATTTTTGCATGATTTTATTAGGATGGATTCTATTCATCTTAATCTACGTGTGAAGCTTTATTTCATGTCATTTCGATAAACATTTCAAAAGTTAGAAGTTTTTTTATATTTCAATGTCAAATTGGATAGCAAATAATATATTCTAACAAAATTTCATCATATTTTTAGAATTTAATAGATTAATACGGAGTACATGTTTTAAAAAATTGAACCAATCAATTTTAAATCACGAAGTAAAAGTTATGAGGAGTTTATTTTGTTGACAATGACGGTAGAAAAAACATATAAAGACATTTTTTGCTCTGAATTTTGAAAATTTTGAAATTTAAAAGAAAAAATAATTATTTATAAGAAAATTTTCACCATTAGTATTAAGAATTTTCAATTTCTTGTAAAAATTATTAGCAAACTAGTATTTTCTTTCTTTATGTACTACCTTTCGTTTGAGAATTTTTTTAAAGATGAATATGAAAGTATTATTGGTTTCAAATTTTTTAATATATTTTCAGCCCATTTTCCAATATATGGACTGAAACAAACAAGTTATAGGACACATGTTATTTTCTAAAAACGTTGAAAGACAAATTTCACCTTTTGGTAGGGCTAGAAAAGCCTACATCTTGAAGTTTAGGCATATTGAACTTGCAATTGGTATAGATGTTCATTCTAAAATTTTGAGACAATCAACACTTGAACAAATTAACCAAAGGATCCTACGGTTAGATTCGTAGAAATATAAATATTGATGATGATTTTACCCTTGCTTTGGGGATGAGTATTTTGAAGCAATTTTGGGATTGTAAACACGTTGGTCATGTATGGGTTATAAATATTATTTGTAGCCTTAATCTATAACATTTTGTCCAATAGGAAGATTCTTTGGGATAAGAGAGTATGAAATAAGCAAAATGAAAGAAAAGCAACATTTTTTTATTTTTTTCAGATAAATAATTTTCTTTGATTTTAGAATCCCCAAAGCCACAAAATTCCAGCCTCCTAAAAAAATCTTCAAGCGTTGTTAACATTGCAACCTTTCTCTAAAGCAATAATATTTTTAATGTAATATTCTTCGCAGGTTCCGGGGCTAAATCCCTAAAGGTAAGAGACTATATTTTCACCAAAAATGCTCCAAAACTACCATTTTTAATTCAAGTATCATAAAATTTAAAATATATTTTGAATTTTTTTTATGGACACATGTAACCATAGGATCTTGTAATAAGCTTGTTTGAGAAGATGTAGAAAAATTTCAGAATTTTCCACCATGTAGATTGGAAGATATTAGCGTTTGAACTAACAAAAATCCTATTTTTGGCCCTACAAAAAATTAGGCAGTTGCACTTTACAAGGTCACATTTTTTGTGAAAAAATGTCCAAAATGGTGGTTACTCCTTGGATTCATTCTTCAAAGCAAGTTGGCTACATGCTTGAAAAGGTTCAGATCATTTGGAATTGTACAACATATAGGAAAAGAAGAGTAAGTAGAAAGAAGTAGAGAATGATTCAAAATACGAATTTGTTAAGAATTTAATTATGGAATTAAAAATGCCAATTCCAATGGTTGTAATGTTGTAATAAACAATTTACATCCTATGCTTTTGTTTTTTTTCAAAAAATATTAAAAATTGAGTTAAATAAAGGATTCCAAAGTTTATTTTAGAGTAGGGAATTTATAATTGCCCGCAAACTAGAACACCTTGTAATGTTAATCTTATGAATCAAAATGGAATGATTCAAAGCTTTTCATATAGAGAGAGAGAGAGAGAGAGAGAGAAAGGAAAAAAAAACAATTTCAATTTTTATTTTCTTTAATGTTTTTTTTTAGAAAAAATTTGAGTTGCCTGCCGTTCGTTGAAAATGACATACCATGCAATAACTTTTTAATCATGTAGTCAAAAGTTCTGAAAATTGTTGGGCCTTGAAGCTACTCCTTGGGCACATATTGTGTGAAAATTTCAACCGATAAAAAAAATTATGTTTGTAGTGAGCTGCTCAAAATTGTGTTGCCAAAAAAAGCCGTTTGGTCCTTACCTTTTCTGCACCATGAAGAACGCAAGGTCTGATATTTGAGATGACTAATCGAAGTCAAACTTGAGTTGGAGTGACCGAGTGGATACAATTGCTCCTCGACAACGAATCCCTCACATCTCCGGAGTCCGGAGTATGGAAAGGGTAGTTTAAACATAACCAGTTGTTGAGTTTTCAACACTCACGTGGCACCGTCCCATTGGCAACCCATCACCATTGTCATTACAAGTTGTAACTCAGAACCTTCTCTCCTTTCAATTTGCTTCCTACACCCTTGGATCATGAAGATCAAAGGTTGTGATTGAAAAGTGAACAACCGGTTATGTCTGATAACCTACTCGCTGCTACCGCGGCTCGTCGGTTATCTAATACATAGTAAGTAAGACTTAAATGCAAGTCGGTTCGGGCACATCTTGCCCAAGGCAAGTGTCCCCTGCTGGAATATAAAAACAAGCCACAATTCATAACCGGTTGTTCAGTTTTCAACACTCACGTGGCACCGTCCCATTGGCAACCCATCACCATTGCCATTACAAGTTGTAACTCATAACCTTCTCTCCTTTCAACTTGCTTCCTACACCCTTGGATCATGAAGATCAAAGGTTGTGATTGAAAAGTCAACAACCGTTTATGTCCGATAACCTACTCGCCGCTACTGGGGCTCGTCGGTTATCTAATACATAACCTGAGATAACCCCCGAAAAGCAACCTGCCTCGGGAAGGGCACCAAAACTATATTTTAACTCTGTACCTGTAATTAGAAATAGGAGTTCCTGGCGGTTCACTAATAGGCACGACAGGCCGAGCACTGCTGGAGAAAAATCTTCTGTAGTTGACCAGACAGACGGCGGGCAGTGCAATTTCGACCTGGCCCAACTGTACACCTCCCTACAAGAAAGGTTGACGCCCCCCTTTTGCACCCTTCAGCTTTTTTGACATTACTCATAACGTAATTCACATTTCTTGTTTTCGTCAATCAACATTTGTGTCTAACCCAATCTCCTTCAAGTATACCAAACTTTCAATTTCAAAAAACCAAAATTCCGTTTTTGGTGAATTTTTAAAAAAAAAATTCATGGTTTAACATGAAAATTTATAGAAAAATATTAATGATGAATTTTTTTAAATTTAATTGCAGAGATATGAAGGAAACATCCAAACGCACATCTTTCCTTCAACAAGCATCTCCAAAAAAGTTTCACAATTATCGTGGCAGAAGTTACAGTGGAGGTGCGAGTAGTGCCCAAAATTTTGAAAATTTGTATCTCTTTATTGTAATTAGATTTTGATAAAGTAAGTGTACCGTCATGCTCAAATGTGTAATTTTAGTTACAATGTGAGGGGAAAAAAACAAAATCTAATTATTTTAAAGAGATATGAATTTTCAAAATTTTGGACACTATTCACCTCCAATCTATGAGAGAGAAAAAAAATCTTCATACAAATCTATCTTATCAAAATAATTGTAATTAGTATTGGCCTACCTTTAAATAGAATTAATTTTCATTATGGAAGAACTCTTGCTTTAAAAATAACCAACAATTTAAGACAGCCAAGGCAAAGGTTGGACAATGAAGAAAATTAAGAATTCTTTTTTTATTCTATATTGTCAATTCAATTCTTCAACATAAAAAAATTCAAAATCAATAGTGCAAGGTTTTTTGCAAAATGAATCTTGAGTTTTTTTATTTTTTTATTATATATTCAAGATCATTTGAAGCATATAACCTTTGCCGAGATAATTGTGAAACTTTTTTGGAGATGCTTGTTGAAGGAAAGATGTGCGTGTGGATGTTTCCTTTGTATCTCCACAATTAAATTTAAAAAATTTGTCATTAATATTTTTCTATGAATTTTCATGTAAATTTGTGAAATTTTTTTTTTAAAATTAACCAAAAATGGAGTTTTGTTTTTTTGAAATTGAAAGTTTGGTATACTTGAAGGAGATTGGGTTAGACACAATTGTTGATTGATGAAAACAAAAAATGTGAATTACGTTCTGAGTAATGTCAAAAAAGCTGAAGGGTGCAAAAGGGGGGCGTCAACCTTTCTTATAGGGGGGTGTATAGTAATTACAGAGAGTAACTGAAAGACTTTTCATATGGCTGCCCGCGGGAGCTAATACAAAATTTTCAGGTTTTTTCATCATACTACTAAAATCACAACGGCCTCTATAATATCACAATTCAATTTTAAATAATATTATAGAAATTCAATTGCTTTTGTAATATCCATAGGATACTTTCTATTATATATTATGTATTTTTTACATAAAATACTTGAAAATCAAATGGATACTTCTAAAAAAAATTCAAAGAAACTTTTCAGACAACAAAAGTATAGATAAATTCCATGTCTTTCTAAAACGCAATATTAAAGAATAAGGAAGCACCAACCGCTAGCGCTGCTCTACATATTCAAATGTGAAGATTCTACTTACATTGTTTACTTGATTCATTTATTACTTTATATTGCACTATATAAATTTTTTCAAAATTTTCATTTAAAGATTATACATACTTTGTTAATCTACATGAAAAATTGATGAAAGTAGTATATTTAATGTGTAGCAAAGCAAGCGCCAATTAGTAGTTTTTTCATAAAATGTTAATCTGGCTTGTTGAGTTATTGACCGTTTCTTTTTGTTTTTTCTTTTTGTTTTTTCTTTTTGTTTTATTGAGGAAATAGCTAGGGACATAAAGCAGCTAAACCCGTCCGACGAAGTGAGCCATGCAGCCTGCTATTGTGGTCCTCCTTTGGAATTGCGTTCTCTCACCATTGAGTTGTTGTTATTAAAAAAAAAGGTGTTTTAGAAGATGGTTTAGAAAATGTAAAAATCTTCGTCAAGGACATGGTCTTTTGGTGTACTTTTTTCTTTGTCATGGAACTTGTACATGTATTAAAAAAAAAAACATCAAGGTGAATATACCCCTCGAAAAACGATTTTAATTTTTAATCTTTTAATAGATTCTTAAAATTTTTGAATTTTGAATTCATAAATGCAATGAGAGGCTGCAAATTAGGTAGGAGAAGTGAGGAACATAATATTAACACAAAATAAAACAAGGGGCTTTTGTTTTTATAAATACTTTGCATTCACTTCGTACAAAAGGTCTAGCTTCTTGCGGACATAACATTCCTCTTTCCTTTCTATGAGTTGAGGTTCCTTTCATTGTAGAACAACATGCACTAAGCTGAAAACTTCCAATACCATCCATGTACCCATTCTTGACAAGTAAACTTCTCTTGAAAGAGTTTTCAAAAGTACAATAACATTGTCCCTATACTTAACTACAATTGGTGGATTGTAGATTTTAGTATCATGACCAATCTTATGTGACATTTTTAGTGACCTAAAGAGATTCCACTTTGAAAATTCGTTGTAATTACATATCTTGTTCAATTTTATTTTTTTAATTGCTAAAACAATACAATTGTTGTTGTTTTCCTGAAAAAGGTGCTTCTAACTATTTTGAGTGCTTATTTTGACGTTTTTGGGAGTTTTCACTACAATATATTGTTTGGATGAGGAAACCAAGTTAACTTTGTTTTCCAATTAGACAAGTTCCCTTTGCTACCTTGAAGGAGGTATCCCCCAAAATGAACAAATTGTCTTGTATGGCTCCTCAAATTAACACAAAATCAAGTTGCATGTTACATTGTGATTGTGACTTAATTGCATTTCTTTTGTATATGTTGGTCTAAGTTATTTTGAGATTAAAAAATTTATTACGAAATAGCACTTTGGTTCCACTTTGTCATAGACATAGGTGACATTTGTAACAAATTGACACCTTTTGAATCTTGTACAATTAACCCCTAAAGTCCCATTGTCCCTACGGGGGACAAAATGGATTTTGGGCAGGTTCCTGTGAGCTCAATTTTTAATGAAACTTTCTGAAACTTTTCCATAAGATAGAAAAACTTATTAGCTTTTGGGGAATGTAATTTTTATTTCAAACGGTGCCCGGGAGCATAAGTTATGCCCAAATAAGCTCAAAACAGGGGAGAGGGGGCAGCAAAAAAAATTTGCAAAAAATTTAATTTAATTTTTTTAATTTTTTTTCCTTATAGATTATATTTTTGCCTATTTGGGAAGCTTTGATTCATTTCATTTGGAGTTTTTATGAGAAAGTTATGGACAATCTTGTATTTTGGGCAATTAGAGCATCTTCTTGAAAAAAACTTTTTCTTTCACTTTGAATGCTGATATCTTTCAATCCGTATGGTCAAACATCACAAAATTTTTAATACATGATTTGTAAAAAGTGTAGTACAAGATCCTATGGTTAGTTTCTAAAAAAAACATTTTTTGTGATCTTTCAGATGAACGCAACAAAAGTAGCAGTTTTGAGTGATTTTTGACAAAAAAATGGCCTTGGGACTTTAGGGGTTAACATCTCTAAGATTTCAAGATTTGGAAATAAGAAAAAACTATACTACAAGAGCATTACGTATTTGGAAGCATAACTATATTTGAAAAGTGTCCAACAAAGCATGTGAGTCTATGCTAGAGCGATTTAGATTTTTTTAATTTTAGTAGTATTGTAGAGTTGTCAGCTAAAATTTAGAGGGGTTTTTCCTGCAAGCTAACTAGGTGTGCCAAATGTAAGTGGAGACCCTAGAAAAGACCATTGAAGAGACATGTGCGAGGTGCCAATCGATTGTTCTTACACATAACCTTAAAGTTTTAGTAATATTGACTACAAACTTGTCCATGTACAAATATGAACTTGCAAAGGAAATCATACATTAGATGAGATTCGGGGGTCTTGGAGGGCTCCGAGTTCCCCTGCTGTCTATTGCGTTCCCAGACTGCGGGAACGCAACGGTAGCTGGCTGACATGGCATAGCGACTGCCACGTCATTTTTTGAAAAAAAAAATTTTTTTTGCTTAAAATGATATTTTGGTAAAAAAAAAAATTTGAAAAAAAAAATTCTGACATACCCGTACCAGCGTTCACTGAATTTGGGCAGATTAGGGAACAAGCCTAAAACGACCCTCCAAGACCCCCGAATTATCATTTAATGGAGAACACCTATTATTGATACTAGATTATCCTTAATTGGACATTCTTGAGGTACAAAATGTTATAACGCTCATTGATTCCTTCAAATAATTCTTGAATTTCCATTTGATTCCATTTGAAAACTAATGTTGAGTTTGAAGAAACCTTTAGTCATATTTGGGTCAATGAGCGATTATGAAGAACGATATTCTAGATAAAGGCAAATAGATGCTATTACAAAAGGGTGAGAAAGTGGTACAACTAGAATCTTTGAAAATTGGAGGGCTTACAAACTTGAAAGTAAGAAGCTTGGTAAGATCTTTGAAAAAATTACTCCAAGAGAAATTTTTGTTGATTTTTATTAATACCAATTTAGAAGTGGTTTTGAAGGAGGTACCCCCTTAGGATTCATTAAGGGTTATCAAAAACTTTGCATTTGTTTTGTAAAAGTTGACTAGAAATTTCTTGTCTCTACACTCTTTTAAACCAACTTTAGAGTCAGGTTTGCAATAAAAAAAAGACCTTGCAATGACTTTATTCTATATGAGGGTCACTTTTTGCAAAAGAGTCTTAAAATTGAAATTCCATGTAAAGTTTCAAAAGGCTCCCATCACTCTAAACCATTTGTAAAATGACATGTAACAATTCCGGATAGAACTTGTTTAACCCCTAAAGTTCCATGACTCTGTTCTTACCAAAAATGATCAAAAACTGCCATTTTTAGTACAAGTATCCAATTTTTGAAAAAAAAAAAAATTTGATACATGTAATCATAGGACCTTGTAGTATGGTGACTTGAAAATATATGGTAAAAATTTCAAGAATTTCCACCTCGTGGATTGCAAGATATAAGCATTCAAATTCACTAAAACCATTTTCTTGGCCCTGTGAAAAACTGGGCAGAAGCACTTCACAAGCTCACTTTGCGTTGAAAAAATGTCCAAAATGATGGTGCTTCTTTGGATTCTTCTTCCTAAACAAGTTGGCTACATGCTTGAAAATTTTTACTTTGTTTGGAATTGTACAACATATAGGAAAAAAATAGTAAGTAGATAGTAGTAGAGAATGATTCAAATACAAAAATTGTCAAGAATTTGATTATGGAATTGAAAAATGCCAATCCCAATGGTGGCAATGTTGTAATAAATAATATACATCCTAAGATTTTATTTTTTCAAAAAATATTGAAAATTGAGTAAGATAAAGGACTTCAAAGTTTATTTTAGAGTAAAGAATCCATAACTGCTCGCAAACTTAAAATCTTCATAACTTTTGACTCATTGATCAAATTGGGATGGTTAAAAGCTTTTTACCTATATATAACTCTAGAAAACTAATTTCAAAGTTATGTTTCCGAAAAAAGTGATTTTTTTTAATCTGCCCGGACAGCCCAGTTACAAAAAGGAATAACATATTAGGCCATAACTTTTGACTTGTATTTCCAAATGTCATGAAATTTGGTGCATATAAAAGATATTCCTTGCCCCCACCTTTTGTTAGAATTTCAGCCAAAATATGAAAATCCCTAATTGTACATACCTGCCCAAAAATTCTGTATAGCCAAAAAATGCATGTTGATCCTTTAGGGATTAATTCATATCAAAGTTGATCCTCAATAGCATGAGGTGACGTGATCCTTAAGAATCTACCATAGAAATTTAATCTTGACACTTGAGTGCCGAATCAAACCTTCACGTACAATATTCGTGTAGATAATAGTTGACATATCATTTGTGATGACATTCTTGCATCTCTAAGCCAAGACTACCATCACAGCTATTAGATGGGTGGGGCAGGATGGTTCAGTTGTGGGCTGAATATTAAATTGATATCAATGAGGTCTGTGTCATTACGGAGGTTTGAAGATGCATGAAAATTGCCCACTCTTTTTCTTAAAGCATGTGAGCTTACATTCACTCAGAACCTCACAATCTCAAACCTTCTTTGAATGATTTTCTTAAAATCTTAAAAATTTCTTGGCCTCTCGTCCACTAAAAAGTAAGGTGGGTATACCCAAAACCGTCACAAATTGGCGCTGTGTCTAGTTACTATTATTAAGCTGATCAGATTTTCATATTTTCTTGTTGGCAAGTGAAAGAAGGTTCCAATGCACCAGAGAACACAACATTTTGATACTCTATGCAAAAGTTATAAAGGAACAAAGTTTGATTCTAAAAGCGTTTCTTCCACATAGGTACGGAACTGATTTTGGAAATGTACAGAGAGTATAGATGGCGGTTTAAGGTCAGTGGCGCACTTGGGTGTACCTACCTTAGGTCGTATCGTAATACCATAGTTTGCTAACATTCTACTTATTTAATTTTCAAAAAACACCACACTCACTCCTCCTGTCACAAATGTATCCTCCCAAATATAATATAATATAATCCCATCCCATCCCTGCCTGCCCCAAGGAGAGAGGGAAGTGAACTCTGCACCCGGCTGCCGCATTCAACCGAGCTCCCAAGCCCCCGCCTGTTGAAGACCAGATTGATTCAATGCCAGAATTCGACTCCAGACTCCAAAGTCGTCTGTCCACAGCCGGAAGTTATTGCCGTAGGATTTGTATGCTCATCATGGAAATATATGAGTTGAGGAAATATGAGAGAGACGACCACCATCATCATGATGGGTAAGCTTAACCTTTAAAGGATGAAGGGGTGACCCTGGAAATCATCCTTTTTTATTATCGTGTGACGTCATCTACATTAAAAAAATCTCAAAGTATCTCTTGGAAGTCAAGCTACTATAAAAGATCTCTCTTTTTCACAACAAATTTTGAGGATGAATGATTGCATTTCTGTCCTACACGTTTTGATTCTCTATCATCCATCGGCCACAAAATGGCCTCCTCATTGTTTAAGGGTTAACTTACAGGTAAGGTAAGTTACAGAGGAGACAAACTCATCGTTGGAGATGAGGCTCCCACGATGCCTTCCTTGTTGGCTGTTCCATGAGGACGTACTTGCTTTGCATGGCTGCTTGTTTGTCAGTCTTGGAGCTCTCCATTTCAGTTCAGTTCATGTCTGAATGAATGTGAATTGAATCACGGTCATTATCACACCTGCCTTCATTCAGGTGGGGTTTTGATCTTCAAGTTCGGCAGATTTTTTATAAGTTAAGTTATGTGCATGCACATAACATGCATACAAGGATACGAGTGAAACAATCTAATGTGTGCACGTGTGTGAAAAACTAAAAATTTCCCGCCAGGGACTTGGTCCCCTGGTTCATTGTACTGTTTCCCTTATCAATGGAAATTGTCCATGTGTTTCAAAAAAAATAAAAATAAAAATGTGTACGTGTATTGTGGTACCATTATTTGTACCTTCGGTGTTGGACTAATTCAGAACAACCACCAGGTGGGCAAGGCATGAGCACTTCACAGGAATGGGCAACCATATGGTAGGATTGTTGTAAAACAGAGCGGGCATTAAAGAATAGACCTTATAAATGGTTGTGAAATGGACATGAATTGGTTTTGAAATTGACCAGTATAGTCATTGAATGAAGCAAGGAAAAAAGTATTGTTAATTGCAAGAGTCAATCTTTCTCCACTTTTATTTAGAATTGCAAGTGAACTATTTATGAGAGATCTACTAGGCTCACAAATAGGGGCCTACAACTCAACTCATTTGAAAATTCATAAGTAATTCAAAAATGCTTGGAAAAAATACGAAACCACTTGGGTTAGATTCCTCATCAATTTCTCTTTGTCTGAAAAAATGAGCTAAAAATATTCCTCTCCAAAGGAATACATGTAAAAAAGGCGGACCAGCCCTTAGATGCTCCATTTTTTGAGTCTCCTACTTTATTTCCATTGCAAGAATTCTTGGCATCATATGGATGTGAGGACGTGAATGAATTGAAGCATTTCTCTTTTGGTAGAAGCATTTTGAATTTTGTTGCTTTTCTTTCCTTGAAATAGTGACAAAATGAGGGGCCAACTTGGCTCTAAACGTTAGAATATTTTCAGCCTCTAACAAGTGAGAAGCGACAAAGTCTGGATTTTTGGAGTAAAAAATGACAAGGTTTGTTGTAGTGATTATTGGTTTTATGTACATCTAAAATTTGTTGGGATAAGAAGTTTGGCGTTGCCTTACTAGGGTGAATTAGACTTTGACAAGCAACTCATCCATTATAGGCACCTAAGGAATGACTCATGTGAATGGTACATCTACTTGTGTCATACTCTTTTTAATATACGAGATTAGGACTATATTAGGTTGGTTAGTGGCCAAAACCAATGCCTTGGGTGATGGTAATGGAGTCATTAGTGATTGCTTTAGGAAAAATTACTAGAAAATTCATTTCTTGTTGGAATGCCTTCATTCTTTTTGCAAATAGCTTCTCTCCAACTTCTCAATCTCCTAAAAATACATGAATTGAAAAATAGCTTCTCCAAGGTAGCACCATAACAAATATGCTTGGCAATAGGCATATTTAACTAAAGCCCTCATTGCCTATGGTCTCCTTCACCCATAAGTGCACCAATATCCAAAAATAGTGTTGCACACAAAAATCAAAGTAAACTATGACATCTTCATAGTTGGAATGATGGCCCACTTCATTGAAGAGTAAATGCAACATCCAAATCGGAAATTGAACATTGTTGGATTGTTTTTCCTACAATGTTTGATTGTGGTCCTATTTTTTAACTCACAATGAAATACAACATCCAAATTGGAAATGGAGCGGTTAGATTGTATTCCTTATCATGTATGATTGTGATTCCTTTTTTTTTTTAATTCATAATGAAATACAACATCCAAATTGGAAATAGAGCACATGAATTGTATTCTTTATCATATATGATTCTTTTTATAACTTACAATGAATACTTTTTGTCCGATTGGGTGGTGATGAGTGAAGGGAGCCGACCCATTCCCAACCACCTTCTCATTCCCACTATGTAGACTATTTTCTTTCTGCTCAATAAATTTGTGTGCTCATTATGTCAACCAGACATAATGCGCACATAAATTTTTGTACCCATAACCCTTACCTCTACAATCTTGGAAAATTTGTAGAAGTAAATACTAAATAGATGTGATTAAAATGATGTACTACATCTAAATATCAGACCCCTAGTATTGGTATTAAGTGCATTTGCAGTCGACTCTTTAAAAATTTACAACTTATTCTCACAGGTGCCAAATAATACATTCAATATTTTTTTTTTCTTGCTAATAGGATCCAATAATTTGTTGGATGTTTATTAATAATAATCAAGTTCAAAATCCTTGATTTGATAGTTATGGATGTTGCTACCTTACACAGATGCATCGGGGCTTCAAGTTTCCGGAAACAAACTACATCAAGCATACTTGATTACCGAGCCAAATGCCATGCCGGACTGATCATGCTCATAAATCTTGGAAATTGGGACTTGGGGAGAGTATTTGAGGAAACACGTTTAATCCTCCCGTCCTTTGTGGGCCCAACAGGGTAAATTTGGGATTCTTGAGGGTAAAAATAAAAAAAAGCCCCCTATTATTTGAGCCGTGGCTAGGAGTATCTACTAGCCCCCCTAGCTAATTTGGAGTCTCTGATTGCAAATATGAAGTCAGATTTTGCCAAAAAAAGAGTTTGAGGCAAATAAAAAATTCCTGCATTTTTCTCAGGATAAATTTGGCCACAGGACCCACAAAAGACGGGAGGATTTAACATCTTGCATTTTTTAAGTTGTAGCTACGTATCTTGCAGACACATGTCAATGTGGGAAATCTCCTCTCCAAGCAACCTCCACTACACTAAAATTGATAAATAGTGTTGGCTACACTAATTGTCAACAATAACACTAATTGTGATTTGCAAGGTTAGTGTTAGAACATTTCTTATCCATTCTAGCACTTTTTTAGCTCTATAGTAAAATTTGGTCATTTCATGGAACAACACTAATTATTAAAATGTTGAAATGTTGAAGTGCTAAAATAAATAATGAAATGCAAACTACATTTCAACATTCTAACATTTCAAAAAAACAAGGAACAATACTAATTATCATCCAACACTATTTACCAATTTTAATGTAGCTAAAGGAGGAACATAGTCAGTGGTGATTCTAATCCAACCATTTTGATTGAAGGATGTGCATGATATTACCACCACAGTAAATTAACTACACCTAAAATCGCATTGTTGTATATTGTTTCCTTTATAATGGAAACTGTTCATGTGTTTAAAAAGTAAAAAAAATAAAATAATCGCACGGTTCCTAAAATCGCATAGTGGATATTCTTGCCTAAAATGTACTCCCACTATTCATGGCTCTATGATTGCTTTGGATACACCTATTCTCAGCACTTTGTAAATTCATATTTTACTCACATGGTGTCCAAAAAATGCATTCTAAGAGAATCTAGAATCCCCTTTTGACTACCAATAGGACCTCACAACTTTTTTTCAATATAATAGTGATAACCATGCTAAATCATGCTGAATTGCTTAACAATGCAATTTAAGGTCAGTAACCTTATAAGGTCTTTTGCATAAGGAGAGAAATGCCCGAGGACTTCTTGCAGAGTTTGCCGGGGACCTTGTCTCCTGGTGCTTTGTATTGTTTGCCCTTATCAATGGAAATGGTCCATATGCTTCCAAAACGGTGTTATGAATAATATTGTTGCCGTGAAGAAAGCATTTTTTTTGCAGAACACCACTCAAGTTTATGGTGTAAATTTTCATTCTCAGTCAATGAACAGAAAGAGAATTGAGATGAAAATTTGGTGATGGCGCCAAACCCATGTAAGGTAAAACAACCCATCACAGTCAGAATTAGAAGTTTGTCCTCATACCATTGCTGAAATTTAAAAGAAATTCATCACATGAAGACCGGTGTGAGAAACAGAGAGAACTGTTGAAATTAATTTTTTTTTGACAAAGTATGAATTTGCTAAGAATTTTTAAAGGTTCAGCTCCAAAAAAGTCTGTAGACTACTCCATAACCAACATAAACTGTATCCATAATGCTCACCTTACTCACCTTAAGCAATTACAATATTTTCTAATGTAGAAGGCCTTAAAAAAGTCACTTTCTACAATGATTTACACTGAAAAAGTTGGGTGTTCGTAATGAGGTTACTAATAACTCCATTAGTGTCACGTGAGACATTGATTGTAACTTGAAATCTTACAAATGAAATAACCGCCACAGGATCATTATGAGTCATTTGATTGTGATGGGTTGTTTTACTTTAATAATTATTAAAACCCTAATTGTGCGTCAGCTTAGGGGACCACCCCACGTGACAGGGAAGGCAAAAGAACATTATGTTAACCCTTAAAGAACATTTCATGTCCAAGCTTGGTCAAACTTCATTGGATTTCTACATTAAAATACATATTTCAAACATTTAATATTTTTCACATGTAGTAATATATGTCTAAAATTTAATCTTATTTTTTCATAATAAAAAACATTGAATTCAATTTTATAATGTTTTTTAAAGAAATTCCTTTCTAAAAATCATAGTAATTGCAAAAATGCTTAATATAGTATGAATTTTTTAGCAAAAATGTAAATAATAGTGGTAAAATCCATAGTGTAATTGATGTACTCCTTAAGCTCATACCAAGATAAATTTGATAGAAAAAGTTCAAAAGTGGTGTATTTTCAGTTTTCAAGATGTTATCTTCAAAGTGTCACAAAAATGAAAAATTTGAAAAATTTGAAATTTTTCCATATGGAATAAAAAGTAGATCATTGGAGCTACATTTTTATAGTTAAGCTTAAAAGCGTTTAAAATTAGAAACTATGTGAAAAATGCAAGTTTGACTTTCAAAATGTTTGTGGGGCTTGCAGTGTCCTTTAACCCTAAAATGATTTTGAGGACATAATGTGTCCTCGACCAATTTTTGAAGTTAAATAAAACCTTACCAAATTATTATTTTTAGTAGTTTATATTTTTGAAAAATTATGTTTAAAGTTTTGTTTTAGCTTCAAAAATCTGATTTTGAAAATGATTGATTATGAATTTTCTATTCAAGATTTTGTGCATGGGTGTCCATTGCAATCTTGACTTTTTGTAGTGTTGAGGGCTCTTGGGAATGAGCCTGAAATATACTAGATCTTTGAGAAAAAATCACATTAGAAATTCACTTAAAAAAAAATTTAGAGTAGATTTTGAAAAGTCATAAATTGATTGGGGTTATGCATGTTAGGCCCTTTAACCTTGTATTTTTTTGGTGACCAACTTTTGAGATTTGGCATGTGAAAAGAGGATTAAAAGACTTCAAATCACTTTCATAATTTTAACACCCTTATGATCAAGCATTCTAATCTTTCAATCCATAATACATATGTATTTTAATGTGATCTCTAATATGTCAGTTTGATTTTATACGGTTACGATTCAGAAAGAATTGATACAAATTGTAAATTTTTTGGCTTTTTGTTCAATTTAGAGCACATTTAGGAAATTCCAGGGTCATTTTGGGGTAAAGGGTTAACATATAAAGGATTGGAATCCATTTGGGGAATTTGCATTTGTTTTAGGCAAGCCACTTTATAGTAAAAAAAATACTTCTAGGAGAATATATGCTAGGTTATTTGCTTTCCAAAATTGTAGTTGTAGAATTGCAAAGTAAAATGTTTTTTTATCTCAACATAGGGAACTTAGAAAAATGTTTATTTTGATTATTATTTTTAATCCAAATGCAACACCACTATCCATTGAAAAGATGCATCCCTTCCAATTGACAATTAACACTCCACCCCCTTCATTGTAAAAAAACGAGAAACGCTGATCTTCAAAAAATAATTTTCCCTCCCCCCTTCTGATACCATTGATGTCGAAAAATAAGGAAAATGGACATTGATACGGATATGAATAGTGCTACTGATATGGGAATCGGATATTGCGGGACATGGTATGAGACACAATATGGTACAGAATGAGGAATACAGATATGTGATACAATACAATACATATACAAAATATGGATATGAACAAGTGTACATACAAAATATATACGGAATTGAAATGGCATTAACCCATATTGTTTGCTTATCAGGCTGCTATTGCAAATTCTGATTAAAGTAATTAATCAGAATGAGTGAATGAGTGACTATGCATTCAAAAGACAAAAAACAATCTAAACACAACACCATATAGCATATGCATTGGAGTTTATTGTTTTGAAACTAATAAAAAAGACAATTTAAACGCAACACCGTATAGCATATGCATTGGAGTTCATTGTGTTAAAAATGATAAGTGATAAACCTCACTAATTGTATAATATTTATTATTATGCAAGGTTTACAATGAGTTCAAGTTGGGATGGGAAGAAAATGAAAACTTGCAAAAATAAAGATCTAATATCTAGATTCTACTCATATCATAATAAATTTTGCCAAAACCATTGAAAATCTAAATCAATCACTTTCCTCTTGGACTCTTAGGGTTAAAAATCAAGCCCCTCCGGTCTCAGGGGTTGGGACTCTCATTTAAGCATTAAAATTACATAAATAAACATTTTTTGTTCTCTTTGATTGCCACATGAGTGAATGAGCAATCTGTAGGACGCTAAATCCTCCGTCAAAGTGGAACCAGTACAATGAATTTTGTGTTTTTAGGAAAAATGTAAGAAAAAGCCTCTTATTTTGTGTCATAAAAATAATGTATTCTTCATCTTTCCTATACAATATACAATATAGTGAAATTAGGTTGCCTTACCTCATTACTCAATGCTTCTCCACATGGAGGTACATGCAACTCTCTGAACCAGACCTCGAACTGGTGCATTAATCTATGTCGTACACGTGGCTTTGGATTGAATCCATCATTGTACAGTAGTAGTGAATATTTATATAGTGTGGATTGTTGAGAAATTGTCGTGGGGCGACCTAATTTCACGGTTTTGTATAGCTACTTTGGAATCTCTAATTGCAGTTATGAATTCAAAATTTGCAAATTTTATCAAGTGTGAGCAAATAAAAAATTCCTGCGTTTTTCCCTGGGGTGAATTCACCATGCAAAAACCCAAAAATTTACACTGGACTTGATAATTTCTTGGAATTAACTCCGGGTTAAAAAAAAAACTAAAAAAAATTAAAAAACTGGGTTTAAAATAAAATAAAATAACGCTGGACTGTGGCCCTGCATTTCCTCATTCATGTCATGGCAGTGGTTATATATCCTTGGATCAGATAGTTGGCTTTTTGCCATGTATAGCCGGCCACGACAAGAATGAGATATCCCGTATATGCCGGCTTCCTACTTGCTTGGGGTCCAATGCCAGTGGAGGCATACACTGCACACATGCCCCAGGGGAGCACCAATTAAAGGTAAGAGTAGTTATTATTGTCAACCCAAGTTGCTAAAATTATCAAACATTAAAATATCCCTGTTTTTTTCGTAGTTTTTTCTTGGTTTTTTCTTGGTTTTTTCCTGTTTAAAGTACTCATAGGGAGGACCCAGAACATCCCTGCTTTTGGCCTGAATCCAGTGAGATTCATTGGAAAAAAAGAATATGCAATAGCTGGTGTAAATGGGCGGTGCCCATGAAGTTACTATAGACAGCAAGTGAGTGAATTTTCCTTACAAGTTCGCCAAGGTTTGTTCTTCAGGTTTGATGTAAGCCAGGGAGAACTGACCCCTGTATTGCCCCGAGTTTTACCCTTGCAGAAAACACTGAAATTCTTCATTTGCCACATTTGATAAAATTTGCAATTTCTGAATTCATATTTGCTATCAAAGGCCCCGGATTAATTAGGACACTTGAAGAAATACAAAATTTAAGCGGCACAAAATAGGGGGAAGTTTTTACATTTATCCTTTGACGGGGCAATAGAGGAGTCAGTCCTCGCTCCCTGGCCTTTGAGGTACCGTGTTTCCCTTTTAATGGAAATTGTCCATTTGTTTAAAAAAATAAGAATAAAATCCTTACAAGCTGTACTGCTGTACCACCACACACGTCACACAATAACTTAGAAAGAGGATTCGTGGCCCTAGACGTGCAAGCCGAGCATCCGAAGCTCTGAAGGTACACCCACTCATCACTCAGGTGTGCCTGTGACCATTTCCTCAAAATTGGACCAAAGGGAGGTTACAAGGACCACACTCACTCTGCTTAGATGACACAAAAGTTAAAAGTCAAATAAGAAAAGTATGAGTCCATGGGGTGCACACAAATACATGAGTCACCTACTCAGGAATTGGTGGGGTTGGGGAGGATCTACTCGGAGATTCGTTGAACTCACGAGGGCCGGGCCAGAATGAAAACTGACCCAAATGGAATGAGGTAATGAATGTTGTTGTTTTTCAAAAATTGAAAGAAAATTGAAAATGCACAAGTTGGGGTGGTATCGGCCAGTACCTCCTTAATGTCACGGCCTCAACATGGGAATGTGTATGAGAAATATGGAGGTTGTGTAGTGCTGTGAGTTTGTGACACAGAATAGTATTGCTAACGTAAGTGGGCAATCATAAGAAGAAGAATGTTTTGATCTGAAAAGGAACAAGGAGTGAAAGATTTTGAAGTTTCAAGACTACATTGTCGTACACTAAAACCTCCCTAAGTTGATCCTGTATAAGCTAATAAACCTCTATAAGTTAATTTTGTCAGACCGGTCCCGGATTTGTCCCCATAACAAAGATTATGACTGAAAATGACCCTCCGTAAGCTAAAAAACCTCCCTAATGTAATCTTGTCAGAGCATTCGAAACCAGAGTCCGGGACTGATTAGTTTAGAGAGGTTCTACTGTACTTAGGCTTTGTTCTTATACAATTATATGAAGTACTTGAGGTTGCAAGACTTAGAAAGCGAATATTGGATCTTGTCACTCTTACCAACATTCTTTCTTATTACATTTGATTGCAACATTAGTAACAAACAACATTCTTGAACTTGAATAATAACCCCTAGAGGACCAAGGTGATTTTCCTATCAAAAACCACTCAAAATTGTCATTTCTATTGCAAAGAGAAAAGAGCTTTGAAAATTGTTTTTTCTTGCATATCCAACCGTAAGATCTTATACTTGACTAGTATATGAATACGTGGAAGAAATTTCAAGAAACTCTGACCATGTAGATTGCAAGATATATGCATTTAAAGTGAAGAAAACAAGTTTTTTTGCACCTTGCTTGACTAGATTTTTTGGCTTTGAGTCTTTTTAGTTCAAACTTTTTGCACTATTGATTTTGATTTTCTACTTATTTATGTTAAGTAGTTGAGTTGAGAATCTACCAAAACAATTTAGGATAAAAAGCACTTAATTTTCACTCATTAAAAATTGTTAAGTAGAGGTGGGTTCAAGATTGAAGAAAAAACTAAATTGTTAATAGCTTTTAGATGAAATTGAATCACTATAATTCCAATGGTGAGATTGTTCTAGCAAGAAAATATAACCTTCTCTAACAATTTTTGAAAAAGTCCAACAATTTTTGAAAAAGTCTAACAATTGCATTCAAAAATGAATTCTGTAAGTTATTTTTTCAAGAAGATGCTTAGATTGCCCAAAACACTAAGATTGTCCATAACTTTCTCATTATTAGTCCAAATTGAATGAAACAAAGCTTCACATGTAGACAAAAATATAATCTTTGAGTCAAAAAATTGAAAAAAGATTTATTTTGACATTTTGTGATATTTTTTGTGCTGCCCGCCAAATTCCATTTTTGTGTATTGTGCCATAACTTTTGCTCCCGGGCATCAATGAAAATAAAAATTATATATTCACAAAGCTCTTGCAAAAACACACAACCTCAAAAAATCCCCAAAAAAATTACTAAAAATTGAGACAGTAGGATCCTGCCCAGACCCAAATTGTCCCCCAAGGGGACAGCCGGTCCTTTAGGGGTTAAGGACACTTTGTTTCCTATGAATTCACTCTTTTTATTGTAGAGAATCTTGAATTCAAGCTTCTCAAAGAATTGTGGTCGATTCTAAATGGAATATTTCATTGTACTATGACACTATATAAAGCCCCCTTGTGTCCCTATTCTATCACAAGTAGATTAGTGGGTTGTAATGAGTGTCCCTTTGACTTGAAATATTACCTTAACTAAATCTTTACATACAAGTATAATCAGTGAATTTTTCAATTCAATTTGGTCATAAGACTCAAAGATGCAATTGAGGTAGGTCTTTTTTCTAAAATCCTGACTTCATGTGGTCACAATAGTTATTTCTATGGAAAACATTCAAGCGATAGAGTTTTGTTGTACTTAGAATTCAATGTTCAAGGTTGGTCATCCCTTGATACTTACAAAGAATTTGTCCACTAGCTAATTGGCACTCTGGTGAGGATGTCGATTTCTTTACTTCCACTAATCTATGTGGTCTAATATAGAAAGAACATGATTTGGGAAACAAGAGGAATACTTTGTAGTTGGCATTAACTTTTGATAGCCTATATAATTTTTGTGGATCTATGTTGCAAATTTAAGATTGATCTTGTTACAAAACTTAATATCGTACATTTCCCACACAAACTGGTCATTAATCCTAGCTCAAGTTGTCGTATGTGAGAATTGGTTGCAATGCTTCAGAAACTTCATCCATATAGAGAGAGAAATTATTTTAGAAAAAAAGGTGAACACCCTTTTCTTTGATAGCAGTGGCAAGATAATTCAAGAAAATTGTCATAACTATGTGCAACAAGAGGAGATGATGGAAAACTAAAATGCAAAGCTTCAGAATGAGTTCTGCCATTCATGATTTTTTTCTTAAAGCTCAATGTATATGTCTGCAATTGAACAATTTTTCAAGCAATTAAGGAGATGTAATTACAAGATCTCCTGTAGCTAGTAGAGAGCATAATTCATCCAAGTAACTATACTGCTTTTCTACAATACATCACAAAATCAAGTTAAAGTGCAAAGCATAACGAGATATGAAATCCTAACAGCAACTTCACTTTGCGGAAGAGTGCAATAAGTCTTATGTCACTAGGGCTTCAATCTTAACTCACAAACTACTACGAATAGCTTGAAAAGTGAGTCTCACTATTTGAGAAATAATATTCTAAGTCTACTCAACTATTGATTGAAACAAAAGTCCCCAAATCCAAATTGAATTCAAACACCATCATGAATTAATCAACTATAAATCAAAAACAAATAATAATTCCACAGATCAATCGACAAAAAGAGGGCTCCCTCTACGAGTGAGGCCTATAAAATTAATTCACATAACAAATAGGATTGTGTGCCTATTAAAGCCACCAAAACTCATTCCCATCAAGCTTTCTACTTTTTACTACTAACACCAAAAAACAATCAAAAGATCACTTCCTTTCCACAATTAACAATGCTCACAAAACACTCACCTTATAACAAGTTTAATTAGGAATGATGACAACAAACTTCCTATTAGGAGTCGTTGCTTGGGTCCATTATTTGACTTTGCATTGATCTATAGTTATTTAATCAATAGCATGCAAATCCTTGCTTCTCTCTCGTTTGTTTTGTGCAATTCAGTCATTTATAAATTCATGAACGAAAAATTGTCACGCCCCTTACTACAAAGTGCATTCGTGAGGCCTTAGTGAGTAGAGGAGGACCTTGAGAGTAACTACCACTAGACCCCCCCGCGTTGGTCTAAACAAAAAATATGGGCTGAAATTTGTTGAGAACCATGTTTCTAATGCAAAATTTTGGGATTTCAGTATTAGAAACATGGTTATCAATAAATTTCAGCCCACATTTTTGGTTTAGACCAACGCGGGGTTCTTCTAGTGACCCAAGCCTTGCAAGAGACCAAGCGAGAAAAATGAGGAGTCTCGATCAGAGAGGGTGCCATAGTACTTGGATTGAAACAAAGTGAGTGATGTGCTATACAAGATTGGAAAGCTTGTGAAAGTACGTGTCGTGGGTCTAAAGAACGCAAGGGTATGAGTTATGAGTCAAAAGATAAGATTCCTCAAAATTGGTAATGGCATAGCCATGATCTTAACCCTAACCCAATTTGTAGAATGTAGGAGAGGATTCTTTGAGATGATCCCTTCATCAAAATTGGAAATTTTGCATACATTGGAAAATCAAGGAAACAAAGATTTTATAATGCAAAGGCTCATGAAGAGCTTAAATAGGAGTTAGAAATTATAAACAAACAAAGAGGGTGAAGTCTTAGAAAACTATACCTACTATGGAACTTAAACCTTAGAGGCCTATAAAACTTGATTTTGAGACAAAATATTTTTTGGAATTCTTTGTGGAAGTATGCAGTATTTTCAATAGGAAAATAAGAATTGTTTGTGCATCAACATTAGTCTCTAAAACACTATTGAAGTCTAAGAATATTGATTTAAAAAGATAGATTTATCCCTAATGTAGGCCAAAGAGTACTGACCACTTCATTATATTCCTTTTTAGATACCTAGTTTTTCTTTTACACTGAATAGGGGTATAAAGGGGACCAAATAATTAAAGGGACCTTTCTTTAGAAACTGTATATATTTGAGACAAGATGTACAACCCCCAATAGATATTTATATACTGTGGAATGTCAATTAATTAGTATGGGTCCCCTTAATACCCCTATTTAGTGTAGTTAAAAGGAACAATTTTTTAATAAATCATATTCTTTGACTTGTAAAACTACAAACATAAGGCAATGAAAAATATGAGAGACAACTTTTTTGACTTCCAAAAAACTAATTTTATCATTGAATTTGAATTTTTTAGTTAGTTTTAGTTAAACTCAAAGACAAAGCTACTCCTACAATGCAGTTTCTCCATGCTCCCATGAACCTGGGAACAAGGGGATTCCACGAAAGCAATCCAGTTTCCATAATAAAACTCAAAAATTGTTTTCCGATTCTAACTCTGCATGAAAGAGTCGGTTCAAAGTCACATGGTGCGAACGGTGATATTAAAGAGGTTCCGATATTTATTTTGAAAGTTTCGTAGGTCGAAGAACTTTCCTCCTCCTTGTTGTAATTAATTATAATTAAACTTACGTAGCCCCCGCCAGCTCGCCATCTAGCCAGTGTCCGTCGAAAGTTTCGACTTGAAACTTCAAACAAAGGCGGAGTTCTGTTGGTCCCGCCATTCACTTTTCTCCTGGGTGGTCGTTCTCCCGCCCATGCCTCTGCGCCTCTCCTCTGCCACCCCGGATTTTCTGCCGATCCTCTGCACCATCACTGGGCTTTGCAGGGAGGCAGTCGTAGCGCTACAGTCGCACTTGCAGCAGCAGCAGCAGGCAGCGGCGCGACCGGACCATTCATTCATCGTATAGCATGGCCAGGCTTGCCGGAGTGATTTCTTTTCATTTTTCCATAACTGCGAAATCACTCTGTTTCGGCGGTGGAGAGTAAATTTTTTTTTCCAGCGATTGCTTTGATTGCTCACTTGCGATGTAACGGCGTCATTCATTACTACCTTACTACAGTTGCAGGCCATACTCTCCCCTTCTTGCGGGAGAGAGAAAGCGAGAGAGAGATCGGGAGTGTTTGGCTTGGCGCGGAGTGACTGGGCTTTAGGGCGGGGTGGCCATGGCGGCGGAGTGGCCTCGGCGTGGTCAGGCGCCGGCTCGTTGCTGAATCGTTTGTTTGTCGTGGTTCGAGTGCGGCGCGGGGTGACGGACCAGTGTGTTCGCACTTCAGTCGCAGGTAATGGTTGTGCGCCTGATCTATTTGGCGTCTGACACGTTTTCTGTTTTCTGTTTTCTGGTTCCTCACTGTTGTGGTGCATGACTGGTACGTTGATGTATTGTATGGATTTTAATTGAGCAGACCTGCATTCTGTCCCTCGCTATGGACCGGCAAGTCCTTTGAATGCGACTTGCACGGACTGTGTAATTGATTACCAATGCGGAGGAACAGTTGCCCTGTACGAGTGTTTAGGCTTCATGTTGATCTTTTCATTATAGGGAGTTGTTTTAACTCTGCGGTTTGGAGTTCCCTTTTTCTATTGTGGAAAGAACGTAGAGTTGGATACCTCCGTAGCAGTTTTGTGCTCTCGAGCGCTGCTTCTAATTTTTTTTTGGATCGGAACGGTTGCCGTGTGCATCGCCCAACTCGACTGAGTCGTTTGTATCACCTGGCGAAGGTAAATGTCGATTGTTTGTGTCGGATATTGAAGTTGTGAGGACGGCGAGACGAGTAGTGGACTTTGAGTTGCTTTATGTTCTTATTTTATGGTGACTCGATATTTTTTAGTAGAGCGAACACTTCTGTTAAATCTGGAAAAAACTGAAACATCTTTTCTGATTACTGTTCTTGTCAAATAAAGAGGACTTGCAAGTTTTCGTCGACTGGTCTTTCGAAGGCAGTCTTTTTTGTCTGTGTCCTTCCGTGGCTGGGGGTCAGTCTGTGACGAGTTAACTGATTTCCTGTTGTTTCTGCAGTTGAATACATCTTCTCTGGAACTATATTTCGGAAGTTTCCTTCGGGCGGTCATCTTTCGAAGTATTGCGGACGGCGGATAATGTTAGTTGGGAAGAGTAGACACAGCCTTTCTGGTTTTCCTGGAAAGAGATTACTTGCCGTGCAGTGTTTTACCTTATTGTGCATATATTCGAGTGATATCGAATAGACTATATTGTCGTTTCGAAACGATATCAGTATGGCTTTCGAGGTGGCCAGAGTGCATCAGTTGATATGCTCAAGAGTCGGAGACGAAAGTGTCTTTGATGCCTTTAAAACTGCAAGTCCCTCCGTTGAAGCGGACCAGAGCTTCCCACGATCTTGCAGTCCAGAGGGATCAAATTTACACATGTACTATCCAGCGAGTTCAGTGAACGGTAGGCGCGGTTTTGACCAAGGTCATGAAGCTAGTAACATACTAACAGAAGCATCGTCTTCCTCCACCGAGACAGAGAGTGATGAAGAAGACGGTCTTCTTGAGAGCTTGGCTCAACAAATTGCGCAGTCTATGCTTGATGAGGACGAGACGAAAGCTGAAACCTGCCCCGGTGTTCTCGAAGGAAATCCTTACACTGGAGCTCAAGATGTACCAAATGTGGATGTGAATGAGGTGAGCATGTCTTACTGGTCTTCATGATTTTGTGTTTGGTTTTGTAGTTCCGTTCGCTTCCACGGCCCGCTCTTGTTTGATTTTTTTCTTGACTTTGGAACAGGATCCCTGAAGCTCGTTTATTTGTCCGGTGTCGTGTTTTCACGTCCACTATTTCACGATCCTGCAATTTAGTGATTCACATCTTCGCTTTAGAGTATTTAATAGATATCAATGACGCTTTAGCCTGCATAATCTTCCCTGTTTAGACTATCCATTGCTTACATTCTCAGGTTTTGTTTAGTTCGTGATGAGGTTTTAGTAGTGCAGGGTTGCTGTTAATGTTGCTTTCTTAATCAACATCTGACGGTAGAATTGCTTGTAGGGCCGAGTGTCACCATCTAGTTGGTCAAGCGGCAGCTGGTTATCCGGCCCTCAGCTATCAGGCAGTCAAAGTAGTTCCAAGGGCTCTTCCAGAGTTTCATCCCAAGTCTCTTCTCCCTCGTCAGCACCTTCGTCTGGTTATCAAGATGCTTGGGACACTCTTTATGCCGCAGCCGGAGAAGTTGTGAGATTGAAAATGACTGAGGAGAAAAAAGTCCCAGTGATATCCGGCGAGAGACCCTCCACAGCAAAAGTTTTGAATCAAGCTTTGCGAGCGAACTTGCCTCAGCAGTCTCGACCGTCTGGACAAGCGACGGGACGAAGTGCCACTCACACTGTAAAGAGGAAAGAAGAGTTGACTTTAATGGCTAGTAATCAGGTACTTCAACGTGACCTGGTTTTCGGTGTCTTTTGCTGTCCATTAGTGGTGAGGAGGAAATTTTGTCTGTTAAGCTGTTATCTGGATACGGTCATTGTACTTTCATGCGTTATCATCTGGGCATAGTGTACATAGCACTGCACGATATCCAGATTCAAATAAATTTCTTGGTTAAACCTTTCTTAGCAATATCATTTTCTGTATCTAGCGTTAACAGAATGTGGGATGTCTAATATCAGGCGCAACAGAACTGGGCTATGAAATGTGCGGCCTTGAATGCAATGGCTAGTCAAGGTCGATCTCCATACCCAATGTATCAGCATCAGCAACAAGCGTATAGTCTAGATGGTCATCAAGGTACCAATAACTATCGTCACCCAGGAAAATCGGTCGATAGCAAGTTATTACAAAGAAATCGGCAGGCTGTTTCGAACGGGGGTTCGGGAGTGAGGGTTGTTTTTTTAGGCGGACCATCTGGTCGAGAGTCTGGTGGAACTGGAGTTTTCTTACCGCGTACCTTCACGACTACCCCTGAACATAAGAAGAGAAATGGTGGGCTTCACAGCACTACCTTCTGATCAGACGACATTTTCCTAAACAGCTTTCCAGTATTCTGATGAAACATGCAATCAGTTTTTAATATTTGATTCTATCTTGTTCTTACAGATGTTCCTTCGATGCACTCGTCTGGTGTGCCGACTCATTCAAAGAACCCGAGAGACGCTGTTTGGCCCACGTTGCAGCAGAGCATGAACAGATCAAGTTTTCGTCAGCCAGCGGTTCATGAGCCTTGCCTTCCCACAGAGTGGACTTACTAGAAGCAGTTATGATAGTAACGGACTGAGCAGCCATCATTTGAGTTTTACAATGTCTGAGCTGCTCAGATATGAGTTCTCAGCTTCCCTGATTCTTTATGCTGCGACTTAATTTGGTTTTCAAGAAAGCAGGGGTAGTAGTTTTGCGTTGATCACCTATTTTGTAAGGATACTCAACCAATTGCTGGAGGAACTTAGCATTGTAAAGTAGTAGAAATGGGCAGACTTGGACTCTGCTGTACAGAAGTCATCAATACTTCCAAGGAACTTTGTTTCCTTCGTGGGCAGACATTTTTCTCAAGACGGACTCCGGAACTACACAAATAACGTGCACCTTTTCCAAGGGTACTCTGTCAATTTCAAATAATTGCCCGATCAATAAACAAAACTGTCATACTCTGTGATTCCGTTCATTTTTCTGTTGCTGAATTCGTATTTATTTTGCATTTCTAGTCGCCAAATACCTTGATCGTTGTGTTGACAGTCTGCTCTTCACATTACTCGTGCAATCATGATCTAGACAGTTGGAACGGGCGGTTTATCACAATGACATCTAATGAAGTGAGATGTTATTCGCGTTGGTAAATTCTTTCAGGCTCGTACGATTTCTTTGTGGACTCTTTCTGTGTCCATAAGTAGTCTAATGGCAGCTGTAGATGAAGTTTGGTGAGAAATGTCAGGATTGTATCCTTCGAAGTGCGACGAGTGTCAGGAGTTGTGATGCGCCGCCATTACTAAGATACAAGAGGAGATCCGGGTTTACTTCTATGGATTCTGCTCTCAAATGCTCCATATTATTGAATTCCAACTTCGGAATCATTTGCATGCTAAATCATTTGCAATCACTGAGCATTTCATATACTTGCATTCCAAGTACAATTTACGGAATGTATTGTACAGGATACTAAAATTGTACAGAACCTAATACCACTAGAAATCCCCTCTCCAGAACCCGTCTCTGCTGTGAGCACTTACAGTTCATGGTGGGAACGTGGGAGTACATTTATTATATATAATATATGCTAGTGCATTGCAAGAGTCATGGATTTGTCACCTTATTTACGTAGGACCCCCAAACCACCTCTTTTTGCTGCTGTGCCTCATTATCAATGACTGGTTATTTTCTTGTTGAGAATTTTTGTTGAGAATTTTTGTTGAGAATTTTTTGTTGGCAAGTGAAAGGAGGTTCCAACCCATCCAAGAATGCAACATGTGGATACCATATGCAAAAATTATGAAGGGTCAAAATCTTTTTGGTAGATACTCTAATATCATTTTTTCAAGCTCATCACATCTTGATTTTGGAGATGTACACAAATGATGATGGTGGTCATGGTCGGGTGTGCACCACCTTATTAGCATGACTAGATTACCTTTAACCCCTAAAGTCCCATTGTCCCTACGGGGGACAAAATGGATTTTGGGCAGGTTCCTATGAGCTCAATTTTTAATGAAACTTTTTGACACTTTTCCATAAGATAGAAAAACTCATTAGCTTTTGGGGAATGTCATTTTTATTTCAATTGGTGCATGGGAGCAAAAGTTATGCCCAAATAAGCTCAAAATAGGGGAGAAGGGGCAGCAAAAAAAATTTGCAAAAAAATTTTATTTTTTATTTTTTATTTTTTTTCCTTATAGATTATATTTTTGCCTATTTGGGAAGCTTTGATTCATTTCATTTGGATTTTTTTACGAGAAAGTTATGGACAATCTTGTTTTTTGGGCAATTAGAGCATCTTCTTGAAAAAACTTTTTCATTCACTTTGAATGCTGATATCTTTCAATCCGTACGGTCAAACATCACAAAATTTTTACTACACGATTTGTAAAAAGTGTAGTACAAGATCCTACGGTTAGTTTTAAAAAAAAAAAAAAAATTCTGATCTTTTAGATGAATGCAACAAAAGTAGCAGTTTTGAGTGATTTTTGACAGAAAAATGGCCTTGGGACTTTAGGGGTTAATCTTTGCATATTGATCTTTGTGTGAGATTTTTTTGTCTTCTTGTGCAATGTTCTACGGAGTACATCTTTGCACTTTGAGATATCCGTTATGTGAAGAGTGAGTGCTAAGAGCATGTGAGGAGCTCCTCAAGCATTAAAAAATGGAATGAATGGGTGAAAGGTGGATTGTTTGGTGAACTTGCCTTGAATCCCTTCCAGACTTTTTTTCAAGTTCATACAAATATTTAGGCCTTCTTTAATTTTTTCTTCATTCAGACCTCTTTGTACCCAGTTCGAGACCCTTAAATTTTATATCTCTATATATTTGTTTGGATCTTGTATACAAGGTTCTCATAAACTCAAAGATAATCATCCATTGTTTGGTAATCGTGTATCTTAAATAGCCCAGATAGACCCTTGGGCCTTGGCATTCATACCGGACTACGTAATTAGGCTGAAGCTGGAGCAAAAAAGAAAACACACCAAGAGAGTTCTTGGGACATTTGTACTGACTTTCTTACAAGCTAGGCCTCCAATTTTTTTTGCCAATTGTCTACATCCAAAAGATGTTGACTATTTTTGTAAAGAAAAGTTTCATTTTGTTCAATCAAATAGCCAAAGTACTGTTGTATTGAAAGACCAATTGCCAAATTTTACCTAGGTATCACCTAGTTTTGATATAGATATCACCAAGTTTCATCCAAGTATGACATTAGATTGAAGAACAATTGGATTTTTCTCCAAAGAAAACACTAGACTGGAAGGGCATTATTACTAATACAGTATTAGGTTGCCCGAGAATCTCTAGTTCCTTTTCTTTTCTTTTGGAAACACATGGATGATTTCCATTGAAACTCTATTTCTTTCAGAATGCATTCTCTTCTCACTAGATCATTAATCTTTTTTGTTTTGGTAGGTTTAATGGTAATATAGTTACTTGGAACTCTATTTCTTAATTGTAATTGATCTTGCCTTTAGGCTCTCTGGGGACGTTCCCACCTTTGTTTTACTTTTAGACTTTCATTGACTCTAAAGGTAAGGACACCCAATGCACCACCACCAAATTGTGTCACAATACAAAACCCTTTTTCATTTTGGAACCGAAATCTCAAAGCAGCCTCACTCCAACACGGGGAAGCAACACTTCAAATGGTCTAAACCATTGATCTTCTAAGATCAATGGTTCAGACCATTTGAAGTGTTGCTTCCCCGTGTTGGAGTGGGGCTGCTCTCAAGTTGTCATTTCCGCCTCTTATTCATGTGGTACAAATCTCATAAAACACGTATGACTATCCTAGATGTATGATCTAATAGAATAAAGAAAATAACATGCATTGAGACCGAATTAGATGGAGTCTCATTTAATTGCACTTTCCTTGCAATATCTTCCAAAAAAATCACACTCCGCCATATATAAAAACTGCTTAGATGACGGCTAGTACACCTTTTGTGTACATAATGCTCCATATTAGTGTTCTGCCATGTAGCAAAGTTAATAACCAACAATTTGGCAGTTTGATTGGCAAGGCAGGAATGCAATCACAAATGCAGGACCGGCGTTCCACATTGCCCCTCTATCTTATCCTAGTCCACAGTTGACCAACGAACTTACTGATTGGTAGACACAGGTTCCTGTCCCATGAATCAACAGAATAAGGACAATGATGTTTGTTTGTTTTTACATTTAAAAACCAATGAAATAAATTCCATTGCAAAGGTTTTAAGGACAATGATGTTTGAAGCTTGAAGCAGTGGAAGTTATCAGCCAAGCACTTAAATACAATACAAGAGTTGGCCTGAGCACATTTGAGTACATTTGAGTACATTTGAGTACATTCCACCCGTGATGGATGGGAAGTATTTTGACTGCTTCTTGTCACGTCCTCCACCTCACGAATTCGGAGTGTGCGTGACTTAACTGGCTGGTGTTGTTTGGTACTTCATAACTTTGTAATTGACTGAAGTTGACTAGTCAATCCTTGAGGCTTGTCAAGTTGAAGAGCAAATGAATTAATTTCCCAAGCTGGTGAGTTCGATTATGAGCCGTACAGTGAACTTGATAATACATTCTTGAACATGCTTGATTCAAAGAGTATCAGGGAGAATATATTATTTCCAATGATCTTCTCTCAAGCTTAGTAACTGTGAAGATTATCTACACAAAATAGTGAAATTAGGTTGCCCCACACTAGTTTCTCGACAATCCACACTATAGAAATATTCACTACTTTTGTACAATGATGCATTCAATGTAGAACCATGTGTATGGCATAGACTTGTGCACCAGTTCAAGGCCTGGTTCAAAGAGTGACATGCATCTCCATGTGGAACAAGCATTGATCTATAAAGGAATTTACCTCTGGTAAGGCAACCTAATTGACAAGGCAACTTAATTTCACTATTTTGTGTAAGTTAATCCATGGAGTTCAATTTTCTTCCTTGGCAGAGGGAAACAAATTTCATGTATGAGGAGAGTTGCAACCCAAAATTGTTTATTGAAAGCACCCAAGGCGCATTAGTAAACTGGTGAGGGAACCCAGTAAGTGATTTGAGCTTGACACAGAGTTATGTGGTATAGACCCCGCGCTCAGGGGTTAAGAGCAAGCCCAATGCAGTCTATGCATACGGCACCGGGAATTGGGACGCCTGGGCAGCATGTAGAGTGAAGAGGTGGGGTGGGCCGGGCCTCTTGCAAGCGTGCCGCAACCTGCATTGCCTCCAATGTAGTGATAGGTGGAGGCTCGACAAACCACCCCGGAACAATTGTTTTTTAAAACTCAACGGAATCTCTTATACTTTTTAGCACGGGCGCTTTAGGTGGTGTTTGGACTTTTGGGGAGCGTCAGAGAATTTGAGCTTTTGTGTGGTGTTCCGTGCTTTGCGGTTTGCCTCAAAATGCCGAGCAAGGGCTTTCATTTGATATAGTGGACTAGAGTGGCTGCATTGGGGAGCATTTTTTTGCATGAAGATGCTGGAAGCCTTGTTGGCACCGTCCCCGTGCTTGTTTGAGTGATGCATTGGAGCTGCTCTAAGGTGAATATGATGAACTGATATGAAAAATGGACAGATGAAGAAGATGAATGGTGGAGCAAATGAACAAAGGAAAACAAGACAACAATGACATAGATTTCAAACTAGTATCTGAAATATGCAAAAACGGTCTTATTGCAAAACTAACTTCTACACATTCTTGCCTAAATGTACATCTTTTGAACATGAAAAATCTTTGATCAATTCTCAGTATTTCTATAAATAATATCTTGAAAATTCCAAATTTATTTATAAAGTGTCCCAGAATATATAATATATAATAAAATAATATGTAATTCTCTTTCAATTCTTAACAACATCATTCTACACTATTGCTATTGATAGTGAGACATTTCTCTGTACTTTCATATAATGATAGTCATGCAACATTCTTTTGCAAATTGTGCTAATTTGCATTTGTATTGCACATTTCTTTGAGTGTAAGCTTACTAACTTAAATTGCATAAAACACTAGTCTCAAGAGAATACTTGTTTTCTTTTGAAATTTATTTTCCAATGAACTCTTTACATCCTTATTGGTTCACTAATTTCTTAGGGGTGTTGCTTAATTCCTAAGTGCCCAATCAACCACATTTTTTCTCATGTATGGATGCTTGGTTGTTATTCCAATAGTAGAGTAGAAATTTTCACCCTCAAGAATCCTAAGAGTGAAAAACTATTAGTGGCATTATTTTTTTTAATCTTTAGAACCATTCAAAATTTGTTCTTTAGAACCATTGGACCAAGTCACCACTTGTCTTTTCTTTAAAGAATTCTTTCAAAATCAAATAAAACCTAAGTGCATATACATGACTTTGCTATGCACCCAAAAAATGTCAACCAAGTCTCCTGTGTCCTTGATGGAAAGAAGGCGTTTTTTTATCACATTGCATAATTTAGATTTTAATTCCAATGATGACCATTAGGAGTAGTTCATACACGGTTGAGAGGAAGAGCAAAGTCAAGTGGAGTGGAAGTTAAAATGCAAATTGTTCATCTTCTTGTCTTTTCAACATGAGTCAAAACTCTTTTTGGAGTTGGCACCACTTTTGTACATGAATTTTTAGGAATCACTTGAATTTAGAGTCCATGGATCATCTTGTAATCTACATATGATTTGTACATGTCTTGTTTTGATGATTTCTTTTCATTGATCATGCTTGTGTGTATTTTGGTTAAAAGCAAGATACTCTTCAAAGTGTTCCCAATAGAAAGTGCGCCTAATTCTGTATTGGTCATGTTCATCGGAGTTGATTTATGCATTGACATATATATTATATGGGGCCAACATTTCATTTTTATACAAGGCTCAAGTGCACATGCACATGCACAAATGAACAAAATTTGAAGCCATGAATAAATTTGAAGCGTGGCTTATTTTTCACACCATTTTTATATACTTTGTTCCATCATAAGTTTGTATTTGTTGCTACAACCATTTGTAAGTGTGCATTTAAAAAAAAATCAATTTCTAAGGACTTTTGACATTGTTTTGACAATATCTTTTTACAAATTAATGAAATTGGGGAAAATAAATCTAATTTTATGAAAATCCAACATTTCATACACAATTTATATTGAGTTCAACAAGCAAATAATGTAGTGTTTGCTTAGCTTAATTCACTACTAGTTTATACAATTGTAGTGAATAATAGTTTGTACATATAACCATTTTGTATATGTGCATTTTATAGAGTTTAATTTGTAAGGACTTTTGACATTGTTTTAACACTACCTTTCCAAGAAATTATTAAAATTGGAGAAAGTAGGTTTGACATCCAATTTTATAAAAATCAAACATTTTATATCCAAATTATATTGAATTTGGCAAGCAGAAAATTTTGTGTTTGCTTTGCTTAGTTCACTATTTAATGTTTGCAATGTGCAAAGAAAGCAAGTGCTTTATAATAGTGGGAAGGTAGGAAGAACTTACAACCTTACATGTAGGATATGAAAATTAGGACTTAAAGTCGAGTCAAATGCACTAGTTGTATTTATAGCAAAACTTCATATCTCATTTATGGATCATAAATCAACTTTTCCAAAATTTGATCAATTGAAAATGCGGGAAAATCAACTTAATTCTCACCTTTAAAAATCCTCTTGTCATTTAGAGTCTCTAATCAAAAGTTATGAACAAAGTTCAAAGGAAGGTAGGAAAGATCACCACTGAACATTGTTTTTAAAGTTGTCTTCTAGATTTTATGTGGAGCTAAGTAGAGAAGTTGCATATGTATGGATGTCTTTAGTATGTCACAAGGTCAATTTTGCATAGAATTGGTTGTATGTATAAAATACTTATCATTTTAGAATACTTGTCATAATATAAATTATAAAAGAAATCATGAATAAACTAATTAATAAATCACAAAAATAATTATATCATCTATAAATTGTTAAATGGTAATGAATAGATACTATTAATAAAAACAATGGATTATCATAGATCATAGATTGATTGATCTTAATTGATCATAATTAATGAAGAAAAAAAAACAAGAATAAAATTGTAACTATCATAACATTCAATAGCTTTAAAAGAATCGGACTTCTTCTCTCTTGAGTCTTCATCTATGAAGTTCATCCATAGTATTAGGAAAAGTATGCAATAGAATAAAGATGGTCCCCTCCTCCTTTGGAAAATCTACGTCAAATTATGAATGGTAGATTGCTACCATATTTTTTATTTTTGGGAGGAATAAAATTCAATTTAAAAAAAACCTGATTGTTTTTATAAATTATTTGTTTTTTTGAAAAATCAAATCAAATTTTGGAAGTGGTCTATTGTTCAAAGATCTTGAGGCCCCTATTCTTTGGCGGAACATTTATGGTGGCATGATTACTATTAACCATTCTTGCCGCATGTCCCCATAACTATTGTTGGATGTAGAATACTTTTTTCACCATTTTGTTGCGGAATGAGATGATGTGGAATATTCCACATCATTTTATTGAATAAAGGCATCACAAATGAAGGCTACAAAATGTTATGCTAGTCCAAAATGAAAAAAAAAATAACAATTATGAAATTTTTAGATTTTTATGAAATTACCAACAAAATAATAATTTGAAATTCTAAAAGTGATTAAATCAACTATAAATTCTAAAATAGTAATGATTAAAAAAATATTAATCAAAATAAGGGACAATCATAGATCATTGATTGATTATAATTAACCATAGACAATTAGTGAACTATATTTATTAAAAATAGAAATTTATATAATAGTTTAATAAAAATTTCTTATAGTTAGATGAAAAAAAGTAACATATTTTTTGAACTTTACATTCATCATGTTATTAAACTACTTTGTATAAAGTGCAAAAGTTACACCACCAAGTTCCAAGTGTCCCTTTAACCCCTAAAGGACCAACATGCATTTTTTGGTTGTATAGAAATTTTGGGCAGGTATGTGTGACTAGAGATATCCATATTTGAGGCTGAAATTTTAATAGAAGGTGGGGGCGAGGAATATCTTCATGTATACCAAGTTTCATGACATTTCAAAATACGAGTCAAAAGTTGTGACCTGATAAGTTACTTTTTTCCGTAACCGGGCAGTTTGGGCAGATCAGAAAAAATCATTTTTTCCGGATTTTTTTTTTGAAATTGGTTCTCTACATTTATATGTACTTAAAAAGCTTTGAGTCACTCCATTTCAATCAATGAGTCAAAAGTTATGAGGGTTTTTGGTTTGCGGGCAGTTATGGATTCTCTACTCTAAAAAAAACTTTAAAGTCGTTTATTTAACTCAATTTTCAATATTTTTGGGAAAAGAATAAAATCTTAGAATGTAGATTGATTATTACAACATTACAACCGTTGGGATTGGCATTTTTAAATTCCATGATTAAATTTTTAACAATTTAGTATTTTGAGTCATTTTCTACTTCTTTCTACTTACTATTTTTTTCTTGTATGTTGTACAATTCCAAATGATGTGAAATTTTTCATGCATATAGACAACTTGTTTAGGAAACTGAATTCAAAGAAGCACCACCTTTATCAGCATTTTTTCATTGGAAAGTGAGCTTGCAACGTGTAGCTGCCCGGTTTTTCGCAGAATTGAAAAAATGGTTTTCAAGACTTTGAATGCTTATATCTTATGATCCACACGGTGGAATTTTCTGAAATTTTTACCACATGTTTTTAAAATATCATACTACAAGATCCTACGGTTTTATGTGTCAAAAATTGTTTTTTTTCCAAAAATTTGGTAGTTGTATTAGAAATGGCAGTTTTGGAGCGTTTTTGGTGATTACATAGTCATGAAACTTTAGGGGTTAAAGGATATTTAAAGGTTGAGGTAGGCTTTTATGATCTCAATTACTAATATGAATTTCTAAAACTTTTTTTGAAGATAGGAAGTCACATTAGCTTAGTTAGTGGAAACATAGTTTTCAATTCAATCAATGCTTGGAGCAAAAAGCAATTCTTTGAGTAGGAAAAATAACCACAAAAGTTTAAAATAACTATTTTTCATTTGTTTCTTATCAATTACATTTTTGTCTATATGTAAAGCTTTTGTTCATTCCATTTGAATTAGTGATGTGAAAGTTATGGAGCTTTTTCTTTGCAAGCAATTCTTGCATCTTTTTTATTTTGTTTTTGAACTCAATTTTCACAAATTTAGAAAATATGTCCTACAAGGATCAATTCTTTGTTTAAAAAAAGGTCTTACTATTGGAATCAATGTGTTTCAATTCCATTTTAGAGATATTCACAATTTTGATCTTTATTCTATGTGGTACATATTATTATGTACTTCTTAACAAATTAAAAAAAAAAAATCAAGTTGTTGGTTTCGAATTTCTTTACTTGAGACTCTTAATTCCATTCTTCAACATTAAGAATCAAAATTCAAAATTTGTAGTACAAAAATTGTAAGTGAACAAGATTCAAAATCTAGAATCAAGTAATGCTGGGTGTAAAAAAGTTTGTTCTCTTCATTTTAAATATAAATACAATATCTTGCAATCTGCAAATTTTCTAAAATTTCTTCCACACACTTTTATACTAGTCTATTACAAAATCCTAAGGTTAGGTATGCCAAAAAAAGAACAAAAGAAGATTGTTTCTAAGAAAAACAATCTTCTCATAATAGAAATGATAACTTTGATGCCCCAAAAGAAAGGCCTTTGGACTATAGGGATTGAACATAAATCAAATTGGAGACTGTGGAAATGGAATCCTATTTCTCTATGGATGGAAACATGAAATTTCTCATCCTCTGAGATTAGGGTTTTTTCATAACCAACTACCCTTCCTTGATTGATAAGCAGCAGGGCCTAGATCACCAGAGGTATCAAGTTCATGCTGAAATCCCTAAATATTGCATCATACGACCATCCTTCTCTTCCAAAGTCAGAAGCGCAGTATAACACACACAATTCACAATTGTATGCTAACAAGACGGACACCAACATACAAACATGAAAAACTCCAACTCATGTCTACGCAACCAACTGATCATTCTCCACTCCAACTCAAATGGAATTTGAGAGAGTCAGACTGAAATTACAATTAATTCAGGACCCCAATTGATGCCAGTCAGTCACGTAATTTCCCTAAATACCGATGAGTACCCATATCCAAAATAAAGGGCCTCTTAACACTATGACCGTCCAAGTCGAGAGTCCGTCGTTTCCACCAATCATGTTGCAGTGTCTGTCGGTTCCACCAATCATATTGCAGAGTCTCACGGCCTCTCGACTTGGACGGCCATAATGTGAAGAGGCCCTAATACTGTAGTATTATTTGGCCTTTTGTGGTTTTGTTTTGTGATTGCCATTCTCGCAAGTGAGTTTATTTTTTTAATTTTTTTTAAGGTAGAGCCACCCATAACTGACTAGTGACCCATTCCCGACCTATAAATGCACTTATTTTTTACCAAGAATAGCTTAGAATGTTTGTTTTTTTCCTTTTCAAGGTTGGAACTAATAAATACATGATACATGTCCCAAGTTGTGAGAAAGAAAGTAGAAAATAATTATTAGGAAAAAAGTTATTAAATGATTAGCATTGGAAGAGTCTAGACGTTGGCCATGGGTCCAAAGCACTTTTTGCCTCCGAAGATTCCTAGTAATTCCAGTTCAAGCAGTAAATTACCAAACTTTTTGCAATCCTTGTCATTTCTATTGATGTACCTATGAAGTATATTTGTTTTGCCTTCACGGCTCCAAATCATGTTGGAATTCCATATTCGGTCGGTTATGGGTGGCTCTACCTTACACAAATGAAACTGAATTTCATTGCAATAATAAAAAATATAAGGCTGCCAGCCATAAGTGGCCTGGCGGGGTACAACAAACTACAGGAGACTTCATCCTGTAATTTGAAGAAAGCAAGCAATGAATATATACAAGATCAAGAGCATTGATAGCAGAAGACGACAAGCCCTTCAATCCAAACCCTAACCCCTAAAGGACCAAGTGTCCGTTCAACATACGCAAGAAATCTCGGGTAGGTTCCTATAAAGTCATTTTCAGTCAGATGTTCATGGAATTTGGACACAATGTATAAACATGTACTCTTTTGGTGAAAAACTAATTTTTTTTCCGATCCGGTGCCTGAATCAAAAGTTATGCTGCTTTGAACTTTTAAGGCAGCTCAGGCAATTTGAGAATCTTTTGGAAATCTTTTGCAAAAAAGCTCATCAACTTTTGAAATTTGACATGTGTGTAACTAATAAAATATGGCATATAATTGTCCAAGAAAAAACAAATTTTAGTTCACAAATCACATTTTAAGAGGAGGCAACATTTGTTAGCTATGTTGGGGTGGTTTCAAGAAAAAAACATTTTCTTCTAACTTCAAGTTCCATTATCTTGCAATGTGTGAAGTCAAAATTCTTGAAATTTTTTCCACATATTCCAAATTTTTGTCTCTAACCTTTTTGCCGTTTGCGTTTCAAATAAAAAATTTCTTCATTGCACAAGAAATTATCAAAAAATGACTAGTGTATTGCCAATTCACTTAACTTCTTTGCATTGCACGGTGATTTCATATAAGCTTGACATCTTAGTTGCTTCTAAATTTTTTCATGAGTGAAGCTAACATCAGTTACTTATGAATGGTTAGAATCCTCATTTTTGTGTAGAGCAAAAAGTTTACTCCAAGAGCGCCCAAAGTTTGCTGACCCTGTTTTGCAAGAATGAAAAAAAGTTTTTTTTTTCACTTCAAACGTTATAATCTTTCAATCCACGAGGTCAAATGGACTGAAATTTTTTCCACACTCTAGTAAAACACTTAACTTCAAATTTGTACGGTTAAGTGTTAAAAAAAAAGTTTCAATCTTCATTTTTGAATAACATACCCAAAAATTGCAGTTTTTGACAATACCTCCCTAAAACCCTCCTCGGTCCTCTAGGGGCTAATTGAGCACAATGAAATATGATTGAGGAAAGGGTTGGATTCTCATGTCCTACTTTGGTATTAAATTGCCCATTTCACATGTGAAACATGCAATGCAACACCATTCCAACTTACCCTCTGATAATTGCCAAATCAGCTTGATGATCCACTACATCCGTAAATCCTCTATAGATATAATATCCTACATTTGAAAATGGTGGACTCTATGAAAATGGTGGATCTCTATGGCGGCTTGAGCAAAGATGTGAATGAAAATAAGACATGTCAAGGGTAACAATAGCATATTGGAGTCTATCATGCTAGAGTATTCATTAGAATTTTTTGATTGTTTCAAAGATTTTTTTTGAATATTTTCAAGCAATGAAGATAATACTAAGTATTGTATTGAGAAATATATAGGGAGAAACTTGTGCAAAAATAAAATTTCTCTAGTAGTTGAGACACTTAAAAAGTACATGCAACCATGAGAATTCAACAAAGCATAACCAAAACTTGCAAGTGGTCAAGCATATATTAGAGACAATGTGGAATCCTTCATTTGAGAATTTTACATGAAGGTGACAATATCACTTAAAGTTTTTGAGAGAAATGAAATGATTGAGGGAGTGGGTGTTTTACTCCAAAAATACTTCAATCAAAGAGAGAGATGTATATCACACATAGATGGAGACTAGCAGGAGAAAAAACAACACAAATAGAAGCATGTATAGGTGAAAGGATATAACTTGCGCATTGGTGATGAAAGGGTCCAATGTGCAAATATATTGCTATTCTTGGCAACATTGTACAAGTGTGTGTATGTATTTATTGTTTTACAAGAAAATTTAGAAGACCTTTACAAAAAATTCAAATCTTTTGTAGCTTTTGAATACAATGACTAATTAAACCAATTCTTTGTCTTAATAAATCCTCTATTCTGTTTTGTCAAAAAAATGTGAAACATACTAATTATTAACCAATCTAAAAACATGACATACAATTATTAATTGAAATAACACTTTCCACAAGCTATGACAAATAATCATACAACCAACCTTTTCTTGCTAATGACCCATTCTATAATTGCACAATCCCTCATATCATGATTTTCTAAGAGAATTAGGGCCCCTTTTCAAATTTAATGCAAATGGAGCAATAAACATGAAAGGAATGCAAGTCAAGTTTTCTTCCAAGATACCTTTCCTAACAAGTCTTTACAAAGACAAAGTTGAAGAATTACACACACTTGCACAAATGTTTGATGTTTCATTATTATAAATATCAAAAAATGCTATTTCAAGTATGGAAATAATGCTAAATCAAACACATGTCATAAAATTCATTATGTTTGTATCCTAAAAAGAGGACTGTGTATTTATGAATAAATTGCAAAATCATTAACTTCCATTTCTTCACATACAAAAGGTTGTTTTTATTTGTAGAAATCTATTTGATAGTTTGTGTAATCCCAAAAGTTGCTTTGAAAGTCCAATTTGTTTTTCTAAAACAACAATTATATTTATAATAAACCCGAGAATAATCCAAATTGACAGAAGTGTTACCAATAAGGATTGTTCACACATATTAAATAATTTTAAAAAATATTCAAAATTTTTTTATAATATAAAATATTCACAAGTACCTTTTCCTATAAATCTTAAGTCATTTGGAGTCATAAATGCAAAAGCTATGGTAATGAAAAATCAACAATCTTATACATTTTACTAGTAGCATTTCTTGCAACCTTCTTTATCCATTAACATTTTGAGCATGAAATGATTATATGTTTCATTAAAGAACTTTTGTATGTCAAATTATCAATACATGTGAAAGCATGTGAGAACAATTTCAGTAAAAATTTGAGAGATGATACTTAATCTCCGAAACCTATTGAAAAAGAGTTGTGCTTGAAATGTCATCATCATATAATGGCATTGACTAGGCTATTCTATAGGAAAATTTAGGCCCAAATAATGCCGCAAGATAGCCCTTTACCTTCCAAATAGTTAACCTTCATCAAATAAATCCACTTAATATCCAGCATCCTCTAAAAATAATATTGCACTTAACACTATCCTTCCAACAAAAGATCTCTTTTTAACGAGGTAATTATCTGCCATACTTTTGACCAAAAAAACTAGACTAATTATACATACCATCCCTCCAACTAATGTTGGAACTATCATATACCATTGATACTTCAACAATGGTGTCAATACAATAGTTCCAGCTATTGCAAATGCTATTATCACAAACAACACCGAACATGCCAAGAGGATTGAAGTCACCAAAAGATTTGTACGGAGCTTCTCCACAATTTTCTTGATGAATAAATGGCTCCTTGGTAACACACATCGAGCACCACAAACAACGGTTCCAATGGCAAAATAGAAGGAAAGGGCGTTGAATATCCAAAATGCACGAAGTGCAATGTTGTGTTCAACATCCACATAATTGAGGTCGGAAGTTGAAGGGGCAGGAAGAGAGCTTGAATGTCCTTCTCCAAAATAGGATGTATAACTCAACGGCGGTTGCAACCATGAAGCAAAGGTAACACTAGCAATGAGAGCCGCACCCACAAGAATGGCATTGGCTGCATCCACATAGACTTGGCGATCTCTGTATAGTACCTCCATGTAGCCTTTGACAGGATCACATTCCATGAGCGCGCTCGCAATATCCTTAAAAATTTCTCCTCCTTCGAATGCAATTTGGATAGGAGGTCCAAAGTCTTTGTCGCATGCTTCATTCAATCGAATCTTATCTTTGAAGGAATCCAAAAGTGCAATCACAAATTTTGTATTGCAACGGAGAACAGCCACATAAAAGGCAGATAGACCACGAACATCCAAAGCTTTCATGTCAAGTTTCCCATCCTCATCAAGATATTTTATAACGTCTTCTGTGCTATCATAACTGTGAAATGGACTTACTGCAAGGTAATGCAGCGGTGTCCTGTTCTTGCGGTCCATGGCATTGACATTTTGAACAGACAATTTTTTCATGAAGTTGATGTTTGCATTTCGCACAGCTACATGGAGGGGCCGTTTCCCCTCTTTTTCATCCTTTTCCAAAAGTTTTAGCAACATGGTGACATTTTCCATCTTGCAAGCAAGATGTAAAGGTGATCCAATCCACCATTGTTGGACATTGACATCAGCGCCCTTCTCCAAGAGCACATCCACGATGTGGCTATTCCCACCGGCAACGGCCAAGTGAAGAGGTGTATAAAAAACGTTCTGTTTTGAAGCCCACTTTGGATCCACAGGCACTCCGCACACTAGCTTATCTGGATTAGAGCTTCTTTCAAAGATCTTTTGAACCATCTTGAGATCCCCCATCAAGATTGCCAAGTCCAAGGATCTCATCCTGACCCCGGACCCATAGTTTGCAATAAGCGATTCGTCGACTTTAAATTCGCGGATATCCAAACAAGGATCATCTCGTAATTGCTCCACAACTTCTGCAAACCAGGGACTCGTGTCGAATTCGTCTCCACTAATAAACCATGCATGAGGCAAGTCAGAAGCCCTTTTCCAATTCTCCTTCAAGTTGCGCACTTGTTCGTCTTTCGACAGAGACCATGGACAAAATGCTTCATTACCATCTCCTCCGCCACTACCGTCGGAGGCCGGTGGCTCTGCAGGTCCGGGCCCCGCCGTCGCAGCGGAAGTGATCTCCGGCTCCTGCAAAGCAAAGGCAATCGTCACCGCTTCACTCAACAACCATACCATAAGAATCCCAACACACGTACACTGCACTTGCTAAAATACGTACTACCAACATATTTATGGCGAATTTCATTAAAATGGCGTCATTCCGGAACTCTGGCACTTTCACAGTTCAGAACGGCCGTTCTAAAATTTATAACTGTCCTATATGGTCTAAAAGGCACTCCGTCAAAATGGCACGCGGAATACCGCCATTTCAACGAAATTCCCCATATTTGCATACCACTGTTGTCGGTACATTCAGTCTGCTGATTCATGCAAGGGCACAATTGCAGCAGGAGTGCGACGGGATGTTCATAGTCGCAAGGATACCACCCCTTAGCCAAACGGTTTGCAGCAACGTTTGCTGAGAACACTCAGATGTGGTTCCAAAGTTCACATTCAACGTTTCTATAAACATCGTCCAATTTATTGAACAACAACTTGGAGCATGTTTGCTGGTAGACGTCGAAAGCTAGTTTGCTCAAGCATGTTTGCTGAATAATATTGCTCAAGCATGTACCGAAGCTGGTCATGTAGATAAACTGTGAAGACGTTGCTAAACCCTTCAAATTCCATTCAAATTCCAGTAGTGGTAGTCATTCTAACCTCAACCGCGGGCACCGGGTCGGTGACGACAATGCCTTCCATTTGTTCTGATAAATGCCTCCGCAAGAGTATAAAATATAAATAAGACGCTAGCCCCACAAGCCCGTGCAGAAATTAACCGGCCTCAGACAAGCAGCAAAAGTAGAAAAGCCAAGAATTAATCGAGGAATCAACACAACACAGCTTTCGCTGGTCGAAAATATCTGCCGCCCTCACAAACGTCTGCTTGAAGAAGGATCACGGACATATGCAGCCCAACTCGATCCTGTCAATCGATTCGCCAAGCTCTACTTCAAGAAACTCACTCACATCGACCACACCTTCAGGTCCACCATCGCTTCAAAACCTGTGCATGCGTCACGTACTCTCCTCGATCCGATCCCTTCAGCGCGCGATGTCAAGCAAACCAGATCGAGAATGGACTGCCAATGGATGAGACGCACCATCGATGTGAATTAAGATGCAAACGAAGTTGTGAGGCGATCAAACCAGACTGTGAGATCGAATTTAACAACGAGAGGATCGATTGCAGCGCACATTTATTGGTAGACGACTGGCTCAACTCTACTCTACAATGCAGTACAGCACAACGTACGAGCTCCTTACTAAAAAGGCGTGCCAAAATAAAATAAAAATTGTTACTGCTAGCTGGAATCATGGAAGCTTGTATAGTTGCAATGTGCACAACGAGCTCCTTATTGCACATGCTAACGTGCAAGGAACACCAGATATCCTGGATCAGGGTTGACACATTCTGTGCCGTGGTCTGTATATCCATGTTTATTGATATTGCATATAAACAAGTCCGATAACTACGAAGACCTGGAATACTAGTTTGTCCTGTTGTGCCCCTTTTGAATAAATGACTGTATTGCCTTGCAGTCCTCCGGCCGAGGAGAAAGATTTTGTTGGTAACCCAGCAACACCGATACCTACTCTTGGATTAATTATTCTTATTACAAGGGTACAGACAGTTCATTTGTGTTATGAAAAAGAGGCCGGCGCTTACAGACAGTGAGTCCTCCAGCAAGCACGTGTTTCTTTTATATCGAACTTAATGGATGGAATGGACGGAAGCGTTCCAAACTCAGAAGAAATTGCGGAAATCTTACAGAGCAATGGCGAGGTGAATTAAGCTTACAGAAACTTTTCTGCTTAACCCCTAAACCATGCCACCAAGGCCTTTTTTCTGTCAAAAAACACTCAAAGCTGCCATTTCTATATTTTCTATAGCAAAGAGCAAAAAAATTCAAAAACTGTTTTTTGTTCACATTTAACCATAGGATCTTACATCTAACTTGTATGAGAGTGTGTGGAAAGAATTTCAGAATTTTTGACCGCATAAATTGGAAGATATCTGTCTTCAAAGTGAAGAAAACATGCTTTTCAATACATTGCGGCCTTGCGGGACTACATTATTTGACTTTGAACCTTCTTAACTTTAATTTTTTACACTACACAATTTTGAGCTTTAAATCTTTATGGTGGAGAATTGAGTTGAGAGTCAAGACTTCAAAAAAAAACTAATTTTGTACTTTTAGAAAATGTTTAGTAGAAGTAGGTACAAGATAGAAGGAAAATCTTTAATATTAGAATCTCTAAATGGAATTAAAATGCACTAATCCCAATGCTGAGATTATTATAGCAAGAAAACTAAACTATATGTATTTTTTTTTTTGAAAAACTGTAAAAATTGCATTCAGAAATGAATCCTATAAGTTATTTTTACATGAAGATGCTTTATTGCCTAAAAAACAAGATTGTCTATAAGTTTCTCATAACAAATCCAATGGAATGAATCAAAGCATTCCATATAGACAAAAATATAATCTATAAGAATAAAAATTCAAAAAAACTTCAAATGTTTGAAAACTTTTTTTGTCGCCCCCTTTCCCCCCTCTCCACTATTTTGAGTATAACTTTTGTTCCTGGGCGCCAATTGAAAAAAAAAATTATACTTTCACAAGATAATCAATTTTTCTATCTTCAAAAAAAAGTTTCAAAAAATCAGGACAAAAAGATGAGACTGCATGTACCTGCCCAAAATTCCACTTCTTTGTTGAACGGACATTTGGTCCTTTAGGGGTTAAGAGAGCTCAAGCATTGATTTCATGAAAGATGGAGTCTGCAGTAATGCTCTACACAAAATAATGAAATTAGGTTGCCCCACACTAATTTGTCGACAGTCTACACTATAGAAATATTCACTGCTTGTGTATAATGATGCAATCAATTCAGAGCCATGTGTATATCTTAAATTTGTGCATCAATTCAAGACTTGGTTCAGAGAGTGGCATGCACCTCCATGTAGAACAACCTTTGATCCATGAAGTAGTTTATCTCATGTAAGGCAACCTAATTTCACTATTTTGTATAGATACTTACGTGTTTTACTATTGTTTCAAGTCCTCTCCATTAAATCTGTTGAAGTATATCCATTTTATCCATTTTAAGTGAAATGAATGTATATGCCTGGAGTTGGAGGTGTCTATACCTGATCAATAAGGAATTCTAGAACAAATGATGAGGAATATGGGGCAATGAAATTTTTTTCCATGTAAGACAATAAGAAATATTAGGATTGCCAGTTTTTTCATAATTTTGTTCCTAGAATTGAAATTACTATGAATTTTGGGAGTGAAAAAGTGTTTTGAACTCATAGCCAATGTCTAGAGTCTTCTTATTCCGATTATAGAAGAACTACTTTGCCACTTGGTACTTCCTATTTCTTTTTCAGAAACTTATATTGCAAACATGAATACTGCATTTTCTACAAGCAACCAAGTTCCCGCCTTATTTCAAATTATTCTACATTGGTCTTCACTACGAGAGAATGGGGTGTTTTAAATGAGTTTTTAATTATAGTCTTAGACATAAGGTTTTATGAATGACCTTTAAGGCAATTTTAACCAAAACTTTACTAGAAAGATATGTGTTTTTAATAAAATTTTGTTGAAAATTGCGTTAAAGGTCATTACTTAAAACCTTATATCTAAGACTATACTTAAAAACTCACTTAAAACACCCCATTTTCTTGTAGTGCTTTTAGGATGGATGGATAACAATGACCTTCCACATCTACTTTTTACAACTCATCAATGAAGTACCTCCTTTATTTCACCATATAGAATTATTGGACTATTTGGTGGTGTATGATATATGACTTCAAATTTATAAGATTATAAACATTATGAGACTTTAATTTCACTTGACTTCAATTGTTGTAGCCATTGACTTCTACAAAAATTTGACTCTTTTTTTCTATCCAATGTATTCATGAGCTACACTATATTTGTGATGGTAGCCGTTAAAAAGTCCACCAACATTTATGTGTCCTTTCATTCATTTATGGTGAATTTTATTAAAATGGCGTCATTCCGGAACTTTGGCACTTTTATAGTTGAGACCGCTTGTTTTGAAATCTATACTTATCCAAGATGGTCAAAATGGCACACAAAATGTTGTCATTAAAATTACCAAATTCCCCATATTTTGTATGAGGTCTTTAGCCTTTTAAACCCTGCCAAGTGCTTCATTTAGGATGCATTAGGCCATATTTCTTTAAAGTCTTCTTCATTACATTAGACCTTCTTCTCTTACAGTTTCATGAGTTTATAATTTAGCACTTTACACATTTATACTTTAGAAAATTATTTAACCTAAAATATATAAATTCATGAACTTCCACACATATATGCATCAAATTTACAAAGTATAAATGATCACAATACGATTTCCAACAAAGCCCTTGTTTGTCAAATTAGCATTGATTCTTAGGTTTCAAAACTTGTAGGATAATCCTAATATATTTTAAATATTTCATAATTTGGAAGAATATGTGAAAAAACATTCCTATGACAGTCAACAAACCTTTTCTGTGATAATTAACAAACCATTCCTATGACAATTAACAAACCATTTATAAGTTTGTGTGCTTCCATATGTAGATTTAAAAAAAAATATCATATTATTTTTTGTTAGTTTATCATGTTACCCAACCACTTTGTCCAAATGCAAAAGTTAAAGCCTTTCTAATCTCTAAAGTCCTAAGAGCTGTTAACAATCTAGATTTTGATTTTAACCTGTACCTACTTGTTTTTAATAATTTTAAATAGAGAAAATCAAGGTGTTGGTTTAAAAAACAATTCACACAAGATTCTCAATTCCATTCTTCAGGATAAAAAATGCATAGTGCGGGCCCTATGGAAGGCATGGTCACCTTGAGAGGTGAATTTCTAGTACATAAGTTAAGTCAGAGTGTGTGAGGTAGGAGTTGGAAAGGCGGTTCATTTGTGCTGATGCTAGAAATCAAATGTATCTTGATTCTTGAGTAGTTGCATCATTATAAAAAATAAGAACCCTGCATAAGGATGAGGCTCTCATTTTTGGCACCCCCCGCGGTGCAAATACATAAAAAATTTAAAAAAGTATTTTGTTTTTTAGAGAACAAGATTATAAAATTATAAAAATATTTGAAATTGCCAATTTGACGTGGCACTAGTAGTGCCACATCGGATTCTTATTTTATATTTATTATTATTATTTTTTATTTTATTTCTAATGGATGTGGTGTTTAATGTTTTAGAAACCAATGTGTATTGTTAGAGTGCACTACTAGGTCCATGGATGTGTCTTGTAACTAGTTTTTTTAGAAAGGGATGAATGTCTTTACCTTCCCACATTTTATCTCATGTATGGATGACTAGTTGTTATTCCAATAGTAGATTAGAGATTTTTACCCTCAAAAATTTGAGGAATGACACAATACTATTGGCATTATTCTTTCAAGTGGTCAGAATTATCGGAAATTTGGAACTAGCTTCCCACTTCTTTCTTTGAAGATTTCTTTCGTAATCACATAAGACACAAGTGCATATACATGACTTTGCTATGCACCTGAAACTACCAACCAGGTGCTCCGTGATACAAAAGAAGGGTGGTGTGATCCGGGATGTGATCATAGTGCCTAATTTAGATTTTAATTCAAGTGATGACCATTAAAATTGATTCATACACAAATAAGAGGAAGAGCAAAGTCAAGTGGAGCAGAAGTTGAAGTGGATAAGGCAAACTATTAATCTTATGGACTTTCAAAATGGATCAAAACTCTTTTTAGGATTGTCACCACTTTTGCACACACAAATTTTCGAAAAATCACTTGATTTTAGAGGCCATATTACCTTTTCAAAAAATTAATAAAATTAGGAAATGTAGGACTTTTGACATGGTTTTGACACTACCTTTTCAAAAAGTTAATAGAATTAGAAAAGTATAGGTTTGACATCCACTTTTATAGAAATTTAGTATTTTAAATTCAATTCATATATTTTTTTGACACTGTTGAGTAAAAGGAGCACTTGATCAAAGCTCTTTGAAACAAATTTTCCGAATTTGAATGACTAGGCATCATTGGAATTGAATTTAGAAGATGCCATCGGAATTTACAGCATGAGCGTCCATTTGAGATTGAACAAAAATCATAGCACTAGAGCAATCCCAAAAAGTGGGAAATTTTTTCAATTTCAATGCCTTTTTCAACATGTGCCACTTCATAGTTGACTTCCATCCTTTCATGCCTAATGAGGTTGTCCAAAAGCTACAGTAATTGCACCATCTCTTGAATATAACAACCCACACTTTAATCTAGCCATTTCCAAGAAACCCTGGATTTATTTTGGGATGAAGGCAGTTCATGTAAGAGCTAAAGCACTCAAAGTCAAGTTTAATGCACTAATTGTCTTCATAGCAAAACTTCAAATCTCGTTTAAGCATCATAAAGTGTTTTTTTCAAAATTTGATCATTTGAAAATGTGAGAAAATGAAGTTAATTTTCACATTCAAAAATCATCTTATAAATTGAAGTCTCCAATCCAAAATTATGAACAAAGTTCAAAGAGGGTAGGGATCGTAAAAGATTAGTGTCAAACATTGTTCCATAATTCCTTTTTTAGATTTTATCTAGAGTTAAGTAGAAAAGTTACATACATACATACATACATACATACATACATACGCACGTACATACATGCATGCATACATACATATATCTGTGTGTGTTCCACAAGGGCACTTCCGCATGGAATTGGTTGTGTATATAAAAATGTCTTGGAACACTGATAATTTTAGAATACTTGTCATAATAAATTCATGAATAAAATCTTAAAATCAATTATATTAGCTATAAAGTATTTAATGGTAGTGAATAAAAATTCTTATATAAGATAATGGATAATCATAGATCACAGACTGATTGATTGTAATTGATTAATGAGAAAAAAAATAAGAATAAAATTGTAAATAAAAGTTAATAAAAAATTTAAAAATAATTACGAAATTTTGAATTCTAAAACTCTATGTTTTATCAAATAATCAACAAAGAATCAGTTTTAGGGCTAAAAATGATTAAATCGTCTGAAATTACAAAATGGTAATGATCAGAAAATATCGAATAAAAGAAGGAACAATCATAGATCACTGATTGATCATAATTAACCATTGAGAATTAATAAAAGATTATTTAATAAATTCCATTTTAGTATAATAACATTATTATAATTAGATGATAAAAGAGTAGCATATTTTTTCAACTTAACACTTGTCATGGGACTTAACGAAACTTTGTAAAAAGTAGAAAAACTACACAACCCTAAGCCCTAAATTCCCAAGTTTCCTTTGAAAGGACACGTGAAGGTTCACGCAAGTTTCTATGAATCAATTTTTGATAAGTTTTTTTGAAACAATTGTTGAAGATAGAATATCATGTTAGCTTTGAATGAACACAACTTTCATTTTAATCCATACCTAGGAACAAAAGTTGTGCCACCCTAAGGTCTAGGTAGGAAAAAAGCAATTGCAAAAGCTTAAAATAACTACTCCGTATTTTTTGTTTGTTTCTTATAAATTACATTTTTGCCTACATAGAAAACTTTGGTACATTCCATTTGAATTAGTGATGTAAAACGTATAAAGCTTCTTGTTTGCAAGCAATCCTTCTATCTTCTTGACAAAACAACATGTTGAATTTGTTTTTTAATTCAATTTTCAAAAAAAACTTCTATTAGGATCAATCCTTTGGCTAAAAAAATCTCACCATTCGGATTAGTGTATTTCAATTCCATCTTAGAGCTATTAACAATTTAGACTTTAATTGTATTTTGTACCTGTTACTTTTTAACCTTTTGAAAAAAATTGAAAAATCAAGTTGTTGGTTTTTGAGTTTCTTTACTTGAAACTCTCAATTCTATTCTCCAAAATAAAAAAAATAGAGATTCAAAATTTATATTGCAAACAATCATAAGTTAAAAAAACTCAAAGTCTTATAATCAAGTCCCACAAAGTGCAAACAAACTTGTTTTCTTCACTTTAAACACAATATCTTGCAATCTATGCAATCAAAGTTTCTAAAATTTCTTCCACATCTATACATCCTATACCAATCTAGTACAAAATCCTATGATTAGATACAAAAAAAAAAGAAAAAAAGAAAAAAAAATTCAATTATTTTCTCCTTGTAATAGAAATAATATCTTTGATGCAAATAGAAAAGGTCTTTGGAATTGAGGGGTTAAACGTAAATCAAATTGGAGACTGGAAATGGAATCCTATTTCTCTATGAATGGAAACATGAAAATTCTCCTCCTCTGAGTTTGAGGTTTTTTTATGACCAACTGTCTTTCCTTGCTTGACAAGCAGCAGGGCTTAGATCACCAGTGGTATCAAGTTTATGCTGAAATCCCTAAAAATTGCATCATACAACCATCCTTCTCTCCCAAAGTCAGAAGCGCAGTAGCCATATACACAGTTCACAATTGTATGCTAACAAGGCGGACACCAACATACAAACATGAAAACTTCTAACTCATGTCTACGCAACCAACTGATCATTCTCCACTCCAGCTCATTTTGAAATTGAGAGAGTCAGACTGAAATTACAATTAATTCAGGACCCCAATTGATGCCGGCCAGTCCGTCACGTAAACTCCTTGAATACTGACTGAGTACCCATATCCAAAACCATACTGTAAGTTAGTCTCAATTGGCCTTGTGTGGTTTTGTTCTGTGACTCTGCCATTACCGCATGTGACTTCATCCTTCGATTGGAAGAAAGCAACCGGTCAATATTTGCAAGAACAAGAGCATTGACAGCAGAAGACAACGAGCCCTTCAATCCAAACCCTAATTAAGTAGAATGAAGTATGATTGAGGACAGGGTCGGATTTGCTTGTCCTACTTTGGTATCAAATTGCCCATTTCACTTGTGGAGCAGGCAATGTGTTGCCACTCTACAAAACTTACCCATTGATGATGGCCAAATCAGCTTCAGGATCTACTGCATCCATAAATCCTCTGTATGATAGCCTGCAATTTGAAAATGGTGGATCTCTATGTAGAGAGAGGCTGAGCAAAGATGTGCAATGCATTATGAAATCAAATGAAAACGAGTTGTGTGTTAAGGGTAACAATAGCATATTGGAGTCTATCATGCGAAAGTATTTCAAAAACTTCCAAAACTTCCATTTCTAGAACAAGTACCAAATTTTCTAAAATAAATTTGTTTTGACACATGTAATCGTAGGCTCTTATAGTATGCTGACTTGAGAACATGTGATACAATTTTCAGAAAGTTCCACTAAGTGGATTGCAAGATATAAGCATTCAAATTCAATGAAATCATTTTTTTGGCCATGCAAAAAGCAGGGCAGCAGCACTTCACAACCTCACTTTTCTGTGAAAAAATGTCCAAAGTTGTGGTGCTTCGTTGGATCTTTTTACCTAGAAAAGTTGGCTACATGCTTGAAAAATTTCGGATCATTTGGAATTGTACAACATATAGGAAAAAAATAGTAAGCTGATAGTAGTAGAGAATGATTCAAAATACAAATTTGTTAAGAACTTAATTATGGAACTGGAAAATGCCAATCCAAATGGTTGCAATGTTTTAATAACAATTTGCATCCTGTGATTTGATTTTTTTCAAAATATTGAAAATTGAGTAAGATAAAGAACCTCAAAGTTTATTTTAGAGTAGAGGATCCATAACTGCTCGCAAACTAAAAATCCTCATAACTTTTGACTCATTGATAAAAATAAAATGATTAAGAGCTTTCCACTTATATATAACTCTAGAAAACCAATTTCAAATTTTTGTTTTTGAAAAGAGTGATTTTTTTTTATCTGCCCTGAATGCCCATTTACGAAAGAAATTAATATATTAGGCCATAATTTTTTACTCACATTTCCAAATGTCATGAAATTTATTGTATATGAAAGATATTCCTTAACCCAACCTTTTATTAAAATTTGGGCCAAAAGTATAGATAACTCCAGTCACACATACTTGCCCAAAATTTCTATGTAGCCAAACAACGCATGTTGGTCCTTTAGGGGTCAAAAAGTGCATGCAACCATGAGAATTCGACAAAGCATAACCAAAACCTGCAAGGGGTCAAGTATAACCAAAACTTACAATTAGAAATGATGTAGAATTCTTTATTTGAGAATTTTACATGAAGATGACTATCACTTGAAGTTTTGAGAGAAATAAAGCGACTGAGGAAGTGGGCGTTTTTATTCAAAATTCTTCAACCATGATGTATATCACATATAGATGAAGACTAGAAGGAGAAAAAGCAACACAAACAGAAGCATGGATAGGTGAGGGGATGTAACTTGTAAATTGAGGAAGGGTTCAATGTGCAAATGCATTGCTATATATTCTTGGCAACATTGTACAAGCATGTGTATGTATTTATTGTTAAACAAGAAATTAGAAGATCTTTACAAAAATCCAAATCCTTTGTAACTTTTGAATACAATGTCTAAATATATTGAATCCTTGTCTTAAAATCCTCTATTTCATTTTGTGAAAGAAAATGTGAAACGTATCATTTACTAATTAATCTAAAAACATGAGTTACAATCTATAGCTTGGTTTCTTTTACTATTCTTTGGTACCATAATTTATTTGTTTGATATGATGAGATGTAATAAATCGTGAGGCATTTGGCGGTGCTCTTGGTAACACTCAAAAGCTCTTGGCAAGGAAGGGTGCATGGACTTTGTTTTGTGGTGTTTGGACCTTTGGTATGAAAGTTTGAAAGTATGAAAGTTGAATTTCAAAGTTTTCTATGGATTGGAAAATTGATTTAAAATTACCTTTTATTTTTGAAAAAATATAACTTTCACATTGCATGTTGAAATCCCACAAAATCGCAAGGCTTTTGTACTCCTTTGTATATAGAGATTTCTATTTGCATCAAGAACGCAACCTCGCATCCTCTCCCACCACAACAAAGTCTTTTGCATTGCTTCATATATAAAAAATTTGTTTTTGAAATAAATATTTTATTTTTTTTATTTTTTATTTTGATTGTGGCAACGACACAAGGGCACACTAGTTAATAATGAAAACAATATTTCTCCACAAGCTATGACAAAAAATCATACAATTGACCTTTTCTAGCTAATGACCCATTCTATAATTGTACAATCCCTCATATCATGAAGACATGATTTTCTAAAAAAGCTCGGGGTCTTGTTTTCAAATTTAATGCAAATGGAGCAATAAATTCAAGTCAGGTTATTTCCCAAGATACCATTCCTAACAAGTGTTTACCATGATAAATTTGAAAAATGACACACACCTATTAATATAGTTGTTTAATATTTCATTATCATATATGTGATAAAAAACTTATTTCAAATATAGGTAAAATTTTATTTCAAGTAAAGAAAAAATGCTAAATCAACTACATGTCAAAAAATCCCATTATATTGCATATCCAAAGACTTGGAGGACTTCATATTATGAATAAAATGCAAAAATCTTAACTTCCATTTCTTCACATACAAAAGATTTTTTGATTTGTAGAAATCTCTTTGGTAGTTAGCATAACCTTAGAAGTTGCTTTAAAATCTTGATTGCTTTTTAAAACTAGAAACTAGATTGTATTAAACCAAATTGACAAAAGTGCTACCAATAAGGACTGTTTACACATAATAAATAGTTTGAAAAAATATTTAAATTTTCATATAATGCAAGTACCTCTTCTATAAATCTTAAGTCATTTGGAGTTATAAATGCAAAAGCTATGGTAATGAAAAATCAACAATCCCAAACATTTTACAAATCGTATTATTTCTTGCACCCGTGTCTTACTCCGTTGACATTTTGAATATGAGATGATTACACGTTTGATTGAAGAGCTTTTGTATGCCAATTTGTGAATACATTAGAAAAAAAATTAGGCCTCTAGAGGACTTTTACAGAATGACATGCCAAGCTATTTCAAGCTTGGCCTGTCAATATGTAAAAGTCCCCCCGGTGAGCAGTTAGAGTGTATGACTACTTGCCGAAACAGTTGGATTTTGCAACTTTTTTTTCTTTTTTCTTTTTTTAAAGATTAATTAATTAATGAATAATTGTTTTTTAAATATTTTTTTACTCGTAAAATTGGGTTTTTGCGCCACTGTCATTGCAGTTTCAATTGCGCAAAAAACAGGGAAAAAACGGATTTTCAACCTCGTGAATCAAAATTTCAAGGTCCTTTAGAGGATTGTGGATCAGCCCTCTGGAGGGCTGATTTTTTCTCTAATGTATGTGAGAGCATGTGTAAATAATTTGAATGAAAATTTGAAAGATGGAACTTAACCTCCAAGATTTGTTCAAAAGGAGGTGTGCTTGAAATGTAATCATTATAATATGGCAACTAATTGGGCTATCCTATACAAAAATTTAAGTCCAAATAATGCTACAAGATGGCCTTTTATCTTCCAAAGAATTAATCTTCATCAAATATATGGGTGGTTGTAAGAATGACCGACTAGTTTCCATAGCGTTTTCCACACTATTCATTTTTTTCCGGAAGTATTGTATAGTTAGAAAATCAATTTTAGAAAAATGTGAAAAATACGTGTGATGTATACACCTTTAAAAAGAAGGTATCCTAAGAAGGAAAAGCTTAGAAAAATTCTTTCAGCAGGAGAACTAGAAAAGCGCAAAATCTCATGAAAATAGGTACTTTCACATTTTAATTTGTAAAAAATAGAAAAAGAAATTTAAAAAGAAATGGAAAACTGGAAATTTGGGAGAACTTTATGATGAAGAGATTTCACCAAAAGAATGATCTTAAAACCATCTTCAATGTTCAAAAATGCATATGCAATAGAGCCCTGTTAGCACGCATGTGGAGGACATAAAATAAAATATTTTTTAATTCCCTTTGGTAGAGACTTGACTTTCTACTATGGAAATAGACCACATAAATTTCAGCTCTAGATCATTAGTTTTCATCTCTCCCCAATACTAAAAAATCCTAAAGTGCAAAGTGTGACAAATTAGTTAAATTAAAATTAAAATATAAAATGATTTTTGTAAATTTCTGAAAAATAAGGGATCTAAAAATAATCAAGTTAGCCATCCCCTGTAAAAATTTCAAGTTAATCAGATTCATGCTTCAAAAGTTATAGCTAATGACAACTCTGTCACTTCAATTGTGACGCAAAATAGTATTGGTCTTTCTTGCAATCATCCATATCCACTATCCTCTAAATTCAATCTTCTATTCAACTTCAAACTTTTATCAAAATGTCTCTTTTGGAAGTAATTTTCTGCCATCCTTTTGACCAAAAAGACTAACCAATTATACACACCATCCCTCCAATTGATATTGTATCTATCATATACCATTGATACTTCGACAGTGGTGTCAATACAATAGTTCTAGCTATTGCAAATGCTACTATCACAAACAACATGGAACATCCCAAGAGGGTTGAAGTCACTAAAAGATGTATCCGAAGCTTCTCCACAATTTTCTTGATAAATAAATGGTTCCTTGGTAACACACTTTGAGCGCCACAAACAACGGTTGCAATGGCAAAATAGAAAGATAGGGCGTTGAATACCCAAAATGCACGGAGTGCAATGCTGTGCTCAACATCCACATACTTGTGCTCGGAAGTTGGGGTTGGAATAGAGCTTGTATACCCTTCTCCAAAATAGGATGTATAACTCAACGGTGGTAGCAACCATGAAGCAAAAGTGACACTAGCAATGAGAGCTGCACCTACAAGAATGACATTTGTTGCATCCACATAAACTTGACGATCTCTGTACAATCTGTCCATGTAGCCTTTGACAGGACCACATTCCATGAGTGCCCTCTCAATATCCCCGAAGTACCCTCCATTAAAATCCTTGGTATCCCATCTCTTTTTGTCTTCTCCCCCTTCGAATGCAATTTGGATAGGAGGTCCAAGGTCTTCATAACATGCTTCATTCAATCAAATCTTATCTTTAAAGAAATCCAAAAGTGCAATCACAAATTGTGTACTGCAACGGAGAACGGCCACATAAAAGGCAGATAGACCACTATCATCCAAAGCTTTCATGTCAAGTTTCCCATCCTCAACAAGATATTCTAGAGTATTTTTTGTGGTATCATAAAATGGCCATCGACTTGCTGCAAGGTAATGTAGCGGTGTCCTTTTGTCATAGTCCAAGGTATTGACATCTGGAGAAGGCAATTTTTTCATGAAGTCGATGGCTCCATATTGCACAGCTACATGGATGGGCTTTTTTTCCTTTTCATCCTTTTCCAGAAGTTTTCGCAACATGATGACATTTTCCATCTTGCAAGTAAGATGTAAAGGTGATCCAATCCACCATTGTTGGGTATTGAAAAAAACCCTCAGTCCTTCAGGAGGATTTATGGATGTAGTGGATCCTCAAGCTGATTTGGCAATCATTAGTGGATAAGTTAGAATGGTGATGCATTGCATGTTTTATATGTGAAATGGGCAATTTGATACCAAAGTAGGACATGAGAATCCAACCCTCTCCTCAATCATATTTCATTCTGCTCAATCAGCCCCCTATAAGATACCCTCCATTTTGAAAATGGTGGATCTCTATATAGAGAGAGGCTGAGCAAAGATGTGAATGAAAATAAGACGTGTTAAGGATAACAATAGCATATTAGAGTCTATCATGCTAAAGTATTCATTAGAATTTTGTGATTGTTTCAAAGATTTATTTTTAACATTTTCAAGCAATGAAGATAATACTAAGTATTGTATTGAGAAATGCATATGGAGAAACTTGTGCAAAAATAAAATTTCTCTAGTAGTTGAGACACTTAAAAAGTACATGCAACCATGAGAATTCGACAAAGCATAATCAGAACTTGCAAGTGGTCAAGCATAAATTAGAGACGATGTGGAATTCTTCATTTGAGAATTTTACATGAAGGTGACAATATCACTTAAAGTTTTTGAGAGAAATGAAATGATTGAAGAAGTGGGTGTTTTACTCCGAAAATACTTCAACCAAAGAGAGAGATGTGTATCACACATAGATGGAGACTAGCAGGATAAAAAAACAACACAAATAGAAGCATGTATAGGTGAAAGGATATAACTTGCGCATTGGTGATGAAAGGGTCCAATGTGCAAATATATTGCTATTCTTGGCAACATTGTACAAGTGTGTGTATGTATTTATTGTCTTACAAGAAAATTTAGAAGATCTTTACAAAAAATTCAAATCTTTTGTATCTTTTGAATATGATGACTAATTAAACCAATTCCTTGTCGTAATAAAATCCTCTATTTTGTTTTGTCAAAAAAATGTGAAACATATTAATTATTAACCAATCTAAAAACATGACTTACAATTATTGATTGAAGTATTATTTTTCCATAAGCTATGACAAATAGTCATACAACTGACCTTCTTTTGCTAATAACCCATTCTATAATTGCACAATCCTTCATATTATGATTTTCTAAAAGAATTAGGGCCCCTTTTCAAATTTAATGCAAATGAAGCAATAAGGATGAAAGGAATGCAAGTCAAGTTTCTTCCAAGATACCTTTTCTAACAAGTGTTTACCAAAATAAAGTTGAAGAATTAGACACACCTTCACAAATGTTTGATGTTTCATTATTATAAGTATCAAAAATGCTATTTCAAGTATGGAAATAGTGCTAAATCAAGCACTTGTTATAAAATATCCTAAGAAGAGGACTTTGTATTTATGAATAATTTACAAAAACGTTAACTTCCATTTCTTCACATACAAAAGATTTTTTTTGTTTGTAGAAACCTATTTGATACTTTGCGTAATCCTAAAAGTTGCTTTCAAAGTCCAATTTGTTTTTTCAAAACAAAAATTATGTTATAATAAACCCAAGAATAAACCAAATTGACAAAGGTGCTACCAATAAGGATTGTTCACACACACTAAAGAATTTTAAAACATACTAAAATTTTTCATATAATACCAAATACTCACAAGTACTTTTTCTAATAAATCTTAAGTCATTTGGAGTCATAAATGCAAAAGCTATGGTAATGAAAAATCAACAATCTTATACATGTTACTAGTAGCATTTCTTGCAACCTTCTTTATCCACTAACATTTTGAGCATGAAATAAAACCTATTGAAAAAGAGTTGTACTTGAAATGTCATCATCATATAATGGCATTGACTAGGCTATTCTATAGGAAAATTTAGGCCCAAATAATGGCACAGAATAGCCCTTTATACCTTCCAAATACTTAATCTTCATCAAATATATCCACCTAGTAATCAGCATCTTTTAAACACGATCTTATATCTGACTCCATTCTTTCAACAAGAAGTCTCTTTCTAACGAAGTAGATATCCGCTATACTTTTGACCAAAAAAACTAGACTAATTATACACACCATCCCTCCAACTATTGTTGGAACTATCATATACCATTGATACTTCAACAATGGTGTCAATACAATAGTTCCAGCTATTGCAAATGCTATTATCACAAACAACACCGAACACGCCAAGAGGATTGAAGTCACCAAAAGATTTGTACGGAGCTTCTCCACAGTTTTCTTGATAAATAAATGGCTCCTTGGTAACACACATCGAGCACCACAAACAACGGTTCCAATGGCAAAATAGAAGGAAAGGGCGTTGAATATCCAAAATGCACGAAGTGCAATGTTGTGCTCAACATCCACATAATTGAGGTCGGAAGTTGAAGGGGTAGGAAGAGAGCTTGAATGTCCTTCTCCAAAATAGGATGTATAACTCAACGGTGGTTGCAACCATGAAGCAAAGGTGACACTAGCAATGAGAGCCGCACCCACAAGAATGGCATTGGCTGCATCCACGTAGACTTGACGATCTCTGTATAGTACCTCCATGTAGCCTTTGACAGGACCACATTCCATGAGCGCGCTCGCAATATCCTTAAAAGCATCTCCTCCTTTAAATGCAATTTGGATAGGAGGTCCAAGGTCTTCCTTACATGCTTCATTCAATCGAATATGATCTTTGAAGGAATCCAAAAGTGCAATCACAAATTGTGTATTGCCACGCAGAATGGCCACATAGAAAGCAGATAGACCACTATCATCCAAAGCTTTCATGTCAAGTTTCCCATCCTTAGCAAGATATTTTATAATATCTTCCGTGCTATCATAACTGTAAAATGGACCTGCTGCAAGGTAATGCAGCGGTGTCCTATTTTTGCGGTCCACGGTATTGACATCTGGAGAAGGCAATTGTTTCATGAAGTTGATGTTTCCATCTCGCACAGCTACATGGAGGGGCTGTTTCCCTTCTTTTTCATCCTTTTCCAGAAGTTTTAGCAACATGGTGACATTTTCCATCTTGCAAGCAAGATGTAAAGGTGATCCAATCCACCATTGTTGGGCATTGACATCAGCGCCCTTCTCCAAGAGCACATCCACGATGTGGCTATTCCCACCGGCAACGGCCAAGTGAAGAGGTGTATAAACAAAATCGGTCTCCTTGGGGGCCCTAAAAAACAGTAAGATCATTATTGGAGGCCACTTTGGATCCACGAGCACTCCGCACATTAGCTTATCTGGATCAGAGGTTCTTTCAAAGATCTTTTGAACCATCTTGAGATCCCCCATCAAGATTGCCAAGTCCAAGGATCTCATCCTGACCCCTGACCCAAAGTTGAAAATAAGCGATTCGTCGACTTCAAATTCGCCGATATCCAAACAAGGATCATCTAGTAATTGCTCCACAACTCTCCCAAACCAGGGACTCGTGTCGAATACGGGTTCAAGATCAAACCACAATATAGGGAAGGAAAAAACCCTTTTCCAATTCTCTTTCAAGTTGCGCAGTTGTTCGTCTTTCGACAGTGACCATGGACAAAATGCTTCATTACCATCTCCTCCGCCACTACCGTCGGAGGCGGGTGGCTCTGCAGGTCCGGGCCCCGCCGTCGCAGCGGAAGTGATCTCCGGCTCCTGCAAAGCAAAGGCAATCGTCACCGCTTCACTCAACAACCATACCATAAGAATCCCAACACACGTACACTGCACTTGCTAAAATACGTACTACCAACATATTTATGGCGAATTTCATTAAAATGGCGTCATTCCGGAACTCTGGCACTTTCACAGTTCAGAACGGCCGTTCTAAAATCTTTAACTGTCCTATATGGTCTAAAAGGCACTCCGTCAAAATGGCACGCGGAATACCGCCATTTCAACGAAATTCCCCATATTTGCATACCACTGTTGTCGGTACATTCAGTCTGCTGATTCATGCAAGGGCACAATTGCAGCAGGAGTGCGACGGGATGTTCATAGTCGCAAGGATACCACCCCTTAGCCAAACGGTTTGGAGCAACGTTTGCTGAGAACACTCAGATGTGGTTCCAAAGTTCACATTCAACGTTTCTAGAAACATCGTCCAATTTATTGAACAACAACTTGGAGCATGTTTGCTGGTAGACGTCGAAAGCTAGTTTGCTCAAGCATGTTTGCTGAATAATATTGCTCAAGCATGTACCGAAGCTGGTCATGTAGATAAACTGTGAAGACGTTGCTAAACCCTTCAAATTCCATTCAAATTCCAGTAGTGGTAGTCATTCTAACCTCAACCGCGGGCACCGGATCGGTGACGACAATGCCTTCCATTTGTTCTGATAAATGCCTCCGCAAGAGTATAAAATATAAATAAGACGCTAGCCCCACAAGCCCGTGCAGAAATTAACCGGCCTCAGACAAGCAGCAAAAGTAGAAAAGCCAAGAATTAATCGAGGAATCAACACAACACAGCTTTCGCTGGTCGAAAATATCTGCCGCCCTCACAAACGTCTGCTTGAAGAAGGATCACGGACATATGCAGCCCAACTCGATCCTGTCAATCGATTCGCCAAGCTCTACTTCAAGAAACTCACTCACATCGACCACACCTTCAGGTCCACCATCGCTTCAAAACCTGTGCATGCGTCACGTACTCTCCTCGATCCGATCCCTTCAGCGCGCGATGTCAAGCAAACCAGATCGAGAATGGACTGCCAATGGATGAGACGCACCATCGATGTGAATTAAGATGCAAACGAAGTTGTGAGGCGATCAAACCAGACTGTGAGATCGAATTTAACAACGAGAGGATCGATTGCAGCGCACATTTATTGGTAGACGACTGGCTCAACTCTACTCTACAATGCAGTACAGCACAACGTACGAGCTCCTTACTAAAAAGGCGTGCCAAAATAAAATAAAAATTGTTACTGCTAGCTGGAATCATGGAAGCTTGTATAGTTGCAATGTGCACAACGAGCTCCTTATTGCACATGCTAACGTGCAAGGAACACCAGATATCCTGGATCAGGGTTGACACATTCTGTGCCGTGGTCTGTATATCCATGTTTATTGATATTGCATATAAACAAGTCCGATAACTACGAAGACCTGGAATACTAGTTTGTCCTGTTGTGCCCCTTTTGAATAAATGACTGTATTGCCTTGCAGTCCTCCGGCCGAGGAGAAAGATTTTGTTGGTAACCCAGCAACACCGATACCTACTCTTGGATTAATTATTCTTATTACAAGGGTACAGACAGTTCATTTGTGTTATGAAAAAGAGGCCGGCGCTTACAGACAGTGAGTCCTCCAGCAAGCACGTGTTTCTTTTATATCGAACTTAATGGATGGAATGGACGGAAGCGTTCCAAACTCAGAAGAAACTGCGGAAATCTTACAGAGCTATGGCGAGGTGAATTAAGCTTACAGAAACTTTTCTGCTTAACCCCTAAACCATGCCACCAAGGCCTTTTTTCTGTCAGAAAACACTCAAAGCTGCCATTTCTATATTTTCTATAGCAAAGAGCAAAAAAATTCAAAAACTGTTTTTTGTTCACATTTAACCATAGGATCTTACATCTAACTTGTATGAGAGTGTGTGGAAAGAATTTCAGAATTTTTGACCGCATAAATTGGAAGATATCTGTCTTCAAAGTGAAAAAAACATGCTTTTCAATACACTGCGGCCTTGCGGGACTACATTATTTGACTTTGAATCTTCTTAACTTTAATTTTTTACACTACACAGTTTTCAGATTGAAATCTTTATGGTGGAGAATTGAGTTGAGAGTCAAGACTTCAAAAAAAAACTAATTTTGTACTTTAAGAAAATGTTAAGTAGAAGTAGGTACGAGATAGAAGGAAAATAGAAAGAAAATTCAAACTTTTGAAAACTTTTTTTGTTGCCCCCTCTCCCCCCCCTTTCCCCTTTCACAAGATAATTAACATTTGGAATTAGTGGAAAAAGCAAGGCAAAGGCAATCGTCACTGCTTCACTCAACAACCATATTATACAAATCCCAACACACACTGCACTTGGTGAAATACGTACTATCAACGTACTTGCATACCGCTGATGTCCAGGGTTTTTTTTTTTGGCTTTCTAGTGCCAGATTGCACTAGAAAAAATAATTTGGCTAAAAAATGGTACAAAAAATGAAAAAAAATTTGGATGAAATCGCTAAAAAAAATTCAAAGTAAAAAATAAATTGAACGAAATCGCCAGATTGTGGATGAAAACCAAATTATAGACATGTGATATGTATGTTTTCTATCTGATATGGATGAATGTTGAAATTTGAAGCACCACTACAAAATTTTATATCGCCACTATGACACTTCTCAAAAAATGAAAAAAAAAACCCTGCTGATGTCGGTAAAACCAATCTGCTGGCTCACGAATTGGTACTTCAACGTACCCGAAAACCGCAAAATCGCAGCGAAAGGGAGGGAAACGAAAGTTCACAGTTACAGTTGCCAGCACACTATACTACTAGGATCCAAACCCTTACCCAACGGCTTGCAGCAACGTTTGCTGGTAACACTCAGATGCGATTCCAAAATTCACATTGAACGCTTCTAGTAAACATGGTCCGATTTAATGAACAACGTTTGGAGCATGCGTGGTGGAAAACGTTGCAAGTTCGCTCAACCACGTTCCACAAAAAGCATGTTTGCTGAATAAAATATGCTCAAGCATGTACCAAAAGTAGTCATGCAGCTAGAAACGTTGCTATGCCCTTCAAATTCCATTCAAATTCCAGAGGTGGCAGTCATTCTTACCTCAACCGCGGGCACCGGATTGGTGCCGACAATGTCTTCCATTTGTTCTGATAAATGCCCCCGCAAGAATATAAAACAAAATTAAGATGCGAGCTCCACAAGCCCGTGCACACGCCGGCCTCAGACCAGCAGCTAAAGCAGAAAAGCGAAGAATCAACACAACACAGCGTTCGCTGGTCGAAATGTCTGCGGCCCTCACGAACACAAACTCGATCTACTTGGAAGAAAGGAAACAAAGGATCATGGGCATGTGCGTGGAGAGTACATGTATTCCCACCCCAGCGTCAATCGATTCACCAAGTCCTACATCAGGAAACTCACGCACATCTACCACACCTTCAGGCCCTATGTCGTGTCAAGTAAACACTGAGCGTCACTCTCCTCCCTTCAGCGACCTCAAGGAAAGCAGATCGAGCTAGAATGGACTGCCAACTGATGATCGAGACGCACCGATTTGCATATGCAAACGAAGTTGTGAGGCGATCAAACCAGGCTGCGAGAATTTAACAACGAGAGGATCGATTGCAGCGCACGCTTACTGGTGGACTTGCTCAACTATACACAGAAGTGCAGTACAACACGTTTTTTTGTGTCTGCAAAAGAAACGAAATTTCATTGCAACAGAAGGAGGAAAATGAGTTACGTTACCCAGCCACCCAGCCACAATTGGCCTGGCAGGTCGGGAGTACAACCAACGAACACAAACACGACACGACGCAGTACAACGCGTTCATTACAAAACTAAAGTAAAGCACTGCAAAGTTATAATCAAAGAACCTTGTCCAGTTGCAGCGTAAGATACTGTGATGAACTTCGGAACTATATATATATATATATATATAATTTTATTTTTAAACATACGGCCTTCAAAGGCCGCAGCTGGATTGAGACGACACAACACAACCAAGGCAACCTGGTGCAACGCCCGGGAATTACACACCTTGGGTACCTCCGTGAGGAACAAGTGGAAGACAAACAACAACAACTTTGGAACTAAATTTGACAGGCCAAAAATCCTAGATCAGGGTTTGACACAAACTATACGGTAGATCTTCAATTTTCCATGTTTTGTTTTTGTTTTTTTTGACACAAATGAAATGGAATTAACTTTTTGTCTGTGTTGAATCATTTATGTTGCATAAACAAGAGGGATAATAACTACGCGTTGGAATATGATATGGTAGTTTAGCTAGTTTGTGCTAGTTTTGAATAAGTCACTGCATTGGATCGGACTGTTTGAGCATCCCCACTCCGAAGAGGGCCAAATGGCACGGCCAGGGAGTATTTGGTGCGTGATTTGACTAAGCCCGGCCCATGTGCCCCATGGCAACACGGGCTACGAACACGGGAAACCGGGTTTACATGGCCCCCAAAGTGCCACTTCATGAATGCCGACTCGGGAATGACATTCATTCATGAAAAGGTCTCTCGAATTTTAAGAACAAAGATAAAGTAGCCCATACCAAGTCGCAAGCAAGGATCTTAATTTGCCTGGGTGCTCATCAAATTTGGCCGTTCCCAGCCATTTTTTGGCTTTTGCCGTACGTGTCGCGGGGCACACATTATGGCCGGGCATGACCATTTGCCCAGTTTGAGCCAAATGTGGGGATGCTCTTCTAAGGTATGTGCACCTAAAAGTGACTCTCATAATTGCGTCACCTATCTATGTCAGTCCAAAATTTTAGGCTTGAAATCTTAGACAATTATAGATAGGTGACACAATTAGGAGAAAGTCACTTTCAGGTGCACATAGTGCCTTAGCTTTAGTCCTTTACCTTACCTTTTAGCGGGATTCCTGCTGCCTTGCATGCATGGGAGGAGAAAAAATGATGAGTCCCAAAAGTTTGAAGCCCATGTGCTGCACCTGGGAAGTCCACCATAGCACAGTAACTTATGATCAATATTTATATGGCGTTGCAGTCACAAACAACCTCACAGCGGCCCTCGTTCATGATGCAGTTTTGTTTTTGTTTTTTTCATTTTAAAAATTCAAACCACAACTCTCACGACAGTGATGACTCGCTCCCCAAGAAAACACGAAAAATAAAGCCAAAATAGTATTTGAAGACATTACAGTATTTGAAGATATTTTGCAATTAGTTTGATATTCTGAAGAAGTTATACTATAGAAATGTAAAATTTCATTATGTATTGAAAACTTTTGTTGATGAGCGGGTGGCCACATGCCTCTTGAAGTTGGTGAAAGTTGGTGAATCCAAAGTTCTTTCCCGGTCTAAGGTAGAGCCACCCATAACTGACCGAATAAGGAATTCCAACATAATCTGGAGTGGCGAAGGCAAAACAAATATTTTTTAGAGGCACATCAATAGAAATGACAAGGATTGCAAAAAATTTGGTAATTTTATCGCTTGAATTGGAATTACTATGAATTTTGGGAGGCAAAAAGTACTTCAAACCTATAGCCAATGTCTAGACTCTTCCAATTTCGATCATTCAATAACCTTTTTCCTAATCATTATTTCCTACTTTCTTTCTCACAACTTGGGATATGTGCCATGTATTTATTAGTTCAAATCTTGAAAAGGAAAAAGAAAACATTCTAAGCTTGGTCAGAAATACATATGGCGAATTTCATTAAAATGGTGGCACTCCAGAACTTTGGCGCTTTTGCAGTTTAGAATGGTCATTTCTGAAATCTATGCCTGTCCTAGATGTTCAAATGGCACGCTGTCTAAATGGCACACGGAATATCGCCATTTTAACGAAATTCCCCATACGTGCACCTATAGGTTGGGAATGGGTCACCGGTCAGGAACGGGTGGCTCCACCTTAGCCATTTTATTTTGACACATCTATTAGAACTCCTGTTTGTGAGAGATACCAGGTTTTACTTTTGAAGAACATAAATAGTATCTTGGCGCATTGAAAATGAAGAGCAGGAATGGGACATAGGCAAGTGGAAGGCACACATATCATGTATGGATTCCCAAGCCAATTTTTAATCGCAATCCAACCTGATAAGAACTTTGGTGGAAAGTTTTTCCTCATTACGTAGAAAATTCGTTGGGAAAGATGAAAATATGGCTTTTCCTTCACCATTCGGTAAGCTCTTTCTCCATATTTGAGTTTGAATCGTCCCACCACGGCCACAACAATTCTAGACGTATAGTTCGGCAATTCTAGATCAAGACTTTGCTACTCATTCAATTTGGGGTTCCACATCCTCTCGTCATGCTGGAATTGATGCATTTGAATGAAGGAAATTGTGACACGTCTTAGAGCTTTATTCATTTTGATTCTGACCTCTTTGTGCCAATGTAATTTGTGTCGAAATTGGGTCAACATTACCATTAGATACTCCAACCTGAGCGTGGTAATCAACTAATCATAAGAAAATTTTTTACTCCGAAGGAAATCTCAACTATTTAGTCTCATTAAAAAATCTGATATTGATACAACTGTCGGCAACTTGGCCTGTCTCACGAATTGCATAATCTAAAACTTACGACCACAACACTAATGAAGACCTTCGAGATGAGCCAGCCATGCAAGCTACGCAAAATGAAAAGAGCATCTCATGTAGAGGGAAGTATCTCCCGATAAAGAGCAAATCCGTGGTTGCTTCAACAAATTCGCAAACCATACTTGCTAACTGAAAAATTGGTCTTCACGCTCGTTACACTAACTAGCATACACTCAAGCTCCTCTGCTCCAGACTGAAGCATGTTCGTATCCAATTGAGGATATAACTACATATTCTTAATGAAATCTGACTAGGCAATGCGCATAGTAGAGCACTTAGACTACAAAATCAGCTTGCTGGGGCATGCGAGCCTACTGGATAAAGACACACATGCTCAAACAGTGGTAGCATCCGGCTCAATCGTTGCTCGCAGGCGAAAGCGAGCCATGCAATAAGAATGCATTTCGGCGTGCTCCTGGTATTGTCAAGCCACGGAAAGCATAAGTAGATAAGAAAATGACCAAAACCAGATTAATTCCAGAGAAAAACGACTCTGATGATTCAAGCACTCAGCTGTCGGATACGTTCCAAATAAAAACTTCTGAACATAATTGGCGCATTTAGCCAAGACATAAGCATGAGTACGTTTTCTGTAGCCAACATGACGGAATGCGAACCTTCACAGCCACCATGACCACAGACTTGCCCACAAGCCTAGCCTCCATGTAACACTTCCTTGCGTGCTCAAGCGTGATCCCGGGAACTGCTTTGGGAAGAGTTTTTTCAACTGCAACAGAATTCAATATAATACTCATCAGCCATCACCACAGTTACCACTGTTGTCCAAGTCTTTCACAAACCATCGCAGGACCTAGAGAACCTGGACAGAGGGAGAGAATTTTGTACCGAAGGTTTCAGTGTGATGATCAGCGTCCAGAAGAAGAACGCGGTAGCGGTCGCCACCTCCAGTCCGAACACGATCTTTCTCCTTCCCACTCTCACCTCCTGCAATAAGGACATGAGTCAGAAGAACTGGAAAAATTGTATACAATTTAGAAGTGGACAATTCATCAATAGAATCAGATCAGAAATTCGTTACATTCAAGAACGATGACTTGTGACATTTGAGAACCAGCTAAAGAAAACAAACCAGACATGGAATTGGAGCCAAACTCGCCATCAGACATCAGATTTCAGCTGCTGTACTGTACAGTATATCCTTTTACTCACTACGCACCTCGTCACCGAGGCGATTTCAAAACATCTACCATCTAAACGTAATCTTTCGTAAGTTTTACATACAGTATAGTGTCCAAATACCAGACTCACTAGTGAATTAAAATCCTTTCTCATTTGCCAACAGCACAATATAATAATTTGACCAAAATAATATGCTCAACAGCAAAATCGGTGATTCTGAGTGTCCTTATAGCAAACAATTATCAATAAAATAAAATAAAAAATTCATTAAACTCAAGAACGATGAGTCGGGCAATTCGGATATCACCTAGGTTACGGCACTGTCAGCTTAATACTCATGTAACCTGGAGAACACTAACACTACAGAGACTGAAAGCTGGAACAAAACAACTTAAAGCGGCACCTGCTTGCCCCTTAGCCTCGCCTGAACGAGGTTCAAAATCCCTAGAAAATTTCAAGCCAAAAAAAGACGAACAGCAAAAAAGGCGATAGCAAGCTCCACGATTGAATCCTCATGGCAACGACATAGAGAAAGAAAATTTATATCAGTCGAGCTTCATACCTTCTTCGGTCATAGGTGTGTTATCAGAGCCGCTTTGGTCCAATTTCGGTCGCTCCAACACGCCAGCACCGCGGCTTCCACCAAGAACAGCACTGGGGACGCTCCCGACGACCACCGCCCTCGCTCCAGTGGCGACTCTCACACAAGACGCAGCTGATGAGCCGCCATCACCACCTGCTTGTTGCAATCTCAAGCACCACGCCGCTGGAGCAGCGCTTCCGATGGACACCGCCATTGATCTCTGGCACAAAATTTCAAAACAGAACGCAAAACAAAAACAAAAATGAAAATCCACCGCAACTCTGCACTTCCGCAGCTCAAATGGACAAAATTTCCTGTAAATTTCTTGAAGAAACCCTGATTTCTTCTATTGAAATGAACTAAACCGCAAATGCGCTGTACCACAAACGCAGGTCGAAACTTCTAGAGCGATTGGACTACTGGAGCTTCAAAGTTCAAACGCATGCTCAATGACCAGGAAGGCACCAGCACGCCGACGGACGAGAGAACCGGACGTGACGACAGTTGGACGATTGTGATAAAGTCGGAGGACGGACGTCCGATATCTTGACGAACCGAAATTCTGGAGTGAGCAATTGGACTGACGAGAAGCTATCTGATCTAACGTCCCGGTTCGTGCATTAATCCGACGGACGAAAGGGCAAAGACGTGACGAATCGTAAGACGATGGCGATGGAAATCGAACGACGGACGTCGGGCCTGAAGCTTGCCAAGTGTTGGTGTGACAATCCAGGTAAAATGAGCATGACCGGGTGGAGGCCGGGGGTGGAATTCAGGGAATTTGAAGATTTTTGGTGAAATTTGTGGTGCAAATCTAAAGTAGAGAAAAACTGTTGTGGGGCCATTTTTGACGAAATGGCTTGCTTAGATTGGCTCCAAGCAACTATAACCCCTAAAGGTTCAGAGACTTTGTTTTCACTAAAACTCTCCAAAATTGTCATTTCTAGTACAAGTACCAAATCTTAGAAAAAAAACATTTTGGGACACATGTAACCTAGGATCTTGTAGTAAGCTTGTATGAGAATTTGTGGAAATTTTTTTCACCTTGTAGATTACAAGATATTAGCATTTAAATTGACAAAAATCCTTTTTTTGACCCTGCAAAACACTGGGCATCTGCATTTCAGAAGGTCACATTTAACTAAAAAAATGTCCAAAATGTGGTTACTCCTTGAATTCATTCTTCAAAGCAAGTTGGCTACATGCTTGAAAAAGTTCAAATCATTCATAATTGTACAACATATAGGAAATTTTTTTTTGTAGAAAGTAGAGAATGATTCAAAATTGTTAAGAGTTTAATTATGGAATAGAAAATGTCAATCCCAACTATTGTAGTGTTGTTACAAACAATATACATCCTATGCTTTTATTTTTTTCCACAAATACTAAAACTTGAAATTAAGGACTTCAAAGTTTATTTTAGAGTATGGAATCCATAATTGCCCGCAAATTAGAACACTTCATAATTTTAATCTAATAAATCAAATTGGATAATTCAAAGCTTTGCATGTATATATAAATCTAAAAAACCAATTTCAAATTTTCATTTTTTTAAAAAGTGGATTTTCAGAAATCTTTTGAGCTGTCTACCAACCGTTGGAAATGACATATCATCCAATAACTTTTTAACCATGTAGTCAAAAGTTTTGAAAATTGTTGGACCTTAAAGCTACTCCTTGGGCACACATTGTGAGAAATTTTCAAAGAAAAAAAAAAAAATTCCGTTTGTAGTAAGTTGCGAAAAATCACTATGTTGCCAAAAAACGCCGTTTGGTCCTTTAGGGGATAAGGTAGCAACCATTTAAGAGTTGTTTGTCTTTCAAGGAAGCTAAATTCCTTAAAACTATTTTCAGTAAATTTTTTGTAGGAAAAAAAATGGAACTGGCATCTACCCCAAGTCATTTCATGTTTTTTGCGCCTTTGTGGAATTAGTTACAAGTTTTTGAAGTTGAAACGTAGTGGTCACTAAAAGTGACCACCTCTTGAAATGATCACCTTTGGTACATTGAAGAAAGCAAAATGTACCTATGCACCGCGATTGGTTTTAGAGGCCAATTACTTTAGAACAGACTACCTTATTACAAACTGGAATCATTGTTCTTTGTGACGCATAGACATAATGGAATTGTTGATGAAGAGCATAACTAAGATAGCTTCACCTAAAATTGCACAAATAAGCAATTCAACATGGTTTCCATTAGTATATTGAAAAGCTTTTCATAGGATTTTGTTAGTAGTCAAAAGGCTAGAAGATTCTAGATACTCTTATGATGCATTTTTTGGACACTGCATGAATATATTATGAATTTTCAAAGTACTAAAAATAGGTGTTTTGAAACCAAATAAGGACTCTTATAAATAGTAGAAGTACATTTTAGGCAAGAATTTAGAATGTAAGGTTTTAGAAAGTGATCAAAATTAGGTATATGTTACGATAATTTTAAAATTCTTGTCCAGACTAGCATTATTAATAGCCACGTATCTCAATTCCTATTGTTGACTAGTTATTTATAATAATGACCATATTGTGAGTCTATCTGATCTATAATTGAGTTGCTACTTTTTATACTGCTCCTCAACTTGAAAGTAGCTCAATTATAGACCAAATTGGTTTACAACTTGGCAATTATTTAGTCTATAGAATCCCTTGTAGATCCATATTAATCCCTCACTACTCAAATTCAACCAACATGTTCAAGTCTTGTAATTGACTACCTTAGGGATTGTAATAGTTACGGTATTGATTTTTGCACAACGAGTTGATCCACTATATTATAATTGTTGCATTGAATCCAAAGTGGGCCCTCTTCACTAATTTGGTTTTGATGGAATAGAATTGTAGATTTTGCAGAGACCCTATTTTCCTCATGGAACAAATTCAATAGTCTAGTTGGATGGCAAAAGATTAGACCCTAAGAGACCAATATTTCATGATTAAGATATGACAAATTGAATTTATTATGCTAGATAAAATATAATTTGTGTAGGGCCAAAGCTTTTGTGTCTAGAATCAATTAATTATGAACCTTCCATTTGTCAATCAATCAACTTGCTTAGAAATTTTATATAATACTCTCTAAATTTCTAAAAGATAGCATATACAAATTTAGGCCACTTGCTCTTTCCAAAGTATTTGCACTTGTATTCATTGATGTCTAAAAAGCAGTAGTTACATCTGAACACAAAAACATTGAGATTAAACTGAATGTCAATATTAATGGCACAAGGTGTACATATACAACATGTGAGCCTATAAAAATGCAAGCCAGGTGAATATTTGGAACACCTACAAATAAGACTTTGAAAATTCAAACTTATCTGTGTGGTGTCCAAATAATATATGCTACAATGCATTGGAATTCATTTTGCACTTGCTAAAAAAGATTCAATGCATGTTATTCATATTTAATAATAACAATGTATATTCAAATTGTTAATAATGGCAATTATGAGTGCATTTCCATAACATATTGGAATAGCCTTTACACCCCAACTTCTCTATTTGCACTTTCTTTATTTGCATAATTTTGTAGACAACATCAAATCTTGGACATGGTCTTTTTGAATTCTTTTTGAAAATTCTTCTTATGCACTATATATAGTATGACACGAAATACTACAAGAAGTAGCAATTAAAATATAATGATGTAGAAGGTTTCTTTGGTATGTTTTTGCAATTTTAGACACTAGTATTTTAGAGACAAGAATTTTTCTTGACACCTCTATTATATTCCATGTCAACAGTACATAATACTCTCATGTATCTATATTGTTACATAAATAGGTCATTTTGAAATAGTGCAATTAATGATGTTTGAACAACAATACCAACCACCAAATCTTTGAACTTCAATCCAAGTAAAACTTTTCCGATATAAATATCATCATTAGAATTGACTATACCAAAAAATATTTCAAATTGGCCTATTTGGCTAGTTAATTTGAAGTTATAATTTAGGAAGAAATAGACTTTTGAATAAAAATCCCCAAGGTTTGAAGAAAATAAATTTTAAATAAATTTACAAAGTTTTGGAAAGACAAAATGATTGTATTTTGCATAAAATGTTCTCTCATCAAAAAATTTAGGATTTAAACATAGATTGGAATTTTGGCAATATACATTTGGGGAGTTGCTTTTCAACTCAAAAAATATATGTTTAAAAGTTTTAGATTTCTTCAATGTCTTAGGTTATTGAAACCTTTGAGAAGAAAAGTGTCCTTTGGATAATTTAGGAAAAATTCAAGGGTTGAAATTTCTTTAGGAAGACTTGCTTGAATTTATTTTCAATTAATAGTGTTGTGTATCCTTCCTAGTATTATTTTTGACTTTTTGTAGTCTAGATTTTGCTAAATCCACAAAAATCCAAGGCTATAATGTAGGGTTTCCAAATCTTTAGGGAATAGTCAAATAGTCTAACATATTGTGGCTAAAGTCACATGTATTTAAGAGTAATATGGGATATATATTCAATTTATATACAATTTCACACTACCTCAAAAGACCAAAATTCATACCTTAAGAGTTAACAAGTTGTCACTCAAAGATTAGACACCAACAAAAATTTACTTTTATAACAACCAATATCTAACTTAAGCACATTAGGAAATGAAATCTAACTCCAAGCTATAATTAATGAATAGCAATTTACAGACAAATTGTCAATACATATTTTAAGCATAGAAATACTTCTCGATTTAACCCCTAAAAGACCAAACATCATTTTTGGCAACATAGCAATTTTAGGCAGCTCACTACAACCAGAGTTTTTATTTTTTTTCTTTGAAAACTTCACACAACATGTGCTCAAGGAGTAGCTTTAAGGTCCAACAATTTTCATAACTTTTGACTACACAGTCAGTTATTGCATGATCACTCCATTTTGTTTAATGTGATGAGAGTTACAAGGGATTCCAGTTTGTGGGTAGGTTTGGAATCCAGAGACTCCGTACCTACTCGCAAACTAGAACCCTTCATAGCTCTCATCTCATTAAACAAAATGGAATGATTCAAACTATTTCTTGTCTAAATAAATCTTTAGAACCACTTTCAATTTTTCATTCTTCAAAAAAGTGATTTATAAAGAAGTTTTTTGAGATGCCCAAGATGTCCGCTAAGTAACCAAATTTACATATCATGCAACAACTTTTTAACTATCTAATCAAAAGTTATGAAAATTGTTGTACCTTAAAGCTACTCCTTGGGCACATGTTTTCTGAAATTTCCAAAGAAAATAATAAAAACTATGTTTGTAGTGAGCTGCCCAAAATTGCTATGTTGCCAAAAAACGGTATACAGTCCTTTAGGGGTTAACTTGTGTCCCATTTCTTTCAATTTGCGCTTTTGACTACGGCCATTCTTTCAGATTTGGTCTATACGCCAAAACAACTAAACGGTGTGTCCAATTTTTCTTCAAAAAAAATCCATCTCTAAACTCATTTAGACAATTTATTCTACACACCTTCAACAAGACTGAATCCACTCACTATAATTCCAATATTTTTACAATAACAAATTGTCAATATTATTTACTACATAGTAAGATACAATCAATTTGTAAACTCACTCGCTCAATTAGCACGGGACAAGAGTCACATTTACACAAACATCACCCAATCACTAGGATATATAAATATTTCTACAAACATGATTTGTCATTTGCTTCGCAACTTATTGAAATGATATATTCAAATATTAGACACTCACGCCTAAATCTACTCACTAGATTAGTTAGAACTTCAATTACAAATTGTCAATGATATCAACAACTCTCAAAACAATGAGCCAACTTATTCCAATCACACACACAAGGAACACAAGAATACATAGTCAATTTGTCACCACAAAAGTACACAACAATAATCCAATCACTAGATTTGCTTATTTCATAATTGTAACAATTTATTAAGGCTTCTCACCACAAGATATTAACTTAGAGAATTTCCAATTTCTAACTCACATAGACAAATGATCTAGGTACACACAATTACACACAGCAAAGACAATTTGCTCAATTATTCACACAAAAGCGAGTCCAATCATTGGATCAGTGCTTTAAATTGGCAACTTACACACACGCACAATATATAGAATGATAAATTGTTGTGTAAGTACTATAGTACATAAAAAATATTATATTGACAGTTTATATTTACATACTCAAGGATTTACCATGTACACAAAAAAAAATACAACTTGCCTCCCACAGAAAACCGAGAAAGTGAGAGAGCCAAAGCCAAATTGTCAAGATCATATGCTATCTCAAAAGACAAGTGGCTATTCAACCTCAACTGATGTAAAGTCAATTTGCCTCTTCTCCAATCAACCTATTTATGATTTTTAAAATCATTTGACTAGGTTAATTAGCCTACATTCCTCTTAGAATATGAACTCAATTCAACCTCTTGTTACAATACACATGGCAAATTATAAAAATTCAAAAATTTCACATGCTCACATTTTCTTACGTAAGAAAATGGCAAATCTATCTAGCATTTTTTAACAACTTGTGGTCTCTCTTGATCTTCATTTTTTCCAAATTTGAATTCAACTAATAAAATGATGCTTATTGACTTCAATTTTATTCCAATTAGAAATTCTGAATTTTTTTTAAAATTGAGTATTTTATAGCAATTTGAACTTTGGCACTATATCCATGGAGTGTTGTATTTTTAATTTTAGAATAACACACTAAGAAAAAATTGCACCATGATATTCTAAACTATAAAATAAATTCATAGAATTTTTTTAATATTTTTAGCAATTATAGCCTTTGATATGAATTATTTTATTTTCATTCAAAATCCATGTGAAATTTTTATGAGAAATATAGAAGATATGTAATCAAATCTCTAATAAATAAATACAAAAAACAAATTTATAGATATTTTGAGAAATAAAGTTTGAAAAAAAGCTTTTAGGCTCATTATTTTATGGTTTTCAATGTATTGATAAGGAAATCTTGACAACTATGAACTCGTAATGATGGACTTTGAAGGTGTATGTCGCCCAATATCTGGAGTTGGACTCTATATTTATTGATATAAAAACCCTCAAAGATCCGGATTCCAAGGTTGACAATGGCTCCTTTGTTCCATTTGTTTTTATTGGTCTCTTCACTACAAGAGAATGGGATGTTTTAAGTGAGCTTTTAAGTATAGTCCTAGACATAAGGTATTAAGTAATGACCTTTAAGGCAATTTTTCAGCAAATTTTGACTAGAAACACATGTATTTCTAGTAAATTTTTGTTGAAAATTGCCTTAAAGGTCGTTACTTAAAATCTTATATCTAGGACTATACTTAAAAGCTCACTTAAAACACCCCATTCTCTTGTAGTGCTTGGTTGCCCAAAATCTTTTTTAACTTTCTTATTTTAAAAAAAACTCAATTCAAATATCTATAAGGAACTCGTATTTTAGGTGACATCTGATGTGACAACCTATGTTTTTATGTCAACAATAATATCCAACGTAACATCATGATGTTGCAGTGGACGTCAAATATTGAGTTTCTTGTAGTAAACATTATAAAATCTTAGGTTTCAGTTATAGTAAAGGTTGGTCTTGGTTTCAAGAATTAACCCCTAAAAGACCAACATGCGATTTTTGGCTATATAGGAATTTAGGCAGGTATGTGTGACTAGAGATTTCTATGTTTTTGGTCCAAATTTTAATAAGGAGAAGCTTCAAGATTGGAAAAAATGTTCATCCAATTTTTTTAGAAGGACTTGTTTCTTTAGGTCACAAAATGTACAGTATGTATAGAAATTCAAACTAATTCAATTACGATCTACGGATAGTCAATGATATACATACTAGGGCTCCAATGCTCTTTTATATTACTATTGACACCCATTGCAGATTAAAAAAAATTTAAGTTCTATTTCTAGCTCAAGAAACCTTGGCAACAGAAATTTAACCCTCACGAAGTATGAAAATCTCCAAAGCATAGTACTTGGAATAAGTCGCCTTTCAACGGTAAACAAGCATGCAGTGGAACAATAAACTCAAAAAAACATGAAATGAAAACCGCAATGGTTATAGAAGTAAATTCATCATATGTACTAATGGATAAAGCAACTTCCATTAGAAGTGATTATTGTTAACCCCTAAAGGACGGAGACTATGTTTTCACCAAAAACGCTTCAAAACTGCCATTTTGAATACAAGTACCAAATTTTAGAAAAAAAACATTTTCGGACACACGTAACTGTAGGATCTTGTAGTAAACTGGTTTGAGAATATGTGGAAAAAATTTCAGAATTTTCCACCATGTAGATTGCAAGATATTAGTGTTTGAATTGAGAGAAAGCCTTTTTTTGTCCCTGCGAAAAATCGGGCAGCTGCACTTCACAAGGTCATATTTGTATGAAAAAATGTCCAAAATGGTGGTTACTCTTTGGATTCATTTTTGAAGTCAAGTTGGCTATAGGCTTGAAAATTTTCAGATCATTTGGAATTGTACAACATATAGGAAAAAAATAGTAAGTAGAAAGAAGTAGAGAATGATTCAAAACACTAAATTGTTAAGAATTTAATTATAGAATTGAAAAATGCCAATCACAAAGGTTATAATGTTGTAATAACCTATCTACACCCAATGTTTTTATTTTTTTTCAAAAATATAGAAAATTGAGTTAAATAGTGGACTTCGAAGTTTATTTTAGAGTAGGGAATCCACAACTACCCGCAAACTAGAACCCCTCATAATTTTGATTTCATAAACCAAAATGAAAAAATTCCAGACCTAAAGTTGCATATATTGATCTAAAGAACCAGTTTCAAATTTTTATTTTTTTCTAAAATGATTTTTTAAGAATTTTTTGAGCTGCCCGCCGAGCAATGAAAATGACATATTATGCAATAACTTTTTGACAATGTAGTCAAATGTTATGAAAATTGTTGGGCCTTAAAGCTACTCCTCGGGAAAATGCTGTGTGAAAATTTCAATGAAAAAACCCCAAAACTCCGCTTGTAGTGAGCTGCCCAAAAAAGCTATGTTCTCAAAAAAACATGTTCAGGCGTTTAGGGGTTAAAGATTGAATTTTGTTTTTCCAACAAGCAATATTTATTTTACAAATCTAAATAAAAGCATTCAATTGTGAATTGTAGCAAAATTTATAATAAGATTTGTTCAATTTCCATCTCAATGCAAGCATCTTAGTAAATTTAATCTAAAAAATTCAATAATTTTTCCTATGTTATTGAATTGATATTTGTTCCAAAACCTTTGATTCATTTTATTATGTTAACCACATATTAACTTCTAAAGTTCCAAGTGTCTTTTATGGAAACATTGAAGGTTCTATAGGTTCCTATGATCTCAATTTTTGGCATGATTATTTAAAACTCTTTTATAGAATAGGAAAATAAATTTTCTTATTAAAAATAAAATTATTATTTGAATTGATGCCTTGCAACAAAAATTATGCTACACAAAGCTCAAAATAGTTGAGTTCAAGCAACAAAAAAATCACAAAAATTTGAAATAATATATATTTTATAGATGATGATCAAAATAATAATAATAATAGTAATAGTAACAATAATAATAATTTTATCTATATGTAGAATGATTGATTCATTTCATTTGAATTAGCATTGTAAAAATTATGAAGCATCATGTTTTGCACGTAGGAGCAACTATGGCGTTTTCTTGGAGAAATAATGTATTTAATCCATTTTTGAATTCAATTTTTACATAATATAAAGGTTGCACAAGGTTTAATTCATCATTGCAACAAGTGTGTTTCAATTCTATCTTAACCTCTAAATGCCCAAGGCGTCTAATTTGGGAGTCAACAATATTTTGAAGTTAAATAAAACCTAACCAAATTGCTATTTTTAATAGTTTATATATTTTTTAAAATCTTTTTGAAGTCTATCAAAGTCTAATTTTGAAAATGATTGATTATGAATTTTTTATTCAAGATTTTGTGCAAGGGTGTCTAGTGCAATACTACAATTTTGACTTTCTGTAGTGTTGATGGCTCTTGGAAATGAGCCTCAAATACACTAGATCTTGGAGAAAAATTCACATTAGAATTTCATTTAACCCCTAAAGTACCAAGGCAGTTTGCGACTCCAAAACCATTGAAAAAACTGCCATTTTTGCTGCGATCACTCTCTAAATCAAAATAAATTGTTTTTTAGAAACAAACCATAGGGTCTTGTACTTCACTTGTTGTAGATCATGTAGTGAAAATTTCATGAAGTTTGACCATACGGATTGGAAGATATTAGTATTTGAAGTTGGAAAAAGAAGTTTTTTTGAATTGTGGCCTGCAATTTCAGATGACTTTCATGGCCATTTATGGATTTTTTTTGCACTACACATCATAAAGTTAAAAGAGTTTATGTGAACATTTGAGTTGAGAGTTGTAGAAAAAAACTCAGAATGTCAAAACTTGCACTTCATGTATAAAAAAATTGTTAACTAGAAGTAGGTCCACAATTGAACAAAACACTAAATAATTAATAGCTCTTAAGTGGAGTTAAAACACCATAATTCCAACAGTGGGATTGTTCTTGCAAACAAATTTAACCTTGTCAAAAAAACTTGGAAAAACTTGAAAATTGCATTCAAAAATGAATTATGCCACATTTAACTACTTTTGGACTTTTGAAAGTCCAAAATTAATAACGGTCTTCAACAGAATAAAAATTGATCATCAAGAGATAGTGCAAAACATCAAGAGATCTATCCAAAACATCCAGAGATCTATACAATTATCAAAAGATCTATACAAACATTGTGAGATCCCACGATGTTTTGTCCAAAAATTCATTGAATAGTCCAAAAATAGTTAATTGTGGCATAATTCTATAAGTGTTTTTTTTTAAGGTGCTTAGATTGCCCCCAAAACAAGATTGTCCGTAACTTTCTTGTTCTGAGTCCAAACAAAATGAACCAAAGCTTTAAATGTAGACCAAAATATGATCTTTGAGAATTTAAAAAAAAAAATCAATTTTCAAATTTTTTTTTCTGCCTGGCAAACTGCTATTTTGACTTCAGTTGGCATAACTTTTTCTCCTAGGCACAGATTGAAAAAAAATTATATTACTAAAAAGTCAATGTGATTTCCTATCTTATAAAAAAAATTCAAAAAAACAAATCAGAATTTCAAATTGCACGAGCCTGCCTGAAATTCCAAATGTCCTCCGAGCAGACATTGGTAGTTTAGGGGTTAAGAAAATTGTAGAATAGATTTTGAGAAGTTGTAAATTGATTGTAGTTATGCATGTTAGGCCCTTTAATCTCAATCTCTTTTGGTGACCAACTTCTTGGATTTGAACAAAAAGACAACATGTAAAATACAAAATGACAAAATGTTGGCTTTTTGTTCAATTTAGAGCAAATTTATAGAAGCTGACAAAAGACCTTGGACATTTAGGGGTTAAAACAATTACTAACAATTTTTTTTCCATCAATCTAGTAGTTCCAATACCTACTTTTGCTTAGAAATTTTTGGAAGAAAAAAAATTGTGTATCATTACCTAAAAATTCTATTAAATAAATATTTTTACTTATATTGTTAGAAATTAATAAAATATAAATATATATAATTTTTATTTATAAATATAAATAAATAAATTTGGACTTGAAATAACTCTTCAATTCTCTAAGGTCAAATATTATATTTTTATATTTTATTAAAATTTTATAACTATAATTGTGGATGAAGTGACATACAAATTATATAAAGCGATAGTCATAAGTGCACTTGGAGGGCTTTTTAGAGGTGTGGCATCATATTTGATAGACATGGTGAGGCTTGTGGTAGTTGTTGTAGTTGTTTGGCTTCAAACCTCTACTAGTGTGCTTTTGTGCCGATGCAATAGTCAAAATAAAAGCAAAAGAATTTTTTTAATATTTTAATTCATAAATCGTTTTTTTATATATGAAGGAGTGCAAAGGTTTTGGTTGCAATGGGAGGGTTGTGTTATATATGCAAATAGAAAGCTCTATGTACAAAGGAGTGCAAGGGCCTTGCAGTTTGGCGGCGTTTGGACACGCAATGTGAAAGTATATTTTTTCTACAATAAAAGATAATTGAAGTCAATTTATGACCTATGTAAAACTTTGAAATTCAATAACTTTCACATCAAAGGTCCAAATGCCACAAAACAAAGTCCGTGCACCCCTCCTCGCCAAGAGCTTTTGAACGGTACCAGGAGTGCTGCCAAATGCCTTACAATTTGTTACATTTCAACCTATAAAACAAAAAAAAATAAAAAAATAAAAAAAAACCAAGATAATTAATGTATAGATGTATTGATTGTCAAGTCATGTCTAAGTGAATCTTCACACTAAATGTATTCCATATTTGTCAATAAAAAAATTTAAATCATCAAATATTGGCTATATCAATTATGGACTGAAAGGATTATTTTTTTATTTAAAATTTTATTAAAGTTTTCAACAAAACAAATTCTTTTTAAGAGCAACAAATAATTCAGTAAATCCACAACTTCAAAACTAAAATAAATAAATGTAGAAATCACAAATACTTAGAAATGAAATATAAATACAATGAATAAAATTTAGTATAATAGATTTATGTAAGTTGAATTTTAATTCAAATTTTGACCCATTGTAAATGAAAAATGATTCATTCATTGTATAGATAAAGTTACATACCTTGTCATCAATGGTAAATACAAAGAGAATAATGTGATTTAAATTTAAATTTGGCTGAATTGTTATAATATAACCTAAAATTTTTCATTGTTCAAAAGTCTTTCTGAACATTAAAAACTTAGTTCTTCTCATCTAATCTGTGTATTTTTTTAAGCAAATTTTTATGTAAATTGTTTAAAATAAAAAAATATATTTTAAATTATAATTCACAAATTAGCTCGTTTTAAGTACATACCACTGATTTTTTTAAATCATACTTAAAGAAGCTAGTAAAGCGAGCTTGGGTTTTGTTAATGTCACTACTTCAATTTTTGTATACCATTGTAATGTGACATTGTAATATTTTTGGATAGTTGTGAGAAAGCTCAAAAAAGGATTATACAAGATCACCACCACAAAAATGACTTCCAAAATTAGAAATCATATCACAATTATTCTAAGATAAAAATAGTAACATATTTTTGTTGTTTATTATGCATATATTTTAATCTCTAAGAGTGATTCCATTTTGAATTTGATTAGAAAGTGACATTTTAAAACATAAATATAAATCAAATCATGAAGCAGAAACACTTCATTGTTAATTCAAGGAGATTTTTGCATTTCTTTAATCAATCAATGATTATTGAAGGAAAAGACATTGCATTGTTACTTCAAGGAGATTTTTGTATTTCTTTAACCAATCAATGATTATTGAAGAGAGAATTAAGAAGTTTTCAATTTTATTTTTGAAGTGAAAGATCCTCTCAAAAAAATCAGTATTAGTTTCCAAAACAAAACATTTACAAACGATAAATTTGGAATTTCCTCATTTATATTTTATTATTCAATGACAATTTCATGTTTCAAGTGCTTAGTATGTCTATGGCACAACTATGATGATTAGAGTTTTTGGGATCATCTCTCGTCATTCAAAAGTGAACAATGAATTTCATGCATGGTTGCGTAACTCAATCAACAATTATACCAAGTCTATCCGTTTCATGTCCAAACCGGCTGTCTTTGTTGACAAAACAACACGGCTTATCGTGCAAGGCATTACCGGTAAAAATGGCACATTTCATACCAAGCAAGCGATTGACTATGGAACCAAAGTTGTGGGTGGTGTCACACCCAAGAAAGGTGGGACCGAACATCTCGGCCTTCCCGTGTTTAATACCGTCGCAGAAGCCAAGCAGGGCGTACAAGCAAATGCAACCGTGATATATGTTCCTCCCAAAATGGCCGCAAAAGCGATCATAGAAGCATTGGATGCGGAATTAGATCTTATTGTTTGCATTACCGAGGGCATACCTCAACATGACATGGTAAAAGTGAAAGCTGCATTACTACAACAAAAGAAGACCCGTTTAATCGGTCCCAATTGTCCCGGAATTATTAAACCTGGTGAATGTAAAATTGGCATCATGCCGGGATACATTCACAAGCCTGGTCGGATTGGCATTGTTTCAAGGTCAGGAACGCTTACATATGAGGCAGTATTTCAAACAACGGCGGTCGGATTAGGTCAATCAACATGCGTTGGGATTGGCGGCGATCCTTTCAATGGCACAAATTTTATCGATTGTCTTGAATGTTTCGTCAAGGACCCACAAACCGAAGGGATTGTGTTAATAGGGGAGATTGGAGGCTCAGCTGAAGAAGATGCAGCACAATTTATTATCAAGAGTAAGACCCAAAAACCAGTTGTTTCATTCATTGCGGGACTCACAGCTCCACCGGGCCGGCGAATGGGTCATGCCGGAGCCATTATTTCGGGAGGCAAAGGTACGGCTCAAGATAAAATCAAAACATTACGGGGTGCGGGTGTAACAGTGGTTGAATCACCAGCACAAATTGGTCAAGCAATGTATAAGGTATTTAAAGAGCGTAAACTTTTGTAATTGATTCTTTAACCTTGTAATGACGTACGTAAATGTATCCGATGGATGATAGAAAATCTTCTATGTACAATAGAAGTGCAAGTGTTTATTTTTAGAATTTTAAGTAAAAAAGAAAGATCTTGCACAGTAGTTTGATCTCCAATGAGTGTAATTGGTGTTTTTTCAATCAAATGATGGTAATAAAAAAGATGATTTCCATAGGAACTAGCCCAATGTTCCAAGGTTAAATGTAGTCTTCAATGTTACATTTATTATATAGGTTTTGTTGTATTGATTCCAATCTTTTATTGTTGAATACTATTGTAGTAATAATGAAAAGAGCCTTTATATTATTTTATTATAAATGTTTATACTGAATTGTATTTTTAAACTTACTACAACTGTGATGTTGAAGGTTCAATAGTTTTTGGTTTGATCTTTTAAGTTTAGTTCATATCGCTAAGAGAGTGCAGCCATTCCTCACAATTCACATTACACCCCAAAATGTGAAGTATTATCAATTGCTACAAATTTTGATACGTAACACTCAATGGAAAGACAAAACCATTTGACAGAAAAAAACTCTTAAAAATGATGAACGTAGCAGTTGGTGCTTAATATTGAATTTTCTTGTATTATAATGGTTTTCAAAATCCAAAATATCAAACATATATTTCTTTAAAACATTCAATTTTAACATAATTGAATGAAGTAAAAATTGATATTGTTTATCGTTTAATCATTTTTCTTTGAACTTGGTTCTATATTTGAAAATAATGAACAAAGATAGATTGTGGTTTTTTGAACAAAGATCTCGACAAAGATGGATTACTAAAGTTAAGTAGAAAAGTTAAGTATTTTATATTATTATATTCATAAAAAAAGATGTAAAAATTCAAGGATTTGTCATTGAATTATATTCATAATTGGTTCTTCAAAGGTTAATTTCTTAATTTGAATTTTTTTTATTTAGTATTATATTCTACTATTCTTCTTCACTATATCCGATAAATTGATTAAAAATACAAATTGGTTTATATTTGATATTATTATTTTTGTATCCTATTGTAAATTGCTTATGTTTGTAAATAATGCCTCAAGTGCTCTAGTGATTCCATTTTCTACTACTGATATCATTTCAGTTCTTTTATCTAACATGTCTCTTTTAGCTCCAAATTAGAATGTTCTTGGAGCATGAATCCCCCAAAAATTCTTTTTAGCAAAAAACATTGGTAGAGAAAAGGTCTCTAGAAAGGAATTGTGCCAAAGCGTATTATCCAAGGTCTATATTGGCACCAACTTGGTGTCAATGTCAATGCAAGGAGTTTGTATTCTTTCAATAAATAATGCATAAAAAGCATGTAAAGAAAGTTGTGAAATAAACCAAAGTTCTTTTAAACAAACTTTCTATTTCTTCCCTATTACCACTATTTTTATTTTTTTAAAAGCTATTTTTTCTACATTACATATCTAGTTTTTAAAAATAATTCACTCTTTTGTCATGTCATTGTTGTTATTTATTCCATGTGAAAGATCTATCTAAAAATTGAATATTTTTGCATGCCTACACCTAATATTAGGTAAGCATGTAGTACTTTAATTAGCTACCTCCAAAAACCATAAATCATATATTTGAGCACTTTTATATACCATTTCCTATACCATTGTTCATGTTTATTGCATTTAGATAAGGATTTTCAAATTTCAAATTTCAAATATATTATAATGAAAATTAGACTACATAGTCTCAAATTTAATGAAATTTAATGTTTTTGATGTAACAAGTTGACAAGATTTAGTTAACAATGGCAAATCTATGATAAAGTTTAAAAATAATATCTTACAAATAAAAATCATCATTACAAACATTCAAAGTTAATCCTTTAAGGTAAGGAAAGTTTAGATCCAATATGTTTTATTATTTTGTTTGTTTTGACATAGAAAGTAAATGAGTTGAAGTACACATTTGTGACAAAATTTTGTATACATGTTGAACTTGATTCTACAACATAAGGCACTTCCAATTTGGATCATTACTACACCTCTAATGTGTCCTACAAACTACAAAATGGTCACATATTCAATATATATGGTGTACCCTATTCAAACATTAAGATGTTAAAATGATATCCAAATGAAAGATACTAGTTGTTGTTCAAATTACCATTCCAATGGTGCATGTCTTGCTATATTTTAGAAAATATTTTGTATTCTAAGAGTCAAATATGGTACCATACAATTCTTTACAAATCTTTAAGAATTTCAAATTAAAACTAATCTAAATACATCAATACATCCCAATTCTATATTTAAAAAATTCAAGCTTTCTAGGCTTCCTATGCAAAAAAAGAAGAAGTATTTATTAACAAATCCCCCCCCCCCCCCCAGTGACCAACTTAAAGAGCTTACCATTTTTTATTTTTTAGAAGCCAAAATTTAAAAAAAAATTGTTGGACCTTGCATTCCGTATGATCATCACAAACTTGTTGATCTTATGGAAACAACAATGATCTAAATTACCCCAACTCTAATATGTTCTTCACGCCATTGTTCACAAATGTAGAGGTACTTTTAGGACAATTAATGCTTCTCCGTAAACCGTGTGGATGAGGTGGCACTATTTGGAGCCATGTTGACTTGGATGTTGTGTCTCAAGGCGGAGTTGCGGTGGGGAGCTTGGCAAAAGGGAAGGCCGGGCTTGTTCATTGGTCACGCCAAGTGAGGCCTTCCTGTCCCACTTGGCCGTGCCAGGCGTGGGGATGCTCTAAGAGTGTAAATTCCTGAGGAGAACATCCTAAATGCATGTGTCAAGATTTCCTTGCAAGTAGTTTCTGACCTTTGTCTTGCAAAATTAATGCCTAAGGTAGGATGCTCTAAAAGCGACCGGCTTCTTCAAATCAACCCTACAAAATGGTACTAAATAGATATAAGTTGGTCTTTAAATGGACCACTTTAGTCATTGATTGAACCCCCCAAAAAGTATTCTTTATTGCAAGAGCCAATCATTGGCCTTGATTTCCTCAAATCACTTTAGATGTTGTAAGTGGACGCATTTTGGGAGACCTAGGATCACAAATAGGTACCTACAACATAAATCTTTGAAAATTCATAACTAATTCAAAAATGCTTCAAAAAATACGAAACGACTTGAATTACGTTTGACATCCATTTTTCTTTCTCTAAAAAATGAGTGAAAAATATTTCTATTCAAGCAAACCTACGAAAAAGGCGGACCAACCCTTAAATGGTCGCTTTTAGAGCATCTTACCTTACATCTAAAACAAGTGTCCTGACTCTCGTCCTCCACGCTTTCGAGAACAATCGTCCGAGCAATTTCAGCCACCTTCATGTGTTCCCTTCGCTTGGATTCAAGCAGAGCGTTGCAGCCAAGTTTCTGTCACAACTTTGTCACGAGGTTCATTGAAAAAGGTTCCTCCATTTGTGTCTTTGCAGCATAGGCCATCATGGTCATTTGAATAACGATGTTTGACTAGTCCCAAGCATCCAACGGGGGCTTCAATTGCTTCTCCATAGCCTCCGCCCACTCCCAACATTAATGGACTTGGTTTCGGCAAACCAATACTTCAAGACTTGTAGGTGCGAATGAAACAACTCCTGACAATTAGATTGGAGTCAATACTGCGAGAACGCTATACCAAGGGCCTCCATGATGTCTCTAAACAGGAAGTGTCTCTCCAACGAAGAGAATCAGAAGCTCAGTTGCAGGAGTGCACTGACCTTTCACTGCCAAGATGACTTCTTCAAAGCCGTCCCTACTCACAGATGTCTGCCTCCCGGTCACTGAATCCACAATATGAGTTGCTACTCATCCGGAAGAAGAGACTCTCCTCCTCGTTGTTTAAATTGGTTTCCCACTCCTAAGAAATGGTATGGGAGTGGTTATTAATCACATCCTGAACGATTCAAAGTGAGCTGCTTCGAAGGAAAAAGATGAGTCACTGTACAGTACATCTCAGAAATTTCTGCATGGCAGATCTTCACTGCTGCCACAAAGTTGGACACAAAGACCGATCTACATTGCGCAAATTGAACTTTAGGAGACTTTGAATGGACACCAACAATCGTGGCACGCGAAGAGAGCCAACAAAATACTCGCATCACACTCTAGAGAGGTTTTCCTTTGCAACACTATCCTGGGCAGAATATTGGGAAAAAGGATCAAGCAGTGGAGATCCACAGAGTTGACACTTTGTTCAGAATCTTGACGCTTTTGTCTCCGCAGTTTCAGCAAGCTTGATAAACTCGCGGTGCTGCTTTGGTGAGTTGGAGAAGTACGAATAGAAGGCCTTGCAAAAAATTTCTTTCTGGACCACCAGCAGGTTTGACAGGACATCCACAGCAAGATGGGTACTCAAGGGATGCCTTCTGCTTCAACTGCGTTGTTACACCAGATCGGGATCTTTGAAAAACAGTAACGCCGTCTGCTCCAAAGGAGATCAGCTTCTCCTCTATCTCCTGTTCATATAGACTTGTATGCCAACTGAGCCTCTCAAAGATGATCTTATACAAGTACAATTTGTTAGCATTGGCGTCCTCAACCAAGTGCAGAGAAGCATGGGTTGCTGAGAGAAGTTGGAAGAAGTTTACACATTGCACGATAGCCACTACTGGTTGTCGATTGTTGTCACCTCGTCCGCTGAAATGGCGATGAATTTGGCCTTCTGCTGCTCCAATTTGCGGCCGTCACAGCAAATTGTCGCCATGCCTGTACAAACCAGCTCGAGGGTTCGCTCCAGTGCTTCTTAGGCAGATCGACCACGTTCAATTGGAAGAGAAAGTCCTCAGCCGTTGTTTACTCAGACATTGGCCACCCATGCCGGAAGACGTTGAAGAGAACAAAAATCACTTTTTTTGATAACGAAAATTTGAAATCGGTTTTCTAGAGTTATATATAGGTAAAAAGTTTTGACTCATCCCATTTTGATCAATGTGTCAAAAGTTATGGAGATTTTTAGTTTGCAGGCAGTTATGGATTCTCTACTCTAAAATAAACTTTGAAGTCCTTTATCTTACTCAAATTTCAATATTTTTTGAAAAAAATAAAATTCTAAGATGTTGATTATTTATTACAACACTGCAACCATTGGGATTAGCATTTTTCAATTCCATAATTAAATTCTTGACAATTTCATATTTTGAATCATTCTCTACTACTATCTACTTATTATTTTCCTCCTATATGTTGTACAATTCCAAATGAAGTGAAAAATTTCAAGCATGTAGCCAACTTGTCTAGGAAAAAGAATCCAAAGAAGCACCATCATTTTGGACATTTTTTCATTGAAAAGTGAGCTTGTGAAGTGCTGCTGCCCTGTTTTTTGCAGGGCCCAAAAAATGGTTTTAGTAAATTTGAATGCTTATATCTTGCAATCCACACGGTGGAAATTCCTGAAATTTACAACATATCTTCTCGAGTCACTATACTACAAGATCCTACAGTTATATGTGTCAAAAAAAGTTTTCTTCAAAAATTGGATATTGGTACTAAAAATGGCAGTTTTCGAGCATTTTCGGTGAGAACATAGTCGTGGAACTTTAGGGGTTAAAACAGCAATGTCAGGCCTATTGAAACCCTAAAACTGACCGTATTTTTCTAGAGTTCAATATCGGCGAGGTAAGGTTATGGCAAATGTTCGCCCAAAAATTAGACACTGCCCTAAACCCTAAATCACGGCCCCAAGCAAAAAGACAAGCGGCTGGGAGGACGAAAGGGTCAGAATGCAACGCTCACTTGTAGTCTCCTAAACACATGAGCTTCCTTCCCACTCTCAAACGTCGCAACTTCAAACTTATCAAATCCGCCACCTGTTTTCGTCGCGCACCTCAAGCTCTACAATTTTTTGAATTTGATCACTCCGTACATGCGTATGATGCCTCGAAACTTCAATGACCGAGCTTCTGGTGTCATTTGTGCTGTAAATTCTTGAGTTTGTATCGGTTTGCTGAACGCAACTTACTTTGAAACTGAAATCCAACACAAGAATTCGCTTCGACGATTTGTTGCTCATGTCGGAATACCCAGACTCATATCAACGTCTTATTCGTACCAAGTGTAGGTAGTTTGGAGTTATAAGTTTGAGCGACTGAGATAGCAAGAAAAGGTAAAAGATTAATGTGAGATATATGCAAAGAGTCAAGAGTCAAGACCTTGAAGAAGAAGGTGCGCACAGAGAAGAAGAGAGGTCGTAGTATTGCGAAAATCTTCTGCGCAAATGGCAAGAAAACATGGCCTCGTATCAAGTAATGGGTTACTGTTTCCAGGAATTAATGTGTAAGATAACAGAATTGTTCAAGGGAACTCATGAAGTCAAGGACCAGAGGATGTGAGCACGGTGCAAGGTGCAGTGGCGACGCGATGTATTGGTGCAGCACTCTGACATTGTCTCCCTCTCTGCCGTGCCGGAATCAAGCTTTTCAGTCGGAACACTGCTATGCACAGTAAGAAACAGAGGCCTATTAGCCTTGCAAATGGCATTTACATCTATGATCTTTTAACAAAGCTCATTAGGTTGCTTGCTTGATTCTAACATTTCTATTGAGGTGACCTCCATCACCCTTTGCTTCACAAAGAGTTTAAGAACCTACAACTTAAGTAATAGGTGCATATTAACGTCAATTTCGTTATATTGGAAGATTACTCATGACATTGGTACTTTTCAAGACAGGTGCCTTGAAACCTAAATTTATGTTGACCCTAGTTTTCAGAGCTTTTGAATGTCACAAGTTGGAGCACTAGTGAATATGTAGACGGCATGTTGGGTTACAGATGGAATCAAATTGACGATTTTTTTCACTCGTCTTTCAGCATTGAAGTGTTGCCAGTCGGGAAGCCTTGATCTTGTTGATTGCTTGCGAAATCGAGAAGACGAGGGCTGTGATACCGGCGTTAACTGTGTCGATGTCAGAATCCAAGGAGGAAAACTACTGTTGAAAACAGAAACTAACCGGATCGAATCGATTGTCCCCGCAATATGCCTGAGAAGTATCGCCTACACATCCCTTCTCTTAAAATTCAATATGGCATACGTTTCACCAATTACCATGAATGTCTATAACCTGCGGGTCAGGGAATCTGCTGCCATGTTGAGAGAGCTTGACCCCATTAATTTAGGGTTTCTGGCCTTTGCATTAGGCTTAAATAATTTCACAAACTGTGAGATGGAAAACAAGAATATTCTAGGGATCAAGTCAGGTTTGAGGGATACAAAAGTAAATCACGTTATAAGTAGCGGTATAACTGCTCCATATCTTTTCACTCCATCTTCAAGAACCAATGCCAAATTCTCGCTCGGGTTTTGAAAGCCGTTTGCTTGTGCAGAGTATGTTCTGCTCACAAAGAAGGGCGAAGGTACCTTCTCAGAGGTGATCCAAGCGCAATGCAGACAGACGAGTACATTTGTGGCCGTAAAGTGCATGAAAGACAGCTTCAAAAGTATAGAGCAGGTGTGTTGGCCTCCCTTGAATTTCATAATTCCGTTACAACTCTCGTGTGTGACATTCGTGCTGGAAGATATTGAAACTTCCTAATAGTTCCAGACGGACGTTCAAGTCAAGTATTACACAAGCGGACTCTACAAAACCTCGAACAACGTGTCTCATGTTCACAACTGCATACCTCCTTTGCCATTGTCCTCAATCTCTGACATCGTATTCTTTCTGAAGGTTATTCAACTGGCACTGAACCTCTAGGTGTCTCTCATATTTGCAGGTGACACGGATGCGGGAGATTCGGGCTTTGCAAAAGCTGTCCCCACACCCGAACATCATCAATCTCCTGGAAGTACTATAGTATTATCACTGAACTAGACACCATCTGCAAGCTTCTTAACTTACACCAATTCGTGAATGCCTTATCGATGCCTGTTTATAAAACTTTCATACAGCTTTTTGAGTCAGATAACTAAGGGCTGAGAGGAATTACAGCGACCCACCAACTCGGAAGTTGTGTTTGGTCTTCGATTTGATGGAGAGGAATGCCTACGATCTCATTCGAGGACGTGACGATCACTTGACCGAAAATCGGATAAAGGGCTTGATGTACCAGCTTCTTCTAGGTGACACTTGCCATTTGTAACTCCTAATTTCAAGTTTTGATGTATCACAGTTTGATGAATTAATCAATCAGTACTTCGAACTCACCATTTTCTTCTGCAGCTATGGACCACATGCATTGCAATGGGATCTTCCATCGCGATATAAAGCCGGAGAACATTCTTATAACAGGGGATATATTGAAGGTATTGCCAATTTATATCAACTCTGAAATAGTTTATTTATAGCTAATCCATATCAACATTTCCTAATTCACATTCCAGTCTTCTCATTGTCAAACTTGAAAAGTGTTGTATCCAACGAAATTCAAGATTAGACCATACTGATGTTTATTCCAACATTCATGGATACGTATCAATCAACTGTGATGATGCATTACAAGATGCAATTTAACATTCAAATTTCAATTTAACTCCTGATTCTGTGGCCGTAATGTGAGGGACATTAGCTTGCGGATTTTGGAAGTTGCCGAAGTATTTACTCGAAGCATCCATACACCGATTACGTCGCCACTCGCTGGTAATCATCTTAGTTCACTCTTCTTTGAGTCCATTGCTAGTCGTGATGAATTCTTTAGTGAATGATATTGATGTTATTATGATAAAAAAAAGTACGGCTAGCCTGGCTGCGTTGCCAGTTACCGGAAATCGAAATTTTATGTTTACAAAAGCTCGGTAGAATGGGTGTGATTTTGGGACAAGGTACCGAGCACCTGAATGCTTGCTAACAGATGGATATTACACCTACAAAATGGACATGTGGGGGGTGGGTTGCGTATTATTTGAGATAGTCAGCCTTTACCCACTTTTCCCAGGTTCTAATCCCTTATTTGCTTACTTTGTCGATGAGCTTTTTATCTGTTTTTCTGGGATTCGAATGCATTTCTTATATCGTTGATGATTTTGCAATTATTATATCGTTGGCTTAGACGACGAAGTTCGGGTGGGTCATTTCAGGGAACAATGAGCTGGACCAGATACAAAAGATACACCAAATCTTAGGAACACCACCACAGGCGCTTCTTGACAAGATGAAGAAGTAAGTCAGCTTTCACGAGGACTCCCTTGGTGCGTCTGCATTTTAACACCTCAATGCGTTAATTGACGGCAATAGATTTTGGGTAACTATTGCAAGTCTTGGCTAAAAAGAATAACGGCGAGCAGGAGATCAGGACATGCAGATTTCAATTTTCCGTCATTTGATGGCACCGGAATTGCGAGCCTGATTCCGCATGCTTCTGCAGCTTGCGTAGAGCTGGTAACCAAGTTGCTCGCCTACGACCCTGCTGAGAGGTACTTTCCCAAATGTTCATTGCAGCATTTTGATCTTCAAGTTGCTCAGAATATTCAGAGAGATTATGTCAACGAGTGCTTGTGATTAGGCCTGCCCTTTTAAATCCATGTCACTGACAACGTGATAAATACTAGACTTATGTCCTATTTCTCTCCATTCTCCGATCCAGCTGAATTCTATTAGAGAAGTGTCTGTTTCTATGGAGAAGGCTATGACTTTCTTATGTTTTATCAACGCGGTATCTATGGTCATCTAATCTGGGACTGACTGAACCCTTGCAAGATTTGGATTCAGGCTATCAGAGAGGCAAGCACTTGCGCATGCTTACTTCGAAGATTTACGAGGAAAAGAGCAACTTCCGGGAGCGTTCCATGCTGCCCGTCAGACTCAGAGTCCGATCGTCTGGGATTCATTGATGTCACCTCGACCGTCTAAAATCTTCAGCTCGTGTCGTGATTGCTTTGATGATGTGATCCCGATCTGACAAGCTGAAAAGAAGAACAAAGTCACTACTTTTGGAATGGTGGAACATGCTTTTTCTAGATATTTTCGAGGCTTCAAATGTGTGGTTAAAACTGTGTGAAACAAGGATGCTCCCCTCGAAAGCGCTCACATGCTTCTGCAACAGCAGTGCTTCACTATTGTCATTAGCATTCAACGGCACTAACGTTTCATTACGTAAGGTAACTACACCTAAAATCGCACACTAAAGATTCTTGCATAAAATGTACTCCCACTATTCATGAGAATCTATGATCTCTTTGAGGAACACCTAATTTCAGCACTTTGAAAATTCATAGTTTATTCAAATGGTGTCCAAAAAATGCATTCTAAAAGAATTATGGGAACCATGAAATCTAAAAAGTTTTCCAATATAATAATGGGAACCACGCTGAATATTAACTGTGCGATTTAAGGTGTAGTTATCTTAGCTTCGAAGTAGTGTAGGTTTCTCAAATGAGACGAGATTAGGTTTCCAACATTTAGTAGTATGCTCTGGGTCCGCTTTGCCGGTCTTGGCAATGAACAAAAAGAAGCACCTACTCGACTTCAATTCACGAACTTGGCAACGCTCCATGCAATGAAATATGCCATCAATTTGAATTCAACAAGCAGTCTCGACTGGACTTCATGTCCAGCATCTCTCAACTTCCCACTGGATCTTCGAATGCCTCTAAAGTCTCAAAAGAGGTTACAAATTCTTCAACCCTGGATTCCCATTTGCGAGAACGGAAGGCCAAGGCGTATAATTAATCCTTCTGACTCAAGTATATCACATTCATGTAAATAACGAATGCGTCCACTACGAAAGACCCTCGAAGTATTCCTGATTTCTAATAATTCGATGTTTGATAAAGAGCAAAGATATGAATACTGTGACATGGCTTACTTACGAAGACCTGGAAGACAGGTTGTAACGGTGGGACAACAGCAAGAATTATTTTGTGAAGTGAAAATAGGGTTCCACCTCATGTAAGTGTCAATAGCTCAGTGCCGATATCGCACTAGTTTTCCCCGCTCTTCACTCGCAGGAGACAGTAGAAAAGTTCGACAACGCAGTTTTTGCAACACTGAATTCATCATGCCTCACGAACTGAATTCTTTTTTCGCTTGCTCATTGTATATACAATCGTAGAGATATCCTGAGACGCACGAACCCTGCATGTGATCCACATATGTACCTGTGCTCCACATATACTGTCCAAATTAATCGGGATTGTCAAACTGATCACCAATAATCTTTACAAGAACACAAGCCATTTTTGAAGTGATGAAAGCGATTCACATCCCTGACCATAATCTCTTTCCTAGTTACTTTGGAGATCAATTTGGTTGCAGTATGACAATCTGAACACACCCGAAGGTTCATGTAAACACGAATCGGTTTACTAATAGGAGTGTGGATAAGTCCATAGGCGATAGCCAACTTCTCACTATGAGAGCAAAGGAAAGCTCTTTATCCTTCTCGGCAACACAGGTCGGGTATCTGGAAGGTAACCTTCAGCCTTGATTTTCTGTCAGTCTGTTCAGCTCTGCATATATCTCCTTTGTTTCTGGGTGAGATGTATCCCCTACAACAAAGGCATGAATTTTGTTATCAACTTCGATCCAGCTACGCAGCTTCTTCGCGTATATATCTTTGCTGCATCATAGTGGACACGAATGATACCTCCTCCCACTTTTCAGCTGCAGCACAGATGTTGGAGAGGAGCACGTACGTCGAGGCATCCTTGGGGTCCAACTTGACCAGCTCTCTTGCCGCAAATTCACCCAACTCCACATTCCCATAAGATTTAAAAGCACCAAGCAAAGCTCCCCAAGTTGCTCCATCTGGTTCAACTGGCATATCATCAATCAAGAGCTTTGCTCCCTCCAGGTGACCTGCCCGCCCAAGAGTATCCACCATGCAGTTCCAATGCAGCACATTGGGAACGATGCCATATTCTTGCGACTTAGCAAGGAAGAGTTGACGGCCTTCATCAACAAGACCTGCATGACTACAGGCCGATAGCACTCCCACAAATGAATACCCATCAGGCTTCACGCCGGCTGAATTCATTTTCCTGAAAACTTCTAGAGCTTCAGACCTACACCCATGTTGCGCAAGTCCTCCAATCATCGCAGTCCATGTCTTTACATCACGTTGCTCCATTCCGTCAAAAACCAATCGCGCATCATCGATACTCCCACATTTCGCATACATGTGGAACAGAGCATTGCCCACACGCACATCTGACTCAAATCCCCTGTCACGGGGAAGGCTGTGAACCTCCTTCACCCAATCCAAAGCCCCTGCGCTAGCGCAGGCATTCAGGATGCTCATGCACGTGACTGCATCCGGGTGCACTCCTGCTTGGCGCATTTGATTGAAAACCTCCGTTGCATCTTTTGCAAGACTGTGCAGAGCATAACCTGCAATCATTTTGGTCCAGCTAAATACATCCTTCTAGCTGGTCCAGCGAAATACATCCTCCTCCACAAGTTCATCAAACAATCGGCATGCATCTTCCAATCTCCCACATCTGATATAGGCACTTAGTAGGTCGTTTGCCACATATGTTTCTGCCGCATTCGACTCTCAATGATGCATTCATGAACTTGCTTGACTGCTGTAAGGTCTTCCTGCTTCGCTCACCGCTTCAGAACTTCAACAAACATGTACGAGCCTGTAGCCATGCTTCGTTTTGGTCGGTTCTTCAAAACATCAACTGCTTCACTCGTGCTTTTTGCGCTTTGCATGTGCGTACTGCCACCGCCAACTTGAACGGTTTGCTTGACTCTCTTGCAATGATGGGTAGAGAGCTTCTTCTTCCACAAATGCCCTCGGATAACCTGACTCATCAAGTATCTCTTCATGAGAACAACCTTCATATCATTGGAAAGTTAACTCAATCAATTTTTAGTGACGTGGATGCATCATATAGAACATAAATCAAAAAGTCATTGCACTTCACATGCACCTAATAGTGAAAAGTGAATATCGGTACTCACAGACGGTCCCCTCCAAACTGATGACGATAAACACCTAATCTTTCCGCTATTTCTTCCTCCACGGGAAGACAAAACCAAAAATGAAGAAGGGTGTATAAGCCATAGAGGCTTCAAGAACGTGACCACACAGGCATCCTGCTCACACGGATTTCCAAAAAATACGTCAAAAAACACATTGGTCGAGTTTGAGCATAGATACATATCAGTACTAATATTTAATGTTCAACATTCAACCAACCCAGTTCATGTCCTGTCATTTAGGTGGATAGCATAACACCCTAATCATCATATATTGAGCTGGAGGAACCTAAATATATTGGACACATATGTTGCTGCCATGACAGCAGTCTCCTCTGCGTCCTCACAGAATTCAAGAAAAGATAACGTCACAATTCATCCAACCACTTCGGTATAAAGGTGTATGGCCATAAGTTAACACTCACTCATCTGTGCAACTGTTGCGCTCACCGAGTAGCTTCTCGTTTGGTGCCTATGACACATTATAAGGCGCATGAATGCAGACAATTTTAGGCTCGGTGTCTACAAAGTTCTGAAGATTCCTCTCCAACAACAAAGTTAACACCAAAATAGAAATCCAAATTCTTATGTAGAGAAAATTATTTGAACGAATAGCTTGAAGTCTTCGGCTCCCTTTTATGTGTTCTCTGTCTGCTAAGTGAAGCTCCTTCTCCAAATGTATGCAGTCTGAAATCTTGAGTAAAAGTTGAGAAAGTAGTATATAAGTATCAATTTCCTCCTTTCTACTGAGTTTTGTTCTCTTCTCCAAATTGCCAAACCTACAGGCAGGAAGAGAAACCATCCTTGTTTGGTCCACGGACCCCAGCCTCAACATTAGCAACGTCCTATGTGTACAGCAAGCCTCAAAACTTAACTTCAGCATAGACACAAAGTACCATGTACGATTGCCAGTATCTTCAATTCTGTTCAAAAGCACCTAATCCTTGTCTGATTTGTATAGCTCCTTCTCCATCTCCAGCAAGAAAAAGTTCCACTGTATGCAAAAATTGACTAGAAATTCACTTAAGTCCAACCACAAAGATTCATGAGCAAATCCATCCCTTCAAATCTTCCACTCCCCTTCAACTTTATGTGTTGTCAATTCGTTTTGTGAATTCCCCTCCAAATTGCTAAACCTTAACTTCAGTAAGAGAACCTCTCCCAAAGCAGCTCCAAGGCAGCTCCTTGGGAATAACGGCCAATGCCACCTTGACTTCAATCTACACAGAAAGTATCAATGTAAGAATCGTTCTCTCTGAGTACTTCAGCTACCTTCCACCTCTGTCCGTGCTTACCTCTGAAATGCTGAACCCTAATCAAGCAAACTCCAAGCAGGAAGAGAAACCAGAACAACGTACGCAAACTCTCAATGCATGCAATCTTCAAGACTTCACATTGTTGCAGAGAGAGGATCACATGTGAGGAATTCAAGTCTGAACCTTCCTGCTCCGTTTGCGAAGGTTTACCTGGAAGTGGAGACTCAACGAGCGGAAGCTCGGAAGTTTCGTTTTAGAAAACAAAGAGCTCGTGAGTGACAACAGAAGTGAGAGCCCCAAAATCCACGGTCTTAGAATCCTGTTCCTCATCAAAATAGTGTCTGACCCCCGCAGCAACACCATAACCCCCTGCCTACAAACATTTCTGAAAACCCTCTCACTCCTCAATATTCTGTCCTTCAATGCTCCTTCCCCAAGAGTTACAAGCTGATACCCCAGCCAAGCGTACCTTCAGCCAAATTCATGTAAAATGCAAGAAATGTGAAAACAACGAGGTCTGATCAGCCAAGCGACTCAAGACCACGTTCTCTTCGACAAAGAAAAGAATTGGAGAACGAAATCAATTCAACAGATGCTTGATAGTCGTCATCAGCAATGCTTCTTCAAATGCTCCAAGATACTCTAAAACAGGAGTTCATTAAACAACTATAGCTACAATGAGGAAATTGGAGAGGAATCTGAAATTCTGACGACAGGAAAGCTAAGAGCCACAACAACGATACAGTTGCCGAGATACAAATTACCAATCAGGGAATGCATCTCTCCTCGACATGGCCAAGAACCGCGAGCAAAAACTTCGAGAAAATTTTAGCTAGACAGCTCTTTCGAAATATGATCGTAATGCTCTGGAGACTTTTGGGTTTAGGGGTTTAGGGAAACAACGATACATAGGGATGCTATGGTATTAAGCCTTAAAGGTCTTGTGGGGACCGTATATACGGTCTTGTATTTTATCCCTGGAATACAAAATATGTATTGAAAGATGGCAAGACATACATTGTTGGATTGAAAATTCAACAACTAACATCTTTCATTTGGAGGTTATTTTAACATTTAAACCTTCCCATATTCAAATATGGTACCTGACATGTAAAATATATGGCCTTTTCGCAACTAGTCAAATGTATAATACTAATCAAAATTGGAAGTGTTGTGTGTCACTGAATCCGACTTAGCATGTATAAGAACTTTTGAACTATGGTGTATTTAAATTCATGCACATTGCAAGTCAAATACACAAAAATTTCATATTGCAATAAAAATTAGGCATTCCAAATCTTTAAGGATTAAAGTAGAAGCCTATAATCAATTTGAATTGTAAATCATCTTCAAAATATGTAGATGCAAGTAGTCCAAAATGTTCTAAATGTGCATATGAATGCAAGTTATGGATTAGGGTAGATCATAAAGTTGAGTTCCTAGTAAACTCATATAAATTCATAAACTATAATTTATATATTTTTGAATTTATAATTTTCAACAATCATAGTGTTAAAAAAAAGTTCTACGTGTGTTGGATCTCCATTAAAGTATATTGAATTGCTTAATTGAATGGCAAAAGGCACTTCCATTTTAATTCCTAGAGGACTTGGAGATCCAACAAAGCCACCTTTGAAAACCTTTAAAAACATCCAAAGAACAAGCAATACAACCATATTGAGAATTTGTCCAAACTATGAATAGTTTGTATAAGTTAGCAATGCAAATTTAAAGAACACTAGCGGTTGGCGCTTACTATGCTATGCATTTCATCATTAGAATTTTATTAGAGTTTTTATGTATTAGATAAAATGCAGAACAAAAATTTCAATAAATCTTCAAATAAAAATTACTAAAATCTTTGTATAATTTTGTATATAAGTAAGCATATATTGAAATGTACAACAAAAATTTATTGAATGATGAATGAAATATATGCAATGGTGAATATTGTAAAAGATACACATTTATTGTAATGCATTCAAAAGTTGACTCAATTGTTATGAACAATGACAACCCAAAAACTTGGTGAATTGAAAAGAAAAACTTGTATATTTCAAAAACTTCATAAACAATTTAATTGTTGTAAAATCCAAAGTCGCTTCAATTAAATCAATTTCTCAAATCGTTTGGTAGTAGCAATAGAATTTTGAAATCATAAAAGTTGTAAAAGTGATATTATAGAGGTGATTGCAAACTACTACTCTATTACTGTAATATAACATTAAATGAAATACTATTTTTATGTATGCATGATTTAAAATATTTTTACAATCAATTAATTATTTCAAAGACTTATGGAAATCATTATCATGCATTCTATTCAAATATATCAAAATTTTACTAATATGTTATACAATCAATACGTAGCATAGCAAGCATGAGCTCCTATTATGCGTAGCATAATAGCCCCACAACACAAATGCTACGCATTTGTGATATTACAGAGGGAGTTATGATTTTAGTAGTATGATTTTATGTGTTTTTTTATAGATCACTATGATGTCAATCAGTAATAGAGCCAACTAATGTCCCTTTTTAGCCCTTTTTAGAAAACTGCTGCGCCATTAGAGAGGGGGGCACCGTTTGTGGTATTTCTGCCTTATACTAAATATCTCATGGCAAAGTCCAACTGGACACTGTGAAACACTGTGACACTGCACGGTTCAGGGATAACAAAACCTTTCTCACCAGATGCAATTATTGAGTCACCTGGAGACCCACAGCATCATAGAGAGCAAAATTGTATCATAAATCCAAATTGCTGCTGATTAAATGCTAGTACAATGTGGAAGATTTGAGTCTCATGTGTAAGATACGTTCAATAAGTCCAAACGATAAACTATAAACGTGTGCTAATATGAATGCCCAGATGGCGTACCAACGTCCAAACCGGCAGAAGTACCAATTCAGTAATGAGTGCCACAAGCCTAATCAGAACGGAACAATGCAATGTCGTATCCAAAAACCTGTTCCAATCTTACAAAATTATCAAATTCATAACGTTACAGTCAGAACACAACAATCGCTCCTACAGACAATCAAGATTAAGCATCGCACAATAACAAATTCCTCTCGCTCACAGCCAAAATCCAGACCGAAACGACAAAACACGCGAAACGACACACGTGCAAGAACAAATACTAAAGACAAGACGACAACTCCGAGCCAATCCACAACCAGGAACTGAAAATGCAAACACCCAACAAAGCGACTGACAAGATGCGAGGCGTCCACTCTCGCGGTAGCTTCTCAGTCAGAAAATAAGCAAAGCTCAAGAGAGAGTCATACCCGAAGGAAAATAGTACAAAAAGCAAACTCCATTAAAATGGATCAGTAAAGAAAGTTCCACAAGTCGAATAAAAAGTAATAGAAACGTCCGAAGACAATTGAATTTCAATATTATCACCCACTTGGGAGTAACAAATCACAGGTTATAATATAATACACAAAGATTACGCACACCCCTAAACGACCGGGAAAAATGAGGCAATACACCTGCATCAAGGTATACAAAAAAGTTCGAAGAGAAGTATAATTGCCAAATGAAAGAACATATATCGGGGAATACACCCGGAGCCAAGAAACAGAACATCCTGTTCCAAAAGCGGTTTCCCAAAAACAATCGAACAAAAACTAACACTAACCATACAAAATCTAAGCCTCCTCAAGATCCTCCTCGTACTCGCCTTCCTCCTCAGCAGACGCGTCCTGGTACTGCTGGTACTCGGAAACCAAATCGTTCATGTTGCTCTCCGCCTCAGTGAACTCCATCTCGTCCATGCCCTCACCAGTGTACCAATGCAAAAAAGCCTTGCGACGGAACATAGCAGTGAACTGCTCAGAAACACGACGGAACATCTCCTGGATCGAAGTCGAGTTACCGATGAAAGTAGAAGACATCTTCAGACCCGTAGGAGGGATGTCGCAAACAGAAGACTTCACGTTGTTAGGAATCCACTCCACGAAGTAAGAAGAGTTCTTGTTCTGCACGTTGATCATCTGCTCGTCCACCTCCTTCGTAGACATCTTACCGCGGAACATCGCAGACGCAGTCAGGTAACGACCGTGACGAGGGTCAGCAGCGCACATCATGTTCTTAGCGTCCCACATCTGCTGAGTCAGCTCAGGAACAGTCAAAGACCTGTACTGCTGAGAACCCCGAGACGTCAAAGGAGCGAAACCGACCATGAAAAAGTGAAGACGAGGGAAAGGAATCAGGTTCACAGCCAACTTCCGAAGATCCGAGTTCAGCTGGCCGGGAAAGCGAAGGCAGCAAGTGATGCCACTCATCGTAGCAGAAATCAAGTGGTTCAAGTCACCGACTGCAGTACAACAAAAAAGATGCACTTCAGAAAAGCATGCCAACGGGCATTCCAAAAAAGTAATCAAGTTCCATGGACATAAGAAACTCTCCAACCGAAAAAAGGAATAGCCAAGTCACATATCCAGAACACGAACAAAACAATGCCTGCACTAAAAAGAAAAAACTCACAGGAAGGCGTGATCAGCTTCAACGTCCGGAAACAGATGTCGTACAAAGCCTCGTTGTCCAAAACCATACACTCGTCCGCATTCTCAACAAGCTGGTGAACGGACAAAGTCGCATTGTAAGGCTCCACAACGGTGTCAGAAACCTTAGGCGAAGGGAAAACAGAAAAAGTAAGCATCATCCGGTCAGGGTACTCCTCGCGGATCTTCGATATCAACAAAGTGCCCATGCCAGATCCGGTACCTCCTCCCAAACTGTGGCAAACCTGAAACCCTGCATCCCCAAATCAACACAGACACTCAGCACATTCTCCAACAAAAGCGACACAACACCGACCAAAAGAAAAGCAATCGCAGAAACTCGTGAAGGAAAAAAACAATGCCACACACACAGACACCATACCTTGTAAGCAGTCACAGCTCTCAGCCTCCTTACGAACCACGTCCAAAACAGAGTCGATCAGCTCCGCTCCCTCAGTGTAATGGCCCTTCGCCCAGTTGTTACCGGCTCCCGTCTGACCGAACACGAAGTTGTCGGGACGGAAGATCTGACCATAGGGACCCGAACGCACGCTGTCCATCGTCCCGGGCTCCAGATCCATCAACACCGCGCGGGGCACATAACGACCGCCACTCGCCTCGTTGTAGTACACATTGATACGCTCCAGCTGCAGGTCGGACACGCCCTGGTACGTCCCCGTGGGATCAATGCCATGCTCCTCGCAAACCACCTCCCAGAACTTGGCACCGATCTGGTTGCCGCACTGACCTCCCTGAATGTGCAAAATCTCTCTCATCTTGACCGAACAGGCTCCCACGGATCACGCAAATCTCTTTCGGCAGCTAAGCAACACAAAACACACGAATCGAAGATCCTGAAGAGCCGAGCACACGGGCCGGCCAACAGCAGAAGCAAAGAATGGAGCGATGCAAAATGGGCGTCGAAACACATTTGAGGGGGGAAAGGAGGGAGAGAGATAAAGAGGACCCGTTCCCACTGGATTAGGTTTCTTTCCGGGCTCGGTCTTCTGCGCCGTGGGATCGTTCATCGGGCGGTGGGTGTCGTCCGGGCAGCCCGGAACAAGCGATCGGGTCCACTGCCTGCCGAAGTTCATCTGGAGCGTAAAGGACGCTTCCAGAGGAGTCTGTGTAAGCCGTTGGATCTGGAGATTGGCGGTGGAGATGGAGCCCCGCAACTGAGCTGCAGGCCTTTTAATGCGTGTCGGGGGCCTAACCTGGACCCCTTGCCGAGGTGTTGTGCATTGTAATTGGATGAGAAGGTGTTTTGGTCTTTTATCCTTCACCGCCCAAGGGGACGAAATGCTCTATGTGAAGGTCAGATTTGGCATAAATTATGTCGTTTTTGTAAAAAGTGTCATGTGCCATCTTGTGAATGGTGTGAGGTGACGTGAATCTCTACAAATCTAACGTGGAGGTTCAATTTCCGCATCTAAGTATTGAATCAATCCTTCAGATTCAATACATCCCATTTTCAAAGTATTATGAGATCTAAATGGTGAGAGGTTAACCACGTTACATTAGGTCAATAAGTAGTTGGATTTTACCAAATATTGTTGGATAAATGGGATGGAATCTTAAATGTCTGAAAACATTTAAGGTTTCAAGTTCACCTAAATTTGAGCTTAGGCCATAAATATTGGTTCTATACCTACATTATTTGAATGACCAAGAGATGAAAAGTCAACAATCACTAATAGAATGTTGATTTTTGAAAACTACAACTTAAGACCTCAAAATCTACAAGAGTCGATTCACAAACCAAGTTTCAATATTTTTGCCACCTCATATCTACATGAGCTCCTTTTCATTTTTCTAGGCCAAAATCAAATGCAATGAATCCTTAATGAATTTGCCAAAACTATCAGCATGTTCACTCTCTAAAAGTTTTGTTTTTGTTCACTTTTCTAATAGTAAGCCTTGATTTATGAGAATAGGCTATCATTAATCCCTAAAGCAAATCCTATTTTTGTCAATTCAAACTATTGAGTGTTGTTTGGAACTTGTTGATTTCAAGATTTTTAAAAGGGGATTTGAGATTGTAGACTTTTGATTGTTCTTGGAATTCAATTATTCTTGCAATGGGATTTAGCTATTTCCAATTGCCTCTCTTAGGAGATTCCTAAATGGATGACCAAAAATGTTATATTGCCAAAAAAATGCTACTTGGTCCTTTAGGGATTAATTACTAATTTTTAATTAGTTTTAACAAGTGACAAACTTGACATACAAGATGACCTAGTTCTAAAGACCATCTTCGAGTCACCTCAATTCATCTCCTTGGTATATAAAGCCCATGATTTTAGGGGAGTGCTAGCATATAATCTATGAGCCCATAAGCCTAAGAGTCTATATTATAGTTACCTTCTTTGGATACAGATATCTTTGTAACTCTTTTTACATTATATTGTGCCTATATTATAGGTATACATGCTATAAACACCTTCAAATGGTTGTAGGTACATCCTTACATCTAAGATCAAGGCTCATACTAGGCTCACATCTTTGAGCACATGCGCAAGCATTGTTATCACAAAACAATACATTAAAAAAATGAGGTGGATTGAACAAATCTGCAATTTTTTTTTGCAACTTCTAACCACAAGATCTTATATTAGAGCCTACTTCTAAAGTGACTTGAAGATTATGTTGTTCAAAGTAGTGCAACATGTTTTTCTCAATATTGTACTTCGCAATAGAGAAGGTTCAAATTTTAAACATTTTGAGAATTAATTTGTACCTTGTATCTTTTAGAACTAGAGGGATTTAATCACTCAATACAAAAAACTGACAATTCCAAACTGTTTTTTCATCCATTAAATATTCATTATGTAACTAGATATACAAGATGATAGAAAAGACTAAATTGCTAATATATCTAATGAAATTTTTCACAATTTTTGAAGGTTGAAAAGTACATAGGATTTTTGTCACTAACTAATGAAAATTGAATGAATAAAAGCTTTCCTAATAGGTACGTATCTATAATTCAAAAAAAAAATTCAATCTTTAAATATAGATTTTTTCCTTTTGCTTAGGATATAGAGAATTAAAAAAAAATTAAACATCTCTAATTACAAACTAGTTTATTATGCAAATTGGCTTGCCAGAATGCTAGAAGAATAGCCTTATCTATATAAATTGTTTAGAAAAGAATAACAAAATTTGCATTTATAGAGCTTGTCCAAAAATGCCAAAAAAAAACATTTTGGCACATAAAATGCTTTAGGATGTAAATCAAATTTTTCATTGTTAATGACCTTTTTTTCCAAATTGTAATTAATATTAACATGAGAGGCACTTATTCTTAGTTTCTTACTGCATGGTATGAATATTTTTCATTTCAAAAACTCATTTGAGTTTAATTTAGGCTGTCAAATAAACTCAAGTTTTGATATCTACATTGGAAACCAACTTGAATTTGATTGATGCTTGCAAGAATATTCAAATTCATTTTTTAGTAGTAAAAAAACACTCTTGTTTTCTTTAAAATTTTGCATCTTTAGTATATACTACAATTGAGCTAGTACAATATTAAATTGAGATCTAATGATAATCTTTGAATAGGTGTTTGTCAATATAGACATGCAAAATGTCATTATTTTTCATAGTGTTTTAAATCCTTTCCTAATCCTTGTTATTATATGCTAATTGGAGACACACTTTGTGGCTTTGCTTTTTTTAAGATTCAATCTTATAATCTTAGAACATTTTCTTGACATTTTTTTAGTTGTCTTTGTTCACTACTATTTAGAAGAATGCATATCACTACCATATGTATTTTAAAAAATGCATTAAAAAAACTTAGCCTTCATAAAATAAACCTAGCCTTTGGTCCAAGTTTGCTTATACCATTGGAAGTGACCAATGAGTGGTAAAATTGGCTTTTGATCATAAGCTATGACAACAATAATTGTTTCTCATAGGCCTTGCTGGCTAATGTAATAGCTCCCTAAGTTGTCTTCAATGTTGACAAAGTGCCTATTTAATTTCCAACCAATTTGAAGGGTAAGGTGAACCCAATATCCTGTAATGTAGTTTATGGCTTGTGTATTTGAAGAGATAGTCACTCTATACACCACCTAAAGCAAATACACCACCAGAGCTAAAATATTTTAGAAAAGTATTCTAGAGGGGCAACGTGGAAAATTTTGGTGGTCAAAATTTTCCAAGGTAGTCTCATTTTTGGATCTTTCACATCTATTTAATAATTTAAAAAAAATATCATTTTTGGTAGTCATGGTCTCACAATCAAGCATTTTAGTTGAGTAATTAATTAAAGTAAGAAAATATGTTTTGGAAAATGCTTAATATACAAATATTTTGTGCATCTTGTTTTTTTCCATACAAATATAATCGGAAACAACGCTTCTTCTAAAAAATTGGCATATATTTATAGAAATATATTTTGTCAACCTTCACAATAGTTTTCAGTAGATGATCTTGATCAATTAATCGAAATAAATATTTTATGTTTTGGACTTAAAGGAAAAATGTTTTTATCAACACCAACTCCACTAATTTGCCCAAATAGTTGGGGTGGAAATTAACATCACCTTCAAAATGAGTGCCACAACAAAATCTTATTATTGTGTAAAGTAGTACAATATGAAATTGATATTGCTTCAATCTACACTAATTCAAAATAGTTTGACTTTGATATTTTAGTGTCACACACACTATCAAGACAAATTAGTGTAAGCTTACATCTACAACAAATTCAGCTCTTTTGTCCCAAATATACAATAAGAACCAAAATAAAATTATATATTTTTGGTAGCACTTTATTTACTTCACGATGGATCCTCCTTAGAATCTTGCTCAAATGCTGACTTAGAGAGCTCTAGCATTTGAGATATTTTTTGGGTTTTACCAATTGTTTTTCTTTTATTCACATATTGAATTGTTTTTTTAAGTATCGAGTTTGTTTTTTCTCTATTTTTTACTCCAAATAGATATTTTGTAGATTATTTCACCAATTGTATTCCAATGTTTCAAATTGCAACCATTTTTTTTCCCGATTTCACCGGCTAGCAATGAACTAACCACCAATTCTTTGTGTGCCAATATTTGTTGCAAGGACATTTTGATTGTTGAATAAATAATGGAGATCTGATCAGTTGTGCAGAGACTTGATTCTGTATGAGATGTTTTTCAAGGAGCCATGTTGATTTGGTCACTTGTTGTTGTTGCTGGTCCCAAGGCTCCTGAAGTCTCTCGGTGAAATATGACTTGGCTTGTTTGCCATAAATTTCTGTTTTGACATGTATCACTTCAAGGGGAAAGCCAAGGTTGAAGCTTTGACACTCCAAAAGACTTAATGTACTCAAGTTGCAAGTAAAAAACGAAAAGAAAGGAGAGTGACACAAAGATCTAGAGAAAAAAATGTAATCCTCTTCGTAGAAAACACTAAACTTTTTGCCTTTTTAGGTGGAATCTTGTTTTTCAATTAACCCCTCACCGCCTAAGGGGATGAAATTCGTCCCCTTTTCAATGCATTCTGAGATACTCTAGGCGGTGAGGGATTAATGAATAGTGAATGATTTCATTCCTCAAAAAGTAACTTGAATTTATATATCTTGATTCAATGTCTTGTCTTGACGCCCATTAGAATTGATTGATGAGTTGTTTTCACAACCTTTCTTACAAGTTTACCATTGGTGTACAAAAGTTTGATTTGAAAAAATGACAATGGATCAGAACAATTTAAAAAAAGATGTATTCTTAATCTTTCAATGAAATTTTCTTACAAACTGATCAATATTCATGTAAATGACACATTTGTCAATGAAATCTAAAACAGCATATTTATTTGTGAATAGGAATCTCATTGCCAGAGTTCCTATGAAAATTGCCGATAAATAAGTCAAACAATATCCTTCCAAAAATGGCTAGAGATAGAAAAATAGAAGTAGACTTTCCATCCACAATAGTTTATACCTAAAGGTTTTGGCTATGTTTATGGTATAAATTGTCAAAGTTACTATCTTTTAGTATTTGAAGTACAACCTAAGTAATTTCTAGAGTCATGTTCCTTGAAGCCATCCTCCCTTTGCTCAAAAAGTTTTGAGTAGCATGATTTTTAATTAGTGCATTGGATCTAAATGATTTTTAATAAGATTCTTGCAAGGAGTACATACATTTCCGCACCTGCAATTGCAACCAATTGCCTTTTACACATTAACAATATTACGACAACTTCAACACACTTGACACCATGGTCTTAAATAGTTGTTTTGTGAAAGTTACTAAAAATAAATAATTTATAGTTTTTTAAACATTATGTTCCACATTTAATGTTGTACTTGCAAATGTGAAATAATAATTCCATTTGACTTGCAAGTTATTTCAAACAATAAGAAGATAGCTAGTATTGTATAAATGTTGTCTTTTCACTTGTAAAGGACCTATCAATTAGCAAAAAAAAGCACAAAAAATACCAACGGTTTTGCTTATCAAAAAATCAAACATCTCATTATTTTAAGAACATACAATTATTGAATAAAATGAATGAAGCATAAGAACACCTATGTAGGTGATGAATAATTTATCACATGATAATTGCATGTGGACCCTTTCATTAATTGATTTGGATCAATGAATCTAAATTTGAAAATTTACACCCAAATGTAGATAACAAGATGTTTTCCTACATTTTTACTAATTAATTACATAGATGGCATGGGATGAATCCACGCTCGTATTGGACTTCCCGTGAAAACTTGATACTGGTAATTGACTAGAAAAATACTCAACAAAGATGGAATCATATAAATTAAACCTAATAAGGATAAAGGTTTTTTTCTTTCAATTTTCAATATAGAAGTAATTTACCAACACATAGCACAAGTTAAAAATGTTGGATGAATACTGGAATATTGCTAATGAATGAAAATCCTAAAGTTTTTGTTAACGAAAGTTTCTAAAATCAAGGACACAAATCTAATTTTGTAAAACAATACCTCCAATAAATGAACAATAATTTTCCTTGTGGTGTTGTATATAAAAGATGAAGATAATTTTTAAAAGGATTTCTTTCAATGTATGCAATGTGTGTTGAAGGACATAACATTATTTATCCAATGAGGTAGGGGTCCCTTTTGCATCCTATGAAAAGGTCACTTTCCTCTGAACAAACTTGTCTTATATGGCTCCTCAACCAACCCCAACCTACGGATTTATTGATAAGTTCCTTTAACCCCTAAAGTCCCAAGGCCATTTTTCTGTCAAAAACCACTCAAAACTGCCATTTTGGCTGCATTCACCCAAGAACACAAAAAAAAACATTTTTTTAGAATCTAACCATAGGACCTCTTACCTCACTTGTCAAAGATCATGTGGTAAAAATTTCATGAAGTTTGACCGTGTAGGTTGGAAGGTATTAGCATTCAAAGTTGAAAAAAAAAGTTTTTGTGAACAATGAGTTGCAATTTCAGATGACTTTGACCGCCATTTGTAGAATTTTTTTGCACTACAGACTTTGAATTAAAAAAGTTTTAGGTTGAATATGTAAGTTGAAATTCTACAGAAAAAAATTCAAAAAGCACACACTTGATTTTCATTCTTTAAAAAATTGTTAAGTAGAAGTAGGTCCAAGATTGAAAAAAAAACTAAATCGTTAATAGCTCTTAGATGGGATTGAAATACAATAATCCCAATGGTGAGATTGTTCTAGCAAGCAAACACAACATTCTAAAAAAAATTGTAAAAAACTATGAAAATTGCATCCAGAAATGAATCCTACAAGTTATTTCTTCAAAAAGATGCTTAGATTGCCCAAAAAACAAGATTGTCCATAACTTGCTCATTATTAGTCCAAATAAAATGAATCAAAGCTTCACATGTAGACAAAAATATAAAGTTTCGAAGAAAAAAGAAATTAAAATTTATTTTGACTTTTTGCAAAAAAATTTGTGTTGCCCACCGAGTTCAGTTTGAGGCTTCTTGTGGTATAACTTTTGCTCCCAGGCACCAATTGAAATAAAAAATTTATTCCCACGAAGCTAATCAATTTTTCTATCTTATGGAAAAGTTTCAAAAAGTTTCAATAAAAATTGAGACCATAGGTACCTGCCCCTGCCTGAAATCCGGTTTGTCCCCCAAGGGAACAATGGGACTTTAGGGGTTAAGGCATCTAGTAAAGCAGAATACCTTCCTCGACCATTGCTTGGTTAACTTACCCATTATAGAAACTCCCAAGGCCACAATTTTCACTTGAGGAATTTTCTAGTTTTCAGTTCAGATCTTCACCAGGTAGAGATTTCAGACAAGTTCCCCAAGCTCAGGTAAAAAAATGGGGACCATAGCACCTACAATTAAGATATTAAATCTACTTCACCCAGTAACTTATCTGAACAATCTAAGTTACTGTAGCTCTAGCATTTGGCGAGAAGTACGCCAAGTGGCAAGAACTTCTACAAGTTTGAAACTGAACTGCACGTCCATTCAGTCCCTCCCTTCGAATTCAAATTTCAAATTCTACCTCCCAAGTGACAGTTTTCTCCTCAACCGTTCTGTTCTGATGCTACGGATCCCCCCTCCGGCCTTGAACACTCCGCAGCCCAATTTGAATTCCAGGCTCCACCCACCTACTGAATTCAAATTTTTCCCATACGGTCGCTCTAACTTACATGATGGCCACTCAGCCAATTAACAAACTGGCATCCTATCTGGCTGGGGACTTCAAATCATGTTCTGCCAACTATGATACTCTTGTTGCAAGTGCCGCCGACGTTACGTGCTGCCGCTAAATTTAGAGATGAGACCCTACCCAGACACCCTGAGTCCCGGGAAGATACCCGGACACTGCTACTCTAAGTTGGGTATTTATAGGCTTGCTTATACTGTACAAGATAATTGTGGAATTAATAACAATATATACGCACACAGTGGACTGAAATTAATAATAATTCCACTCTAGTCAGTTCAGTTCAGTTCCTCGTTGGTTGAGTTAAGCTGCAGCAAAATATAATAAATGGATTGTTATTTTACTGCAGCACTATTAGAGAAACGGAGTCTGGCAGGGCTGGACGGAGTGGCAGGGATTTTATTTTATTTATTTCAGTAAAAGTACACTAATTTGTCGTATTATATTACAGCAAGTTCAATCAGACTGCATAAACAGTACTGTAGTGTTCAGAATTTGTTAATCATTTGGGAGAAGTAACCAGACATTTCTTCAATACTTATGTGTGATACTCATGTGATACTTAGGTCATACTTGGTGACATACATGGAAAGTAGGGGGGTACGTAGATAAAATTTGGCTATTGGTCCTACAAAAGAACAAAGATTTGGCTCTTTGACCCTCAAAATGAAATTTCCTCCTGTGCAAAATATAGCCAGCTAGAGAAAAACCGTGCATGGAAAAAACATTTACAGTATTAGGGTTCATGTGTTTCTCAAGTATTTAAGAGTTACTTCAATGGATTTACACACACACACTCAAAGTAGCTTGCTATATTGTTGTTGACTCATTTAATTTTTCCAATTTTTCCAATTTTTTCTATTTTTTAACAATTAGCATCCACTGGAGGCAAGAAAAAAATAATGATGACACTAATTTATAAATGTCACATTATTTGTTAAAAAAATAGATTAGTGTATTCAAAATATAAAAATATTGTTAGAATAATTAAGAACTTTTGTTTATCATGAATGAAGGGTAGTGAAAAATACAATTTTAAAATTTAAATTCAGTAAAAAAATTTAAAAGAAAAAAATACAAATGGAAAACATCCAATATTTTGTAATTTGGATTCTAATACATTGAGCTTTCAATTGTTGGAATTTTTCAAATATTTTATAATCAAGTTAAATCAAATTTGTGAAGCTTTTCTTTCTTAGTCTAAATCAAATACCTAAAAACATTTAGTTTGAAAGTTACAATGAAGGTTGACCAAGTGCATTCAATTTTTGGACATGTGGACCTTCAGGGTTTAAGAGAATTTGAAGATGTATCTAATATATGTTACTTTAATCTTCAAGCCTGAATCTTCAAATTCACTTTAAGTTACAAGATCACTTGACAAGTGAAGTGGTCCTAGATTTTGAAGTGCAATTGGTGACATGGTAGTTTGATTGGTTCTTTTTACTAGCAAACCTGTTATTTTGCTTGAGGAGTGTTCTAGTGATGTGAAAATTTGTATTTTTTGTCCGTTGGCGACATACTAGTTCTAATTTGCGCAATCATAACAACATTGTGGATGAAAGTAGTGCATATAAGGCAAACCAAAATTATGCATTATCGTTTGATTGGCGAAATTGGAATTTAGTCTACAACTAACTAGCGATTCTACAACAATGACTAAGCCAAGTGGAGAGGAATTATAATTTTTCAGCAAGTGGCTCCTGGCCTATAGGCAAGATAACCTTTATATCAGAAAACTCAACATTGCAAATATTATCCTTGACACCAAGTGCAAACATACTTTAACCCCTAAAGGACCAACATGCAATTTTTGGCTAGATAGAAATTTTTGGTAGGTACATGTGACTAGAGATTCCTATATTTTTGCCCCAAATTTTAATAGATGATGGAGACAAGGAATATCTTTCATATTCACTATTTTACATGACATTTGGAAATATGAGTCAAGAGTTGTGGCCTAATATGTTATTTTTTTTTGTAAATGGGCGGTTTGGATAGATTAAAAAAATCACTCTTTTCATAAACAAAAATTTGAAATTGCTTTTCTAGAGTTATATATATATGAGGAAAGCTTTGAATCATTCCATTTGATTAATGAGTCAAAAGTTATGAGTTTCTTTTGGTTTGCAGGTAGTTATGCATTTTCTACTCTAAAATAAATTTTGAAATCCTTTATCTTACTCAATTTTCAATATTTATAGAAAAAAATAAAATCATAAGATGTAAATATTTTGAAAACTCCATATAGCATTGTATAAGAGTCTTTTTGATGAAGAGAACATTCTTGTTATTGTATTTATAACTCATCATGTGTTGTAATATAGATTGAGGTGCCTATAAATTATAATGTTTTCCTTAATATTGAATTAAAAATAGTAATTATGAACTTTTAAAGGGGCTGAATCGAATCATATATTCAAAAGTCTATAGAAGAGTCAAAACAATATATTTTCCAAAAAAAATTTGAAATCCTAAATGTTGCTAGGAATTGCACATGCGCTTTAAATTAACATTGGAGATTGGATCAATTTCAAACAACTAGCATTTTCAAGATTTAGGGTACCAGAATAAGTGAATGATGTTACTAGGTATTTTGAGTGAGAGACATTGTAGGGTTCTAAAAGGATCCTCTCCAATGCTTATTCTATACCACCATGTGTCTTTCTCTAGATTTTTGTGCTTGTTTTCTTTGTGCAAAGTTTTTCTGGCTAGCCTTGTAGTGAATTATATGGATATGGACTTCCGCCACCTTTGATCCACTAAACCATAGAACCATCCTTTGTACAATTATATTAAAAAAAGTGATAAATTTTTTTAAAATGCTTGGTTTCTTGATAAATTTAGAGCAAATTTTAAAATGCTCTATGAAGGACTTGGGCAAATAGGGGTAAAAGACAAAGTAGGGCCAAATTTCCACACTAAAATAGTTGTTAACATTGATTTTCTAATAAAAATAGTAATATACTAACCATTGATCATACCCATACAATTAAATCTACAGCTAGACTATCTAATAAATTTCAAAAATACTAGTATGTCATGTATTATTGCCACACTTTAATAAAATAAAAGTAAATATAATTTTCTAAGTTTTTAGTTTCTAATTGTTTTGAAATTCAATATCTTTTTTGTCGTAAATAGGAACGCCACAAAATAAAGCTCAATCATCCCTTGTAGAAAGCTATCCAACGGTACCAAGAACATGATCAAGGTACACATGGTTCTCGAACAAATAAAACAAAACATACAATCTCATTTAAGGTATGGATATTAATATGTAATTTTTACAAGTATTTTTTCCTTTGAATTCAAAATGTGAAGTTCTAATCTTGGTGATTTTTGAAGTACGATTTTGCTTCTTAATTAAAGTCATTCTTAACTCATTTTAAATTAAAAAAATTAGTTTCCAAATTCAAATATATTTATAAATCCTAAACTGCAAATTTTTTTTAAAAAAAAGCTATGAAAATGTATACAATACAAATGTAAGAAAACCAGCGCAAGAATCTACAAATATTTAGATAGATTAAAACTCCAAGATTATGTGTGCTAAGGACATGGTTGCATTCTTTCGTTGTTTGAAATTTGAACTTTTCATCATTTACAAGTTAAAGACCATGGTTTATGAAAATAGACACCATATTCAGCCCATGAAAGGTTATGATGATGTTCAAGAGTTAAAACTCTTGAATTTGTGACTTTGAAATTTCAAAAGAATCACAAAAAAAAATAATGATAATTAAATTTTAAAAACAAACAAACATAATCTACATTTCTCAACAAATAAGAATAACCTCAATTTCCGATTTTGCATCAATCCATGTTCAGCAACTTAGAGCATCCCCACCCGTCTTGCATATTGGATGACTTGTTAAGAGAGGCTTGCAAAATTGCCCCACCCGTCTTGCATAATGGATGAACTTGTTAAGAGGCCAAGCCAAAAGCCGCCGGTGGCTTGCAAAACCAGGCTCTTTTGCAAGCCAAAGGGTGGCTTGCAAACCGGCTTGCAAACCGCATGAGACAAACACTTTTCTACTTTCCGAAAAAGCAAGGACATGATCCGTGAATGTGGACGTAGCTCATTGGATGACGATGGCCTCTTAAGAGGCCACGGGTGGGGCAACCCTTCTTCCCCGGCTTGCAAAATGGACTCCCAGGCTTGCAACCTGGCTTGCATTTTGCAAGCCGGGTGGGGATGCTCTTAACTGAGAAATTTAATGCAGTTCACTTTGCTAACTAAATCAAACTTACAGTAACATCAAGTACGAATAACGTAAATCAACCATAATTCACACCCATTTAAAGACACCCTACACAAGCCCTAGAGAGTAGAGAGCACTTCGCATTTCGGTCGTCGATCTCCAGATCCAACGGCCCCAGAAAGCGCATCTGGATGCACCGGGCTCCAGATGGACTTCAGCAGGACTTCGGCCGGACTTCGGCAGGCAGTGGACCCGATCGCTAGTTCCGGGCTGCCCGGACGACACCCACCGCCCGATGAACGATCCCACGGCGCAGAAGACCGAGCCCGGAAAGAAACCTAATCCAGTGGGAACGGGTCCTCTTTATCTCTCTCCCTCCTTTCCCCCCTCAAATGTGTTTCGACTCCCGTTTTGCGTAGCGCCATTCTTTGCTTCTGCTGTTGGCCGGCCCGTGTGCTCGGCTCTTCAGGATCTTCGATTCGTGTGTTTTGTGTTGCTTAGCTGCCGAGAGAGGTTTGTGCGTGATCCGTGGGAGCCTGTTCGGTCAAGATGAGAGAGATTTTGCACATTCAGGGAGGTCAGTGCGGCAACCAGATCGGTGCCAAGTTCTGGGAGGTGGTTTGCGAGGAGCATGGCATTGATCCCACGGGGACGTACCAGGGCGTGTCCGACTTGCAGCTGGAGCGCATCAATGTGTACTACAACGAGGCGAGCGGCGGTCGGTATGTGCCTCGCGCGGTGTTGATGGATCTGGAGCCCGGGACGATGGACAGCGTGCGTTCGGGTCCCTATGGTCAGATCTTCCGTCCCGACAACTTCGTGTTCGGTCAGACGGGAGCCGGTAACAACTGGGCGAAGGGCCATTACACTGAGGGAGCGGAGCTGATCGACTCTGTTTTGGACGTGGTTCGTAAGGAGGCTGAGAGCTGTGACTGCTTACAAGGTATGGTGTCTGTGTGTGTGGCATTGTTTTTTTCCTTCACGAGTTTCTGCGATTGCTTTTCTTTTGGTCGGTGTTGTGTCGCTTTTGTTGGAGAATGTGCTGATTGTCTGTGTTGATTTGGGGATGCAGGGTTTCAGGTTTGCCACAGTTTGGGAGGAGGTACCGGATCTGGCATGGGCACTTTGTTGATATCGAAGATCCGTGAGGAGTACCCTGACCGGATGATGCTTACTTTTTCTGTTTTCCCTTCGCCTAAGGTTTCTGACACCGTTGTGGAGCCTTACAATGCGACTTTGTCCGTTCACCAGCTTGTTGAGAATGCGGACGAGTGTATGGTTTTGGACAACGAGGCTTTGTACGACATCTGTTTCCGGACGTTGAAGCTGATCACGCCTTCCTGTGAGTTTTTTCTTTTTAGTGCAGCCATTGTTTTGTTCGTGTTCTGGATATGTGACTTGGCTATTCCTTTTTTCGGCTGGAGAGTTTGTTATGTCCATGGAGCTTGAGTACTCTCTTCGAATGCCTGTTGGCATGCTTTTCTGAAGTGTATCTGTTTTATTGTATTGCAGTCGGTGACTTGAACCACTTGATTTCTGCTACGATGAGTGGCATCACTTGCTGCCTTCGCTTTCCCGGCCAGCTGAACTCGGATCTTCGGAAGTTGGCTGTGAACCTGATTCCTTTCCCTCGTCTTCACTTTTTCATGGTCGGTTTCGCTCCTTTGACGTCTCGGGGTTCTCAGCAGTACAGGTCTTTGACTGTTCCTGAGCTGACTCAGCAGATGTGGGACGCTAAGAACATGATGTGCGCTGCTGACCCTCGTCACGGTCGTTACCTGACTGCGTCTGCGATGTTCCGCGGTAAGATGTCTACGAAGGAGGTGGACGAGCAGATGATCAACGTGCAGAACAAGAACTCTTCTTACTTCGTGGAGTGGATTCCTAACAACGTGAAGTCTTCTGTTTGCGACATCCCTCCTACGGGTCTGAAGATGTCTTCTACTTTCATCGGTAACTCGACTTCGATCCAGGAGATGTTCCGTCGTGTTTCTGAGCAGTTCACTGCTATGTTCCGTCGCAAGGCTTTTTTGCATTGGTACACTGGTGAGGGCATGGACGAGATGGAGTTCACTGAGGCGGAGAGCAACATGAACGATTTGGTTTCCGAGTACCAGCAGTACCAGGACGCGTCTGCTGAGGAGGAAGGCGAGTACGAGGAGGATCTTGAGGAGGCTTAGATTTTGTATGGTTAGTGTTAGTTTTTGTTCGATTGTTTTTGGGAAACCGCTTTTGGAACAGGATGTTCTGTTTCTTGGCTCCGGGTGTATTCCCCGATATATGTTCTTTCATTTGGCAATTATACTTCTCTTCAACTTCTTGTATAACTTGGAGCAAATTCTTCGTATGCGTTGGGGTTTGTGTTCTTTGGTCATCTAGTTAGGATTCTTTCAGTTGATGACAATCTGGCAGCTGGGGTTTGTCGAAAGTCTTATAGGTTCCTGTTGGGATTCAGCTGGTTCTCCAGTCGGGTACATCATGTATTTGTTTGCTTTGGGGTCCAGTCTGCTGTTACTGCTCGCGAATTTATAGATTGTAGCTTCTCTTTGCATTGGATTGTGTCCGGACGGACAGTATTGTGATGTGCTTGAATTTGCTTTCTTTAGGTTAGGTATACTGATTTGTTCATTTCCGATCTTATGTTTCGTAGCACTTGAGTCGTTTTGTTAAGTGAGCATTATTGTGTTTAATTTGTTTTGAAGCTGTTGTATTCATTTTGATGTGGTAATACTGGTTTTGTCTTTATGCGTTGTTTTGACCTTCCAAGTAGATTTTTGGGCTTTGCATTGTTAGGGATTCTTATGTGACTCTGCTGGCCATCCATTTGACCATTTATAACAGTACTTTATCACTAGTTATGTATTATGAGTCGAAGCTTTCTCTGTACATCAGAATACCTTTGACAATGTACTAGCAGGGAAACCTAGGTGTTAAACCTAGGAACTATTTTCTTACTTGTTAGCCGTTTTTCATGAATTTGGAATACCGTACGGACTTATTGCTCGGGGTTTCTAGCTGGCATTTTTCTTTTTGAAAATAAATGCTACTCGCTTCATGCCCCATGTCTTGAGCTTCTTTGGTACTGCATCACGCTTGTCTCTTCACTGTAATGAGCATCTGAGGTGGTCAGCCGTTTCTTGACAGAATGCCAGTGTCTGTAGTCAGGAGGTGGCAGCGGTGACCAGCATACGAAGTGCAATTCCAGAATGGTGTTCCAATATCCTACGAGGGGTTTAGTATTCGTTGAGTTAGTATTCCAGACCTCGTGGATTCAAGTTATTTCATTGAGGTTCTATTTAGTTCCTAATCAACTTGTAACAGAGTTCTAAATTCAGCTTAAATATCGAACCTGATAGTGTGAGTTCTTGTGCTGGATGAGCTGTGGCTATTTTGTAGAAAGAAGAAGATGCCTGGCGTGAACTACTTATCAACAACAGCAAGCAGGAGTTGTGAGGTCTGGCACGCCTACTTTGGACTAAGTGGTGACACTCTTCTGGGTGATCATTGTTAACTTACGACGGAACTTGTGGATGCAAGTGAGCTTGTTTAAGGACAGGAGTGGGACAGCCATGTGTAAGTGGCAGGATGTAATGAGGAGACGGACTCACATGCCCAGGTGCAACTCTGTCCTCCTGGGAAACAGAGCTGGCAGAGCAGGCAGGCTCTGGGCAGGGCAGGGCAGGGCAGGCACAGGCACAGGCAGGGACACAGACAGACAGAGGGAGCTAGCTTAGTTGGACACACTTCCTCATCATCGCCAGCACCAGTTCACCACTCTTGCCACCAGTGGCTACCATGTTCTTTCCTCCTTCGCTTGCTGCCCAGCCAAGTGATGATCACAAAAGAGTTATGTATGTAAATTCCACACCGTGTGGATGAGGGATTGGGCTGGATAGTGTTTGGTGATGTTGCCCTTCCACCAGATGATGATAAGGGAATCATTCTTCTATAAATCTTTTGAAGGCCCACCCCAAATCCACAGAATTTTCCATAGCTTCTGAGGTTGTCTTCCGCACAGTTTTTGGCGAGTAATTTTTTTCAAATTGGAAGGGATATTGGAATTGGATTGGTGGGTAGGTAGTTCATCGATTAATAAGTTATTTGGCAATTATTAATTAGTTTGAACATGGTTCCTTTTATTATATTATTGTTAAAAGCTCATGATAGCTCTTGTTGGGAGTTGCAATGAAATCTTCTCAGCATACTTCTTTGGAGACTATTTGAATACACTATGAAATTTTTAAAGTGTTGGAAATCAAACGTACACGGAAACCACTTTACTCAGAACCTCTCTTTCCTTGACATTCACAATTATCTTGCATGCTTGCTAGAATATTATTGCTTGTAGTATACTTGTTTAACATTGAAACCATATAAAATTGTACTATAAACTTTTCAAATTAAAGGGGTAGAATGAATCCAAAATTGACCCTTAATTCTCATGAATAGAAGCAATACATTTTAGAAAAGAATACATTGGGATTTGTTTGCAAGCAGGTTGCAATTATGTGTTAAGGTGGCTACATCCCAAATCACACTTTGCCTAAAACTGCCATCATCACTCTATGTACATCTCCAAAACCAATATGTGTGTGTATCTTGAAGAAACGGTTTTAGTACATCCACCAAAAAGAACTTTGACAGTTCCTAACTTTGCATCCCGTATTCAAATGTTGCATTCTTTGGTGCATTGGAACCTCCTTTCACTTACCAACAAGAAAATATGAAAATATGACCAGTCTAAGAACCAGACACAGTAGCGATGAGGTCATTTGGTTGTGTTGAGTTGTATACTGATGTTGCCACTTCACCAGTAGCTCCATGATATAAGAGAACCATGTTGCTGTGCAAGTTATAATCTTTTAATTTTGGCAGCTACGGGGGCCATGGCCAGTCAACATTACGCCCATTATTTGTGTATAAACAGTGCTCGATAATCATGTTGGCTACCATTTGTCAAGTCCACCATACAATGATTCATGTGGGGGCATTTTAATTGCACTCTTTCCAATTTCCAGCACACAGCTATGTGATCAATTCCAGAGTGAGGCCAAAGAGTGCTACACATTGGACCGATGGAATATGGAATTCGTTGTCCGACTATTCAACAACCGTAGAGGAAGTTGTGGTCCCTCAATAAGGCCCTCCCTCTACTGTTGTCGGCAGACGATACGAGGCGTATGGTGTAGGTGAGGAGTGGATAGTATACGAAGCCGATTTTGAGGCTGTTGGGAAACTGACAACTGAAGGGGAAATTTTCGCTGGGATTTTTTTCTCTACCAACATTTTATCCGAATCAAATTCAACAGTGCAAAGCTCGAGGAATTGTAAGTGAGGGTCGGAGAATTCATGGAACAGGTGGGATAAACTGTAAAATTTAGTAACCCCTGAACATTTTTGAAACCAGAAAATGGCTCTGAGATGATTTAACCCCGAAAGGATCAAGGCCTTTTTTCTGCCAAAAAACACTCAAAACTGCTATTTCTAGAGCAAAGAGTAAAAAAAATCTGAAAATTGTTTTTTTTGCACATCCAACCATAAGATCTTATACCTTACTAGTATGACAATGTGTGGAAAAAATTTCAGAATTTTTGACCGCACAGATTGCAAGATATCTGCATTTGAAGTGAAAAAAATAAGTTTTTGAGCACATTGCGGGACTAGATTTTATGACTTTGAACATTTTTAACTTTAATCTTTTGCACTATAGAATTTTGAGCTTTTAAAATTTATAGTGGAGAATTGAGTTGAGAGTCTAGAAAAAAAAAAAAAATCCAAAAAAGCTTAATTTCCATTATTAAAAAAATCGTTAAGTAGAAGTAGGTACGAGATAGAAGGAAAATCTAAAATATTAATATCTTTTATATGGAATTAAAAAACTAATCCCAATGGTGAGACTGTTTTAACCAAAACATTAGACCTTGTGGAACTTTCTTTTTTGAAAAATTGCCTAAATTGCATTCAGAAATGAATCCTACAAGTTATTTTTTTCAAGAAGATGCTCTAAGTGCCCCAAAAACAAGATTGTCCATAACTTTCTCATAACAAATCCAACTGAAATGAATCAAAGCTTTTCAGATAGACAAAAATATAATCTATAAGAAAAAATAAATTTAAAAAATAAATTGCAAAATTTTTTTGGCTGCCTGACGTCCCCTGTTTTGAGCTTATTTGGGCATAACTTTTTTTCCCGGGCACTGATTGAAAAAAAAATTATATTCCCATGAAGCTTAGTAGATTTCTTATCTTCAAAAAAAGTTTCTAAAAATCACAATAAAAACTCAGCCCGTAGGTACTTGCCCAAAATCCCATTTGTCCCCCGAAGGGACAATGGTCCTTTAGGGGTTTAGATGCAATGAAAGTTTTGGATGAAGGGTTGAGGTTTTTTATCCTTCTTTTATTTAGGGTTCTTTGAATGAGTTTGGAGTGGATGGGCATGGAAATTCCCTCACAAAGATATTATTGACATCTCCACATAAGAAGATGCTGAAAAAGTAGTTACAGAAGATGCTTTTTTTTAATATATTTTGGCAACTTGTACATCCTTGCTCATGATTTGACCTTAGAAAGTAAAATGATATTTTTTAAAATTTTATTTCAATTAATGAATTAAAAGCTTAGTGAGCCTAGTTTCTACTCCAAGTTAAATTTTTTATAAACCCCTAAAGTTGAACATTTAATTGCAATTTGAACTTTAGGCCTATAACCATGGACTACTAATTTCTTAACTAAAGCGGCCTTTAGTACAATGGCACATTTTGCTTTTTTCAATGTACCCAAAGTTTATGTTTCAAGGGGGATTGCTTTTAGTGACCATTGCACTTCAACTTCAAAAATCTATAACTAATTCTTCAAAGGTCCAAAAAGTATGAAACGACTTGGGTTTGATGCCAATTCCATTTTTCTTCCTACAAAAGTTTACTGAAAATTGTTTCAAGGAGTTTAGCTTCCCCCCAAATGCAATCAGACCTTAGAAGCTTGCTTTAAGAGCAGACATTACAAGAATTCTAAACCCTGCAAGGGGTTGCGAGTTTTTGATTTTTGGCCCCCCTGCAGTGCAATTACAGAAAAATAAAAAATATTAAATAAATAAAAAATCTGACGTGGTGCTGATGTGGTACCAATAGTGCCATGTCAACACCCAACTTTTTTAAAATAAAAAATAATTTTTTATTTCTATTTTTTTCCCTAATTGCACCTCGGGGGTGCAAAACTCGTGGCCCCTTTGAGGGCTGAAACTTTTCCTAATGCTTCCTTATGTTTGGCCACCTTGCTTATTAGTAAGTCTGTCTTGCAAGTCTCCACTTATCAAAATCTTGCTGCAGGGTCCAAGTAAAAGAGTATGGTCCTGCAGTCCAGTTTCGTCAGACTCCACAGATGCATGTTACCATTGCTGCCACTGGAACTGAACTCTGGGAGAGCGTCGTCCTTGGTTGGCCCTAAGCTTAGGTAGGAATGATGTAACTTCAAGTTCGTCTAAGGTTAAGAAAATTTTTGCACTTGAAATGAATGCATCGTGCACATCTTGGGTGCCCATTCCATTCTGCCTGACACCCCAAGCAGCAGCAGCAAAACTCTGCCAAGAGTCGCTCGAAGCATTTGCAAACTGGAGCCCGGCCTCAGGTGAACAAATGGGAGGCGTACTATGAATTCTCAGGTACAAACTCAACTTTCTGAACGAAACTTTAAGGGAGCAACAAGCCCAGTGTTAACTTCAGTTGTCGTGGCTGCAGGGATCCAGGAAGCTTATGATGTTTTATGTTTCATCATATGTGTGTGTCATAAGGCTTCAAGGCTATTTGGAAATGTTGCTGCTGCTGTTGTAGAATTGGAAAGAACTTCATTTGATGGAGCATGAGATTGATCGATAGTATCATTAACCCATTTAAGGGGGCCGACCCATTTCCGACCAAATAAGCAATTATGCATATCTGCAGGGCAGGGTTCTTCAAGAGATGAAATTTCCCGTGTGTAGAGATTGAGTTTGGAAGGTTATCATAATTTTCTAGATTTTTTTCTTCGTAGAACATAATTACTATGAATTTTCTTGTTCAAGATTTTATTCGGCCTATATTCGTTATATAGACCTTCCTATTTCTTGACCAAGGATTGGTTGCAAATCCACCAAGGGTTAATTGCAATATTGAGAGTCTTGTAGCCAATTATAATGCGCCACAACTATGTGGGGAACCGTGTTGTATCTCCTGTAGGTGAAAATGGGTACATGGTCGGAAATGGGTCGGCTTGTTTCGGAGGTTGGTGCCAGAATTGGCCTACGTTGGGGGTAAACGGTCCTTGTATAGGAGATTCTTTTTCTTGCACAGTCATGTTTCAAAAAATCTAGTGAAAATTGCAGAGCAAGGGTGCATTCCTAGGCAATCTCTCAAAAAAACTTGCAATGAAAAAAACAAATTTTCTACATGTTGAAGGTCTTTGTATGTAGAAGTTGCAACAATATTTGCACTGTATGAGTAGTGCTAACATCCTTGAGGGGTTAAGGTAGGAATACCATAAATGGTGACAAGTTCACAAATAGTTATAAAGTACACATCTCTTGTAATTTGAAGGCATAAATAATGAGAGCATGTAAGACAAGTGAGTCCATTGTGGGCAAAATGGGAGCAAGTCCATTCATTTGGGGGCAAAATTGTAATGGTAGTGTACGTTCAAGTTCTGAAATGTTCTCATTTGGGGACAAAATTGTAATGGTAGTGTACATTCAAGTTCTGAAATGTTCTCAATGTACAGCACTAATATAATATGCTCACAATGAGCTTGCCCCCATTTTGTCCACAATAAGCTCACTTACCTTGCATTCAAACAATTCAAGGACCTGACACCATTTACGGTATTCCATCTTACCTTACAATATGGCATCTTTAAACATGAAGATTTTGAGTTGAGCTCCTGCCATGAACTGAATAAGGTATATCAACCCTGTAAGGACGGGTTGGTCTCCGCGGAAATCATCCTTTTTGATACAATGTGCATCATCAACTTTAAGAAAACCAAAAGCACTCATTTGAGGACAAGCTACTGCAGAAGGTCTCCCCTTTTTGCACGAAATTCCAAGGAATGAACAATCACACTTCTGTCCTACATACAAAGATTCTTTGTCATTCATCAAACACTTAGTGTCCGCGGCAGCATTACATGGTTAACCTAATTACAACTTGTTTCTATGACCTATCTTTGAACGACAAAGAAACTCACCTAAAATGGAGAGTTTAGGGTCAATTTCGAGTACATGGAAAGTTTATAGTACTACAAAAATTTGTAGTTTATCCCCATGGAGTCCAAAAAATTTATGTTGGCAGTTTGGGAGGCCATCACTGACCATACAAGAGCTGCGTGGTTTAGAACGACTAAGCTTTGTGCTCTCTATCCTAACAGGGTTGTAGTCTTCTTCAAGCGCTTTGATAACATCTGGCTCCAAACTGATTTCTTTGGTAAGAGGTCCCACTTGCAGATGAGCTGGAAATTGGCTCATCCCAAGATGGGATCTTTTGCCTAAGCTTCTTACCTGGGCCTTCTCTCCTCTCTGGCCACTCTTGGGGTTGGTGCTGTGAGTTGGCTCTTTCGTTTTAGCTTACATTGTTAAAAATAGATGTGGAAAATGTAAATATGTCGCCGGGGACATGGTCCCTTGATTCTGTGTACTGTTTCCCTTTGCAATGGAAATTGTCCATGTGTTTCAAGAAAAAAAAAAAAAAAATTTATGTTGAAAAAATTGGAATCCCTTTTGGACTCCCAACAAAAACAAAAAGCCAGCAGACTGTACTGTACTGTACAGCATGGACTCCGCCGCAGACTCTGGATGATGTCTCATGATCCCTGTACGGCAACTTTTTGGAGATGCAAGGACAATTGGGAAGAACACAGAGAAAAATCAAGTGGCTGCAGAAACTGCTCCAGGCGGGTCTGGAACAAAATCAAAAAATTTGCGTGTCTTTGATGAATATGATATTTGGTGGAGTGATATTTGATTGAAAAAACTGGCACCCACCCGACCCACCTCCATCAATTGGGAAATGGGTTCTGATCAATAAGAAAGTAGAAGAAGAAATAAACTTTCTTGGGAAAAAAAATTCCTTTGTTCAAAGGCCTCACTAATGGATGCGGTGCCCAAAGTTTTGTACATGTTAAGGTGGATCAACCTATTACCACCCTGATTTGCAATTTGACTATCTTGGGGCCAATTCCATGAGACATATATTTTTCAGAGGTGTGCGCATGTTTCATGAATCAAACCCAAGTGAAATTATAATTTTCTGATCAAAATTGTAATTTTTGTGAATTTTTGAAGAGTTCAGCCCTAAATTACTAAAGCGCCCGTGACTAAGGTCATAAACGCCCTAATAACAACCCATAACCACCTTCTTATGTCCCTATAAGCATCTAGGTATTCACCAATCAGCTATTGCCACATTACCCTAAATGACATAAATGCACTGGTTTTGTCAGATTTCTAGAGAGAATTGGCTCACTTCGGGACAGATTTGCATGGTGGAATGGGTGGGAATGGGGCCAAAAACAAGGTGGCGGAAATGGGTTGGAGACGGAATTAGGCTGGTCTACCTTACTACCTATTTTATTTTATTATTTTATTTTTATTTGTTTAATTGTCCTACGATCTTATTTGGGTGTAGAGAAGGAGCACTTTGTCCTCTATTTAGATGAAGGAGGCCATTCCCCTAGTCAATTATTTTTTTTGAGGCGAGGAGATATTTTTGTTGCTGTTTGTATTGGAAGGTAATGATGGTTTGGGTTTTGTGAGAAGCAAATGAAGCTTCTTAACCCCTAAAGTACCTTGAATATGTTTTCACCAAAAACGCTAAAAAAACAGCCATTTTTAGAACAAATACTAAATTTTAGAAAAAGATTTTATTACAGATGTAATTGTAGGATCTTGTAGTATGCTGACTTGAGAACATGTGGTAAAAATTTCAGAAATTTCCATCGCGTGGATTGCAAGATGTAAGCATTCAAATTCATTGAAATCATTCAAATTCACTACAACAAATAGGGTAGTTGCACTTCACAAGCTCAATTTTCTATTAAAAGAAATGTCCAAAAGGGTGGTGCTTCTTTAGATTCTTTTTTCTAGACAAGTTAGCCACATGCTTGAAAAATTTGACATCATTTGGAATTGTACAATATATAGGAAAAAAATGGTAAGTAGAAAGAAATAGAGAATGATTCAAAATACTAAATTGTTGAGAATTTAATTATGAAATTGAAAAATGCCAATTCCAACGGTTGTATTGTTGTAATAAACAATCGATATCCTATGATTTTATTTTTTTCAAAAAATATTGAAAATGGAGTAAGATAAAGGACTTCAAACTTTATTTTAGAATAGAGAATCTATAACTGCCCACAAACAATCCTCATAACTTTTGACTCATTGCTCAAATTGGAATGATTAAGCTTTCCACACATATATAATTCAAAAAAGACAATTTGAAATTTTTGTTTTTGAAAAAATTGCATTTTGCTGATTTGCTTGGATTGCCCAATTACAAAAGAAACACACACATTAGGCTGTAACTTTTGACTCATATATCCAAATGTCATGAAATCTATTGCATATGGAAGATATTCCTTGCTCCCATCTTTTATTAAATGTTGGGCCAAAAATATGGAAATCTCTAATCACAAATATCTGCCCAAACTTTCTATGTAGCCAAAAATTGCATGTTGGTCCTGTAGGAATTAATTAGATGTGAGTAATCTCAGTTCCCATTCTTAGAATAAAATAAACCTAGGTATTTTAATTTTGTGGGAACAAAAAATTAAACTCTGAAGTCCCAAGGCCTTTTCCCATCAAAACTGCCATTTCTATATCAAAGAGCAAAAAGCTTAAATTTTTTATTTTTTTGGCATATCTAACCATAGGATCTTGCACTAGACTAGTGTAGGAATGTGTGGAAGAAATTTCAAAAACTTTGACTGTTTAGATTGCAAGATATTGCATTTAAAGTGAAGGTAACAAGTCTTTTTGCACCTTGCTTAGCTACATTTCTGTCTTTGAGCCTTCTTAATTTAAAATTTTTGCTCTCTTGATTTCTAATTTCTAATTTCATATGATGAAGAATTGAGTTGAGATTTGAATTGAGTTGAGTTGAGTTGAAAATTGTTAAGTAGAGGTAGGTTCATTATTGAAGGAACAACTAAACCATTAATAGCTCTAAGATAGAATTGAAAGACAATGATCCCAACAGTGAGATTGTTCTAGCAAACAAACTTAACCTTGTCTAGCATTTCTTTTTGAAAAATTATAAAAATTACATTCAAAAATGACTTCTATAAGTTATTTTTTCAAAAAGAGGCTTAGATTGCTAGAAAAACAAGATTGCCCGTAACTTTCTCATTATTAGTTCAAATAGAATGAATCAAAGCTTCAAATGTAGACAAAAATATAATCTATGAGAAAATAAAATTAATTTTAAGTTTTAGGATTTTTTGAGAGTGTTTTTCTGCCTTTTGAACTAAAGAAAGGGCTTTTTGTGCCATAAATTTTGCTCCTGGGCATTGATTGAAATATAAAAATTGTATTTTCGAAAAGCTAATGTGTTTATTTATCTTCACAAAAAATTCAAAAAATCACAACGAATATTGAGATCATAGGAGCCTACCCAAAATTCATTTTGTCCCCCAAGGGGACATTGGAACTTTTTTGTAGAATAACTTTAGTACTTGTGTAGTTTTGAATAAAGTTAGGGTATGACACTGATGGAAATTAATGGAAGGTCAATCAATCAACATTAATGAGAATTGAATTCTTCATCATACAAAATTAGAAATTCAAAATCAACAGAGCAAAATTTTCAAGTTAATCCCTAAAGTCCCATTGTCCCCTCGAGGGACAAAATGAATTTCGGGCAGGCTCCTACGATCTCAATATTTTTTGTAATTATTAGAATTTTTTTTGTGAAGATAGAGAATCACATTAGCTTTCCGAAAATGTAATTCTTATTTCAATTAGTGCCCGGTAGCAAAAGTTATCGCAAAATATACCAAATTTTAGTTCAGCAAGCGGAAAAAAACCTCACAAAAACTCTATATTAAAATTTTAAGAAATTTGTTTCATGTAGACTTTATTTTCATCCACATGGGAAGCTTTGATTCATTCCATTTGGATTTGTTATGCAAAAGTTATGGACAATATTATTTTTCTGGCAATCTTCTTGAAAAAATAACTTGTAGGATTTGTTTCTGAACTCAATTGTGACAATTTTTAAAAAAAACTTTCGGAAGGTTAAAATTTCCTGCTAGAACAATCTCACCCATTGAGATTAGTATATTTCAATCCTATCTTAGAGCTATTAGTGATTTCATTTTTCATTCAACCTTGAACCTACTTTCACTTAACAAACTTTTATTGAGTGAAAATTAAGTGTTTCTTTCTTTCTTTTTTATCGTAGATTTTCAACTCAATTCTTCATCATATAAAATTAGAAATTCAAAATCATTAGAGCAAAAAATTTAAGTTAAAATGATTCAAAGATAAAAAATGTAATTGAACAAGGTGCAAAAAAACTTGATTCCTTTACTTTAAATGTAAATTTCATGCAATCTAAACGGTCAAAGATTCTAAAATTTCTTTTACACATTTTTACACTAGTGTAGTACAAGATCCTATTGTTAACTATGAAAAAAAAAAACATTTAAAACTTTTTTTGCTCTTTGCTACAGAAATGGCAGTTTTGGTTATCTTTGTGAAATTATAAATAATACTGCATTTTATGGTTTACTCATGGGGGCTACTAAAAAATTAATAGAAGTGATGTTTGTCATGTAGTGGCACTCTCTTGTGTACATTTGGCAATTGTTGATAATATATAATTCTAAATATAATAATTATATATTGAAAATATAGAAACAAGCCTATTGCGAGATCCCAACTACAAGGATTTGTCTTCTTAATCCCTAAAGTTCTTTGACCATGTTCTCACCAAAAATGCTCCAAAACTGCCATTTCTAGAACAAGTACCAAATTTTTGAAAATATCATTTTTGGACACATGTAACCATAGGATCTTGTAGTACTCTAGTTTGAGAATGAGTGAAAAAAAATTTCAGAAATTTTCATTGTGTAGATTGGAAGATATTAGCAATTGAAGTGGCAAAAGTCTTTTTTGTTGGCCTTGCAAAGAACTAGGTAGTTGCACTTCACAAGGTCAAATTATTATGAAAAAAATTCTAAAATGATTGTGCTTCTTTGGATTCATTCTTCAAGGCAAGTTGGCTACATGCTTGAAAATTTTCAGATTATTTGAAATTGTATAACATATAGGAAAAAAATAGTAAGTAGAAAGAAGTAGATAATGGTTCAAAACTTTAAATTGTTAAGAAGTTAAGTATGGAATTGAAAAATGCCAATTCCAATGGTTGCAATGTCGTAATAAACAATCTACATCCAACAATTTTATTTTTTTTGAAAAATACTGAAAATTGAGTGAAATAAACAACTTCAAAGTTTATTTTAGAGTAGACAATCCATAACTGCCCGCAATTTAAAAATCCTTGTAATGTTTGACTCATTGATCAAAATGGAATGATTCAAAGCTTTCCATATATATATATATATATATATATAAATCAAATAAACCAATTTCAGAATTTTTGTTTTTGAAAAAAGTGATTTTTTCTAATCTGCCCAGATTGTCCGAGTTGAAAAACAAACAACATATTAGGCCATAACATTTGACTTGTATTTCCAAATGTCATGAAACTTGGTGCATATGAAAGATATTCCTTGTACCCACCTTCTATAAAAGTTTCAGCCCAAAATATGCAAATCTCCAATCATACGTTCCTGCCCAAAATTTCTGTGTTGCCAAAAAACGCATGTTGGTCCTTTAGATGTTAAGTATGTTTGCGGGTGATTGCAAGAAATACTTGTTCCTTTGATTGTATTGATTGATTATATTTTCACAATATTCATGTTTCTTTGATTGAATTACTTTAAAATTAAAAAAATGATTTAAGAAAATAGACAATGTATACTCGTTTAAAAAGATTATATCCTATAAAGATAAAGCATAGAAAAATTCTCTAAGTAGGAGAATTTAAAAAGGTTCTAAATCTCAAGAAAATAGATATTTTGATGTTTCAATTTATAAAAATATTTAAAAAATTAAAAAAACTAAAAAAAATTGGCCATTGTAAAAACTCTATGGAGATGATCATTCACCAAATGAACCACCAAGATATTTTACATGTTTTGAAATGCAAGTAGAAAGAAGCTCACATTGTGGACCTCCTTACAATATACAATTATTTATTTTTAGAATTTCTTTTGATATAGGTGCAAATCTACTTTACGACCATTTCCTTCCAAATTTAAGTTCCAAATTTGTTATTTTGGATCCTAAATAGTATTTAACCCCCAAACTAGCAAGTGTGACAAAAATTAGGAAATTCTTTTGAATAATAAAAAATGAAAAATAAAAATAAAAAAATAGCCAAGGTATGTAATGGTACCTTATTTATGAGTTTTGAATCATTCAAAGCAAAAACTCAACAGTTATGACCAAAAAACAAATCAACATGCAAAATGGGATAGGAAATAGTACAGTTGTTTCTTGTTGAATCATCCTAGAGAGATTGGTCATGACAAAGAGGGCCTTAACCCCTAAAAGACCATTGTCACTTTGGAGGACAAATGCGTTTTTGGGCAGGAACATACGGCTAAAATTTTCTCTTGATTTTTTGAAACTTTTTTTTGAGGTAAAAAAGTTGATTAGCTTTGAAGGAGTATAATTTTTTTTCTAATCGGTGCCCAGAAACAAAAGTTATGACCAAATAAGCTCAAAACAAAAGACGGGGGAGGCAGCGCAGGCAGCAAAAGAAATTTGCATTTTTTTAATTCTTTTTACTATTTTTTCTCATAGATTATAAATTTGTCTATCTAGAAAGCTTTGAATCATTTCATTTGAATTTGTTATGAGAAAGTTATGGACATTCTTGTTTTTCAGGCGATTAAAGCGTCTTTTTGATAAAAATAACTTGTAGGATTCAATTTTGAATGCAATTTTTCAAATTTTTCAATTTTTTTTTGGCGTGGTTTCGTTTACTTTCTAGAACAATCTCACCAGTGGGATTAGTGCCTTTTAACTCCATCTAAAATATATGAATACTTTAGATTTTCCTTCTATCTTGTACTTACTTCTACTTAACAATTTTTTTAATAATGAAAATTAAGTTTGTTTGAATTTTCTTCTTTTTGCTAGATTCTCAACTCAATTCTCCACTATAATCATTTAAAGCTCAAAAATCTGTAGTGCAAAAGTTTAAAGTTAAAAATGTTCAAAGTCATAAAATCCAGTCCCACAATGTCGGCTGAAAAACTTGTTTTTTCCACTTTAAACGCAGATATCTTGCAATCCGTTCGGTCAAAAAATCTGAAATTTTTTCCACACATTCTCATACTAGTTAGGTGTAAGATCCTACAATTAGATGTGTAAAAAAAACATTTTAAAGTTTTTTTCACACTTTGCTATAAAAATTGCAGTTTTGGGTGTTTTTGGCAGAACAAAGGCCTTGCGCTTAAACCCTAACCCCTAAAGGCCCAAACACCATTTTTTTTGGTAATATAGTGATTTTGGGCAGCTCACTATGAATGGGAATTCTATTTTATTTTTCTTTGAAATTTTTACAAAACATATGCCTATGGAGAAGCTTTAAGGCACAACGATTTTCATAACTTTCAATATGGTTAAAAAATTATTATATGATATGTAATTTCCTCATTGGGCGGGGAATGCGGGCAGCTCAAAAAAACGCATTAAAAATCACTTTTGAAATAAATTAAAATTTGATATTGGTTTCCTAAATTTATATATACATAGAAAGCTTTGAATGATTCCGTTTTGATTAATGAGATGAAAGTTATGAGGAGTTTTAGTTTGAGAGTAGTTATGGAATCTCTACTCTAAAATAAACTTTGAAGTCCTTTATCTTACTCAATTTTCAATATTTTTGAAAAAAAATAAAAACATTGGATGTTGATTAATTATTACAACATTACAATTGTTGGGATTGACATTTTTCAATTCTATAACTAAATTCATGACAATGTAGTATTTTGAATCATTCTCTACTTCTTTCCACTTTTTATTTGTTTCCTATATGTTGTACAATTCCAAATGATGTAAAACTTTTCTAGCATGTAGCCAACTTGTCTAGGAAAATGAATCTATAGGGTAACCACCAATTTGGACATTTTTTCATACAAATGTGACGTTGTGAAGTTCATTTGCTTGAATTTTTGCAGGGACAAAAAATGAATTTTGTCAATTCAAACGCTATATCTTGCAATTCATGCGGTGAACATTTCTGAAATCTTCCCATATCTTCTCAAGTCAGTTTACTACAAGTTCCTATAGTTACATGTTCAAAAATATTCTTTTTCTAAAATTTGGTGCTTATATTAGAAATGGCAGTTTTGGAACGTTTTTGGTGAAAACATAGTCAAATACATTTAGGGTTTAACAATTATGGAAGACCATTTTTAAAGAAATCAAAATCTTATTGTACCATTTTGAATACAACTAGAATAAACAGGCCATTTACCAGATGGATCCAATCACTAGATAGTGATTTTTTTATCATTGCACAATACTTTCGCACCATTGTATAGTCACCACACACTATGTGATTAAGGGCTCAGTGTAGAGTTTTTTTTACAAGATTTTTAGGCCTGTTACCTTTAAGTTGGAAAGAAATTTGCAAGGAAAAGCCTTTTTTCTGGTCTATTTTTTAGAAGTGAATCTTATCATGGCATTGATTTAACAATCATGTCAAATTTCAGAGCTTGCAAGTTTCTATAATATTGTGGAGAAGGATTTGAGTTTCATTTGTGCGGTGATTGGCAAATTTACTATAGTGCATTTGCCAATACAAAAATGTTTAATTTGGTAGCTACTTTTTTATTGAGAAAATTCATTGTTATTAGACTTGTCAACTTTTTTGTTGGCAAAGAAAATTTCAATGCAACAAAGAATGCTTTGTTTGGATATCACATACAAACAAATGTTACAAAGGATTAAAATTTTATTAGTAGATATTCTATAGTCCCTTAATCTCTAAAGGACCAAACGGCGTTGTTTGGCAACATAGCAATTTTGGGTAGCTCACTATGAACGGAAATTTTATTTTTCTTCTTTGAAAATTTTACTGAATGTGTGCCCAAGGAGTAGCTTTAAGGCCCAACAATTTTCAAAACTTTTGACTGCATGGTTAAAAAGTTAATGGATGATATGTCATTTTCAATGGTCAGCGGGAGCTCAAATTTTTTCTTAAATATCATTTTAAAATAAATAAATAAAAATGAAATTGGTTTTCTAGATTTATATATATGTGTAAAGCTTTGAATTATTCCATTTTGATTTATGAAATGAAAATTATGAGGTGTTCTAATTTGCTGGTAGTTATGGATTCCCTACTCTAAAATAAACTTTGAAATCCTTCATCTAACTCAATTTTTAATATTTAAATAAATAAATAAAAGCATAGAAAGCCATACGGGATGCTTTGTTGAATTGGTAGGGCAGCTCAAATGAAAACTCATCATAGTCCCCAAGAAGCTCACTCTATTTGACAAAACTTTGATAGTAATTTGGCTTCAATCTCCAATCATTGCTCGTAGGATTGAAAATCATATTGTTTGAAACAAGACCCCTCCCTGCTCATTTATGTAGCTCCATTCTGGTTCTCTTTTAGTCTATGCTCATTTCTCTTCATTGTCCAGCCTTTAGCTTGGCTGTCTTGTATTGTGGTTTTCTTGAATGCAATGGTTCTTCCATTTGTAAAAAAAAAAAAAAAGCCGGACAATCAAGTAGACATCCATGTATGAAACGGGTCTAAGTTGCAACTGTATAACTTAAGGATACGGATACCAAGACCATTCTCCATTTCTCATAACATTCTCTACTGTAATTAACTCAGAGCCGAGCTTTATTCCAAATATGATGTCGCGTGTACAATAAATGAACATTTATTTCACTGCTAGTAAATTTTCAAGCTTTCGACGTTTCTTCTCTACTTGTGAAAGAATCGAAATCATGCGCACGACAGTGGCCAGCTGAGTCAGAGAAGTATCATCAGTATCTGTACCGAAAACAATCATCAATTGGATCGGACACAATGTTTGACTACACCAACCGATTCCACTACTGGACATATCTTGACACTATCAAGAATTATCAACAATACCTCAAATTTTCATGCTCGCACACAGATCGAACTCCAAAGACAGTTCCAGTGAAAGCCCAATCAAAAACATGCCAAACATAGGCAATGACAGTAAAAAACAAGCAACCCTACATGTTTTCAGTCTAATGACTATTTAAAAAGCGAATCCACAGTCTCACTGTATTAGACAACAACTCGAGCTCCAAGATATACAAATGTTCACCACATATCATTTCAAAATGTAAGTACATATACCGGGATTATACCCGAAGCAAAGAAACAGAGCGTCCTGTTCCTAAAGCTGGTTCAAAATCAACGTCACCAAACATCCACAACTAATGCACCACACCATCTAGGCCTCCTCCAGGTCCTCCTCGTACTCGCCTTCCTCCTCAGCAGACGCGTCCTGGTACTGCTGGTACTCGGAAACCAAATCGTTCATATTGCTCTCCGCCTCAGTGAACTCCATCTCGTCCATGCCCTCACCAGTGTACCAATGCAAAAAAGCCTTGCGACGGAACATAGCAGTGAACTGCTCAGAAACACGACGGAACATCTCCTGGATCGAAGTCGAGTTACCGATGAAAGTAGAAGACATCTTCAGACCCGTAGGAGGGATGTCGCAAACAGAAGACTTCACGTTGTTAGGAATCCACTCCACGAAGTAAGAAGAGTTCTTGTTCTGCACGTTGATCATCTGCTCGTCCACCTCCTTCGTAGACATCTTACCGCGGAACATCGCAGACGCAGTCAGGTAACGACCGTGACGAGGGTCAGCAGCGCACATCATGTTCTTAGCGTCCCACATCTGCTGAGTCAGCTCGGGAACAGTCAAAGACCTGTACTGCTGAGAACCCCGAGACGTCAACGGAGCGAAACCGACCATGAAAAAGTGAAGACGAGGGAAAGGAATCAGGTTCACAGCCAACTTCCGGAGATCCGAGTTCAGCTGGCCGGGAAAGCGAAGGCAGCAAGTGATGCCACTCATCGTAGCAGAAATCAAGTGGTTCAGGTCACCGACTGCAATACAAAAAAAATACACTCTTCAGCACATCACTTACATAATGAAACTCATAGAGCTCCGTAAGATATACATACAATGCAACGCCGGCAAAGACGAACCATGAACCGCACTCACATGAAGGGGTGATTAGTTTCAATGTCCGGAAGCAGATGTCGTATAAAGCTTCGTTATCCAATACCATACACTCATCCGCATTCTCAACAAGCTGGTGAACAGACAAAGTCGCATTGTAAGGCTCCACCACAGTGTCAGACACCTTCGGAGAAGGAAAAACCGAAAACGTGAGCATCATCCTGTCCGGGTACTCCTCGCGGATCTTCGATATCAACAAGGTGCCCATGCCAGATCCGGTCCCTCCTCCCAAACTATGGCATACCTGAAACCCTGTATCATTTCCAAAACCAAAACCTCAGCACATACTCGACTACCGTCCAACATTTCCCGTTACCATCCCCTCTCACAGACTCGATCAACATCTGCAGAGTTCATCTTCACGTCCATACATACCTTGCAAGCAGTCACAGCTCTCCGCCTCCTTACGAACCACATCCAAAACAGAGTCGATCAACTCCGCTCCTTCTGTGTAATGTCCCTTCGCCCAGTTGTTACCGGCTCCAGTCTGACCGAACACGAAGTTATCCGGACGGAAGATCTGACCATAAGGACCCGACCGCACGCTGTCCATTGTCCCGGGCTCTAGATCCATCAACACCGCGCGAGGAACATATCGGCCGCCGCTCGCCTCGTTGTAGTACACATTGATGCGCTCCAGCTGCAAGTCGGATACGCCCTGGTATGTCCCGGTAGGATCAATGCCATGCTCCTCGCACACCACCTCCCAGAACTTGGCTCCGATCTGGTTGCCGCATTGCCCTCCCTGAATGTGCAAAATCTCTCTCATCTTGACAGAGCAAACTCCGGAACCTCCTTCGCTAGCTGAAGCTCCGTAAAAGCTCCGTAAGAAGGCGGCGATGCGAGCAACGGCGAGTGTGCAGACGACCCGGCCGAAGCAGCAGCAAGCGCGCGCGCAAAGGCCTGAGAAACAGGGGCGTCGAGCACACTGGCGAACCTAGAGAAGGCGCGAGAGAGATAAAGAGGTCCCCGTTCCCACTGGCCCTGGTTTTTTCGGGTTATAATACTTTGAGCCGTTGGATCTAGGTGTTCTAATGGCTGGGATTGTCGTTGCCGCCATTAATATCTTCTTGGAAGTCTGCGCGAGTTTCCACTGCGGTCTTCCGGTTGGTTGTCCCTGATTCGTTGGATCTGCGGATCGACGGCTGCGATTGGGGTGCTGCTGGCATTTGAGGGTTTGTCTTCAATGGTCTGGGTCTTGGTGGAAGTACCGTTCTGGTTTTTGAATTCGGTGGGTTTTGGTGGGAAAGCGAGGCGTTGCGGCTGCGGCTTCTGTCCGTTTGGGAAGGCTTTAACTGATTTTCAATTTGATTGAAAGAAGTTGAAGTACCATGGTCCATGGGGGATGTTAGGGATTTCATCCAAATTAAACCAAGTTCATAATTTTGAAAACTTAACTGATTTCTTGGCTTGCCCAAAATGGAATCCACCCTCGTTCGTCACTAATAAATTATTCCTTTTGTCCCTAAATAAATCCATGGCATTAGATGACATTTGAGGACATTGGAAGGCCGTTTCAGACTCATTCCTAATGTTGGCCCGATTCTACAAACAACCGATACAAACTATCAGATTTTTTTTTTCAAAAGGAAAAAAAAAGAAAATGTTTTTTTTTTCCAAATACCATTTTAAGCAAAAAGAATTTTCATTTTTTTCTTCGAAAATGATGTGGAACGATTTCGACCACATCAGCCAACTACTTCCCTTGCGTTCCTGTAGTCTGGGAACGCAGGGGAACTCGCAGTCTCTTAGAGGACTCAAATGTCATCTAAAGTATTTTGCAAAAGTCTAAACTGATACATGAGGTGCTCCTATATTATTTGCACGGGAGTTCGTAATTCTTGTAGTTTCTTGTCAACTCTAGTAGGAGTGAAAGTTTTGAAGTCAACCAAAACTTGTTGAAAGTAGGCACCAAAATTATCAATATTCTCCTATTTTGCAACTAGCTCCATTGTAATGGATTCCAATTAACCTTTAAAGGTTTTTGACTATGTTTTTACCAAAAACTCTCCAAAACTACATTTCTAATACAAGTACCAAATTTTAGGGAAAAAAAAGTTTTGGTCACATGTAACGGTAGGATCTTGTAGTGCGCTCGTTTGAAAAGATGTGGAAAAAAATTTAGAATTTTCCACTGTATAGATTGCAAGATATTAGCATTTGAATTGGCAAAAATCCTTTTTTTGGCTTTGCACTTTACAAATGAAAAATGTCCCATATGGTGGTTACCATTGGATTCATTCTTCAAGGCAAGTTGGCTACATGCTTGAAGAATTTCAGATCATTTGGAATTGTCAATGCCCTACCAAAATTTATGCACTGCCTTTTTGTTCCTACACAAACACCTCCATTTTCAAATGCAATTTTTCACAATTTTGATGCAATTCTTGCATCATTGCATTCCTATGTAGTCTTGATCATGCATACCAAATTTCAACTTCAAAAAAGCAAAACTTTATTTTTGGTGACTTTTTCATTTTATTTTTATGGTTTTACGTGATCATTTATTTAAAAAACATTGGTATTTAATGAATTTTTTTAAAATTGACTGCAGAGATATGTATGGAACATCCTTACGCACATCAAAAAGCATCTCCAAAAAAATTTCACATTCCCTCTATAGAGATTTCAATGTTGGGGTGACAATGTTATAAATTTGGAAAATTGATATCTTTTCATGGTAATTAGATAATGGCAAGGTAATTGTACCATCATGCTCAAATGTACAAAAATAGCTATAGTATGAGGGTCAAATAGCAAAATCTAGTTAAAATATAAAGATATCAATTTCACAAAATTTGGTCATACGACAACTTACATTGAACTCTTCCTAGAAGGAAATGTGAAACTTTTTTGGAGATGCCTTTTGAAAAAAAATGTATGTAAGGAAATTCCCTACATATCTTTGCAATCAAATTAAAAAAAAACACTACTAATGTTTTTTAATAGATGATCACCTAAAACCATGAAAATAAAATGAAAAAAGTCACCAAAAATAAAGTTTTGCTTTTTTGAAGTTGAAATTAAGTATGCATGATCAAGACTACATAGAAATGCAATGATGCAAGAATTGCAGGAAAAATGTGAAAATAGCATTTGAAAATGGAGGACTTTGTATGGGAACAAAAGGCTAGTGCAAGAACTTTTGGTAGGACATTGTATAACATATAGGAAAAAAATAGTAACTAGAAAGAAGTAGAGAATGATTCAAAACACTATATTGATAAGAATTTAAATATGGAATTGAAAAAATGCCAATTGCAATGGTGGTAATGTTGTAATAAATAATCTACACCCAATGTTTTTGTTTTTTTTCAAAAATCTGGGAAATTGAGTTAAGTAAAGGACTTAAAAGTTTATTTTAGAGTAGAGGTTCTATAACTACCCGCAAACTAAAACTCCTCTTAACCTTCATCTCATTAATCAAAATGGAATGGTTCAAAGCTTTCCATGTATACACTACAAGAAAAAGGGATTTTTTAAGTATAGTCCTAGTAGTATAGTCTTTTAAGTGATGACCTTTAAGTAAGGTTTTTAGTAAAATTTTACTGAAAAGATCGTCTTTCAGTAAAATTTTACTAAAAACTTACTTAAAGGTCATCACTTAAAAGACTATACTACTTGGACTATACTTAAAACAATCCTTTTTCTTGTAGTGCTTGTTGAAAGGGCTACAAGAATTTTCTACATTAAAACAAATTATGTCCTTTGAGAGTAACTAAAATGCATTATAAGTTATTATAATCAGGGCCATATAATATAGGAGTTGCGTACTTGAGTGTATATAAAAATCTAAAAGATCAATTTCAAATTTTTTTATTTTTTTAAAAAGTGATTTTTTAAGAATTTTTTGAGATGCCCGCCAAGCATTGAAAATCACATATCATAATAACTTTTTAACCATATAGTCAGAAATTATGAAAATTGTTGGGTATTAAAGTTTCTCCTTGAAAAAACATTGTGTGAAAATTTCAAAGAAAAAAATTAAAACTCTGCTCATAGTGAATTATCCAAAAACGCTATGTTCTCAAAAAAGCATGTTCAGTGCTTTAGGATTTAATCTGCTCCCTACTTCGGTGCAATGAACTTTGATGAGATGCTATGCATTCAACTTTGAGTGGTTCCCCTGCTTCAACTTAGATGATCTAGTGATAGTCGACTTTGAATAGTTGCTGTTAGTGAACTTCAATGAGCTTCTATCATAAAAACTGCTATTAGAACTTGTGATTCAAAGGCGATCAATTTTTGCAATTCAGTCGCAATCCAATCCAGTCCTTAGAGAAAATTTCAACCTATGGGAGGGCTGCTCCAAGGATCCCTTTAATATCTTGAAATTTAGTTTTAAGGGGTTGAAAAAATAGTTTTTCCCCTATTTCCGCGTAGCTAAATCTGTTGTGACAATGGCCCAGGAACCCAGATTTTCAAATTAAAATTTAAAAAATAAATATATATATACAAAATCTGACTACTCCTGCGAGCAGTCATACACTCGGACTACTCACCAAGGGCACTTTTCCAAGTTGACAGGCCATGCATGAAATAGCATGGCATGGCAATTTGGAATGGCCCTTCCGTGGGCTGAAATTTTCTCTAATGGATTCAACTTCAATTAACTTTAGCGATTCTATTTTGATCAACTTCAATGATTTAATCTTGATCAACTTTGGTGATCCAATTTCAATCATGGACACCATCAAGCTAGCCTAGTGTTTCATTTCCGTAAACCATTGAACAATTGAAATATTTAGGACAAGCAATATTTAGAAATTACGGATTTATTTTGGGACAAAGGAAGTATATAATTGAAATCTTGAAAATATGCAAAATCTTTGAGCCTTCATGACAAATTAATAATCATACTTTTATTTTAAAGCATCTATGGAACCACTTTTCTTGAACAAATTAGAATTTTAAATTTTTATTGAAAAAAAAAATGCCACAAGTGTTTAAATAAAAATTGTAACCATAGTTACACACCACACAAAAGCTTAGAAACAAGTACACATATCGGGAAAGACCACATATTAATGCATGAGGACATGGGAGCAACATTGTTGGCCATAAGAAGAGCAATTACTAGCATTTGAGAATTTTGTTGTTGTTGATTGTTGCCGAGAGCTTCAGCTTTTGGAATTTGGGGCTAGTTTGTTGAAGTTTGTTATTATTTTATTAATAAGCACAACAACTAATACAAGGATTAAGCAAATAAAGGAATTGAACTTCAATGTCAATGTTCTCCTTCTCTTTGAGAAACCCTAATTTTTGTATGGCACATGCGTCAGAATCCTAATCTCTCAGCGTACACGGATCAAAGATTATTTTTTTTGGAAGACTGACAACATTTGAGGGGGGAATTTTTATTTTCATAGCCAACGGCGGGCATTCAACAACCATTAATTTCTTAAGAAAATCATAATCGACGGTGTGGGGGGTGGTTTCAATTTTTCCATTTTAGATCTGACGGCAGGGAATTTTTGAGGGAGCCAAGGCGGGGGTGTTTGCCAATTTTAGGGGGATAGTCAAGTGGTTTCAATGATTATAGTGGCTTCAAAATTCCATGGTTTTAGTCATGATTCTTCCACAAAATAGCCTACATAAATATGTAAATATGCATTCAATTCAATACAAAAATTTGAAACTAAAACCAGTTCCAATCTAAATGTTTGTTACTGGAAATACAAATTTTCATGTATTATAGGAATCCTATGATGAATTATAGGATTTAGGGTTTAGAGGGATGTGAAATAGTAAAGATAGAAGGATGTGAAATACATAGGATATTGAAGCACTTGAGGCACATAATTAGGATAGTGAGGAAATAACTTGAGAAACCTAGAATAAGAAGGGTGGCAAGTGGGACTTATAGGATAGAAAGGGATGCTAGAGCATCGCCACCGTAGAGGGGCCAAATCCCCATGGCAAAACTAATATGGCCCAGAGAACATTCGATGGCGCACCTTTGCAACCAAGACTTGCAGTATAGGTCGGCAACTTTGATTCTCAAAACTTCAATACTATATTGCAACCTACGATTGCAATTTATATTATTTTTGTTACTGCACCTTAAAATCAATCCCGAGGTGGGTGCACTATAAAAAAACCCGCGTTTTAGATGACAAGCCTTGATTTTCTTGACAGACTTTAGTGGACGTCCTATGCAAAAATCCATGTTTTTTGTCAACAAAAACGTCCAATGTAACATCAATGTGTACATTAGACATGGATTTGTTGCATTGGACGTCTACTAAAATCCGTCAAGAAAAATCAAGGCTTGTCACCTACTCCCTCCGTTTGGAAATAGTGTATCCATTCTCTATAGTGATTGCACTAAGAATGGATGCACTATTTCCAAATGGAGGGAGTAAAATGCAAGTTTCTTATAGTCGTGATAAGTACTAGGTAGATTGGGAATGAGTATCGGATCTAGAAGTTTACTAAATCAATGGAAATGACAATCACGGTGTTGATTGAACAAAAAGTGGTGTGCAGAAGCTCTGGCCGCCATTATGAAAAATGCAACGCACCCAAAATTGAATGCAAAATGATTTAGAGCTTGGTCAACTTTGGGCTCCAGCAAAAACTCCTCTGCCCATTCCACGCTAAGGTATCATGGAGAAAAATTGTAGGCATGATGCTTGGAAAACCTTGCTCCAAGTGACAATGTGGACTGTTTAGCTTCCGAGCCTGGAGTATGGAGTCCCAACCTAGTATATTAAGCTGAAATAGAGATGCTCTTAGATACATAAGATAGTAAGAGAGGAAGGTAAACACACAAAGGATAATGAAGAAAGGAAAATGCTTGGTGAGATACATAAAATAATAAGATAGTGAGGCAAAACACAAAGGATAATGAAAAAAGTGAAATGCATAGGGTATTGAAGGGAGGTGAAATATGTATAATAGTAAGCAAAATGAGACATATAAAGCAATATGGGATTGAAGTGAGACACCTAGAATAGGGACAATTAATGGGATGTGAAACAAATATAAGAGTGAAAGAAGTAGGACATATAGGATAGAGAAAGAAGATCATAAGACACATGGGATAGTGAAAGAAAGAAAAGGTACATATAAAATAGCAAGTTGAGGTAAAATATATAAAATAATGATGGAGCACCAAATTATACAATAGGAAAGGAGGACCGCCATAGAATGATGAGGGAGGAAGGTGGGAACTAAAGAATAGGTAAGATACAAAGGATTTAGGGGAGCTATGGAAGTGAGACTCATATAATAGAGACAAAGAGAGGTGAGACACTTAGGATAAAGGAAGGATGTGAGACACTCAAAAAAAGTGAAAAAGGGAGGTGAAACCTATAGATTAGTGAAGGAGACACATAAGATACTGAAGAAGGTAGGATTCAAATGATAGAAATGGGGGGAGGTGAGATACATGAAATGTTGAAAAATATTGTGACACACATTATATATTAAAAAGATTCAAAGTATTGTGAGGGAGGAAAGTGAGCATTGAAGAAAAGAAAGAGGATTGTTAGTACCTAGGATAATAAGTAAGGGAGTCACATAGGATAGTGAGTGACAAAATTGAGATACATAAGATAATTAGGTATAGCGACACTGACATTGTAAAAGAATCGAGACTCAAAACTATAGTGTAGGAAGGAGGTAAAACACTGAGGATATTATAGGAGGTGACATACATAGGATGCAGAGTATAATAAGATACATAGGATGCAAAAAGGGGCTCAAATACAAATGATGATGAGGGATGTCAAACACATCAGTTGTTAAAGGAGGCCAAATACATAAGATCCTCTAAGAGATTAGACACAAACAATCATAAGAGAAGTAAAATACGTAAAGGTACAAAAAGAAGTGAAATACATAGAATTGTAAAAGAAGTAAGAGATATAATATAGAATGCAAAGGAAGGTGAGACATGTATGATTATATTGGATGTTGGATTAAGGATTCTAAGGGAAGTCAAACTCAAAAGAAAGTAAAACACATAGGGTGCAAAGGGAGTTGAGAAACTAAGGATGGTAAAAGAGATGAGATACATAGGATGATGATGGAGGTAAAAGACAATGATGTTGAAAAATTTGAGACTCAAAGAATTTTAAAAGAGATTGGACTCAAAGGATCATGAAGGAGGTGAGACATTAATGATGCAAAGGGGAGTGAGACACATATGATTATGAAAGAGGTGAAATATATGCAATGTTGAGGGAAGTAAGAAACAAAGGATCATGAAGGAGGTGAGACAAATACATTTTTGAGGGAGGGAATATACAAAAGATCATGAACAAAGTGAAGATACTCAGAGGATACTCTTTATAAAATTTAGTGCTTTTCTAAATTCAAAGGATATTTTAAAGAGGGTATTTTCAAATGGGAATCATTATATGACACCATTTATTTGCTCTAAAACATCTTAAATTATCTTAGGCTATCTTAATTATAATTTTCAAAGTCTACAATTTTGAACACCCTATGTTGGTTTTAATATTTTAGCCATGAGGTTCTTTCATACTATCATTGCAATCTGTTCTTAAATATTGAGAATGTAAAAACTAAAATAACAAAGCAAATCAAAGATAAAAATCAAATAATTTCATAATACATGCGATCTTTAGCAACAACTTTTGACATTCTTTACAATGCAATATTTACAAATCAATTTCATGATAATATTAGATTTTAGGATTGGAAAAAACATGACCTCTTCAATGTTTACAAACACAAGACTTATATTATCTAAACCCATACAAAAAATGACTAATCGATACAATTGCAGCTACATGACGTGCAATGTTTTGTATCTGCAACACTACTACTACCAAAAAAAACACTACAGCTTATAATCCTTTATTCTATAATCACACTAGGAGTGCAATCCATACTTGTTTGCATTGGTGACGTTATAATGACATTGGTGCCATTTATCAATGCTTATTGCATATATCAAAATATAGTCATTGTTAAGGACTAAGCCGTTCATTGACGAGTCTAGAGTTAACCTATTGGATTAGGCTAAAATTTTGGCGAAAGATATTATAGTTTGCATAAAACTTCTATTGCAACAACTCCTTCAAAGTCATTCATATATCACCTTGCATAATTTCAACATCTCACATGGCTAAACAAACCTTCCATCCACCTTCCATCAAACCTTCCATCCACCTATACAATATGGCTTAAAATTGACTCAATGGATTTAGTGTTTACATAATATTGGATTTTAGAAAATAAGTAAACCAACACAAGAAATAAGCATTGGATTTTAGCTTGCACTAGGATCCGCACACCCTTTTACAACAATCAGTTGACATTGTCACACTAATGCGTCTTAATTGAAGAACTTGGAGATACATTTACCACAAATTTGGAATGAACACATCAAGATAACATTGCAAAAAAACTCCCCATTCTACCTACTACAAAACTGCTCTATAGAAAATATGGACACAATATAACGGACCTAGCAAACACGCAAGTTCTTCCAAACATGTAGCACAAACATCTATAAGGCATCTACTCAATATAGTATATATATATCATGCATCATAAATTGTGACCCTAAAGAGAAATAGAAGCATTCATGGAGGAAATGTCACTTGGTTTGATACATCTAAAGGATTCAGGTACAAGTTCAACGCAACAAAGAACAAGACAAAAGTGCTACAAAAGAAACCGTAGACAAAAGCACCAAAAATGAACTCACCTCTAAACTATAGCATGGTGCTTTCAGATACTAGAAAGCAAGTCCTTGAGCACCTGGAACAGAATGTAGAAGATCAATTCAATAATGAATGATGCAACCCACCCAAATCCTAGATTGAAGTCATTGCTTGACAAACCCTTAAGCTATTGACATAGATGTAAGCATGAGAATCCAAAAACGGAAGAAGAGCCAATAATTTCTAATGCATAAGGTGAATACTGTCCAAGTTTGACCATGAATTCCAAATTGAAGGTGTTTAGACTACTCCATCACAAAGTTTAGAACCTGTGGTTGGTGAATATTGTCCAAGTTTGATCATGAATTCCAAATTGAAGGTGTTTAGACTACTCCATCACAAAGTTTAGAACCCGAGGTTTGTCAACAATTATCATGTGGTTATTGTTATTTCATGTGTTTGCACGTTAATATACAATTTAGCACATCATTGTGATGCATTGCTTTACAAATTGTTGCATTGTTACGATGCATTATTTGCAACTAAAACTGCAAGTTCTAAACTTTGTGATGTAGTCAATGACAAGCTTTCTAGTATTAGTTCCACACAAGTTAATAAACTCTAAAAGTCTTTTATTTCATCTAATTTCCTACCAACTTTCGTTCTCCAAAAAAAGGATGGACTCTACAAACAACTAATACCATGTATCCCTAAACCTCCATCGTATTTATTTCTAGTTTTTTTTCTAATACACTTGATTAAAAGACAATGAATCTATGTTAATTATATATAAGTTTTGCTACAAACATGATGCTATATTTTTCCAATCACTCATTAAAGGACATTCTATCTTAATCCTCATATACTTTTATAATACCGACTAGTAGTGTCTTCCCTGAGGATAAATTAAATTGTAACATTATAAGAGATTTGAGGCCTCCAAGAGACCACGAGTTATCCTACATTCCCGCAACGTTCCTAGACTATAGGAACGCAGGAAAGTTGCTGGTTGATGTGGTTGAGAGAGTGCCAAGTCATTTTCGGAATAAATAAATAGATAAAGAAATTGGCCTAAAATGATATTTGGAAGAGAATTTTTTTTTTTTTTTAAAATAAAAAAATCCTGACACCCCGTACTGGTTGTTCACAGATCTGACCAGATTGGGGAACGGGCCTGAAACAATCCTCCAATGCCCTCCAATCTCCCCTAATGGGAAGGTGAGAAATACAAGATCATGAGGGAAATAAGATGCATAGGATGGTGAAGGAGGTGAAACTTACAAGATCATCAAAGAGGTGAGCCTTATAGGATCACGAGGTAGATGAGACACTAACAATGCTAAAAAGGTGGATACTAAGGGAATTGTGACATCTAAGATATTGAGGGAGGTATAATATATAAGGTTATAATGAACGTGTGTGTATATGAGTGAGGTGAAATACATAGGATTGGAAGGAAAGAGGTGATACATATGAAATAAGTAGCTTAAACACCATATTCATTAAAATAAGAGATTGGGGACCTCCCAAAATAGTTTGGTTGATCTCGACTTGAATCATCAATTTCCATTAAAATGAGAGTTTTAGGTTGAATTGACATCAAACCCTTCAATATTAAGTAAAATTTGAAAGATTTTATGTCAATTTAACTCGAATGGAGTTAAAATGACATAAAACCTTTCAATTTTAGGTAAAATCTGAAAGTTTTTATGTCATTTTAACTCCATTCGAGTTAAATTGACATAAAAACTTTCAGATTTTACCTAAAATTGAAAGGTTTTATGTCATTTTAGTTGAATTGACATAAAAAATTTGTTGAATTTTCTTGAAATAAACTCCCATTTCAATGGAAAACTCTCATTTTAATGAATATGGTGTTCTTAGGAAGCAAGAGACATTGCATGGTTAGTAAAGGTACTAAGATGCATATATTGTGAAGAAGGGGATTAAACAAATAGAGGAGTAAGGTAGTTGAGATGTCCATATAGAAGAATATGGGATATAAGACACAAGGTAAGCGCTCAAGATATGACACAAAGGATAGGGAAGGAAGAAGGTGAGATTTGTAGAATAAACACTAGAACAACCCCGCATTTTTTAAAAACTGATTTTCTGTGATGCCCACTTCTTTTTACGTTACCAATGACATCTAACGTAATGTCAAAACGTCACTCATAACACCAAACATAATATTAAAACAAGCAGATGCCACAAAAAATTTGTTATAGGTATATATACTATGGAAACCGTCTGTGATTTTCCTACTTCCCATTAGGTTGCCACAAAAAATTTGTTAAAGGTATATATACTATAGAAACCGTCTGTGATTTTCCTACTTCCCATTAGGTTCACATGTAAGATTGAAGAATTTTGCTAGGCAAGCAGTACAAAAAACAATCTTTTTTTTTTTTGATTATAGGATATATATGTTACTAATATCCATATTCTTGGGCTCACATACTAACACCATTGTGACCAATCCACCATTGACAACTTGGATTTCTAAAAACAAAATGCGGCAAGTCATTATAGGATATATATGTTACTAATACCCATATTCTTGGGCTCACATACTAACACCATTGTGACCAATCCACCATTGACAACTTGGATTTCTAAAAACAAAAACAAAATGCAGCCAATCCACCATTGACAACTTGGATTTCTAAAAACAAAATGCGGCAAATCATCTGTCTATGGAAACTACTCTTTCATGAATGGCTACTTAATGACTACGGTGTAGACTTATTGCAATATTGCAAGTCATTCGATTGTCCATTTGAGACTTTAGCATCATTAAGTAACTCCATTATCATATCAAGTATACAAAACCATATCTAAATTGGCCAATTAAATGAAACTACACCCTAAATTTTTGAATGATAGGACATATTTTGGAGTTTACTCTAAACCGCGCTCCGTGCTTTTCTATTTTTATTTCATGCACTAGAAGGGTTACAAAATGTGATCATCAAAGTTGGACAAAAGTAGACTTCAAGCGTTTGTTTTTCATTAATAGAATATACAGACACTTCACTCGGAGCACTGCAAGCTCACAAGACACCTAGCAAATCAACTTTGCTTAACGTAAGATCTCGGAGAGGGGGACACTTAGTAGTAGACTTCAAATCCACCAGCACTCATATCATTCATGCCGTCTACGACTAGAGATGAGAAACCAAGCATTCCCTATTATACAATATTGCAGCCGATTGCAGCCTAATAACTCTGTTCTGACACAACGGTATTGTCACCAAGGGCAGCAGCCTCCACACTCAAGTCGATGCATTTCTTCAAAGCATCTCCATCCTCCTCGCCATGGACTGCCATGCACGCGTCCGCAGCCTCACTCTTGGCCTTGTCTAAGCCTTCGGGGTATTTATGCCCTTTCGGCCTCCCATTCCCATTTCCATTCACTAGAGCCACATCTTCAACCAGTTCATCATCTTTCACCAGGAACTTGTCCACTTGAGCAGCTGCTTGTCTTCCTTCCGCAATTGCCCACACCACCAGTGACTGACCCCTTCGACAATCGCCTGCAGCAAATACACCTTGCAGGTTTGTAGCGTACTGGCCAAACTCAGCTTTGAAGTTCGACCTTGCATCTCGCTCTAGCCCCAACTTTTCGGCTATGTTCTGTAGCAACAAAGTTGATCATATCAGTTGGCTGTCACAAAGGTGGTGTACGTTGATGGTCAAAAAACAAATTTGCATTGGACAAAATAAAGTCTTCCATATGACGGATCTCAAAACTGCTAAGAAAACATGACGCCCACATTGGGACTCTTGGTCCTACAGGGGGGTAAGAGGAAAAGGAGAACGCACTTGCTCAGGTCCAAGGAATCCGAGTGCTAGAAAGACGAAATCTGCTTCCACGATTTCTTCGGAGCCAGGAATCTCTTGCATCTGGAACTTGCCTGTCGAGTCCTTCTCCCACTTGACATGTACCAATTCCAACCCAGTCAACTCTCCCTCGTCATTCCCAAGGAACTTCTTCGTCAGCACTTCGTACGATCTGGGATCCTTTCCAAACTTGGCATGCGATTCTTCATGCCCATAGTCAACCCTGAAAATTCGCGGCCACTGCCAGAAGAGAAACAGGATTAAGTTTCAACGCCAGATAACTATGCGCTGGAGATCAGAAGTAGTTATCAAGAAAAAAGACATCCGAAAAAACATCGAACATGACGAGCATTATGACGGCTACTACCAGCGCTTACTTCAGGAGCGTACACCCTGACCCTTTCAATCCGACTGCCTGGAGTCTGGCTATGACATAATTGGAATGTGTGAGAAGTGTGCTACAGTCAATGAACGCGTCACAAGGGTGCAGGATATTCCAGAATGTTGTCTTATAAAAAACGTCAGATTAAGAGATTCGAGTGTAAATTTGCATACCTGTGGCCAAGGATTTCCAGATGCCCTTTCGTTTGGAGGTTGAGGAAGAAGCTCGAGATTGACCATGTTGGTGCACCCGTGACGAACAGACGTGCCAATGCAATCGGTTCCTGTGTCACCCCCCCCAATGACTACCACCTTCTTCCCTTTGGCTGATATGTAGTTCCCATCTTCTAGGTTGCTGTCCAATAAACTCTTTGTGTTCGCATGCAAGAAGTCCATTGCGAAGTGTACACCCTTGAGTTCTCGCCCAGGAATGGACAAGTCTCTGCAAGTCCACCACACCAAATCAGTCTCCAAATCCTTAGAAGGGAGTGTGACCGCTTTCTATTTCCAAGGCCGACGTTCCTACTTACGGTCATTCATCGATTGGCATGTTTCAAAGCGCTAAAATCGTGACATTCAGAGAGCTCTAATAACCTAGGACTGACGTTCCAGACGGGAAACCAAAAAGTGCCAATTTCTTAAAACTTCTGCCACTTTAAAGAATGCGATGATGCTAATGAGATCCCTACCTTGGTTTTGTGGCCCCACAGGCTAGCACAACAGCATCGCTACCCGAACGTAAGCTTTCCACCGAAAAGGTGGGATCCACGCCCACATGAGCATTCACAACGAACTGAACACCCTCGGCAGCCATCAAATCGACTCTTCGTTGCACAATATGCTCCTTGTCCGTCTTCATGTTGGGAACACCGTACATCATGAGGCCACCTACACGGTCTGAACGTTCATACACTGTCACTGTATGACCAGCTTTGTTGAGTTGATCAGCAGCTGCCAGACCAGCCGGCCCGCTTCCTACTATGGCAACCTTCTTCCTGAAAAGTCTCACATAGTTTCATGATTCAGTAATGAGGAAAATCCGGAGGAACTTGATATACAGAATCAAACTGAAAAATGACAATCCCAGCGACGTTCAAAAAAATAGTAAACCTCATTGTGTAGAAATTAATGCGATTAATTATTTGCGGACTGAGAAGACTAAGAATTATCTGTCGTGACATGGCTGTTACAAGGTCAGGAGAATCATACCCAGTTCGCTGTACAGGGGGTCTTGGCACCATCCAACCCATTTCCCAGCCTTTGTCGATGATAGTACATTCCATGGTCTTTATGGTAACTGGATTCTCAATGATGCCGAGTACACACGCTCCTTCACATGGCGCAGGGCACACACGCCCAGTGAACTCGGGAAAATTGTTGGTTTCCAAAAGCCTGTCCAACGCCTCTCGCCATCTGCCTTGATACACAAGCTCATTCCACTCCGGAATCTTGTTTCCCAAAGGACACCCGCTACGTTCCTGCCCAATACAGTATGTGAAAACTCATCGATGTTATATTCTGACGTCACCATGCCGCACTTCAAAGGGATCAAAGCAAAATCAACGTAAATGGTCATAATACAGTTGGATAGTAAGGAAACCTGCTGGCAGAAAGGAGTGCCGCAATCCATACACCTGGCTGACTGAGTTTTAAGAAGTGGCTCATTAGAGCCATGCTCCACAACCTCATCCCAGTCCTCCAAGCGCTCCCCAATCTGTCTCATTGGCAGAGCCTCACGCTCATATTTGACAAATCCTCCGTGCTTTTTCGGCGAGTTGATCTTTGTTGGTCGTTCTGCCGGCTGAAGTATGACAAAATACAAAAAAACTGTTAGTATAGATTCGTTCTAAAGAGGTCAAACAGAACTAAAAACAATAGTTTCCAAATCGGTCGAATTGTGAACCTCAAACACTACTGAAGTGCTTCTCGTAATCTCGAGTTCCCCCACCGAAGCCATCGCACAATAATATCTAAAATAGTGTTCACATTCCGGATTATACTGATGAATTGAAATTTACAAAAAAAGTGTCACGTACGATTGAGGCACCATTTGTTGAGGGGCTAGCGCCGGAAATGGGGGCAGGAGCTTGAGCAGCAAGTTTTTTGAGTTCTGCAAATGCATCTTTAGTCCCGAGCTCAGCTTCTTCTCTTTTGGCAGCCAGTTCGGCTGTTTCCTTCGCCTTCTTTTCGTTGACAACACGCTTAAAATCCCTTGGGTATACCTTTAGTCACGGGAAGTCCCAAAATTGTACAACCATTAGGTAACCACGTAATGCAAAATAAAATTACTAATCTATACAAACATAACATCCTAGAATTCAGCTCCGAATACCTTAGGCCAAGAAGCTAGTATGAGGCGAGTCATGATATCCAATATTCAACGAATCTCTGGCCTTAATTTTCTTTAAGCATTTCCACTGATATATTGAGTTCTAACAAATGAAAGCAAAGTCAAGAGCTGATTAGTCACCACGAGAATATAGTCATAGTCAAAGATGCAGAGTCTCAGAGCACAAGCCGGGTTTTCCAGCGACTCGATATCGTGTAAGTGATTTTTTGGTATGTAGAAGGGGAGCAAGCCCAACATCACTCAAGAATATTATGAACTACGTGTAAAAAGAAGAGAGGAGAATTGGTGAAGGTGAGGCAAAAAGCTCCAAACCTTAATAAAATTTGGAAGCAAGGCTTCAAAATGGAAAAGAACATAGCGAGCAAGACGGCTTTTGGTGGCACGCTGGTGCTGTTGAATCAATGACCGAAGCGTGATAATGTCATCCTCCTCTTCCACAGGATCCAAATCCACCAATTCCAGGTTGCACCTCTTGGGAAATAGACCTTCCTTATCCAGGACATACGCAATTCCGCCACTCATTCCCGCTGCAAAATTCTTGCCTGTCTCCCCGAGCACCACCACCATGCCTCCAGTCATGTACTCACAACCATGGTCACCCACTCCTTCAACGACTGCATTCGCCCCTGAGTTACGAACCGCAAATCTCTCGGCAGCCATGCCATTGAAGTAGGCCTCTCCACTGGTAGCTCCATACAAAGCGACATTGCCTATGACTATATTCTCCTTCGGGTCAAAAGTGCTGTCCCTTGGAGGGTACACTATGATCTTCCCTCCACACAAGCCCTTGCCAACGTAGTCATTACTATCACCCTCAAGCTCAAGTGTGATGCCCTTGCACATAAACGCACCGAGACTTTGACCAGCACTGCCATTGAGCTTCACATGGATTGTGTCAGTGGGAAGCCCGCTCTGGTGGTATCGCTTGGTCACCTCGTGGCTAAGCATGGTTCCAACTGCTCTATTCACATTGACAACCGGTGTTTCCACGTACACAGGTATCCCCTTGTTCAGCGCTGGTTGTGATAACACAATGAGCTTCTGGTCCAAGGCATCCTTCAGGCCGTGATCCTGTGCTTCAACGCACCGCTGTGCAGCGTCGGGACGAATCTCAGCTGATGGGCGGAGCAGTAACGATAAGTCGACGTTGCCCACTTTGTCATTCTCTTTCATTGCCACCTTGTCCATCTGCATGATTCATAATCAAAAAACTAGTCATAAAATACATACGGTACTAAAGTAGGGAACACATAAACCGAGGGTTGCAGAGTCTCCCATTTACACATCCAAATACATGGCTCGTTAGAAATGAGATGAACTTCTAGATTCTATTGAGGTCAAAGATCCGTCCACGAGATGCATCATACTCGTGATTCAAGAATAGTCTAAGCTCTGCTTGGGACCCTACAACAACTCATATCTTGTTCATACAGTATCCAAATATTACATAATTTAGTGTGTTGGAATCCTCTGGAATTGGACCCCACACAAAAAACGATTTTCCACGGGAACTACTCAAAATATGCGAAACCCCCGGGAATGTGTTCCCTACCTACGTACAGTCATTCATGTACGTAGAAAGGACAGATTTCAGGAACTTTGAAGCTTCGGAAGGAAAATAGATAATTTTACCTCTAATAGATCAGCTCGGCCAATCAGGTCATCAAACTTGCGAATGCCCAACGAGGCCATAATCTCCCGGGCTTCCTCTGCGACCATGAAGAAAAAATTGATCACATGCTCAGGCTGACCAGCGAACTTAGCCCTCAGGACTGGATCCTGAGTGGCAATGCCAACAGGGCAGGTGTTCTTGTGGCATTTGCGCATCATGATGCAACCCAGTGTAATCAAAGGTGCGGTCGAAAATCCAAACTCCTCCGCTCCTAAGAGCGCAGCAACCAAAATATCACGTCCATTTTTCATCTGACCATCCGTCTGAACTGTTGTGCGACCTCGAAGACCATTTGCAACTAAAGTCTGGTGCGTTTCCGCTAGTCCAAGCTCCCATGGAAGACCTGCATTCTTGATACCAGTCCAGCGACTTGCACCAGTTCCTCCATCGTGACCAGCAATCAGGACATGGTCTGCATGCCCTTTCACGACCCCACTTGCCACTACCCCAACTCCAGATTCTGACACCAGCTTTACACTGATACGGGCACCAGGGTTTGAATTCTGCAAAAAGAATGACCTTGTGTAAGAAAAATGCTGAGTGCGAGTAAAATCCGAAATTGGATCAAATTTGACTGGAAATCAAATCCAACCTTGAGGTCATAGATCAATTGTGCAAGATCTTCAATAGAGTAGATGTCGTGATGAGGAGGAGGACTAATCAAGCCAACACCCGCAGTCGAGTTCCTGGTGATTGCAATGTCTCCAATCACTTTATGCCCTGGCAACTCTCCTCCTTCTCCAGGCTTGGCTCCCTGTTGAAAACATTATATCTTTTGTTACGATGATATAATGAAAGTCCAATGTCAAGCCAACTACAAAGACACAATAAATTGTCATATATTTGAGAATGAGCGTAGAAAAACATAGCGAGCTTCGGAAGCCCTGTAGAAGTGATGGTGGCAAAAAATCTATGGAAGCCAATATGTAACAACAAGGCCTTGTGGTTGTCCAGGAACCTGAGCCATTTTAATCTGAAGCTCGTCCGCGTTGGTGAGGTAGTAACTGGTTACACCAAAGCGTCCACTTGCAACTTGTTTGATGGCACTCCGCTGAGGGTTCATGGTGCCATCCTCAAGTGGTACCATGCGCTCTGGTTGCTCCCCACCCTCTCCTGTATTCACAAATATAGAGTGGAAGTAAATATTGAAAAGTAGAGGATTTACCGAGCACATCCCACAGACCTTGATACAAGTGCATTATCTGCTTATTTTAAGAAAAAATACTACAACAAATTATGATTCTAGAGTCTATATGTCTTTTCATCTCGCTGTCTGATGACAGTATCCCAGCCGAAAATGGGCACAAAAAAACGAGCTGTGATGAAAGTAAAATTCAATGGTAATTACCAGTATTGGACTTTCCTCCCAGTCGATTCATAGCTACGGCAAGCGTTGTGTGCGCCTCCAGAGAGATTGACCCATAGCTCATGGCACCTGTAACAAACCTCTTTGCAATCTCCGATGCAGGTTCTACTTCTTCGAGCGGGATGTGCTGTGATTCTGGCAAGTCCTTGAACTTCAGCAACCCCCGCAAGTTGCACTTCTTATTTAGGCCTTGAATAATTTTAGAATACTCCCTATAAGCAGCAGTACTGTTGTCTCTGGCCGATTCTTGAAGCTTCGCAATGGCATCAGGATCATTCATATGAACCTCCCCTGCTCACAAACCAACGCCTCCAATCAGCTCATGGTCCATCCATCGTCCAATCATCAAACTAATGCGCTACAAAACATTGAATTCTCATCTCATCTCATCTCATTCATGGAACTGCAGTGCCGACACAGACCTCTATACCGCCAATGGTAGTCTCCAGGGTTAGGCAATGCCGTTGCATCAGCGCTCCCATCTGGTAGAAGCCGAGCAGGGAAGGCAAGGCTGTGCATGTCTAACATGTCTTGAGCCAGCATTTCAAATGTAGCACCCTCAATTCGGCATGGCGTTCCTTTAAAACACCGTTGAACAACTTCTGTAGCAAGCCCCAGAGCTTCAAAAATTTGGGCTCCTTTGTATGACGCCAACGTTGAAATTCCCATTTTGGCAAGCACTTTCAGCATGCCCGAGTTGATGGCATAGAAGAATTTTTTAACGATTTCCTCCCGATTAAATAGCGCACCGTCCTTCTTAGGTGCTATTTTCCCATCAATTTGAAGCCTATGCACACATTACATTTGCAACCCCCACCCTATGAGAAAACTCCATGCAACACCATCCCTGCCAAATGAAGGAGTCACTGAGCAGTATATAATAACCAAATGATTGTACAGGGCAAGAATGAAGTGCGTATTCACCTGTAGATACTCTCAATGGCCAGGTATGGGCAGATGGCATCAGCACCAAAACCCACCAACGTGCAGAAGTGGTGCACCTCACGGGGCTCCGCAGTCTCAAGCATCAGCGCAACCCGACTGCGTTCCAGCGATGCAACCAAGTGATGGTGCACGGCTCCGACAGCTACTAAAGAGCTTACGGGCACTCGCAGGGCTGATGTGGCTGCAGTCAAAGCAACAGGGTAAGATGAACCACTACTCTCCAAAGCTGTGCACTTTCCAACGAAAAACACACATACATAGGGCTCGACTCACATTCATTTCCATGAATTAACTTAATTTCCCGATTCTGGACGAGTAAACTATTTATGCCCACACCAATGGTTGATGTACTAACCCTGCTTGCACCAACCATGTGGTGGCGGTTAGCTAATTGAAAACTCTAATTCCTCATTGCAAGTGCAGGAACATGGAAGGTTAGTTCACTTCCAACTAGCAAACAGGGATGACGGCACCAGCTAACCAACTGGCGCTACTTGTTTGGCGCGGGCGGGGCTTTAACTATACAACTCATGGATATAGCATTCCACAATCAGATAAAACCACCCTCCAGCAGGATAGCTTGAAATTCGGATTATGAGTGCCATATGGATGCCTTTGGAAGATACTGAGTACCGAAGAGAAAAATACCTCTATCAGAAAGAACAAGAACAGTGTAGCCATCACTTATGGCGAGCCTTGCTTCAGCACAGATGCGATCCAGCGCCATCTCCAATCCATCAGTCTCATCCGACCTTGGAAAAGTGATGTCAATGACCTTGGTTCTCCAGCCACGGTGCTCTGTCTTCTTCATGGCTTCCATCTCCTCCAGTGTCAGGAGCGGGCTTTTGAGAGAGAGCCGGTGGCACTGCGACTCGGCAACTTCTGTTAAGTCGCCCTCAGGACCAACCATGCACTCTGTGGATGTGACCACTTTTTCACGAATGGGGTCGATTGGCGGATTCGTAACCTGTCAATTAAGCGTGTCCAAATATTAGCTTCCAAATACCAAGTGCAACATTCGGCTTAGTGGCCAAACAGGACTACCTGTTTCTCGGTGTTGAGCACATCGAGTTATTGCATCATTTGAGTATTGAATGATTGCAGAACGTGCATAAAAGAAGCAAATGGTTGGAGAAATAGAAAAACAAATGAATTGATGAAAAACGTATTAAGTCATCTGAAGTAGCATGTGTGCTGAACAGATATAAACATGGTTACGTTCGCACGTTAGCTATAGGATTGTACAACTTCATGCAAGAGACTACGAGTGATATGGCACAGGCAGGGCTTACCTGGGCAAACATTTGCTTGAAATACTCAGAGGAGAGCTTAGGTCGATCAGACATCACAGCCAAAGGCGTGTCGTTACCCATGGATCCTAACGCTTCTGTACCATCGTCTGCCATGGGTAATAACAGAATATCCAAGCTCTCTGAGGTGTATCTGATTTACAAAACCAACAGCCCTCGGTTTACTCTTCCTGGAACAGCCTAACGAACAATGCGATAAAAACAGGAATGGGTGTCAAGGAAATATACAAGATAATTCTCCCATATGCGAATGACTTCATAAAAAGATCTAAGATACTTGAACGTTACCCAAATGCACGTAGAGGAGCTATGAGACCCTTAATTCCCATGTGATCCATCGTTTCGTCCGAAGTAGCCACCTACAAAATCACAAAATCAGTGACAGAATTAGTCACATGAATAAGAGAACCACCTTGTGACATACTGGCACAGAAATCATCGGAGAAATGATTTTAATATCAACGAATAAATAGAAAAAGAGCCTTCGCTATTCCCGACCATACTCGTGCATGCCATATTGCGTCAGCCTATAGTTTAGATAGGGTGAGACCTTCAAAAACTGTCATCTATCTCGAGGAAACACTAGTAGATACACACCCCACCCCACTCCCGGGCGTTCTCGAGAATCTAGTCAAGTTACAATTGGCAGGGTAAATGTTAGGAACTGCCCTTAAACGGCGTTGTGATTGGCAGATTCCAACGCAGCTAGTTTTTCTAGAACACCTCTGGCGGGGTTTCCCCACTACTGTAGTATATCCTATTTTAAAAGGGAATAAACAGACTAACCTCCAAAGCTCCAATAATGGGCGGAGGAGCTCGCTCTGCTTCAGTAACGGAGTTCACAATCTCCTTTAGAGTGAGCTTCTGGCGCTGTAGCCATTCCCCATACGGATGTCGACTTGAGTAACGCTTCTTGAGCTCATCGTCATCCACAACTTTGTGTTTCTCAAAATCCACCAAAAGCATCATACCAGGATGCAGCCGGCCCTTTTTGAGCACATTCGTCGAATCCACGTCGACAACACCAACCTCGCTCGCCATGATCACCCTCTGATCTTCCGTTATGTAATATCGACTAGGACGTAACCCATTTCTGTCTAGCTTCGCTCCCAGAAACCGTCCATCCGTAACTGTTTTCATTCATGCAGAATGGTTTAAAGACCACATCACAACAGAAAACAAGGAAACTTTCATCAAAACTTTATGGATTTTTAGTCCTACTGCTACTATCTTCAACAAGTAATAGCTCCAAAGAGGCTTATAAAACTTACACGACATGAGGGCTGGTCCATCCCAAGGCTCAAGAAGGCATGAATAATACTCATATAGTGCACGCCTCTCCGGATCCATGTTTTTATCGTTTTGCCACGCTTCAGGTATCATCATCATGACTGCTTCTGGAAGGTCCCGACCGCTCCGCATGAGAAGCTCCAGTACTCCATCATATGCACCTGCAAAGACATTAACATGCTCACTAAAGTCAGAACCAAGTAAACTTTTGTGCATTCTAACCCACCACTATCAGATACACTGTATTCAAAGAGTAGTTTTAACGAAGCAACAATGGATAGAGATCAACACTGCAATTGATTATATTGGAGTAGATATGTGTTGAGAGGGATAACCAGAATCAGAAGATCCAGCATCAACAATCGGTAGAAGCTTTTGAAGCTCATCTTTGGTAAGGTTCAACGCATTGCATTGTAACAAGCCCTCTCTGGCATGCATCCTTCAATGGCCACCAATAAACACTATTCAATCTTTGACAGGGACAAAAATTAACTCATTTTTAAGGAAAATAATCTCTACAATCTCTACATGAATATTCACAAATAGGGATTCCAATTTCCGCCAACAAAGCTAGGAAGCGATGATTTAGCAACACCGTTTCCACAAGCACGACCGATTCGTAAAAAGTGCACAAAGCCCTAAGCACTTTTCTCTATCTCATTATCCGACTCCACTTCTACAACCTGCAATATCACATCCATTGTGCTAATAGAAGAGAGGGTAAGCGGCCATCCGACCCCTTTTCCCTTATCTTTGATGATCAAATTTTTCACAAGAATTTATGCATTATGCACACTCCATATGCACTTAGCAGGAATTCGGACAGTGGAAAACTGAGCTATATCTACTTACCAGTTCACATTGCCACGGAGAGTGTTGATTTCCCCATTGTGGCCCAGAATTCGCATAGGCTGTGCTCGATCCCAACTTGGAAAGGTGTTGGTAGAAAACCTTGAATGAACCTGGAAATTAAAAAGAAACATAACCAAAATATTTATATGAACATACAAAATGCCTCCCAAACATTCATTTTACGGCATTTACACAGCTCATAAAAGACAATCTTCAAGTTTCACACAATCCTCTAGAATTGTGCCATACATACAAACGAACTCACAATTGAAGTACTTCATTTTCAGCAAGAGAAACTCACAAGTCCCATATAGCTTGTAAACCTGTCGTCACCCAAGTCGTTATAGTAATATTTTTTCAACTGGTCTGGCTTCAGCTGACCCTTGTACACAATGGTCCTGCAATGGCGAAAGAGCGTAAATTAAGCTTGAGACCCAAATTCGTCTGTTTTTCCCTCTCAATTCTATTTTACTGGTTTACAATCTATCATACTGGCAGAAGACAATAAAATTATCAGAATCGTGTAGATCTGATCCTTCAAAATTTTTCATTTAAGAAAGGAGAGAAGACGCACCTAGAAGAGAGAGAGCAGATATAAAAATCTTTTGAAGCCCCGTACTGAAGGTTAAGAGCAGTCCGAATTGCAATCATTGAAGTCTTCCTCAATATATACATCTATTACAGATCACCAAGAAAATGAGTTGAAAGTCACAAGAATCTGAAAGTTCTACACTACACTTATCTTTATCAAGAGTGATTGGTCAAATTTAATTTCAATAATGTCAAAATGCCCAAGTGACAAGTGTCTGCTTCGGTGTCTATAAGAGTTGAAATCATTTAGAAAGTACAGTTTCAACGTAACAAATGTATCAGTTAAAAGAAGACATGGTGTCCTACATTATTGAAGAATAGAAAAGTGTTTTGTAAGTAACCGTCATCAAGCTTCCTAAGTGGACTTCCAGTTTTTAGTTTGGCCAGTTAGGGGTTAAGAGAAACATTAACAAACCAGGATATTCAGCTCGAACAGAAAAAATGCCGCTACATACCTGCTGCTCAAAATCAGACGTAGAACGACTGCTTGGTGTAAGAATCACTTGTGCAACGACGGGTTCAGTATCAATGGCTCCCTTGCCGAGGCCAGAATTATTGGTCTTCACAACACGCCAACCCAAAACTCTGTGCCCGAGCTCTTCTGCAACCTGAATTTCATTCGCCATTTCTTCAGTGAAATAATTTGGCAACCCACTAAACCTGGAACTGACAAGATACTCTCTTCCGTCAACAAGTACAGAGGACAAAAACATCACAAAGGTGTGGGAATATAACGGCGCAAGTACCTTGTTAAAGACCTTCTTACTCTCTTCACGCCGATGTTCAATCGTCGGTAAGAAAACCATGCCGACCGCGTATTTGCCAATTGGAGGAACACTTAGGTCCAATTCCTCCATCAGTACCTGCCAGAATATCCATAAAAATTCATTCTCCAACGACATTAAAGCTCCCCATATACGTCAATCGCAAGTAATCATACAAAGACACAAGCAGTGTACCTTTGTAAAGTAATCATGAGGTATGCCAACTAAAATTCCGGCACCATCACCAGTATTCTCTTCACATCCGCATGCACCTCGGTGAGCCATGCGCACCAGCATTTCTATGGCATCAGTCACCTGCCACAAATTCCCCCCAAAAAATGAGATTGTAACAGGTATCGGAGGAAGGCAACTGTGTCGACGCAAATGGTGGAGTACGTTCATCTCGCTGACCTAACAAGACCCTGCTATGCAAAAGAATTACTCCGGGTACAAGGCAGGAACAGAATTTAGGCATCATTAAAAGCGTGCAAACAGTTTTATGTCTTCTCTGAGGATAGCAACAAGAGTGGTTGTCTAATCATATACAATCAATTCCATGCTCGAAATTGTGCACAAACTATCTGCAAGCCCATGCAAGCAATTACCAATGCTAGGACTGGTACAAAATTCAAACCAAAAACCCTTCTCTCATGGAGATTCATTCTCTTCTAAATCTCATACAAAGTTCTGAACTGCAATCTGTCTTAAAATCACCTCACTTAGCAATTTAAGAATAAGAATAGCCCTCTACCTCGCTAGCAAAACAGTGGAAATTTCGAAAAATAGAACTTTTAAGGATACAAATTTGCCACTACCTTGTTAATAAAATGAATTTTCGGTTTATGATCATCACCAATTAACGTATTAGAGATATGAATCGCCTACACTACTACCTCGCTGATAAAGCGTTGGAAATTTTTTTAAAAGAAGGAAAAAAACGTAAGCGCCAGAGCCCAATTACGGAAAACTGCAGGAGAAGAGCTCTCTGTCTGTGCCAACTACAGTTTTTCGATATAACTTCACCTTCAATTAGCGTTTAAGGATACGAATCGCCTACAAATAAACCGTTGAAAATTTCAAACGGGAAAATTCGTAAGCTCCAGAGATGTATTGCAAAAAGCTGCAGGAAGAGAAGAGTTTTTCTGTCAGTGCCACTCACAATTTTGCGGTTTGGCTTGGCTGAGAGCTCGGCCACAAAGCCAACACCGCACGAATCTTTATCCAACGAGGGATCATAGAGCCCCAAATTGCCCTCCGGCACCCCAGACAGCCCCGCCAGAACGGGCTTCAAGCTTAACCCTCTTCCATTGGCGCTGCTTGCATCCGAGAAGTGCAACTGCCTCTGCTGCAACCTCTCCTTCGTTGACAGCTTCAACGGCGCCGCTCTCCGCAGTCCCGTAAACCGGGTGGCTCTCAACCAGTGAGGCTTGGCACTGCATGACGCAGACGCTCTTCCCCGATTTGTCGACCGATTCGTTTGCGCGATAGTACAATGAGAACCGATCTGTAACAGAGCTTGCTGACACGCTGCCATCGTCAGAACGCTACCAAGAGATGCTCCCTATTCTCCTTCCACCAAGCGAAAAAACTCCACAATCATGAGACCGCTCTTTGCAAAAAGGGACACCAACGGCTGCAATTTCCAAAGGTTTTCGAGAAGCTGCGGCTTCCGCTCAATGCTCTCGAAACCTTCTGTCTTGGAAAACTGAGCACTATAGTGGAAGCCGCAACCTACGTAAAAGCACTAAAAACCTGCATGTCCACCAAAAACACGCAACTCCTGAATGTCAATATCCCGAAAATCACAACCAAATTCACATGAAATTCGTGCTCCTAAACTCAGGAAAACACAAATCGGCACACGCAGAAGTCCGAATTCGTCAAACTACGACTTTCTCACTACAGATCGGGTCCCAACACACACGTTCCTCGCAACCGGACTGACAAAACGAACGTCACGCTTACGAAATAGATCATAAGAGCCAGCGATATCCCGAAATTCACGACCTCCTACTACGTTAAACACGATTCTCCACACCGATTGCACACAAGATTATTAACGCTCCACATCCAGTTTTATAACTCTCTTCCAAACAACACAAAAACATTTAACGCAACACAAAAGAATCACAAAAAAAGGTCTCTTACTCTCTCTTCCAAACAACGCAGAACAAATTTCACAACATCACAAGAATCACGAGACACGATGAAACTGTTGTTGGATCTTTTCCAATCCTATGAAAATTTGATTCTTCCGCAGGAGAAGCCAGGCCCTGATATAAAAAAAGGTTAGTAATGTCACAATGCACGCTCAGCTGACTCACCTAAACTGAAGAAACACGAAGCACACTCGCTCCGTCGCTCTTGGTCACAAGCGGTGATGCAGCAACGGAGAGGGAGAGTGGGAGAGGAGTGTTGTGGCTCTTGCGCCTGGAACCCTGGCGAGTATATTGGCCGAGAATATGGGCCGTCGCGCAGCGGACCCAAGCCCAAAACCCCTCGGCTTCACCAAAAGCCCTCCCCAACCATGCCGGGCCTTTACCCGTGGTCCCCGCTCCGAATCCCGAATCCCGGGATCCATCCCTGTTCCTGCCACACGCGCTCTCCCAAACTTGCCAGCCTGCGACGAGGCTGAGGTTCGGTACCGAAGCTCAGACGAGGCGGAGGTTGGGGGGATCTGGGGGACGAAGCTGAGGCTCGCGGGAGCGAAGCCAGGCGACGCGGCCAGATGGGACGGGTCCCAAGACCGTGGGCGTGGTGAAGAGACGACCCCGCCATTTCAGCATCCGACTTGGCACGCACTGGGCGCCTCTTCTCACTGCCCCCCATAAGGAAAGCGGCCCTGGGGAGTACCATTAGGGGCCCCTGGCCCTAGACCTCTGTCATCGGTCTTGGGATTTTCTTCACCTTGAGGGTTTTTCACCTTGCGGGCTTTTCACCAGGATCTTATTATTTACCACCCACCTGGCTGACCTGGAAACTGAACCCAATTTGAAAATTTTGAATTCATGGAATGTTCTGGAAACCAATATTTTAAATAACCATAAAAGGGCCTATCATTGTTTTACAAGGTTTGGCCATTTGGCAGGCACATGAGGTCTACCCCTAGCCCCCTGTTGGTCTTAAAACCGTAGCCCATCGGTTGGTTGTTGCGAATTCCTTCACCCAATTGCTCATTGGTTCTCGGTGGCCTTTCGGGGGTCTCAAATAGTAGGGGTACTCAAATAGTAAGAGTCCCTCCATTCCATTGGAAGCCAGCCATTTTGAATTGGGATATTTTATTGTTGAAGATGAGAACGGGTTTTACTGTAGCCCTTGGGGTTGCCTATCAAGAGTAGGACTGGGCTGATAACTGATTGATTCATAAGTTAGAATATACCGTGAATCTTTTGAAGTTTGGGGTTTGGAGGAATGGGCCTTTATTATTCCTTGGCCAACTAGAATGGAGAATCTACTGTGTGGGTTTCTCTGATATGTTCTCTTTTCTTAATTCGAAACATATGGTCATTGCCTCATTGGTCAATGAATATATATAAAAGTGGGTTATAATCTGCTTGGGTATCTTTTATTTTTATTTTTTGAAACAGCTTGGGTATCTTGTTCACTTGTTGGCCATACTGGTAGGGGGCGTTCAGGTTGGATTTGAATTGGACCCCTGCTTTATGGTATCTGTGGAAATTCCAAACCCCGTTCCTGAGGCCCAGGACCCGGCCCCAGGACCACTGTATAACTGAAACTTTGGCCCTATAGCCAATCGCTATGATTTGTGCCTCAAGTTTTTGTTTTTATTTTTATTTTTATTTTTTGAAAAATGTGCCGCAAATTCCAAGGATTCGATGGACGGAGGGCTCCACTTGCGTCTTGGATTTGAGTTTTATAAAGGGATATGCCAGCTCAATTAGTGTGTGCAAGGGTAGCGGTATGAGAAGTCGCCCTGATTGGTCAAAATGATTCAAAAAGGGGAGGGGCCAAAATCCCATTTTTTGACCTCGGCTGGACAAATGTTAAAAAGTTCGTTCACATATGATACGTTACCATGCAGTCAAACTTCCCTTATTGCGTGGGAATGGTGGGGGAGTAGTTTTTAGCTATATGCACATAAAGAAGCTCAAGTGCCAAAGGCCAATTAATTAAATATGCTCATGTTGTATAGTAATTGTGTCTAATTGGTTCAACTTGGTTGCTCATCTAAGAAAATTGGTGATTTTTGACATAATCAACTCCATTGATGTTTTACGCAACAGACTTTATGCATATAAAGGAGTATGCAAATAAAGAACTACAATTAGTTGTGCAAGTAGGGAATTTGCATCATGAGAGGTTTCATCATGACTAGTGGTTGACTTTTCAATGCTAATGTGGTGCCATCCCATTGGCAACCCATCACCATTGCCACTATAAGATGCAATTCATAACCTTCTTTCCTTCCAACTTGCTTCCTACACCCTTGGATCATGAAGATCAAAGGTTGTGATTGAAAAATGTACCGGTTATGTATGATAATCAATTCGCCGCTAGCGCGGCTCATCAATTGTCTAATACATTGGAAAGGAAAAATGTGGCAGGTATCACGCAATCATTGAGGCAAGGGGGGGGGGGGGGGGGGGGGGATTAGGCATATGAGGATGGTGATACTTGACAAGGGTTTTTTTAGAATTCTTGACAACACGGAGATTATTTGATATTAACATCTGTCAAGAAATAGATGAATTATGTAATCAATGAACAAAAAATTTGTAATCTTAATTTTGTAGATTTCACTCGACCCGTCTTTTCCACTGGACATTTCTTGGCGGTGAAGTTGCGCCATAGAAAATCCGCCTCTATCTTCATATTGTGTTACATCAACCATAATTTCAAGAGGACAAAACAAAACATCAGAAGGCAAAATTCAACAAGTCACAAGTATACAGATTTTGTTCTTTTTGCCACCTTCCGTCCTCATTGCTGTTGGCCTCTTATCTTTCTATCCCATCACAGAGTGACAGTGACTTTTTGGGAGTGAATAGGTGGAAGTGTCGAAGTGGTCGAAGTAGTCACAATAGTGTCGTAGTGGTCACAATATGATTTGTGCACGTACTTTGGGGATTTAAACAGTCTCAAAGAATGTCTCAAAGTCATGAATTCACTTTCATACTAACAGGGGGGATAGGTTGACAGGGACAGCAAAGCTTGACGAGGAATGCTTGGGGATTTTTTAGAATTCGTGACAACGAGAAGATTGTTTGCCATCAAAGCCCGTCGATGAACGAAAAATTTGTAATCACCAATTTTCAGGTTCACTTGTCCCGTCTTTGAATCAAACATTTCTTGGCGAGGGGTTGCGCCATAGAAAATCCGCCTCTGTCTTCATATTGTATTACATCAACTGCAATTCCAAGAGGACCAAATTAAACATTGGAAGGCAAGATTGGACAAGCTTGTCGACAAGTCACAAGCATGCAAGATTTTGTTCTTTTTGCCACCTTCCATCCTCATTGCCGTTGGCCTCTTGTCTCCCTATGTCATCACAGTGACAGTGGTGCTTTGGGAGTGAATAGGTGACAGTTACAAGTGTCAAAGTGGTCACAATAGAATCAGTGCACGTACTTTGGGGATTTAAATAGTCTCAAAGAATATGACAAATTTGTGTAAGATGACCACAAATTATGAATTCCTTTCATACTAGAGGCAATTATGAATCTTAGGATAAACTGCTTCAAAAATCCTCTAGAACTATGTTGCTATCTTCACTATTTGTGATGCTTGACTAAAGGTTTGGGGTGTATTTTAGAGTGAGAAAAGCTTAGCAATGGAAGTTTTACATGGATATGGAAGCCTAAAAAGCATTAGATTTCTACTTATAATCAATTTTTCATTGATGTTCTTTGGCTATTTGATAATAATTTTTTTGAAATATTGACTAACAATGTAGAAAAAACAAATTTGCAACCATGGAGTGTTCATTTTCTAATTTTAGAATGATACAACAAAAAAAACATGTCCATGATGTTCTACACTAAAATATAAACCTATAGAGAGATTTTAAAATTTTTTGAGCATATGTTGCATTTGATATGAATTGTTTTAATTTTTATTTGAATAATTCATATTGAATTTCAAAATTTTCTTTTAAAAATGTGAAATTTTTACATCTTAAAGTAGACATGTAATTATATCTCTACAAAATAAATATAAAAAATCACATTCATAGGTACTTGCAAACGCAGCTTACAAAAGTAGTAACAAGCTTATCCTTTGAGGATTAAAAAGATGTAGACTTCAGTTGGCGTGAAAGTCTTGGTGTATGTAAACTTGCTATGGTGGATTTTGGAGGTATTTGTTGACTAATAGTCAGTATTGAATCACCATATGTGTCAATACTAAAACCTCAAAGGTTTAGACTCCATTGATCGCACCAAAAAACTCTCAACTTTGATATTTATTTTTTAATTCTAAATTTTTCTAGACTTTGTTTTGTAAATTAATTAGTTACCAAAGCTTCTCATTAGTTCCTTCAAAATATTTTGAATAACTTCAATTAAGAAACTACTATGGGCTTCAATTTTAGTCTCATGAATTTGAAATCCTATTATTTCTATAATTACTTTATTTAATCAATTTAATTGTGACTTAAGAGGCATTTTATGGTGCAAAGTGGGACCTATATATTTCAATAGAGAAATTTCAAAGGTCACTCTAAGATTTAGCTAAACTGACCTAAAGATTGTTAGTGGAATAACTAACTCATATTTTTTTAGAATATACATTGTTACATTGTATATTAGTTCTCTATAGCCTCAACAAAGTCACAGCATGGTCTTAATACAGAGAACCCGTGTAATTCAAATCTGCAACCCAAGGTCTCTCCCTTGATTATAGGACTTTCATCAAACTTCAAAAAAAATTGGAAGTCCCTTGCCCACAAAATGGAGCCAACTCTCTCCAAATCTCACTAATACATTTTTAGTTACTTACTACCCGCTTTTTATGAAGGGATCCAGTATTGGGCCCCCTATTGTAGAATTGTGCCCAAGGTCACTTATATTACATTAATTACATCTTAACCTCCATTGAAAATCCATGGCCTTTTTCCATCAAAAAACACTCGAAATTATCATTTTTATTGTGAAGAGTAAAAATTCTTAAATTTATTTTTCACCTATCTAAATACAAGATCTTGCACTATACTAATAATATATGAATGTGTGGAAGAAATTAAAAAAACTTGGACCCTGTAGATTGTAAGATATTTGTATTTAAAGTGAAAGAAACAGATTTTTTGCACCTTGCATGATTAGATTATAAGACCTTGAACCTTTTTAGCTTGACATTTTTGTCATATAGATTTTGATTCTAAATTTTTTCTAAAAAGACAATTGATTCTCATTCTTTAAGAAATTGTATGATAGAAGCAGGTTTGAGTTTGAAAAAAAAAAAATCATTAATAGGTCTGAGATGGAAATGAGCTTACTAATAAATTACAACAATGAGATTGTTCTAGCAAGCATATTGCACCTTGTGGAATTTTTTTTTTAATTGTGCAAATTACGTTCAAAAACAAATCCAATACATTATTTTCTCAAGATTTTTTTATAATTGCCTATAATACAAGAAGTTCCTTCACTCATCCAAATGGAATGAATAAAATCTTTTTTATATAGACAAAAAGACAATCTATGATAACCAAATTTAAAAAAAATTCAATTCAAGTTTTTATTGTTTCTTTTGTTGCCGACAATCTAAATTTTGGCTTCAGATGGCATAATTTTTACTTTTGTGCACCAATTGAAATAAACAAATATATTTTTCTATTTTAGAAAATTGTACCAAAATTTGAGATCATAAGAATCTACCAGAACTCTCATTTGTTCCTCCAAAAAACAATGGCATTTAAAGGGTTAAATTTTTTTGTAACATGGGAGAAAAAATAAAACATTGCAATGACAACATTGTGTTGAAAGGATCGACTCTTTGCATCATACTTTATTCCAAAAACACCAACAAAACACAAATAAGACCAAAACAATATAAGAAGGCAAGAATCTTGACAAGCACATTGTCATAAACAGATTATATATATATATATGTTTCTATTAACAAGCATGTCATGTTCTTTGCTCCCTTAACTTTCATTGTTAGTTGTCAATTCAAATTTAGAAGAGGTCAATAGAAATATAATAGAACAAAAGTTTGACAAGTTAGGACCAAATTACGTCATTTTCTCCTTGGGCTTTCATTATTGACCTCCCACTCTCATTTTCCTTCACATCGGCCTTTATCTCCAAAAGACCAACGAAAACAATGGATGATAAGAATTTAGCAAGTTATAGATAGATTATGACTTACCTCCATCTCTTTTCATTGTTGACCTTCTATCCTCTTTATCTTGATGCCTCCATCTTCTTGTGCAATTACATGAATTCTAGTTCTAAAAAGACTAACAAAAACATAGGATAACAAGTCAAGGTCATATTATGTAATATTTTCCATTGCCTTTCATATTCAATCTTTCATGCTCTTTATCCTTCACTTATATTTTTATGTCTTGTCACATCAACCTTAATTCCTATTCTTGCAATTGCAATGTTCATCTTTCTCTTGCACAACCACTTTTGTGTTCACTATTTCAAATATAAATCTAATGTAGCAAATCTTGCATAAAACACTTGGAAAATGCAAACAAATAGAATCCCTACACTAACAAACTCTAGCAATTGTACCAGAATACAAAATGATTAGATAGCAACCAAAACAAAATAACACGTATTCCTCTACTATAAATACCAACAACAATTATGTACTATTGTAATGCATATTTTATGATTAAACAAGATCAGTAAGAGGCTAACCAGCTTGATTTAATGAAAAATAAATTTAGCATCTTCCATTAGAATACATTTTCAACAAACACAAAAATTAAATGCCTAAAACAGAGAAAATTGAACAGCAACAACCATCAACAACAATATAGTCTTTTGCCACTTCAAGCTTTAATAACTATAACAAACAATTAACATTGTAAATTGAGTTGCATGTTGATATTGAAAACCAATGTGCTTCAACCTAAGATCTATCAACAAAATATGTAAAGTAGCAAGAGAATACCAAATGGTTGCCACAAAAGACAACGGACATCAACGGCAACTATACAGAAAAGAACTTACAGTTAGATTATTGCCTTCTTTTTATGTTGTTCTTTTATAACTGTATTCAAAATGAAATATATAAAAGAGACCAAAATATCTTAGATTATAAAAAATTTACATCAATCTTAGATCATAAATTTTTTTACATCAAAAGTTTCATATTCAATTGTTTTTGAAATATTACAAAAATATTAAGAATTGCCATCCACTTCAAAAATTCCTTGAACATTTGAAAGGTTGTATTTCAATAATATTTGGAAATGTTGTGGTAAAAGTAGTGCATTTTTTGAGTACTATCTGACTTTTTAATGATAATAATACTGACTCTTTCTTGAGAAGGGATTAGGAGATGGAAGCTTGAGTGATAAGTTGGATTTGGAGACTTTAGAAAACAAGTTTGGTTTTAAGGCTTTTGGTAATATAACATTTTGTATTTACCTTGGAAAAATTAATTTGGTACTCCATTATTTCTACTTGAAATCTTGCTCCAAATCAAGGTCTTTGTGAAGGAATGTGAATAATTTGTGACATAGTTGGCATAAAGCCTTATTCAAAGGCAACTCTCAGTGTGCAAGGTTTAAAAGTTGATTCATTCTATGTATATAAGCTTGAACCTTCTCTGAATGCAATTGCCCTTGCACTTCAAACTTTGTTGATTTCCCTTGCATTTTAAACTTTGCCAAGTTTTTGAAATTTGACATTTGCTATGACAACTGATAAATCACTAGGACAATCAAAAAAGCATGTAGGTGTAGGCTTGCATTCACTTATATAAAACAATGGATAATAAATTTTACACTATATATTTAAGAGCCAATGTATTGGTCAATCCAAAAGGTTTTACTTCCAAAGGATAGGATAAAGATTAAAAATTAATTGAAAATATTATATATCAAAAAAATATGAATAAATTCATGTAATACTTTCATATTTTTTTTGAACTAAAGCATAGAATTTTATTCCTAATTTTAATTATGGTTTTCTACTTGTCAGTGGTCTTAACTATTGAGGCACGCACACGTCAAGCAAATCTATAATTCATTAGAGCTCTGCACCTTTTTTGAATCTTATTTGTTTGGTTGTATCACTAAGATGATTCAATATATATTCAATACTTTAAAGAACAAAATTTAGGAGTATTTTTACTATTTATTTACTATCCTGTAAACATAATACTTTGAATAATTTCTTGGCAAGTCACTTGTAAGAGTCAAAACTGTATTACTACTTAGCAGAACCTTCTTCTACAGGACTTTGTTATTCACCTTGCAAAAGTGGTTGATGATGTCTTCTAAAGATGCATCATTGACAATGATACAAATTCAAAACCATAGAACAAACGGTTTCTTAAAAGCTTTGAATGTTAAATGGGATCATAAATGACAACACAAAAGTCATAAAACTCTAGGATAATAAATAAAAATCACTAGTAATTTTTTTCTTAACAAATTTATTAGCACTCCCTATCAAACTTCAACACAAGTGGAAGTTAGAGTTATTTTTTACTTTTTTACTTTCCATTTATAAAACTATGACTATTCTCAGCTCAGATCCAACATTTTTGTAGCTAGTTATAAAAAAATGAGCGTCAAAGGTACTTTTGAAAATAATCAAGGCTTGTAGTTATTATTTATAATTTAATATATATCCAATCACTATAGATTCTCTTGTTTACTTTTTGCTATCTTTTCAACTTATTTAAAGTTTCAAAACCTACAAAAAGTAATTCTTATAACCTTTAAAATATTTTTGTTGAATTTGTAGTTACAAATGAAGGCGAAGATATCTTTTACCATAGTCCATCAACTAAGCAATATTCAACTAGTTAGCCTAGTTAGGTTGTGTAATATTTGATGAATCTTCACTTGTTAATTGTTTTGATGTTAGATGTGTCATAGGTCAAGTAGTATACACATTCGAGTCTATCAATTTTGAGAATTCAACAATCAAATCTTGTAACTAACATTGTAAAGAATATGCTTGGAAAAAAATCATTTTCAAATGCTTTGTGGATTTGATTGAAGTAATCTGTTAGAATTAATTTCAAATAATATGTTAGAATAACTTCACATACAATTTTATTATAGATTTAATTGAAGCCAGTCTGCCCATGCAATATTGGTGTGTCCTATTCAATGTTGAAATCATTTGTGAATTTGATTGAATTCCGTTTTGTAGGCAACATTGTAAAGAATATGCCAGAAATAAAGAGTATATACACTTGCTATGTGGAATTGATTAAAGTCAATATGTCAGAATGGATTGCAAAGAATGTACTAGAAAAAATCTCACGTACAATCATACTGTAGATTTAATTGAAGTCAATCTATACATGCAATATTGGTGTATCCTATTCAATGTTGAAATCATTTGTAAATTTGATTGAAGTGTATTTTGCAAGGAACATTGTAAAGAATATGCCCCAAACAAATCTTATATATAGATGCTTTATGGATTGATTGAAGGCAATCTTATAGAATGCACAGTAAAGAATAAGCAAGAATAAATGCCACGTACAAGTGTATTGTGGATTTAATTGAAGTCAATTTGCACATGTACTATTGGTATATATCCTATTTGCTGTTGGAATCATTGATAAATTTGATTGAAGTCTATTTTGTAGGCAACATTGTGAAGAATATGCCAGAAACAAATAGTATATACAAATGCTTTGTGGATTTGATTGAAGTCAGTATGTTAGAATGAATTGCAAAGAATATGCTAGAAAAATTCTTGCGTACAATTATATTGTAGATTTAATTAAAGTCAATCTGCATATGCAATATTAGTGTGTCCTATTCAATGTTGAAATCATTTGTAAATTTGATGGAAGTTTATTTTGCATGTGTAGTATGGATTTTTTATACTCTACAACAAAGGAAATTTTGCACAGGCTACTATTAAATAATCTATACAAACTATTGAAAAAAACACCCAGGTAAGATTGCGCTAGTATATTTGTAACAAAAACAAAAGTCAAATTAGTAATAGACAATAATAAATTATTAATAATTTATTCTACATCTAATTTTTCTATTTTTTCTTGCCTAAACTTGCATATAATTTGTACTAGAGGTGACCAGATGTTTGCACCCTACTAATGGTAGAGAGAAAAATTGTGTTTACAAAAGGTTGTTCACTCTCCTATCTTCAATAAGAGTTCAAAAAATCTTGCCAAAATTGAGACCATTGCAACTTGCCTAAACTTTCAACTATTACCTAAAGGGACAATCTTCCTTTAGGAATAATATTATTCATCTCCTTTTGAGTAAATAAAATATATGAAACTCTTGAATTCTTGGTTCCAGTTTACTTTGAAAAATTTGAATCTTTCTAATGAAAGTGATTATTTACATATGGTTTTGAAGTTGAGAGCCCATGACTAAAGTTTTAAATAAGGAATCGTATAAAGATTAGTTTTTTGGAGATTAGATGTGCAATGATGTTCAACCATTGCAATATACACCTATGGTTAAAAAATAAATTATTTCTTTATTTTCTATATATAATATGATTTCTTACTTTTTTCTAATGTTGATAATAATTTCAAATTTTGATTGTGAACATCCATTGTTGTTTTTTGTTTTTTTAGTGCAAGATTCTTTGGACAAAAAGTGATGTCAAACTGTGAATTTTTTTGCCAAAAAACTTCAAGAAAGAAAGTCTTGGATGAAATCGTCAGATTGTAGATGAAAATAGAATTATGGACATGTGCTATGTGCTAATGTGATATTTTCTATCCAACATATGGATGAATGTTGAAATTTAGAGCACTACTATAACATTTTATATCACCGCTTTGGCACTTCATTAAAAATCAGAAAAAGCCCTAGTGAACATTAGAATTTTTAAGCCTAGATAAGATACGCGATCTTATATCTAAAAAATTCATTCACCTATAGTAGAAAAATGGAGTAAAGAGAGTGAAGGATTTTGAAGTTTGATTATGTCATAAGTTTTTCTTTATAACTGAATGAGTTTCATAGAAAAACATTTCTCTCTACATCATGTAGATTTGTACAAATGTCTTGTAGAAAATCAAAAAATATTATTACTAGTCCACTAAAATCTTTTAGCAAAAAATTTAGCCGCACAACAAGAGTTTCAAAAATCTTTGTAAAATGTACTGAAGGAGATTTGGAGGCCAAATTGCTAATGTGCTACAAATAAATATTCTCTCCGTCTATGGACAAATGATCTTCCAGCTCCCCTTAATTTTTTTGTCATGGAATAATCTTCAAGTTGCATGTTGTGAAGTGGAAAGAAGGTGTCTATCTCCAACTCCGAGAGCAACTACAAAGTGTTAAATGATTGAAGGGGTCAATGAACACTGTGTGTGCAAAAATTCAGGTTATCTATTGTGTGTATAATATAAATGTCATTCAATTTAAGTAGAGGCGTTATTGTTTTTTGCATCTTGTTGAGTGTTGCCCTTCCCATTTTTACATGAAATTATTCATAATTTTCTACAAAAATCTTAAAGCACCAAATGATTTAGCTACTCACATCATTGAAGAATAGACAAAAATTACTTTTTCAGAATAAATAAATGTAAATCATCTAATTTGTCCTGTTCCTGCAATAAGTTTTGAAAATAATTCATCATTTATGCACCAAATATAGTTTCTCGTAGGGATTGATTTCAAAACATTATATTGCAAATGCACAAGTTGTCAAAATAAGTTATCAATCAGCAAGATCGGATCAAAGTAGGGTACTCTTTGTGAGGCCCCATGTGAGGCTTGTGCAGGGGAGAAAACTCCTAGAGAGCCTTATTTATTACTACTAATGATCAAATTTGGAAAATTAAAATTCATGAATCAAACCTTCAATTAGCGAGGAGAAATCAAGAAATATAAACTAGGGGACAATTTTTTACATTTAACCCCATGCAATTTCTAATGGAGCACCATAAAATCTCCTTCCCTTTCCTAATTTACTATGTTTGTTTGGACACATTGTGACATCTAGCAACACTCACATAACATTGTACAACTAGGCAATGGTCCTTCCCATGCTAAAAAAGTCTTATGCTTTGCTAGATACATTGGAAAGACTTCTTAGTTAATTCAAAGATTGGAGGTGGTTGAGGAGACATATGAGACAATTTTGTTCACTATATGGGGCATCTTTTCAAAGATGCAAAATAGACCCCTCCGTAATTGATATACAATGTTACGCTATGCTTCCAAGTTGCTAAAAATCAATACCAAATAGACTGTGCTAAAAATCCAAATTTACAACTTTGGTATTCAACATTGTTCATGATATTGTTTGAATTTTACCAGCTATTTTCCTTTAATTCTCATATTGAACCATTTTTTCAAGTACTGAGTCTAGTAATTTTCTCTATTTTTTTCCTCTAAACAGAATTTTAAATTTATCACCGGGTTTTTGCCAAGGTTTTCAAATTGCAACAAATTTTTTTTCCCACTTCCGCCAACTTAACTTTGAACTATGTTAGCCGCCGATTTTTCCTGAACATTGGCCGTGTTCAGTGACATCTTTTGTGTCTCAATAATTTCAGTGACCACCGTGATGAGATACTTTTAGATATTGTTGCACAATTTTCACCCCTCCGTCCAAAAATCATTTAACTTATGGAAGTCAATTGGATCAAAGCCAAGGACATCTATTTTTAGAGTTATTGCTCCTAGACAAGTTGCCTACATGCTTGAAAAAATTCAGATCATTTGGAATTGTACAACATATAGGAAATAAAATAGTAAGCAATAGAGAATGATTCAGAATACTAAATTGTCAAGAATTTAATCATGGAAGTGAAAAATCCCAATCCCAATTGTTGCAATGTTGTAATAAACAATCTTACATCCTACGATTTTATTTTTTCAAAAAATATTGAAAATTGAGTAAGATAAAGGACTTCAAAGTTTAGTTTAAAGTAGAGAATCCATAACTGCATGCAAACTAAAAATCTTCATAACTTTTGCCTCATTAATAAAAATGGGATGATTCAAAGCTTTCCACATATATATAACTCTAGAAAACCAATTTCAAATTTTTGTGTCTAAAAAAGATGATTTTTTTGCTAATCTGCCCGCATTGCCTAGTTACGGAAAAAAGTAACATATTAGGCCATAACTTTTGACTTACATTTCCAAATGTCATGAAATTTAGTGCATATGAAAGACATTCTTTGTTCCCACCTTCTATTAAAATTTGGGCCAAAAATATCGAAATCTCCAGTCATACGTATCTGCCCAAAATTTCTATGTAGCCAAAGAACGCATATTGGTCCTTTAGGGGCTAATCTATAAAAGACGTCGCGGTCATTTTCTCGTCGATGAATGAGAGAGAATCCTTCTATGTAGGATAGAAGTGCAACTATTCATCTTTGGAATTTAGTGTGGAAAGGGAAGATCTTGCACAATAATTTGACCTCCATTGAGCATTTTTGGTTTTTCAATATAGATGATGTCATGTTGTGGCAGTTGTGCCAAAAGGTATGATTTCCACGGACACCAACCCAGTGTTTAAGGACTAATCCTAAAAAAGACGGGCTTGTGACCATGGAAATCATCCCTTTAGGTAATGTGTGAATTATTGGTTTTGAAAAAAATCCAAAAGTACTCATTAGAAGTCAAACTACTATTAGTATACAAGACTTCCCCTTTTCACACAAAATTATGAGGATGGATAGTTGTACTTTTGTCCTACATAAAAAAGATTCTCTGTCATTTGAAAAATGACCGCAGCTTCTTTGAAAGGTTAATTGCAATGAGGTTTAGGTCTCACCTTTCCAACGTGCAAAGAAGTTTCAAAAGATTTTAGCAATAATTGAGATGCAAACAAACCTTTAATACAGTTCCAATGTTTCTTAGAATAAGAAGTGAAAGCAAGATCAAATGGAGGGTTTAATGACTTTTATGAAAATTATATTTGATCAACTTAACCCCTTAAGTCCCAAAGCCCTTTTTCCATCAAAAACCACTAAAAACTGCCATTTTTTTATAGCGAAGAGCAAAAAAAAGTTTAATGTGTTTTTTGCATATTTAACCATAGGATCTTGTACTACACTAGTGTAAGAATGTGTAGAAGAAATTTTAGAAACTTTGATTGTACAGACTGCAAGATATTTGCATTTAAAGTCAAGGAATCAAGTTTTTTTGCATCAACTACATTTTTTGGCTTTGAACCTTTTTAACCTAAATTTTTTGCTCTAATGATTTTGAATTTCTAATTTTATATGATGAAAAATTGAATTGAGAATCTATAAAAAAAAATTCAAGATAGAAACACTTTGTTTTCACTCATTAAAAATTTATTAAGTAGAAGGAGATTCAAGATTGAAGGAAAAATGAAATCATTAATAGCTCTAAGATACGGTTGAAATATACTAATTTCAATGGTGAGATTGTTCTAGCAAAAAATTTTAACCTTGTGAAACTTTTTTTCTCTTGAACTGTCAAAATTGAGTTCAGAAATAAATCCTATAAGTTATTTTTTCAAGAAGATTCTCTAGTTGCCTGAAAAAATAAGATTGTCCATAACTTTTGCATAACAAGTCCAAATGGAATGAATCAAAGCTTTCCATGTAGATGAAAATAAAATCCACATAAAACAAATTTTTAAAGCTTAAAATTTAAAATTTTTGTGAAGGATTTTTTTGCACGCCAAACAAAATTTGGAGTTTTTCTACCATAACTTTTTCTACCGGGCACCGATTGAAATAAAAATTACATTTTTGGAAAGCTAATGTGAATCTCTATCTTCACAAAAAAATTCAGGAAAATATTACAGGTATTGTGATTGTAGGAGCCTGCCCAAAATCCATTTTGTCCCCCAAAGGGACAATGGGACTTTTGGATTAACCTCAATGAACCCCATTTGAATACAAAAATATTTCATTGGACAAGGAGAGGCATTTTGTTTTGCATAACGTTGCGTTGTGTACTAAATATTAAAAAGAAGTCAAAAGAAGATGGGAGAGTGTAATGTGCCATCTAGCCATTGAAGAGATACATTGAGAGATCTATAAATTGTCATCCAATCATCAAGAGTGGCATTGAGAGATACAATGACTTACTAAATTGAGTCAATGTTAGGGACATTTGTATTCATAAAGCCATGGCATAAGAACAAATGAAAAAAAAATAAAAGTATAAATACAAACGTTAGGATGTTGTTGTTGGATGCCCCATTTAACCCTTCAAGTGGCACAGACCTGGGAAGTGGCTGTGCTCGGCCAATTTAACCCCTAATATACCAAGGCAGTTTCTGGCGCCAAAACCATTGAAAATTGCCATTTTTGCTGCAATCACTTCCTAAACCAAAAAACCTTTTTTCTTAAAATTTCACCATAGGGAATTGTACTTCACTTATCTTAGATCATGTGGTAAAAATTTCATATAGTTTGACAGTATGGATTGGAAGATATTAGCATTTGAAGTTAGAAAAAGAAGTTTTTGTGAACTGTGGCTTGCAATTTCAGGTGACTTTGACGGCCATTTGTGGATTTTTTTGCACTACACACCAATAAGTTAAAAAAATTTGTATTGAACATTTGAATTGAGAATCAGGGAAAAAAATTTCGGAATGTCAAAACTTGATTTTCACATATAAAAAAATTGTTAAGTAGAAGTAGATCCAAAGATGAATAAAATACTAAATTGTTAATAGCTCTTAAGTGGAATTAAAACACCATAATTGCAACAATGGGATTGTTCTTGCAAACAAACTTAACCATTTCAAAAAAAAAATTGAAAAAAATTTCAAAATTGCATTCAAAAATGAATTCTATAAGTTATTTTTTTGAAGATGCTTAGATTGCCCACAAAACAAGATTGTCCATAAATTTTTATGTCTGAGTCCAAATAGAATGAATCAAAGCTTTAAATGTAGACAAAAACATGATCTTTGAGAAAAAAAACGAAAAAAAAAAATTAATTTTTCAAAGTTTTTTTTTTCTGCTTGATGAATTATTTTCTTACTTCGGGTGGCATAACTTTTGCTATCGGACACCAATTGAAGAAAAAATTATGTTTTTAGAAAGCTAATGTGATATCCTATCTTTAAAAAAGTTTCAAAAAAAAAGGTCAAAATTTCAAGTTGTACGAGCCTGCCCGAAATCCCAAGTGTCCCCCAAGGGAACTTTGGTACCTTAGGGGTTAATTGCCCCACGGCACGCACGGCGAGGGCGAAAAAATGACTGGGCATGGTCAAATTTGATGAACACACAGCCAAATAGAGAGCTTTGCCCGCAGCTTGCTATCGACTACTTTTGTCCTTGTTTACAATTATTGAGGCACTTTTTGAATGTTCCAAGGCTCTTTTGTCTCCACATTGATGATGTGATGCAAGGTGGAACTATGGGACTTGTGCAAACCCGGTTCCTTGTGTTTGTAGCCCGTGTTGCGGTGGGAGAGAGGCGGGACACATAAACCAAGCTTGTTGAATGGGCTCGCCAAGTGGCCTTGGTGCCCTTGTTTGAGGAGTCTAAGGTGGCGATGCCCTAAGCTATGTGGTCCCTAGCCTTCATTTCTTATTTCTAAACTGCATTTGATTTCTTATTAAACTATTTTGGAGAATCACCGTGTGTATGGTGAAGTTGTTTGAAATCCATAAAACCCTGCCAAGAAGTGCATTCAAAAGGCAAGTAGATTATTTATTATACTCTCATTTTTATGCATGAAATCTAGATAATTGGTGATTATAGATTTTTCATTCATCGATGACATTATTCATTCATTTGTAGATAAGCATCTACGTTGGGCAATATCCTTGTTGTCAAAAAATCTAAAAAAAAGTATAGGCATTTCTCATTGAGCTTTGCCTTTCTCATCAGTCTATTTTTTTTTAGAACTCCTGATGCCTTGGTGATTGTCCAGTACATAATCATATTGAATTGTGTTCTTAATTGCAATGAGGTTTTGGTCTTACTTTTCCAATTGTAAGTTGCAAAGAAGTTTCAAAAGGTTTTAGCACCAATTGAGATGCAAATAAACATTCAATACATAGTCCAATGTCTTTTAGAATAAGAAGTGAAAGGACCCAATGGAGGCTTTTATGACTTTAAGGAAAATTATATTTAATCATCTTAACCTCAGTGAACCCCGTTTGATCGAATACAAAAGCCTTTCATTAGACAAGAAGAAGCATGTTTTTTTGCATACAGGGGGGTTATTTTAGTGTTATGTATTAAATACCAAGAAGAGGTTAAAAAAAAATAATGTGCGATTTAGCCATTGAAGATATACATTGAGAGATTTGTAAATTGTCACCTTTGGATCATTCAAGGGTGGTATTGAGAGATATAGTGACTCATTAAATTGTGAGTCAATGCTAGGGACATTTGTATTCATAAAGCATAGCACAAGAATGAGCAAAGAAAAGTAAAAGTACAAATACAAATGTGAGGATGTTGTTGTTGCAGAAAAACAAAACATCAACAAAAGTTTAGAAAATGCTGATGTTTTTCATTTATAATTTGAGCTCTACAAACTTCTATTGGTTGTTGAACTTCTCTTTAATGAGAGAATGACCACAAAGATGCAGTAAAGTTAGCCAACAAATAAAACCTCCAATTGAAAATAGAATCAAGGAATAATCTCCAAGATTGAATCCTCTAATTTTGAAGCATTACTATGAATCCATTAATCCTAAAGTCCCAAGGCCATTTTTCTATCAAAAATCACTCAAAATTGCTATTTTTGTTGCATTCATCCTAGAAATTAGAAAAAATACTTTATTTAGAATCTAATCGTAGGATCTTGTACTACACTTTTTTCAGATCATGTGGTAAAAATTTTGTGATGTTTGACTATACGAATTGAAGATACCAGCATTCAAAGTGAAAGAAAAAGTTTTTTTCAATAAGATGCTTTGACTGCCTGCAAAATAAGAAACTTTGTAACTTTCACATCACTAATCCAAACGGAATGAATCAAAACTTCTTATTTAAACAAAAATATAATCTATTAGAAGAAAATAAGTAGAAAATTTATTCCAATTTTTTATGGATTTTTTTTGTTGCCCAGTCTCTCATGTTTTGAGGTTATTGTAGCATAACTTTTGCTCCCAGGCACCAATTGAAATAAAAATTACATTCCCAGAACGTTGATAAGTTTTTCTATCTTATGGAAAAGTTTTACCAAAAATTGAGCTCATAGGAACCTGTCCAAAATCCATTTTGTCCCCCATAAGGACAATGGGACTTTAGGGGTTTAATTGAATTGCAAGACTAGCTATAACCAATCCAATGTTTTGATAATTCAATGTATTTAAGACCAACAATATTATCATGTGTAATTTTCTACATAAGTAGATGCCAAACCAATTGTTGTAAAATATAAATTTCAAAATATGCTTCGGGTGCTAAATTAAACTATGTATATAAACAAAATGCTAACTACAATCTCATATAAATGTTTATAAGTAATGCTATTTAGAAATGCATCATTTTTAGGGCAAGTATGATATTGGGCCTAGATAAGCAACGGGTTTGAATACACTCAAAATATATGTACAATACACTTCAAGAACACCCAAACTAATATAATATAATGAAAGATTCATAAATACCATTTTGTATTTTTTGTCTCTTTGGTTTTTCAAATACAATTGGATTTCAATAAATAAAAAAACTTAATCTTAGTATACGCTTTCATTTAATTAAAAAGTAGCTAAATGTTGCAATAAATTGTTAACAAAATAGTTGATATAAAAATACAAGACATCTTTGCAATTTTGTGGAGATCTTAGTGATACTTGTGTGAGATGTAAGAGAATAATAGAAAAAGGCAAATAAAATAAGTTTAATATAGATTATTATGCACAAGTCTCAAGTAAAAGTCACTTCCTATACTAAAATAAGGATTCTATGAGGTTTTGAAGTAAAGTTTAATTTTCATAATTAGAAGAGTGAAAGCATAATTTAGGTGGAATATCTCTATTTGAATTTTAAATGTTTCATGAAATTCATGAAATCTATAGTTATTGGAGCATGGTTTCTTTGAGTGAAAATTTGTTCACAACAATTCAAATAGAATCAATGGAATATTTGACATTTTGTTCCCCTTTTGCAATGGATGAAATTTTCTTATTTTCTAAGATAAAAACAACTAAATGGATATAAAACCCTGGGAGTATATCACTCTTTTTGGATGAATACTTGCACTTTGGCATGAATAAATTAGTCTTGATTCATATTTTGATATTATATCCAGGCCTATATACATAAATACCTTCATTGCTCCAACGTGTCAGAGCGCTCTTATAGGGTGGTGAATTGCATGTTCTAGTAGCTAAAAATATCTAAGGTAGGAGGTTCATAAATTGCCCTATTAACCTCTAAAGGACCATTTGTCCCCTCAGGAGACAATTTGGGTCCAGGCAGGTTTCTACTGTCTCAATTTTTAGTGATATTTTTTAGGATTTTTGAGGTTATATATTTTTGTGAGTGCTTTGTGAATAGATGATTTTAATTGACGCCCGGGAGCAAAAGTTATGCACAATAAGTATAAATGAAATTTGGTAGGCAGCACAAAAAAAATCACAGAAAGTCAAAATAATTTTTATTTTCAAATTTTGTTCTTAAAGATTATATTTTTGTCTACATGTGAAGCTTTGTTTCATTCAATTTGGACTAATAATGAGAAAGTTATGGACAATCTTACTTTTTTGGACAATCTAAGCATTTTCTTGAAAAAATAACTTATAGAATTCATTATTGAATGCAATTTTTAGAATTTTCAAAAAAAATTGTTAGACAAGGATAGATTTTCTTGCTAGAACAATCTCACCGTTGGGATTATTGTGATTCAGTTCAATCTAAAAGTTATTAACAATTTAGTTTTTTCTTCAATCTTGAACCCATTTCTACTTAATAATTTTTTAATGAGTGACAATTAATTGCTTTTTTTCCTAATTTTTTTTGGTAGATTCTCAACTCAACTATTTAACAGAAATAAATCAAAAATCAAAATCAATAGTGCAAAAAATTTGAACTACAAAGATTCAAAGCCAAAAAATCTAGTCAAGCAAGGTGCAAAAAAGTTTGTTTTCTTCACTTTAATGCATATATCTTACAATCTACATGGTCAAAGTTTCTGAAATTTCTTCCATATATTCATATACTAGTCAAGTATAAGATCTTATGGTTGGATATGCAAAAAAGAACAATTTTTAAAGTTCTTTTCTCTTTGCAATAGAAATGACAATTTTGAATGGGTTTTTTTATAGGAAAATCACCTTGGTCCTTTAGGGGTTAAGCCCTATCTAACTCATCAATGACAATAGTAGATATTTTAAGGAGCATGTCACTCATACCTAGGGACGCGTTTAGAGCCTAGTCGATTTAAAGAGCTCATACCTTAATGTATGTGTTTAGAAAGTGATTGATGGCGGTAGAGGTGTATTCCAAATTAGGGTTATAAAAAGTTGTTTTGTTTCAAGTGCAGTACATTGCGCACTAATTCATGTCAAGAATTTGGATTATATTGTTGAAGCTTGAAAGGTGGAGACAAACGATTGGAATTGCAAATTAAGGGTCGCTTCACATCTAGAGGCCGAGCCAATTTGCTCTGTCAGAGGCCCAAAATTCTGACTTTTGATTGGATAAATGATTGAAATCATTTCCGCTTTACACTTAGAGGCCGGGCCAATTTGGTGGAATGAAATTTTTATTCAACAAAGATATGATCTAACATAGCCCAAGCTTGCTGAATTTGATTCACCAAAAATGTGAGACCAATTATTAGCCTTGGGGCCAATGTCAAATTTCAATTAAATTTTTTTTAACAAAATATTATTTTTTCAACAAATCACATCTGTTGGATTTTATACAATCGGCCTCAAGGAGAATTGGCCTAGCCTCTAGGTATAAAGCGGACTTGATAAGAGAGAGAAGGGTTGGAATTTTCTAATTTTTATGAATTGGCTCGGCTTCTTGGCCTTTAGGTATTTTACATATGGATAAATTGGCCCTTTATTATAATCTTATTTTAATGAGTAATTGAAGACAGCCTCCGGCTGAAATTTTGTGCAATCATCCACCTCAAGAGGAATAGGCCTGGACTCTAGGTGTAAAGTGGCCCTAAGGTATTGGATTGTATTTGTGGTTAATCAAATGATGCATGGTCATTTCAATTATGCCAAGACAAGATTCAATAAAGTGTTGCAGGTCTTGCGGTTCTTTGTAGTTCTTTGCAATGCATTTATCAGATTTTTTATTTTTATTTTTATTTTTTTCTTAGTAGGGGAAGGGAGAAGAAATGAGTGGAAGAAGATTTGTGGGTGTAGAGATGGGAGTCAATTTAATCCCTAAAAAATCAATGTCCCTTTAGAGGACAAATGGGATTTTGGACATGTACCTATGCGCTAAATTTTTTTTCTGATTTTTGAAATTTTTTTGAAGATAGGAAAATTGATTAGCTTTGTGGGAATATAATTTTTTGTAATCGGTGCCTGGGAACAAAAATTATGCCCAAATAAGCTCAAAACATGGGAGAGGGGGCAATAAAAAAAAACTCAAAAATTTGAATGAAAATTTTTCTTCATTAATTGTATTTTTGTCTACATGTAAATCTATGATTCATTCCATTTGGATTTGTTATAAGAAAGTTAAGGACAATCTTGTTTTTTGGACAATAAGAACGTCTTTTTGAAAAAATAACTTGTAGGGTTTGTTTTTGAATGCACTTTTTACAATTTTCCAAAACAAAAAATTCCACATGGTTTAGTTTGCTTGCTTAAACAATCTCACCATTGGAATTAGTGCACTTAATTCCATCTTAGAGATATTAGTATTTTAGATTTTCCTTCTACCTTAGACCTACTTCTACTTAACAATTTTCTAAAGAATGAGAATTAGTTTTTTTTTCTTTTTTTTTTCTTTTTAGACTTTCAACTCAAATTTCCAACTTAAAAATTTAAAGCTCAAAACTTTGTAGTGCAAAATTAAAGCTAAGAAGGATCAAAGTCAAATAATCAAGTCCAGCAATGTCCTGAAAAACTTGTTTTTTTCACTTTAATTGTAGATATCTTGCAATCTGTGCTATCAAAAATTAAAAAAGAAATTCCACACATTTTCATACTAATTAGGTGTAAGATACTATAGTTAGATGGGCAAAAAAAATGATTTTCAAGTTTTTTTTTACTCCTTGCTATATAAATGGTCGTTTTGAGTGTTTTTTGGCTAAAAAAGGCCTTGGTCCTTTAGGGTTTAAGAAGGAAGTTATGGCTTGTGCTAGAGGTTTGGATAAGAAAGAGTAGCTCAACAAGATTGTTGTTTATATTTTTGGAGTGCAATTGAGCTTACATTTGTATTGAGGATTGGATTTTGTATAAGGCAATGCCCAAGGAGGAGGAGTCATTTTGCGATAAAAAGGAACTACAAAGAGGGCAGAGCTCAACAAGTAGGCCTTTTCTTAATTGTAAAATGCCCGACAACAAGAATCATTGACCAATGTAAAACGCGGCTAGGAAATTAATAGAATAGGATGAACATTTGAGATGAAAATTGGATGTCGGATAAAAAAGTGGTATTGCCCGATTATGCGGGAAAAACCACGTAATTAGGCATTACGACCTGATTGTGGAATAGAACCCACTCGCAAAATGAACAAGTGTTTTCTTGGGAGTGGTTTATGTAGTTGAAAGGTGAGTCAAAATTGGTGTCTTCAAATTAATGTGGGTTGTGTTTTAGTATTTTCAGATGTTCTTGAGAGAGTAAGTCAAATGGATCATTCTTTGCTTGGAAACAAGCACCTCCATGAAAAATACTCCAATTTTGAATGCAATCACTGGGAAAGATCAATACGAGTAAAGTTTTGGAGGATTTCACCAGTCTCACCATTAAAAAAAATTTCAGGCCTCAAAGAGCCTGCCAATTTTGCATAGCAACAATGCCATTTTGCATGGCAACAATGTCATTATATATATTTTATTTTATTCTTTATTCTTTATTTTGAATCTGACGTGGTGCTATTGGTGCAACATCAGCGCCAAGTCTGATTGCCTTTTTTTTTAAGTATTTTTAAAAATTTTCTATATTTGCACTGCGGAGGGGGGCAAAATAAAAAACTTACGGCCTTCTATAGGGTTCAGAATTTTTGTGATGCTGAACGGCCCTACTAGATAAAAAAAATGGACATAGACCACCAACTGCCATGTCCGGTATTTGATAAGGTAGATGCACCCCTGCACCAAATTCCATCACTATGTACCAATGGAGTAAATTTGAGAAAGAAAATGTGCATCACTAGTACATGAGGGAAGAGTTTTCAAAAGAACTGAAATGGATTTGTCTACCATAGGCTAAATTCAAATAAAGATTGCAATTAGCATCTCTATAACCCATCCAAACTACCTTTAGGTAGGCTGCCTCGAACCATCCATTTTTGTTTATTGCTTCAAATTAAATCAAGTTCATCTAATATTGGGAACACCGCTTTCCAAATCAAAGAGGGGATAGATTTTATTCTCTAGGGTAGTGAAATGACAATTTAAAAGTGTATCCAAATTAAATACATAGTTCCTATTATTATATTGCCATCAAGTATGTTGGCTCTTACTTATGTTTGAAAGAAGATTTTAGATATTTTAATATTTTTGGGAGACACTGAATGAAATAAATAAATCATGAGTTTTCAAAGTGCTAACTATGAGCATATACAAAATTGTGTTTAAACACACATGATCAATGGATATACATCTTAAACAAGCATATATAGGGGTAGATTTTGGTATTGAATATCTTAATTCTACTTTGAGAACCACTTCTTTGAGTGATTACAAAAATGTCACATCTTTGAAAAGCACTTATGAATTTGATGGACTGAAAGAAATGGAAAAATGATGAAACCAAAACAAGTATTTAAATGCAAAATATCTCTTTTCTATCTATACAATTCCTTTCAATGCATGATAGGTGTTGTATGGTCCACCTAGATCCAAAACCAATGATGACAAAAGCTATCAATTTAGGCACAAAGTATTCACCTATTGCTATCCCTATGGCTATGCAAATGCTTTGAATGCATGACAAACATAGAATGGTCCACCTAAACCCAAAAACCAATGGTAACATGAAAGTATAAAGTATCCATGTCTATCACTATACAAATGCTTTCAATACATGGTTGGCATAAAATAGTTCACATATACCTAACAACAATGGTGACACCCAAGGATTCATTTAAATCCAAATATCTCAATTGCTTTCAATATGTAGTGGCACAGAATAGTCCACCTATATCTAAAGCGATGGTGACATCAAAACACACATTTAGATCCAAAGATCTCAATTGCTTTCAATACATAGCGGCACAGAATAGTCCACCTACACCTACAAAGATGGTGGCATCAAAATACACATGTAGATCCAAAGATCTCAATTGCTTTCAATGCGTAGCGGCACAAAATAGTCTACCTACACCTAGCATCAAAATACACATTTAAATCCAAATATCTGAATTGCTTTCAATACGTAGCGGCACAGAATAGTCCACCTACACCTAAAGCAATTGTGGCATCAAAACACACATTTAGATCCAAAGATCTCAATTGCTTTCAATACATAGCGGCATAGAATAGTCCACCTACACCTAGCATCAAAACACACATTTAAATCCAAATATCTCAATTGCTTTCAATACATAGCAACATAGAATAGTCCACCTACACCTAAAGTGATGGTGGCATCAAAACACACATTTAGATCCAAAGATCTCAATTGCTTTCAATACGTAGCGGCAGAGAATAGTCCACCTACATCTAAAGCGATCGTGGCATCAAAGCACACATTTAGATCCAAAGATCTCAAATGCTTTCAATACATAGCGGCACAAAGTAGTCCACCTACACCTAGCATCAAAACACACATTTAGATCCAAATATCTCAATTGCTTTCAATACGTAGCAGCATAGAATAGTCCACCTACACCTAAAGTGATGGTGGCATCAAAATACACATTTAGATCCAAATATCTCAAATTGCTTTCAATATGTAGCAATACAAAATAGTCCACCTACACCTAAAGCAATGGTGGCATCAAAACACACATTTAGATCCAAATATCTCAATTGCTTTCAATACGTAGAGGTATAGAATAGTCCACCTACACCTAAAGTGATGGTGGCATCAAAACACACATTTAGATCCAAATATCTCAATTGTTTTCAATATGTAGCAATACAGAATAGTCCACCTACACCTAAAGCGATGGTGGCATCAAAACACACATTTAAATCCAAATATCTCAATTGCTTTCAATACATAGCGGCAAAGAATAGTCCACCTACATCTAAAGCAATGGTGGCATCAAAACACACATTTAATCCAAATATCTCAATTGCTTTCAATACATAGTTGGCATAGAATAGTCCACCTACATCTAAAGCGACCTTGACACAAAAACACATTTAAATCCAAATATCTATCCTTGTGGATACATGGACACAAAACCTCAAATTTAAACTTTTTTAATATATGGTTGGCACAAAAGTTCACCTATACCTAAAAGCAATGGTGACATGAAAGCACATATTTAAATCCAAATATCTATCCCTATGGCTATGGTGACACAAAACCTCACATTTAAGCTTCAGTAGAACATGGTTGGCATTTAATAGTTCACATATACCTAAATGAGATGGTGACACCAATGAAAGCACACATTTAAATCCAAATATCTCAACTGCTATGTGGCCCAGAATAGTATATTTATATCTGAAAGCACACATTTAAACCCAACTATCTATCTTTGTGGCTATGCAAACACAAACCTATCTATCCCTATCGCTACAATAATACAAACCTCACATTTAAACCCAACTATCTATTCCTATAGCTATGCAAATGCTTTCAATGTATGCCAAATATGAATGGTCCACCTAAACCCAAAAACCAATGGAAAAAAATCAATGCAATAATTTGGATCCAAAGTATCTATCTCTATGGCTATGCAATTACTTTCAATGTATAATTGGCATGGAATGCTCCATCTAAACCAAAAAACCAATGGTGATACAAAAGCAAACATGTAAACCAAAAGTTTCCATATCTCAGGATATGCAATTGCTTTCAATGCGTAGCTGGTACAAATATCTACCTATACTCAAAAGCCATGGTGATATGAAAACACACATTTAAATCTAAACATCTATCCCCATGGCTATGTAATGGCTTTCAAAGTATGAGAGGCTAAAATTGGTCTTCCTACGGTGCAATCCAACCAATCCACTTCCAACCATTTAAGTAATTATGCATATTTGGAATGTAGATTTTTTGAATGTAGAATTTTTTTTGTGTCCAGAAATAGAATTTGGAAGGCTTGCATATTTTTCTAGAATTTTATTACAAAAAACGTAGTTACTATGAATTTTTTAGTGAAAGATTCTCTTCGACTTATAATGGTGATATAGACCTTTCTATTTTTGACCATGGGCTGATTGCAAAGTCGACCAAGGTCTGGTTGCAATATTGAGAGCCTCGTAGCCAATCATAATGCGCCACAACTGCTCCTCAAAGTGCACCTCAATTAAACAATCTATGGTCAAAAAGAGAATAGCCTATAGGTTGAAAATGGGGGTCAGTTGGAAATGGATCGGCTTTCTTAATCCCAAAAAACAATGGCAAGATCAAAGCAAAAATATAAGCCCAAAGTATCTATCCCCATGGCAATGCAATTGCTTTAATGTATGAGTGGCATTAAGTGGTCCAACAAAACCCAAAAGCCATGATTGACACCCTTCCACTGATTGTGCATTCAACATCAATTTTTACAACTTTAAGAGATAGGGTTTAAGGGAACTATTTGCATCATTAGAGGTTCATTTGACAAAACTTGCCAACATGTGGCTCATTCACTATCTTCAACAACTGGTCCAAGATAAGAAGTGGACATCCTTTGCAAGGAAGTGAGTAATAGTTTTCAACATTCAAAACTCATCACATTTCATATTTTATGATTAGTAACTCATCGCAATTTGGCAGTGAAGATTCACCTTCCATCAATTACACAATTGAGAAGAAAGGGTTTCGTTGAATTCATCCTTTAAGTGATCCCTCCAGTGCGCTCTATTAAGTGATCTCCCATTGAAAGCACACTCCTATATTAATAAATAGTATCCTCTACCTCAGTGTTTGCGTCGGCATTGTTTGAAGACAGGACTCGAAGAAGAACTCAGTTACTGATATGTTCCCCTGGTGCTCCTACCTCCAGGCATGACGGCTGAGTCACACCAAACATGGACACGCAAGTGGTGAGTGAAGTATTCAAGAAGAGAGACTCGAGTGAGCACTTACATCCACACCTGAAACAATCAACAATAGCCGCTAGTAGTTAGTTAAATGAGAGCTAGTCCATTTTATCAAACTGCCAATTGAAATCAAAATTGTGTGTTCAAATTATTCTACATTGGAGGTGGGGTGACATTTCTATCTATATAAGACAAGATAATTCAATCAAAGAAATCCCTCTTTTTGTCTAACATGACTCCCTTTCATCGATCCTCTATCTCAGGTCCATCGCTGGTTACTTTATAGTTATGTCAACTTATCAATGACAATTTCTCCGACAAACTTATCTTCTAATTGAATTTCACCAACTCACAATTACATAATATTTTGCAACGCTGCTGAATAATTTTAAGCATTGCACTGCTGAATAACGTTATTCAGCAGTGCAACGCGTAAAATTATTCAGCAACCGCATTGGATTTCATAGAATCTACTGTTTTAAGTATTATACAAGAGATATCCAACACATATTAATGACAACTGATTAATAATAGGAATTAGTATAATTGCTAGTTTGGCTCAAAATCTCTGGACTCTTACCTGAAACTCCACAATATGGTCATTCATGTCCAACAACTGCTTGCTTGTGGCCTTCCGCACCGGCATCTTGTGTGCTTCCACCTGGGCAATCATTGGGAGCAGTTGATAGGTAGTCACATATGAGCCAGTTTGTTTCCGAAATTGCCAATTTGAAATGAAAACCTTCACGCAAACTACTAAAGAAATTGCTATTTCAAGTAAAAATACAAGAAATAACCTAAATATGTCAATAAAAACTCATTAACTTTTGTTCCCAAAACACTGCACCTGCGTCTGCAGCAAGTTGGAAATCTTCCGGGCTTGGAAAAACGGCCTTACCATATTCTCTCCCACCACATCGCAATGGTACATCAGCCTCACCTACACGACCAGTCCAAGCAAAAATGGTCAGACTTTTTAAATATTCTTGTTGAGAAAAAACGAGAGGATGTATTATTTGCATGCCATATGCAAAAGTTATAAGGGTTCAAAATTTTATTAGTACATGACCTCAAACCGACATACATTTTGAAGTTGAAGTGGCGCACACCAAAAAATGTGCAAGATTCTGGGGCATTACATTTAAGTAAAAGTTGCAATTATATACTTCTACCTTATCCAAGGACGGATTTGGCTTTTGCTCCAACTGCATCCAAACAGTGATTTTTATTTATTTTCATGTGAATTTTATCCAATTTGCTAACCTCCAGCAACTAATAACCTATTCCTAAGTAACTAGGCAGATTTAAAACATTATTCTGCAATATATCTATATATATTGAGAGCAAAGCATTCATGAAGGATCCCATGAATCAATCCCAAAGCGGGGTCAAAGTTGAGCATTAAAAAGATGAACAGTACCCAGAAGTCAGAAATTAGATCTAAGAGACAAAAGGGAGCCCCCCCAACACTGGTATAAACGCTATGAAGTTGACTCACAATCACAACTTCCAAAAGGTGAAAAAAATCAAGGCCACTTACGTGCACATGGTCGTAGAACGTGCCAATTCGCTGGATCTCATTGCTGGCACGAATCACAATAACGATGACTGCTGTGAGCAACTGAATGGGTGCCGAGGAAGAACCATCTTCATGATCTCCGTGGTGAGTAGTCTCCTTACTACTATTGGAAAATGATAAGTTGAAATTGGACGCCGAGAATTGAGTCAAGGTCAAGCTGACAATCTCACATTCCGGTGGCCGTGGAATCACGAACTCCGCCAGTACTGCCAACCCAGTATTGCATGTGTTCATTGCATAAATATAATTAAAAAGACAAAAAGCCTTCATATGACCTACTCAAAACAACCTTAAAAAACATGAAATATGAGGTCCAATTAGACACTTCGTAACGGAGAGAGTAGTTGGTGAAATATTCTATATTTTGTAACAACTTACTTACATTTGAAACAGTTTTGGGCTCGTTTTGACAAAAAAATCAGTAGCAAATTCTACACTATTGGCAGAAGCTCCTATACTTAAGTTAGCAAGGAATTTTCTCTTCAAAACTGTGTGCAAAAAAAATTCACTGTTACCTGCTTCAGCTCATAACCGCAGCGCTTGTTGCTGGGAGCAGCAGCCGTGCTGTCGACGGCGCTGCTTAGGCTGCCCACGCTGCTTTGTGGAGCCTGTCTGCAACTTCGCACCACCTCGACCACTCTTCTGGGTAGCTGCATGAGTTGTGCTGCCTATTGGGATTTATATCTACTCCATGCCTATTCAATCTAAAATATTTACTTCGTGCATTTCTGTGTCCACAGGTAATCGAAACCTCCTTGGGCGCATAATCTTAAATGAAAGATTAAATAATTCTTTTTCAAAAAGCAACCCAATCGCTGCTCAAGATTATCTGAGTTTCGTCCACTAGTTGCAGATATCATAGATTATTCTGGAATTGGAGTGCAGTAGCCAACCATAACCACGATGATTTTGTGACTTGCTCCACATGCAGGGTAGTGAAGATGATCAAGAGAATTGCTAAAACAGATCACAACCCCTGCTTTTTCTAGCTTAAGTGTAAGAAGATACAAAACGGGTGTCAACCTCACAATTACTGCTCCATAAATTGCAAATGTGTTACCAAAGTGGACACAATTCAACTCTTCTTTTCTCAAAGCACTAGCCCCTCGTAGAGTTTTGCAATGCAATTCTGAAATCAGATCTAACATTCCCTAATCCTCACCCTGGTGAAGACATGATCAAGGTCTGAAAACCCCTACAGTTTCTTGTGCACTATCGATGGCGAAGCTGCTGTTATTCTAGCTTTCTCAACACCAGTTGCAATTGCACAAAATATTGACTTCAAAGAAGCTTAAGTGAAGAAGATAATTGAGAAGTTTCTTACCTCAAGGGAGACTAACACAGGGTAAGGAGGTTTATAGGTGAACCGGTGGAGGGTCATTTTCCATCTTCGAGAAATCGCACTCCATTGGTCACTGCGTGGAGTTCCAGCATTAAGTGCTGCACCCCTGCAGTATTAAACTGGCGAGTCCAACGTTGAAATGTGAGTAGGAAACCCGTGGTGCTTGGGAGCTGGACTAAATGCCAGCTCAGTCTAGGGTCAGAACTCCGTAACAAAGGAAGGTAGAACCTCGTGCCACCACAGCTGTGTCCTGCACAAGTACACTCTTGGTTTGCCCACCTCTAACTGCCACATTATTATTAAAATGGTTATCATTCCTGTACAAGTCGGTAATAAAAAACCAAAAATAGAAAGTCTACTTCAAATGTATGACTTAATCCCAGGCTCCTGTGGTAATCAGAGATGCCTGTGAAAACACAATGCACAATTGGAAGGTTGGCTCTCAATGCTTAGGGTTTAGGTAGAACACTCTAAGCATGCCACTAATCGAAAGCAGCTGGACAGGTACACACTCTGAGTTTGCCCAAGTGTGAGAAATGAATGCCGCCAGAAGGAAAACAGAAAGTGCGTTAGAGGGGCAGTTTCCCCAAGCTGTCATATCAATGAGGTCGTAACAGTACCATAGCCCAGAAGTACTGGTTGATTCTCCAGAGAGCGAGCTAGAAGTGCTAAACTGATTGCTACGACTACTGAACATTCTAGGCAAAATAATAATCAAATCTCAATTTGTATCATGCACCACCAGTATCGGCTTTCTTCGTTGTCATTGAACTTGACATAGTCACCCAATGGGAGCAAGCATTTCTAAGGTCTTCACCCCGAGGATCTGTTGTCCTCGTCTTGTAAAGTCATTCCAAGAGCCGGTTTTGGCAACCCTAGCAGTGATTCCTTGATTAGTACATCTTCTCCTTGTTCTGCAGCCATGCGACTTGCTTCGTAGTACATGTGATTGAACAACGCTCGTGCAGCCCTGCCAGAAAATTAAAAACGGTATGCAGTTCAACTTTCCGAAACTGCTACAACGTTTCACGGCCAATACATCATCCGGCTAAAACAAAATAAATATCCGCGCTATCAATGTACATGCCACAGTTCATGCCACTGCTATTTGATATCATTCACAATTTAATGTTGAACCAAAACAGCGTGCTAGAGTGAAATAATTGTCCATAGTTAGATTGTGTACACTGGGACAACATCACAACATCACACTTTTTGAGCGAATAGTCAATCAACAAGTGTACATTCAACAAGTGGTCAATATGAGATCCAAACCTCAATACATGGAATTCATCAATAGGTGCACTAATATATGGAGTTTGGATTAGCATTAAACCTACAAAATAGTGCATCATAAAGTAAATAAGATAAGTGGCGTAATGAAGAGGATAAGATTGAGGAGGAAAAAACCAGTTAAGGTGTAAATTATACAAGGTGAGCAAACTTACGCTTGTTTCTGTTCTTCAATTTTTTGAGGATCAGTCTCGTGCATATTTCTTCTGAACTGTTCTCGCACGAGAGATTTCAGCACCACTTTATTTCCATGCTGCCCACACGCACTTGAAGTTAGCACAGCAGAGCAATATCCAAATAGGAGGGATTCCTTAAACACACCTCAGTCACGGGGAGGGACCTGAGAAGGAACAAATAAAGCAGTGACAAAGATTAAATGTGCCTACAATTATAATCATTACTGCAGGGCATCCTTTAACCTGAATGGTGGGAATAAAAGCCTTGCTGAAAGTCTAGCCAACAAACTTCACCAGTTACTGTTAACACTGAGAATGAGAACAAGCGCATTGGCGTGCAAGCAGCGCATTGGTCATAGCTTATTAACAAGCTATCACAAGCATGATTTGACCCAGAAATGAGCAAGAAATCTCAAAAAAAACAAAAAACACTTGTTGTCTCATAATTGCCATGCGCCTTTTATTGCATCTTTGTGATCTCAATACTTTATATCAGGAGCCATATTGTAGCTCATTAGAACCGCATTCTCAGTAGTTCTCCCACAAAATATAAAATTCTAAAATATATTCATGAATATTCATATATATAAACAACATTCGATTCAGAATTGAGCACACAAAACCTCAATTGAAACTCGAAGTACAGTCATTGATTACACTACCAGGGCCTTTTGCACCCTACCTCCGGTTCAACAAAAAAAAGCTTTCAAACCCTAATCCCTGAACGATTCACAGGAAACACTCCTCCTCCGATACTCGAAAGCTTAACCACAAAGTTCCAATTTTGCCACAAAACGTAAAGCTGAGAATTAGAAACACAGAGCACAAATAACAGAAGCTTGGCAATTTATCTACACCGCAGAGAAAGGTCGCACCTGATTGCCTACGAAATCCGCCCGTCGCATGCATTCCCGAAACAACTGCACAAATCGCAATTTCAGCAAATTTCCCAAATTCATCATCAAATCGACAACCTGGAGCTATCTGCTCAATCTCCAGGAGATCTAAGCTTAGATTATTGTGTTTTTGATAGTAATGTCACAGCCCGTAAACCCTAGATTCTGCGAAGAAAGCAGCGAGAGACATACGCAGCGAGCACTTTCGGCAATGTGGGCAGGAATGCCGTGTTGCAGCATGATGAAAAAGCTCTGAACGTGGTGGCTCAGAAGACAAAGGGAAACCGATTTGAGGGAAGCTCCAGTAACTTAATGCGACGTTCGTGAATGGCCACAATGTTGCAGACGTTGAATGCAATGCGAGATGGAGACGGTGCTCGAAGAAAGCTTCGAAGAGAAAGAACTCCGGTTCCTGAGGTTTTTCTTTTGTGGGTTTAAGTTATAGGGTTCAGGGTTCAGGGTTTTTAGGGTTCTTACTTTGACAGAGGTTTAGGTTCTCTATAAATTTATTTTTTGAAAACTTGCTTGCAGTAAGTTAAGAACTCCCTGTGCATTTCAGTATCAGCCTTACGGTGAAAACATCCAAAATCGTCAATATAAGCAATTCAGCATCGTTGGAGGCACCTTTTTGTAAAAAAAATATATTTTTGTGGTATTAGCAAGTAAAATCATGAATATTAAAAAAAAAATAGATTTTTCAGATGTGGGATGTAATTTCTATGATTTTTCACCGATTATAGATTATAGATTTTTTCACTAATATTTTGCCAAAGTTTTCAAATTGCAACTAGTTTCTTTCCCAATTCCACCAGCTAACTTTGAATTAGCCGCCGGTTCTTCCCAAACGTAGCTTTACAATTTAAAGTTTTTTCATTTATATAGGTTTACAATTTGAATTTCACCCCTAATGTGTTGCAAGGAAAATTTTAGCATCCTTTTTCAACACTAAAACATTGTAATCTTGCAATCCGTGTGCCCAAATGACTACAAATTTGCTTCATACCATCTATAATATATATACTACAAGATTGTACGGTTGAGGTTTCTATACCTTAGTGTAATTTAAATCTATAACACTTCAAAAGCAATCATGTTTTTTTACTTAGGGATCCTTAGGAGAACTAAGTTCAGCCAACTCATTGAACACTTGATGTAGCAAAAAGATAAGTGGTTCAATAACTTCATTCAAATTTCTTCTCCACTCAGATGGTCAATGCAAAAGTTGGGCAAGTTTGTTGACTATTCTTCCTACTAATACTCAAAATATTGGAGGAGGGATTAAATTTTGAAGAGCTTTGAAATTTTAAGAATCTCTTTTGGTAGTCTCTCCTTGTTGCTCCCTTGTTTCCTTCTAGTTTTTTTCACATGAAAGTTCTAGGTTTTCTTACTTAACATGCCACTTGTGTAAATGTGAGGCTCAATCTTTTGCCTTAAATTGCAATTCTAATGCCCACTATTGTATTTGTATTCTTAGCTCCTAAATAAATATAGAGATACTTTGGAGGAATTACGATCATTTATTATGATTTTTTAAAGTTATTCTTACTAAATTTAATATGACTATTTAAGAATAAAATCTATCATTGGTATTGCTAATGTGTTCATTCCTAGTTTATTGTAGTGTTTGAGAACCAAAATTGTTTCAAGATACTTGTTTCCAAAGCAAGGCCAAAATCTTCATCTATATTTTTATTTTAACAAATCCAATCATAGGATCCTTTAGTGAATTTGATTAAGTATATTCTTCCAAAATTTTAGAGTGAACATGCGAATTCAATTTACTTAAACATCCAAAAGTAGATATTTTAGCCCTTCCAAAGATGAAGTACTATCTTTCAACATTTTAAGGAAAAAACTTGTATGTCCTATAACTTGTGAAATTTATTCAGTATGTGACAAAATGAATTGAGATTTTATGAAAATAAACTTAACTTGAAAAAACTTGTATTCATCTTTAAGAAAATTACGAACTAGAAGTGGTACTCAATGAAAGAAAAAACTAAATTGCTAAAAACTTGTACAAAAAATTGGATATTGTAAATCCTAGTGGTGAGAATGCTTTAATAAAAAACATACATCCTCTATTTTATTGTTTTGATTTTGAAATTTTCAAAATTGAATTCAAGAAATACCTTTATATTTTTTTTCTACCTTCATTGTTTGCAAAATATAACTCTTTATTATTTTCACCTCATTATTTGGAATTAAATGGTTCAATTAGTGGGTCTTACAATTGGCTACCTTATAGTAAAATGATGAATTTTGAATGAAGTTACTACACCTAAAATCATCCTTATAAATAATTATCCATGATATTCTACAAAATTAATTCATATCTTATAGTCACAGGACTACAACATTGTCTAAATATTTGCTAATAATAGAAATAATTTGATAATGTTTTATGATATATCATTACCTAATTAATTTCAACTCTTATAATTTGGATAATCCATTCTCACCCAAACCATTAGGTTTACATCCTAGCATCTTTAAGGGACAATTGATCTAATAGAATGGAATACATCATTAAATTTCAAAAATCTATATTTCAGAAAGTAAAAATGAAAATGAAAAGTTCAAAATTACAAGATGAGTTTTTTAGAACTCTATTGAATTTCAAAGTACACATTGTAAATGCATGCCATAATTAAAACAAGAATCTATAAACATTTGAATCAATGGACAAAACAAGATTCTATATACTTGAGACACATTTGCATTCATTTATTATTCAAAGTTTAAACACCTAACCATTAAATATGAAACTCTATGGAAGACAAAAAAAAGTCTGATTGATGACTTTCAAGGTCACCAATGAGTTGAAGAATGCACCTTTCCATTTAGGAAGTTGATTGTTTTTTATTTCTACCTTGATGATAGGCCATGTATTTCTACATGTTCATAAGAAGTTAAGAAACTATATGTTTATGGTCTTACATCAATATCAACAAAAAAAAGAAAGAAGGAAAGAACTATAAGGTAACTACACCTAAAATCAACCGTGTTCTAATTGCGACCTCTATCTAGGAAGGACTGACATGTTGCTTGAAGTATGTTCTATTGTCAATGATGAGTTAGGTCGGCTTAATTGGTCGCTTTAAGAGCATACTACCTTAGTTCACTTTAAAATTGGCATGAACGAAGAGTACATTCATTCAAATCCCCACACCAAAATGCACAACATTGTAAGAGAAAGTACTTTTAGTTTATATTACACCTGGTATCATAAAGAACGTTATCACAAAGAATATTAACATCTATTGATGCTCTACCAAGGTAGTTAGTATACAATCTAACACATCATTTATTTCACTACTAAACTCAAACACGTCAATCAAGGTCTTTAAATAATGAATTTAGACTCACTATGTAAATGGAGTGGAAACTACAGGTGGTGTTTGTTGGCTTTGAACCAAAGAGCAATATGCTTTGTATTAATAGAAGCTACATCTACAATGAATGTAAGGAAGTTTGAGTAGGTTGCAACTCAAAAACCTACTCAATACTACATTCAATAGTACATTTAGATCTTCTTAATTTGATTATCTCTAAAATGATATTCTAGGAACATCTACAAAGCCTATCACATTATCATGGACTTTTGTAGAAGTATCATGAATTCAAACTATATGATTGTTGATCAAATTCTCAACCAAAGTAAGGAAATTAGAGTGTACACTACAAGACAAGGAGTTCAATGACTATATTGCTGATGTACATGACTATTCTCTTGTTGTACAAGGTGTGAACCAAAGAATACCTGTGGGCTAAGAGCCTCTTATACCATAGCTACGTATTTAGATGTACCCTACATCATGCAAGGTCTCCACAAGAAGCTCATTCCATGTATCAATGGGCCCAGGAAGGCACCAATGCAAACAATCCTTTTGAATCCGTTGCCCTGTGATCTTATTCGAGAACGGGTGCGGGGTCCTATACACATTTGGGTGGCCATCAGGTCGCTCTTGCGCAAGGTATGTGATATCTAGTAGCCTCAATCGTTGTTTCTCAGAAGCACTTAAAGCACCTGCAAGGTTTACCAACACTTTGTAGTTTACAATTGGCCAATCTGCTTGATCATATTATGAACCATGCTTCCCAAATCTAATGCCTAGCTACACGAATGGAAACATGATCAGTGTAGACCAAGAAAATGACCACTTGCCAATTTCACCAATCATGGATCTTCTTGTGGTCTCTTCTCTAGTCTATGCAAACCATGTTTCTACTAGAATTAACACCTCTACAAAAATGAAAAATGGTTATGTTGACATGCTAATTATTATCATCAAAAATTGAAGGTTCCATAGAAGATATGCTACTTAGTATCATCACAAATTGACATACTTACCCGTGACATTCTGAAACACTTGGATTTGAACTTGATACATTGCATTATTCATGTCTGATATGGGCACACCTCCTGGTTCCGTGCGCAAACATTGGCCATTGCTGCTCCATGACCCCCCCTCAAAATGATCTGGAGCAAAAGAGCGCAAAATTGTGGTACCCGTGAACCCCGGTACAGACAAAAACCCTCGCAAGATGTTATGGATGGCCATGCGGTATGGGTTTGTGAACCCTAAATCTGTACACTCCGGCATTCCGGGCCATGTGTGGCATCCGATGTTTTGACCATTTTGCATATAATAGGCAAACTTGAACCACCATTGTCCTGAGCATCAAGCAACAAAAAACCATAAGGGAACATGAACGCAGATGGGCATTGGCCACCCTAAGTATCCAAATGTTCAAAAATGGTTGCTTTCATATCTGAATGAGTTGAATAAATCATTAAGAAAGCTTTTGAAGGTATGTAAATGTATTTATAGAAAGAAGAAATCATACAAAACATTCTTGAATCCCCAATGTGTTGGTCCTTTCTTCTATAAGATATTCCTTCTATAATACCCACTATAAATCATTGAATTCAAGTTTTCATGCTCTACTCTTCCACAAAAGAAGGTGATTCAACAATCCAAAGTAAGCTCCCTATATCTAGTTTGGGCACTTCTAAACCAAGAAGAAAATACCCTACATCAAGATAAATTAATTAAGAATGTCAATGTCAAATGTCTTGAGAAAAGATAAATTATAGTTGTTTGAAAGTACAAATATGATTCTCTCACCAAAACAGATGAAGATATGTTCAAAGGATTAAAAAATTGCCCAAAAATTTGAAAAATTGTTTATACATATGGAAGATTATGATCATCTGAAATAAAATAAAATAATATTGAAGTCTTAAAAACTAGGCTAATTGAAATGCTAAGCACTTCAAAGCCATATTCTTGATGGCGGATGGTGTACAAAGTGCTTCAAGGTGTTGTTTCGTCCAAAATAAGTTCTCATTCATCCAAATAATGCTAAATTCAACCTTTCTTTTAAGACCAACTAATGAGATTGAGGTAAGCAACATATTTATACAAAAGTACCAGTACCACCAGTTGCAAAATTTGCAGCACCAAACTCTATAGCAACAGCTTCGTTCTTTAGATTCCAAAACGTGAATGAAAACGTGGCATGATTTCGTGACACTGCATATTATACAAAGATATAAGGGAAAAAAAAAGGTACCAACCTGTAGAGATCTGTAGAATGTCAATGCTGGGCAAGCGTTTTAGCAAAGCTTCGTCGAGTCGATCAAGGTGAACGTCTACTCCAGTGTCTGTTGCATTGTTGGGCAGCGTAATCTGTCTGTAATCCACGTGCACCAGGTATGGAGACCAGTACACTGCCATTGTGAAGTTATATTCACGAAACACAAACACGTTGTCTCGATCGTCTGGAGCTTTATATGTGCTCTCAGGCCTCTCACTCTGCCACATGCCAAACAACAACAAAACCCATACAAACAACAAACAAACAAAGATCAGTTGACAAACTATCATTGCATGAGAATATGAGATAAAATAAAATGCTTCGATGGAAGGTAGGATGCACACCTTCTTATTTGGAACTCAAACTAAGTACGGTAGGCATTTTATGAGTGAAGGCAATGAAACTGAAATGGAATGGAAAGAAAAAACTCAGGAGGACATGGCAAGAGCAAAGGACAAGTACCTGGGACAAAAGGCAAAGGAGGGATTGGAATTGATTGCGTGCAATGGAGTCGCCCACAAAAGCCATGGACCGGTTTCGCATGGCGGTTAAGAAGGCTCGGGGTTGGATTTGAGGCAGGTCACATTGCTCGGGTTGCCACTTCCAATACAAATACCCAGTGTCGGGCCGTCCATTTTTCATACAATTCTGGGCTTCCAGAATGAAATCACAAGTTGCGTTGGTATACGCCGGTGGCCGTGTGTCGGGCACCCAACTCCCTTTCAACAAGTTGCAACTCCCTGCATTGCAGATCACACAGCACAAGTGCTCTGCAAAGTGAGCTTCCAGACAAGACGCAATGTTGGTATTCTCCTATACCCTAAAACCCTAAACCCTAAGTATCCTAAACTCACAAAGCTGTGCCAAGACACATTAATATAAACTAGGTAACGTGAAAATCGAGCCTTCTCCTTCTGAGAAATAATATATGTTGAGGCATGGGAGTGCAAAGGATGTATCAAGGGTTATACTTTCACGTTATTAGACATAACCTCAACGTTATCAGTCCCATTTTCGGTGCCCAGAATTGCGCCAATTTTATCGGAAACTGACAATGAACACCAGAAAAGACTCACGCCAGCAAATGTGTAAGAACACAGTAAGTCAGCAATCACCTCCTTTGCTTGCTTCGGTGGAGAGACCCTGACCCTCTATTGTTATGATGCTTTGCTTGCTCGGCAGACGACTGCTGGAATTATCCTCTGGAATTTTCTGCTTTGAGGTATCAATAGAGGCATTCGCATTTTGAGAGGTTAAGTTCCTAAGCGAGTCTGATGCTGTCAAGTTAGCCAGTTCCCGATTTGGGAACCCTAGAGCAGGTCTTGTTTCGTTTGCAGATGTCACACTAATTGGGTCCTGCTTTTTGGCCTGCTCATCCTTAGCCACTGCATCTGATTCTAAACTTACTTCTACGGGTTCTGCACTAAGGTTTTCAGTGGTATTTCCAGTATTTTGAAAGCTTGGTTCCATCTCGGTGTCAAAGCTTTCTTCTACAGGCTGGTTTCCAGTGGTGTTTCCAGTACCTTCAAAGCTTGGTTCTACCTCAGCGTCAATACTTTCTTCTACAGGCTGAGTATTAAGGCTTTCTGTATTGTTTCCATTACCTTCAAAGCTTGGTTCCACCTCAGTGTCAAAGCTTTCTTCTACAGGCTGTTGACTTATGCTGTCTGTGGTGTTTCCAGTACCTTCAAAGTTTGGTACCACCTCGGTGTCGTTTCTATTTGCACCGCTGTCGATTATAGTGGCGCTTGTACTTCCCTGCGCGGCAACAAAGCTCATTAAATCTATATGCCGAATGAGGCTCACAGCTGAATGCCTTGAATTGCCTGCTGTGTGCAGATCTTAATAAAAGAAATTTAAGCAGGGTTCAAAAAGATTAAGAGTGCTAAACATGAAGAAAATCTTCATCATGCTTCGTGAAGAGGTCGCCCTATGATCACACTCATAATGTGAAGGTTTCCATATGACTCTCTCTTTTATAATGTCTAATAGCTCATAAAATAGTCTAATGGCGTTATGTAGAGTGCATCCTATGCGGATTAGATAGCATACCGTAAGCGGTATAAAACTCGCCAAAGGTCGTCCCTTAAAAAACTCTGTTGGGTCACCAGGAGTGGCAAAGTACATGTAGGAGCTTGTGATTACTAAAGGCATGAAAATGGCGAACGTGATTACGAGCTTTCTCCGGTTCATAACGCAAAAGTCCTTCCCGGAGGTGATTACAACAGGCTCTGCCATATCGAAGCTGCTCATTTGTTGGCCACGCCCCACCTTGAAGTCCCAAGTACACTTTCAGGTTCTACGCATCTTGTGCATACCTGGTGATGAAGAAACGCGCACAATGCATTAGAGAATCCTTTTTCCATGTCGAAGCTTTGTGCACTCCATATTAGCCATCACATCATATTGCAGGTGGTACAGACATCACATTGAATATGAATCGCTGAGATTGAGTGCGAAACTTTTAGGGTTTAGCTTAAGTAAGATTGACAGAAATTTAGGGTTTCTGAATGATCTAAACCTTCCTGAAGACAATGAATTTTCAGCCTCGTGTCCACATTGGGGACAGAAGTAGAATAGACAGTATTGTATTGGTATGGCATCAAATGACTTGTCATAAATCTTAGATCTCTGGTGGTCAATGAGACCCCTATTTCATAAATTTCTTATTACACAGTAATCAGCAGTTCAGCCTTATCATAAACCCCACTCACTCTGCTCCATAAGGTTTGTGTTTTTCGAAGATCTTCAACGAGCACCCAGAAGCTGGGATTGTAGGTTTCCACTTGCAGAGGGCCTTCAAACCAGCAGGCCTAGGGTGAAGAAATCCATTACAATGCTAAGTTTACGAACAGCCCCCTGCAATGCATTCTAACCTCACCGAATCTCCCCTCCTCACAACATCGAATCCCGCAAAACCAGCAAAAGAAAGTCACGCTTCAATACGATGCTCTTAAGAAAAAATTTACGTCTACAAATCCATGGTGTACCGAATTCCTTTCAGCTATGTCCACAATCTTACTCTGTTCGCCTAAACCTACTCAGCATCACAACTGAAAATCAAACTGGAATTGACTAATAACACAGCACTGTTCAAAATCAAACTGGAATGGATTCACCACCACATTGTTATTAATTAGTGTACCGGTAGTCTCAATCTTACCTCTTTAAAATGCTCCCGAAGTTTTGCTTTCTTACATCGAACTCGTGCAAAAATGCCCCCCAGTTCCGCATAATCCGGAAGCTTCACAATCGAGCTCCTCCATCAGTGAGCTCGCAATAAAATTCCACAACCAAATCCATCAAAGCCATAAAAGCCACCACTCCTCAGCTCAGCTACAATCCAGCGGCGATCAATGGCAACTGAAAAATTCAACTCTTCGAAGTTAGTTGAATGCCCGTCAACTTAGACTCACGATGTCAAATCCTGGCGTTGCAAATCTGCATTAAAGCTCTGTCAGAAAAACATTACAACGGAGGTTATTGTACCACTAATGCAAGCTTGAACTTCGAGCAATCTTACACAAGGAGTGCAAAACAACAGTTTATGTCTGCAAAGCTAACTTAGTTGGAAAATGGCAGTAAACTGGACTGATGAGGGCCAAGAGTGTCAGAGATTTGCAGTGGAAAGACGACAATTTGGGAATCAAAATAAGAATTCTGTTCAAAAAAAAAAAAAAAAATAGAATACTAACTTATTGTATGGCGCTGAATTGCGAAAATTTATGGAGATCTACTTGAGCAGCTGAGCTGAAATTTGGCTGGTGGGTAAGGTATTTTCGGACTGGAGTATAATGGCTTTTGGAATTGGAGACACCACGTGGTTGTCGGTCACTGGTGGTTGACCTTTTTCATACCAAATATAGCACTGGAATTCGGTGAGCGTGGTTTTGTAGTTATAATTTGAATTTGCATGAGTTGCGGTACGTGAGGGAAAGTGAAATCTATTTGTGTCAGGCTTGCTGTCAGGTGTGTTTGGAAACTAATAATATTTTATGCTGTGTCCCAAAATAAGAACTCAATTGAGGTTAATCCCTAATAACCCAAGGGGGGTGTTCTTTCAAAATGGGTCTATACTGCCAACACCTTGAGCAATTTTTTTCTCATTTTTTTATGAGATTGGATAGAATGAAACCATAGAATCTTGAATTTAACATTGAAATTGATCACCTCAAAAAATTTCAGATTATTTGACCCCACAATTTTGGAGATATTTATTTTTAAAGTTTTTCTTGGGTCAATGGAAATATAGGGTAGCGCACTTTGAAGGAGCATATCTTTGTGAGAATATTTTGAAATGATGGCTTTTTGTGCTCAGTGAAAGATAAGAGCGTTGAAAATGTATATGTAAAATTTCATAACATTCCAAGAATTTTTCAATTCTTAGTCAAGCTTGCAATGCACGGTGATCACTGAAATTTGAGTAGTGTTTGCAAGAGAAAATCAAAATGGGACACTTCTCTTCTCCTTGAACCCTATGGATCTGCCTTTTTTGAGGTGGATTTGACCTTTATGAGGTGGAAAAAAGGCACATTTGTTGGCTAACTTTTAGTTCATACCCAAACTGAACCCAAAAAGCGAGCTATAAACTATATTACACCACTTAACTTTGAAAATTTTCAGAAGGTGGAATTTAACTTGGAATTGATGAAACCATTGCCATTGGATTTGTATTGCAATCTATTTTTTTAGAAATAAATATTATGTTTCAAAAAACTCAAAATCTAAAAGTGAGCAATTCAACAAATAGGGCAACAACCAGAAAGTGGTTGCTTGGGTTAGTAGGAGTTAAGGTAACTACATCCAAAATTGCACACTAGAGATTCTTGTCAAAAATATATTTCCATTATTCATGAGTATCTATGATCGCTTTTAGGAACATCTATTTTTTGCACTTTGAAAATTCTTAGTTTGTTCACATAGTGTCTAAAAAATGCATTTTAAGAGTTTCTAGAATCCTGTTTTGACTAAACAAGACCCTACAAAAAAAACTCTAATATAATAGTGGGAGCCATGTTGAATTGTTTAATTGTGTAATTTAAGGTGTAGTTGCCTTAGTATCAATTTAGTATGAGGGAAAGAACAATGTTAGATGGAGGGAGACACCCTAATTGAATGCATTAGAGGAGGGCATTAGAGGGCCTTTTAGGCCTATTGTTCAATTTGGCATGATTCTATGAATAGTGGTGTTGGCTGTCAAAAATATTTATTATTAATAACAAAAATAAATAAAAAATAAAAAAATAAAATTGACGTGGCAATATTGGTACTACATCAGCCAGCTGCTGCAACTACATTCCCAAAGTTTGAAAACGTAGGGGAACTCTTCGAAAACTTACATTCATATAATGCCCCCGTAATGTCATCTAATGACTTTTGGAATGAATTTGGTCTAATTAATGTGAATAATTGGATGAATGATGAATGCCAATATGAGATTGTATGAAATAGTGTTGACCACATCAGCTCTACCTTGCAAATTTTCATAGTTTTAATAAAATTATTGCAAGCTAAAGTTCCTAAAGCACGGGCACATTAATTGAATTAGCTTGCATACTACGGAGTAATATTTAACACCACAAGAACTAGCATAATTTCTTCAGTGAAATTAAAAAATAATATATAAAGATAATATTCTATCACAAACTCTATAGTTTTTGACCAATGAAATGTCTATATTTCTCTAAAATGAAATTAAGCTCATAAATTTATTAGTGTATTCTTTTTTATTGAAGTAAATTATGTAACCTAAATGAATGAATATAATTAAGATACTGTAAGTAGGAGTTTTTATGTCGTTATTTGATTGCTATATAAGAGACCCATCTAGATTCTATTATTTTGTATTGATAGAAATAAATATTTATAGATATAATACGACCAATTCATTTCAGTTAATCACTTGGTAAAAAGCACATTACATTATTCAACAATTAGGTAAAGGAGGCGTTGAATGAAAGGGGATAATAAAAGATCACTTATGATAAACAAACATGATAGAAGGCAATTAAAATTCATCTTTTTGTGTGATTACATGACTCAACTCTTTTTAAATTTTGTTGTTGATCTCTCAATCTTTCTTTTCAAAAGCTTGTCAATGTTAGTTTCTTCTATAGACTTCACCACTAGGTTGAATTTTCAACACCTCACAATGACAAAGCATTCTTTTAGAGTTGATTCTACCAAACATTTGGAATTACCAAAGAATACCACACATTATCCACATCAAATCAAATTTTACATTAATTACCAAAGTCACTAAAGAACATCATGTGTTGGTTGAAAAATAAGCAATTCCATTACAATAGGTTCAATTTATCTTTGTAGCATTCACTCACATTTCAAGTATGGTTTCTAATTCAAACTTCTTTACATGTAGCTTTTGTAAACATAGAGCCTCCTCTTCATCAATCTATAATTAACAATCAAGCAATCGAAACCACTATATCAGTCGGCAAAGAGCAAAACTTTTCAGCATTTTCTTTTTTGCGTATCCACATTGTAGGATCTTGTACTAAAATAATATGAAAAATATGTGGAAGAAATTTCAAAATCTTTGATTGGACAAATTGCAAGAAATTTGAATTTGAAGTATAGAAAATGAATATTTTTGCACCTTTCAGTACTAGATTATAAGACTTTGAATCATTTTATCTTAAATTTTTTGCATTACAAATTTTGAATTAGATTTTTTTATTTTGAAGTTCAAATTTGTAAACATTAGTTAAAAAAAAACCTTAAATTTTTATTCTTTAAAAGAATGTTAAGTGGAAGAAGGCATCATATAGAAGTGAAAACTATATTGTTAATAGTTTTAAGGTGGAACTGAATCACACTAATTCTAAAGGTAAGATTTTTTAGGTAAACAACCTAAGCTCCTTTAAATTTTATTTTTGGAAATTATAAAATTTAAGTTTATAAACAAATATAATACATTATTTTCTCAAAAAATTCTACAATTGCTTGCAAACAAGATGTTATATAGTTTTTACATTGCAAAATCAAATGGAATGAAATAAATCTTTCTATATAAACAAAACTATAATCTATAAAGAATAAATTTAAACTTCAAGTTTGTTTTTTTGCATAGGATCAACTATTTTTAGTTTGGATGACTTAACTTTTGTTCCTAATCACTGATTGAAATAAAAATTATATTTTTCCAAAGCTAATCTATTTTTTTATCTTACGAAAAAGTTTTTAAAAAACTCATGCTATAAATTGAGATCAGAGGAACCTATCTAAACCTTCAAGTGTCCTCCAAATCTAGACAAGCAAAAGTTATGACATGTCTTGCTTAAAACTATTGAAAAACATGATGTCTTGTAAACTTGCAATAAATTAACTCCTAGATGCCCAAGATACTATATTTTGGTGTCAACTAAATATTGAAATAAAATAAAATCTTACCAAAATACTAATTTGAGTACTTCCTTTCGTAGTTGAATATTCTAGAAAGTCTATCTCAGGATACAGTTCATGGGTGATTGCAAGAAATACATGCTAACTTTGTTGCATTTTACAGTGTTCATATTTTTTTTAACAATTTTAAAAATATGGCCAATGTATACACCTTTATCCGCTCAAGGATTAAGAAAATACAATGTATCCTCTTCAAATTTTCAATGACAAATTCTTGGTAGGGTGAAACAAATCTCAGTATTTTGTAAAGTAGGATCTTACAGAATAATAAGTTGACTAACTTGTTGTTTTTTCTAGTTTTCAAAATTTAAATGTGAGAAGTATTTAGGAAGTATTTAGGAAATGTAGTCTAATAGAAAAAAAGAGTAAACATAACCTTTTTCCAATGAAAGGAATAGTAGTGATGGAAAAAAACTTTTTTTTAGACATTGCTAGATTGCTAGTCATTATTTAGCACAAACAAATTGGGCGTGGAGAAAAATAAAAATAAAAATTGTTATTTAGCAATTTAAAAAATACATGGTTCAATCTAATGTGATTAAGAACAAAAAATAATTAGAATGATATCAGTTTTTTGAAGATGTTCTAAATAGTATACTAATAATATCATTTATTAGATTTCAAAAACTGCGGCATATATAGATTCTTTTAATTTTGTAGGATCCAATTTGGTCAGGTTTGGCTTTCTAATCTTTTTGCTTTGAAAGACTTGAGAGTTTTTTATTTCTGTTTTTTTAAATTAAAAAAATACGGCATTTGCCATAGATTTTTGTTACAATTTTTAAAGGGGGAAAAAAGCATTATTCATCTTCTTATAATTTTTCTTCTTCCAAAACTACAATTTTGCTTATAAAATAGATCATCCAAAATTGTTGTAATTTCAAACTCTAATGGTTAATATTTTTCACAATCAGTTCTACACATATTAGACAAAGCAGTTTTGACTTTTGTACATTTAAAATAAATTAATTCAAGCACATCCATTGATGTAAAACCATTAGATGACATTTGAGGGCATTGGGAGATTTTGAGTACCTGCAAAGTTCCCTGCATTTTGAGGCTGCAAGAAATGTAGCTAGCTGATGTGGTCGGCACCGTGCCATGTCATTTTTGAAAAAAAAAAAAAAAAAGCCAGTACGGTTGTTTACATAATTGGGCCAGATTTGGGAACATGCCTGAAACAACCCTCCAATTCCTTCCAATGTCATCTGATGACATTATCATTACCGTTAACAACATCGCCATTAAATACACCACATCCTACTCTACAAACAAAAGCTTGAAAACAATTGAACACTTTTTAATAAACATGACCTACCTTAAATACTTTCTAAAATCCAAACCACGGTTAGTAACCTTCCCTTTCTACCTAATCAATTATCTTAGACCATCCTAACAAACTCCCAGTCTTCTTTTCCTTTCTTCTACACAAATAGTGAAATTGGATTGCTTTAACAATTAGATTGCTTTTAAGAGAGAAATTACTTCATGACTCATTGCTTGTCCACATGGCGGTGCATACAATTCTCTAAACCCAAGCCATGAACCAGTGCACCAATCCATCCAACACACATGGTTCTTATATTGTTGCATCCTTCTACAATAAATGTTCATACCTATATAGTGTAGAATGTTGCAAATTTAGTGTGGGCAACCTAATTTTACTATTTTGTGTAAATTACCTATTTAGTATAGGATACAAAGCTATGTAGTCTAAGAATCAATTAGACTGGCTTTTTCAGAGCCCAAAGTGGGACCTTAAATGACCCCTAAAAGCCCATTATCTTTTTGAAGGACAAATGGGATTTAGGGCAAGTACCTATGGGCTGAATTTTTGTCATGATTTTCCAAAAAAAATTGAAGATAGAAAAATTGCTAAGCCTCATGGGAAAATACTTTTTTTTCAATCAGTGCCCAGAAAAAAATGTTTTGCCCAAATAAGCTCAAAATAACATTTGAAGGGTAGCAAAAAAAATTTTGCAATTTTTTTAAAATTTTTTTTCTTATAGATTATATTTTTGTCTATCTGGAAAGCTTTGATTTGTTTCATTTGGATTTTTTATGAGAAAGTTATAGACAATCTTGTTTTACGGGCACATAGAGCATCTTCCTGAAAAAAATAACTTGAAGGCTTCATTTCTAAATGCAATTTTTACAATGTTTCAAAAAAAAAAGTTCCGCGTGGTTTAGTTGTTTTGCTAAGAACAATCTCACTCAAATGGCGGTCAAAGTCATCTGAAATTGCATTCTAGTGTTCAAAAAAATAATTTTTTCCACTAATATCTTCTAATCTGTGCTGTCAAACTCTATGAAATGTTTACCACATATTTTGAGATAAGTTAAGTACAAGATCCTACGGTTAAATTCTAAAAAAATTATTTTTTCTCTTTCTTGGATGAACGTAGCAAAATTGGCAGTTGGAGTCATTTTTGACAAAAAAATGGCCTTAAGACTTTAGGGGTTAATTCTCTCTCTTTCTCTCTATTTCAAGCATCCAAAATTTGAGCCTTCACAATCCTAGCACCCACAAAGTTACATTGTAGCTCCAAAGCACATTCCCACTCTCATGGAATTATTAGGGTTTCCGCCTTTGTTTTGTGAATTGCGGAGCTTCATCTTGTCTCCTAGAGCAGCCCCCTTGCAACACGCCGAAGCAACACTCTAAAAGTTATGCACCATTGGTCTTAGAAAATCTTAGAAGATCAATGATGCAGAACCTTTAGAGTGTTGCTTCAACATGCTGCAGTGCGGATGCTCTTATCAATCCTCGCTAATTGCTTACATGCTATTAGATGCAGTGCATGCAAAATGAATCCAGTAGTCCAAAGATGTACAGAACATAAACTCATTTTTAAGACTCGAGCTAAAGCAACTTGTAAGTAACACCAAGTGAGAACAGATCTTTCGCTACTCCTCTAAATTTTGTACAGTATAGTGCAAGTATGCACAGGCTACTAGTAGCTAGACTTAAATCTATTGTATTGGTATTTGATCAAGGCAATCTCTCTTCTTCAATAAACTATGATCTACCTCAGTTGAGATTGCTGAGATTCACTCTTTCAATGCACAACTTACATCTTCAACAACAAGAATCTGGCTGCTGGGAATTTCAAAAGTTCCGGCCTTCCTGGGAACATGAATCCAGTCTGAGCAAGAATCTCAAACAAAAAACAACAAGATCCGCAGTGTGTGAAGAAGCCTTGATCTTCGTCTAGCTATGTTTGGAAGAATCAGAATATCTGTCTGCGATTCTGTAAGTAGGATTTTTCTGAAATGCAAATGTTCCAAACATCATACGCATGATTGTGTTGCCTTTTTGCTGGAGATTCTAGCTCAAAGTCAAGTTTTCAATTCCAACAACCATTTCTTGGTATTGCAGATACAGTTATACTTTCCAAGTCAACTCAGGTAGGTCAACTTAAGTAAGTAGTTTATAGTAGTTGTTAAGGATTGCGATACTTTTAATATGTAGATATATCCTTTGATCAAATACCAATACAATCTGTGATTCATTCTGTTAGTAATGCTATTAGGCTTTATTGGCGTTTTGACTTTGTTGTGACAATCATTTATTTGGCAAATAAGCCAAATTTGGGGGTGAATATCGCAATACTGGCAACACAGTCTTTGTGGATACCAATACAACTTGAAGGGCGCTGCAAACTCTTTTTGTAGTTCGTTGACAGGCTTCACCGTGATTTTGTGCTCGTGAGTACAGTATGTGTAACATTCTCTGGAAAATATTTGAAAAGGTCTGTGACCTCCAGGCAACAACTTGTTCAAATGGAACCCACTGATTTACATAAATTATATCCCATCGTTTGTAACTCTTAAAGCAAAAATATTCTGAAATTTCACTACACTTTGCTACATAATGTACATAATGGAGAGACACCCATTCTCTGCTTTTTCTGTGGTGGGCAGTTTCTATTATTAGATTGACAAAATTTCTATATTTTCTCATTGGTAAGTGGTTAGGAGATTTCAATGCACCAAAGAAATCATCATTTGGATATTATATGCATAAGTTATGAAGGCTCAAAGTTTTGTGGTAGATGGTCTACAGTACAACCATTTCTACAAGAATAGATACATATTGATTTTGGAGATGTATACAACATGAACATCTCATAAATTGGCATTTCAAAGGTACATCTTGATTTGGAGGACCCTAGCTACCTTCGTGCAATAGAGACCTTAGGACGCCAAGATATAGTATGAGAACTTGCTAACACAAACCACCTTCCTTCTAGAACTGTACAAAATACATACGATAACTAATATCCCATATTGTTTGTAGTCCAAACAACTTTTAGAAAAATACAAATATGGGGTAGGGGTGGGGGTATTTCACAGCACCTCTCTCGTTTTCTCAACCAATGGCAAAATGACACGTGTACCCCCTCAATTATTCATGTCTTGTTTTCATAGAAAATAGCACTTTTGTCACTATGCCTATGTGCCCAAAACATGCATACGACCTATATTCATCATGGAAACTCCAAAGTCAAATGAAACCAGAATTCCTTAGCAAGGGTTATGCTCTTTTTTTTTTCTTTCTTGTTTTAAACAAATGAAACTTCTGCTCTTATTTTGATGTAAGGTTTGTGACTCCTGCTGTGGAATATATCACCCATTTGTTTATAAAACCGAAAAAGAACTTCATAGTCAATCCTGCAGAATCTGCTGTAGCTTTGCATTTGCTTGCAACTCTATTTCACTATCAGCAGCATTGATGGATGCTCCAGAAATCATGCTGCAACCAAACTCAACACTTAAAACCTCGTGGAGGAGATGAATAAATTAACAATGAAAATAAGCCCTGATTTGAAAAACTGTCAACTCTTTCAATTTGACGTCAATTTCAGTTTTGAGAACACGAAGAAGCAGGATTAGAAAACCTCAGTCAGTGTGAACCCCACTTTGATTGCATTCTCAAATGATAGGGGAACTCTCATGGAAGAAGTGCAACAACCACTCAATGATGTACTGCACATGCTTTACAGTCTGTCTGTAACAAATTCAACAGTATGTGTTCATGTTTTTTTGTTTTTTTAAACAAATGAAACAGAATTTCATTGCAAAAGGAAGAAAAACCATGCTGATGGCTGGCTTTTGTCACAATAACAATAAATTCGATTCACAAGTTTCTGAATCACAACAAGCATGTCCTTGGCAAGTGTGAGTTGCTTACTTACCCAGTCTTAAAGAGCTCCAACATCTGTATTCTGAGTGATGAATGGAGAGTTTCTAAGGCATTGTTTCAGTTTGTCCAACGAACTTCTCATTCAATTCATCCAATGTAGTACTTGAATCTTACAAAGACAACTTTTCTTTGTAACAAATTTCATGAAATTGCTGTAAATGATGTATCGATACGCACAGTACAAGCATACAAAGATTCAAGAAAAAAAGGATTCATGTGTATGAAATTCAAAAGAGGATTGAGGTGTTTAGGAGTTCATGATGTGATTGAGACCTGACCATCTGTTTGAACCTTGACTCTGATTTATTTTTTTTGCTTTTTTTTCTACCAAGTGCTTCAGTCTAAGTTCAGAGCTTATGAAGGTCAACATTTGCAAACACTCAGACGCATACTTAGTCTATCACATCACAAGCATGGCCCCAAAGGACGACCAACTGACTATCTCATGAGTCTGTGGAAGAGATAGCTTCACAGTTTCCGCGTGAGGGCGTGACTTCTTGGCAGGGAAAAAAGCTCAACTCCAAAGCCAATCTCACTTAACCTCTACTGACCCAAGCAACCATTTCCTGGTTGACGCCCCTAATTTTATAGTTTCCCATTCTCAAATTTTGAGTTTTGTTTAAAATAAAAAAAAAAAAAACTAGAAAATAGGCTGTGTTATGAATCCAATGGTGGTAGTTTCATCAAATTTTGAGTTACACTCCACTTTGTGGAATTTTTTAAAGTTAAGTGCTGTAGGGTAGTTCACGCACAGCTCATTTTGGGGGGGTTGATTTGGGCATGGACAAAAACAATTAGACAGCTAATTTGATTCTTGCCCACCTCAAAAAGGTCAGACCACCTCAAAAAGAGCAGATCCAAGGAGTTCAAGGAGAAGACAAGTGTCCCGTTCTTGTTTTTCCTACAAACACTACTCTCATTTTAGTGACCACCGTGCAAATGTTGCAAGCTCCACCATGAATTGAAAAATGTTTGGAATGTTGTGAAATTTTAAATGTACATTTTCAACTCTCTTAACTTTCACTGAGCACAGAAAAAGCATCATTCCAAACATTCTTGCTAAGATATGCTCCTTCAAAAGGCAATGTCTTACATTTCCATTGATCCAATTAAAACTTCAAACATAAATATTTGCTAAACCATGTGGTCAAATAATCTGAAAATTTCTTTAGGTGCTCACTCTCAATGTGAACTTCAAGATACTATGGTTACATTCTATCCAATCTCCAGAAAAAATGAGCAAACAAATTTCTCAAGTTCTTGGAAATTGTGGTCTAGTTTGATAGTATACTCCCCTTGGATTAGTAGAGGTTAACCCCTAAAGTTCCTTGACTATGTAATCACCAAAAACGCTCCAGAACTGCCATTTCTAATACAACTACCAAATTTTTGGAAAAAAACAATTTTTGATACATGTAACCGTAGGATCTTGTAGTTTGATGTATTACAACATGTGGTAAAAATTTCAGATAATTCCACCGTGAAGATCAAAAGATATAAGCATTCAAAGTCTCCAAAACCATTTTTCAATCCTGCAAAAATCCGGGTAGCTGCACTTCACAAGCTCATTTTTCAATGAAAAAATGTTCAAAATGGTGGTGCTTCTTTGAATTCAATTTCCTAAATAAATTGGCAATATGCTTGAAATTTTTTGCATCATTTGGAATTGTACAACATATAGGAAAAAAAATAGTAAGTAGAAAGAAGTAGATAATGATTCAAAATACTAAATTGTAAAGAATTGATTTATGAATTAAAAAAGCGCCAATCCCAACGGTTGAAATGTTGTAATAATCAATCTACATCCTAGGATTTTATTTTTTTCCAAAAATATTGAAAACTGAGTCAAATAAATGATTACAAAGTTTTTTTTATAGTAGAGAATCTATAACTGCCCACAAACTAAAAGCCCTCATAACTTTTGACTCAATGATTGGAATGGAATGATTCAAACCTTTCTACATATATATAATTGTAGAAAACCAGTTTCAAATTTTTATTTCTGATTTTTTCACAGTTGCCCAAACTGCCCGCCCGGTGAAAAAAGCAACATATTAGGCCATAACTTTTGACTTGTATTTCCAAATGCCATGAAATTTGATGCACATGAAAGAAATTCCTCATCTCCAAGTTCTATTAAAATTTTAGCCCAAAATATTTAAACCTCTAGTCACATGTACCTGCCCGAAATTTCTATAATGCCAAAAAACGCATGTTGGTTCTTTAGGGGTTAAAGAAATGAATGGACCACATCATAACCTCACAATCATATCTCATTTGTAAAAAGAAGTCCACAACCTATACTAAATAGCGAAATTAGGTTGCCCTCACTAATTTCTCAACATTTGACTCTATCATATAAATATTTATTGTTATTGTACAAGAATGTTCTACTTTCTTTTTTTTTGGGACACAAATGAAATGGATTTTCATTGCAAACATGTACTACTTTTGAATTAGGTCTTATTGTAATTGGGACTCATAGACATCCCTATGTACAAATGGAAACATTGTAGAAATATCTATTGACTTTGATGGTCACTAAAATGTAGAATATTGGTGCATTAATCCCTAATGACCCAAGTGACCATTTTCTAGTTGTTGCTCCTCTTTTTTGAGCTTCTTGTTTGTAAATTTTGAGTTTTTTTTAATATGTATTATTTCTAAAAAATAGATTGCGTTATGAATCTAATAGTTGAGAATTTCATCAAATTTTGAGTTAAATTTTGTCTTGTAGAATTTTCTTAAGTTGAGTGGTGTAGTGTAGTTCATAGCTCATCACGTTTTTGGGTTTAATTTGGGCATGGACTAAAAAGTCAACCAACCAATGTGATTGTTGCCTACCTCAAAAAGAACATATTCAAGGAGCTTAAAGAGAAAATAAGTGTGCCTATTCTTGGTTTTCTTACAAATATTACTCTCATTTCAAGGCCCATGGTCATGCATTGCAAGCTGTACTATGATTTGAAAAATGCTTGGAATGTTGTGAAATTTTACACGTACACTCTCAACTCTCTTATCTTCATTGAGCACAAAAAAGGCATCATTTCAAAACATTCTCATAAAGATGAACTCTTTCAAAGTGCATTCCCAATTTTCCATTGACCTAAATAAAACCACAAACTTAAATATCTACTAAACTACGTGGTCAAATGATCTAAATTTTTTTTGGGTTCTCACTTTCAATGTGAACTTTAGGGAAAAAATGAGAAACCGAATTTCTCAAATTCTAGGCAATTTGGGCCTATTTTGAAAGCACACCTCCATTGGATCGTTAGGAGTTAAAGGACTGAGGCACATTTTGGGCAAAAATTGTGAAAAGCTATCACTTCTTAGGGTTGTGAGAAAAAAATAATTTTTTTTCAAAACTCAACCATACAAGTTTGTACCAGGCTACAATCGGAATGTGTGAAAAAATTCGTAAACTTTGATTGTTTAGATTAAAAGATTATAACTTTGAAGCTATAAGATATAATATATGTTACTTACCTTCCAAATTTCAGAAATAAAAGATGATTTTTGCACATGCTACACAATGTTGCCTAGACTACCCAAAAAGTACAGGGCAATGTAACTTTTGATACAGGCTGCACCCGATCAAAAAAGATTATATTTCCATTGAGAGGATACATGCATGTCACACCTTGTATAAAAATTTGCTGAACATCCGACAAAAATCGACTTTGTGCATAACTATCTGAGATCTCTTACGTATGTAGAAAGATCACTTGGTCCTCTAGGTGTTAATTATATTTAATAATAAAAAACTATCTTAACATTTTAAAATCTTCCTTAATATATTTATTTTCATTGAAGCAACAAGTCAATATTTGCTTCATGAATTCCTAAATAATTATTTATATTTCATATTACGAGAAAGATAAATATTAACCTCTAAAGGACCAAACACCATTTTTTGGCAACATAGCGATTTTGGGCAACTCATTAGGAATGGAGTTTATTTTTTTCTTTAGAGATTTCACCCAACATGTGCTCAAGGAGTAGCTTTTAGCTCCAACAAAATTCAAAAATATTGACTACATGGTTAAAAAGTTATTGCATGATATGTAGTTTTTGTTACTCGGCGGGCAGCTCAAAAAGATTCTTTAAAAATCACTTTTTTTGAAAAATAAAAAATTGAGAGTGGTTCTAAAGAAATATTTAGAAGTAGAGAAGTTTGAATCACTCCATTTTATTTAATGCAATGAGAATTATGAGGGATTCCAATTTGCGGGTAGGTTTGGAATCCAAGGACTCTATACCTACCCACAAACTAGAATTACTCGTAACTCTCATCTCATATTATCCCAAATCACACTTTTGCTTAAAATCGCCATCATCACTCTTTATGCATTGCTAAAATCAATATGCACCCATGTAGAAGACACAATTCTAGAACCTCTACCAATTTTTTTTTTGACCCTTCATAGCTTTTGCATATGGCATCCAAATGTCATATTCTTTGGTGTATTAGAACCTCTTGTCACTTGTTAACAAGAAAATATGAAAATTTGTCCAATCTAATAATAATAAGTAGGCATAGTAGCAAAAAGTAGCGGTTTTACGGTACCTACCTTACATTATATAGTTACTAAATCCAATCTTGAATCCAATTGATAATAGGTAGTGTGGTGCCCCTGTGAGCCTTGGAGACCTTACTCTAGCGTTAATCATTGCTATCCAAAGACCATCTTTCTACCTTAATAACCTTATGTTTGTTCTTATCTTGAGATTTTTTGAATATATATATATATATATATATGTACATATACATGAAATGGAATTTCATTGCAAAAATAAAGTAAGATAACTACACCTAAAATCTCATGCTTTCTAAAATCTCTCACTACAGACTCTTGCCTAAAATGTACTCCCTTTATTCATGAAAATCTATGATTGCTTTTAGAAACACCTATTTTCAACACTTTGAAAATTTGTACTTTATTCACACAATGTCCAAAAAATGCATTCTAAGAGAATTTAGAATCCCGTTTTGACTACCAACACAACTTCTACAGAAAAATTCCAATATAATAGTGGGAACCATGTTGAATTGCTTAATTGTGAAATTTAATGTGTAGTTACCTTACAAGACCACCAACCACAAGTGGCTTGGTGGGAAACCACAAAGAACCACAAAGATCACACTAGCATTCATAGAACTAGCTAAAATTCACTCCATTGCTACTTAAATATTTTAGTAGCTAAATGTACATCGGAGAAAATCCTCAAAAAAATTAGTTTTTTGCCAAGACTGTAGCAACCAATAGAGTTTGATAGCCAATTTGTTACTTACTCTACATTGGAGTTAGCATCTATTTAGTCAGTTTTCAATTATAGTACTCCCAATCATCCTTTACAACTTACAAAATCCTTTCTTTTCTATTTTTTTAGTGCCACTCATTCTAAAAGTAGCCAAACTTGATGCCTGTTTGTCTTGAAGGTAGCATATTGCACAAAATTCCATAAACTAGTTCTTGATCACTAACCACAACTGAAGAGTCACACAATTTCAAAGACATAGAATGAGCAATGAAATTCCGTTTCATTTGTGTCAAAAAAAGAAGAAAAAAGGAAAGATATTTAATGAAAAATGATTCAACTGAACATCCGATTTCGGAATGGAGCCTCACTACCTTCCGGGATTCCTGAATGAATAAATCTACTCCAGGGCCATCATGAGGCCCCAATGACGATTGCTTTTTTAAATGCATACCGCCTATAGCGTCGTGCAATTAGTGTGTCTCTCACTTTCCTGCCCTCCTGCTGAACCCAGTTGGCAGACTTCTAGCTAGATGAGGTGTCAGAGACTCAGAACAGCTCCAAGGACGCCACTCATCTCATGAACAATGGCCTACAGTAGTCCTACCTGGTGTTATGTACTTGCAATTTCAGCTTTTAACTGCAATAGAAAATACATCATTTCATCAGTGTAGAGTAAAATAAGTAACATCCAGTCCATTCAATTGCAAAGAAAAAGAAAAGAAAAAAAGAAACTGATGGAAGACGGATGATGTCTGGCTGGAGACAGAAGCGGGTGCCATAAATTGCAGAGCCGTCCCGTGTTGACTTGCGTGGACCCTTGACAAATGGGGACGCGGATCGCTATAAAGACGACTGTCTGCCCTGTCTCTTCCTCAATCACAGTACGTTGCTTGCAATTGCATACGTAAGTTACTCCCCAATTCTTCCACCGCCTTCGAGTCGGGGATGCATGCAAATCCACAATGGTCTTAAAGCAAATGTGCATTCTCTAGCTGCAAGTTCTCAAATTGATCGATCTTACGGGATTGTGTAGTCTGCGAGCTTGCTGCAGGTTTCAATTCGGAAATTATTAGACACCTTCGTCCCGAAGCTTGCACTTTGTGCAAACTGCATGTCTTTAGCAGTGGAACTAGGTTAAGAGCTATTACAGATTATTTGCAGATTTGCATAGTGTGTACATTCCAAGTTAGCTTTGAGTTCAAGCCACTAAAATTCTAGTGAGCGAGAGGATACGAAAACCACATTGTTCTCACTGGATCGTGTAGCCTTGAGTGTTGAAAAAAGGTGGCCTGCTGTAGGTTTTCGGACATTGCGCGATCTCTCCAAAGCTTGTACTCTCAGTTAGCAACTCCTCACATTGATCTGGGTAGTCTTCTCTTTAGCATCGGAATTTAGCAACAGTTGCAGATTTTTGCATAGTTCGCAGTTACAAGTTTTTTGATACTTTGAGTTCAAGTCACCGACTTACATTAGTTACAGCTAGCTAGCTACAGCTATGCAAAATCACATTCCTCTCCACGATTCTTGCATTCTCTTACGGACCTTGATATGAATTAGCATCTACTGTAGTTGGTACAGTACACTTCGACTTCGAAGCCTGCGCCTTAATTTCTACTTGGAATACTCAAATGTCGGCGTCTGTACCGGGTGTGGTCTGTAGGACTGGGAGGGCGGTTTGTTGTTGACCGATTTTTTTTTTTTAAATTGGTGTTCTTCACGGGGATATATTCCATGATATCAGCAGCTGATGATTCTGTTCCCAAAGCAGCTGCTTGCACACAATTTGTCAGAGTAGAGACTGGGCGAAGAAAAATCCTGAACCTTTTCTTGACGGTACAAGCAAAGATCTAGATTTCATCATCAGCTTGCTAGCTTGTCTAAACTGAAGGGACTGTTACGTTGATCTTCTTCACCATGGGAAGAGCTCCATGCTGTGACAAGGAGGCGAAAGTGAAGAAGGGGCCGTGGACTCCAGACGAGGATCTGAAGCTGGTAGCATACATTCAACAACACGGTCATGGAAGCTGGCGAGCACTCCCAGAGAAAGCAGGTACAACACATTGTCCTCCTCCTACCCAGCTAGCTTCTAAATTAAATTCATGTACTGTACTCAGCGAGTGCCACATTGTGCTACCTTTCTGAATCATAGGCATTCATTTAGGATTAAGAATGGTTGCATTGATGGGTTACGATTAATGTGGTACAATGCTGCTTTATTTATGATACTGTGCGTTTGGGTTATGTTTTTGGGCTAGGCCTTGCGAGGTGCGGCAAGAGCTGCAGGTTGAGGTGGACAAACTATTTGAGGCCTGACATTAAGCGAGGTCGATTCTCCCACGAAGAAGAGCAAACCATTTTCCAGCTTCACGCAATTCTTGGCAACAGGTATTCATTCAATTCATTACTAAATCCCTAGTCGGAATTGCAACTTTCTTATGTCTCAACAGGCAACTCAAAATGTCTCCACCCTAATGAACAGTCGCTCACTGAAAGAACTCAACAGAGTTACTTCCATTTTTAAACTAGCATTACGTAATGCCAGTTTCATCAGTGTTCAAGGCAACCGTATCCCTGTCTCATTAGCTAACCACCGTCTCATCAGCTATTCCGAACATGACTAGTGGAACTTTGGTCTGCTTAGATGAGTGAAATTTCCCATAAGAAAACTCACATTACCAATTAGACCAATTGTTGTGGGTCTTCTTGCTGTCATTTTTCTTGTCTATGCAGACCCTGTTTCATCTTGTGTAATAATCTTCTCACTTTAGATTAACCAAGGAGTCCATGTCTGGACATTCTGAATTGCTTACAAGGGTGGCTTTCTGTCCATCAATCTGTTTATGTGGAGTCTGTGAACTAATTTTCATGTCGGTGATGACATTTCACCAGATGGTCCGCCATAGCCAGCCGTTTGCCGAAACGAACCGACAACGAGATCAAAAACTACTGGAACACGCATTTGAAGAAACGCTTGACCCAAGTGGGGATCGGTCCCTTCTCCTCCTCCTCTCCCAAGCTCGCCAGCAACTTGCAGGAGCTTCTCACGTCCTCCTGGACGCCCTTGGTCCCCAGCCGCCTCACCCACATGACGCAATGGGACCTCACTGTGGCTGAGGCCCAAGCCCGACTGCGGCCCAAGAGCTCCACTGCTGAGGCCCAAGCTCCGGAGAAAGTTCACCCCTCGGCCTTCTTCATGCGCTCCTGGAAGACCGAAGTGGAGCACACTCTGAGGCCCAAGTTCGGGACTGTGAAGCTGGAGCCCAGTCTGAAGAGTGTTGGGTCCAACTTGCAGGGACCACGCACAGTGGAAGAAGCTCAATCCTCTGTTGGTGGTACTGTGCCTACGACCGAGGGGATAGCCGGCAGTTACTCATGCTCGGACTTAGATGGCTTGGATCATGTGTTGAGCTCGGGATCGGTTTTAGGAGCTTCGGGTATCGGTACTGTGCTTATGACCGAAGAGTCAGGAGAGGGGCGATCTGGCTCGGTCTTAGATGGGTTCGCTGCGCAGAATGATCTGTTGGGTCTAGACACAATGATAGGAGATGTGTGTATGGGTACCGAGGAGGATTCAGGTGAGGGACGGTCCGGCATTTGCTCCGGCTCGGTCTTCGGTGACCAAATCTCGCCTACCAGCGTTTTGCACGGTCCTGAGTCCTATACCGATGTGCACAGCCCGTGCGGCAGCACGAATTCAGGTACTACTTCCGATTGTTTTGATTTAATTCTGCACCAGAGCTCGAGTTACCAGAAGTTTCCAGCCATCCTTGATCAGCCTGAGCCGAGTTGTAGCACTGCAGCAGACACATTTTGGGAGCGCCAACAAGCGGCTCTGATGGAAGACTTGCAACCTGAGAGTTTGTTGCTTGGAGATGCTGGTTCTGAAAGTGGGCTCGAATCGATTATTCCTCTCCATTTTGACGAAGCGGAGTTCCACCAGTTCGAGTCTTTGTGTCAAGAAGCAGGGCATTATCAAGCAAACCAGGTCTAGCTTGTGAACCCATTTGGATATCTATTCGATCAGCTGAAAGGAGCCAAGGACTCGTTGGTATTGTAGACAGAGGTAGACCCATTTTGGATCGGTAGGAAGAATAGATACACATGTGGTACGTAGGCCTACAGTTGTAAATACTCAGACCCAGCAGGTATAACGATCGATCTCCTTGGGGTTCCTGTGACATTGAATCAGTTTGAAAGTAATTTGACATGATTTTTACATGATTGAACAGCTAGTGTCTGAGAGGATTTGGTGACATTGGAAGCATGTTGTGTTGCTCCTGAACATCCATGTCAGTGACTTGGAGCTAGCTGAACGCACAAAAGAAGCGAGGCTGAAAAGTACTATTGATGCATAATGGCAATCTGGGGGGAGCAACTGAGCTTGATTTTAGCTTAACTTTTGTGTAGAGGCCAAAATGAGAGAACGTGGATGAACATGCTCTGTACCCCCCAGGTAATGCTTGTATATATAATTATCTGACTCAGTCCGCTGTAATGACAAACACGTGTAAAAGAATTGAAGTATCCATTTCATGGTGACTCTCGACTCTGTGGAAACACTTATCCTTTGCACTTTTGAGAGTTTATAATTTATTCATACAATGTCTAAAAACATGAATACATTGCTAAATGAATGTAGAATTTCATGTTGGCTTTCAACAAGACCCAGTAAAAACTTAGCTAAAATTATAGACAAGTGAATTGAACTAGAGCACTTACATTTATAACACTAACTTCAGTAATTTGGGAATTATGCAAATTTTCAAGGTGCACTTTTATGGTTATTAATTGTCATTAGATATATATAATAAGATCTATATTATTTTCATACTATCTCAAATAGTGTGATTTTCATCCAAATGTGAACCCACACTAAATAAACCACATTCATCCATAATTTATTTAATTGGTACAATAGAACTTGCTATTTGAACTGATGCACTAATTGAATTAACTTGTGTAGTAGGAACCATGCTTATTTGGACAATTTTATGCAGACAATTTTATCTTGATGTTGTCAATGTCTTGGTACGCATCAAAAAGTTGAAACTATCCTGGTCATTTGACCTAAGTTTGTTTCTCTTGCCAGGACATGATGAGTTTTTTCGTTCAGGGAATGTAGGCGGGGGAAGAACCCTTCTCCAATTAAGGAGTAGACTCTTACTTCTAGCCAGTCCTTAAATGGACCAAAATTAGACTTTCTCTTCTGTCTTTGCTGAGCACGATATGCATTCTCACTGGAGACTGAAATCCATAAAATTTAACACTCAATCAAACACTTGATTTTTAAATCTAGGACTCACCTACAAGCTATGTTCAAAAGCAGATGAAGGATGTGTGAGTATGGAGTTATGAATGATGCATTTGATTCTTTTGAACTGATTTGAGCCAACATGCAAATGTTTCAAAATTCCGCAAGGGCTTTCCAAAGGCTGATAATTGCTTGATACGGAACAAAATCGAATTTGGGCTCTCATAATACATGTTGTATATTTAATATTCAAGAATATGTAAGGGTTAGTTCTAAAAATTGGTCATAAAAGTAAGATAAATATATTTACACACACACACATATATATATATATATATTTTTTTTTACAAAGGTTTAATTTTAGGCCACAAACATGAATGTGTATGAATTTAAAGTTCAAATCGCAAGTCTTGAAAGTTGCCAAGATGAAACAAAACGAGATATCAATGCTCAGATTTTGAGACAATTTGAGAAGGTTTGGGTTAGTAGGAAAATTTTGGAGAGAAGGCAAAGTATGTAGATTATTTGAGGAAAGAGGTCACTTGATAGGGGTCTTATTTGTCCACCTCATAACCTTGATTAGCTCTTGATGTATTCCTTTCTCAATCTTTCCACCTGGTTTTTTTTGCCTTTGTCATTCGTTTGTTTTGTTGTTTCTCTCCTCTTACGCAGGAAGATTGGGAGTGCGATACCGGTTATATGATATTCAATATGTAACCTCCCCCCACACAAAACTTTCTTAAAACAGAAATTCCAGAGGTGAAGTTACATGTTGAATATTATATACCCCGGGTATCGCCCTTCCGTTCTCCTTGTGAATTAAGAATAGGGCCTCGATCTCCCTTCTGTTTCCATTGATAAAGTACAATCGACATCTTTTATGTTCCAAGGACGCACATCCTGAAAGTGCCAAAGTCGTGGAATACTGCCAAAGTGCCCAATTAGTGCCAAATGGACGTTAACTTACACCCAAAGGTCGAGTGGTGTTGGGTTTCCCGCCTGGTCGGCCTGGGGAAGGAGCTAAGCTCGCCCTGAGTGAGTCGTCTAGCTTCAATTCACCGTTTCTTTCCGATCGAAAGTCCCTGCGCCAGTTGCGCCCCCATCGAGCTGGATCCCTGTTACCGAGACACAAAGTGCATCACCCCTTCAAACTTCAATGGTTGCGCAGACTGGGGATTTGCACGTTCAGAAACTGACGCCCTCTGCCGAGCTGCCCCTCGTGGCTGGAGGTGCTTGCAAGTTGCAAACAACGAACAGTAAAGTTCAGTTAAGAACGACGATCGATAGAGTCATGCATCAGCTAGCTACAGTAGCTAACTAGCTAGGCAGTCGATCACTGACGCGCTCTGTTGCATGCAGAACTGCAGGAACAAATATGACAGTACTCACTGATCAGTACTCACTGATCGATCCAAGGTCGACAAGTCTTCTGTACTGTCCAGGACATTGTTACGCATGCCACTTCCATTGGTGCACTAGCTGCAGGGATTCATACAGTATATTCATTTACGAAAGTTTAACTTTAGCTTGAGTTACCGCCAAGTTCAGTTCAGTCGGTTTGGGATGCACACCGAGCTAAACATTGCAGAATATCAGTAAGCTTCATATCAGTCACTGACTGCTGTTACCGTAAGCTGAAGTTAAGGCTTTTCACTCTTTGGGATTCTGATCTGCAGAGGGGCAGATATAACTTGACTTTAACGTAAGCTTACATCTGATCGAATAGTTCACTGCTTGCTCCTCTACTCGATCGGTCATGCCAACGATCCTTCCAAGTGCCTTCCTCGCCCCTTGCAGTGAAATTTCGTTTCATTTATTTCAAAAAGGAAAAGAAAAAGGGTCTTCCTCAATTTTTTAATTTTTTTAATTTTTGACACAAATGAAACGAAATTTCATTACAAGACTGCCAGCCACAGGTGGCCTGGCAGGAACAGAGGAAACACAGAAACACAAGGGACCACAAGGGACCACAGACGACCAGGAAAGTGCCTTCCTCAATTGGAATCGTAAACCCTAAACATACCACATCGTGATTCTATCTGTTCAGATCGCTTCTTAAGAGCATCCCCACCCGTCTTGCATATTGGATGACTTGTTAAGAGAGGCTTGCAAAATTGCCCCACCCGTCTTGCATAATGGATGAACTTGTTAAGAGGCCAAGCCAAAAGCCGCCGGTGGCATGCAAAAGAGCCCAATTTTGCAAGCCACCGGAGGCTTTTGGCTTGGCCTCTTAACAAGTTCATCCATTATGCAAGACGGGTAGGGCAATTTTGCAAGCCTCTCTTAACAAGTCATCCAATATGCAAGACGGGTAGGGATGCTCTTACAGGTGAACAAGCATCCAGCCTCTACGATGAACCAGCCTATATTACCCAGCCTATATTAGAGCAACCCTACAGCAACACGGCAAACGTAGTCAACACGGGCAATGAGCGGGCCGTGGCTTAGAAATTGTCCCATGGCACGCATGCCAAGTGAAAAAACATGCTCGGCCATGGCCAAAAATGAAGAGGACACGGGCAAATGGAGAGTCTTAAATGCTCACCAAGCTATTAAATACTATATAATGTTTTGAGTCTCATCTTTTGAAAGCTTCTCTTCAAAAGTTGAAGAGATTCTTTCAAAATAATAAAAATAGGAAGTTTGGAGCACCTTTTGACCACTTGGCGAGTCTTCCCGCGGGGCCGTGACTCTTCAATCAAAATGACGGCGAGCCAAACCACAAGATTTCCTCCTTTAGCGCCCTTGTTGCACACATTAGCTGTGGGGTTGCTCTTGCCACCCTTGTTCCAATTCCACCTTCATGGACTTGTGGTGTACATTTCCATTTTGGAATGTATCCTTTGGATACCATACATAAGCCATGGCAGAATTGAGATGAGTCACTTGGAAAGTAGAGGTTGTATTGGACAAAATAGAATTTAAAAGTATTCTAAAAGTACGTTATCCCTTGTTTTCATACCTAGTCTTTGAGCTTTCAAATCCTAATGTATGTGCATTTAACCCCTAAAGGACCATTGTTGGTTCGGCGGACATTTGGGATTTGGGGCAGGTACCTATGGGCTGAATTTTTGTCTTGATTTCCTGAAAGTTATTTTGAAGTTAGAAAATTGATAAGATTCTTGGGAATAGAATTTTTTTCAATCAGTGCCGGGAATAAAAGTTATGCCCAAATAAGCTCAAAACAGGGGAGAGCCGGTAGCAAAAAAAAATTTGCAAAAATTTCAAAAAAAAATTTGAATTTTTTTTTCCATAGATTATATTTTTTCTATCTGGAAAGCTTTAATTCATTCCATTTGGATTTGTCATGAAAAAGTTATGGACAATCTAATTTTCCGGGCACTTAGAGCATCTTTCTGAAAAAAATAACTTGTAGAATTCATTTTTGAATGCAGTTTCTACTATTTTTCAAAAAAGAAGTTCCACATAGTTTAGTTTTTTTGCTAGAACAATCTCACCATTGGGATTAGTGCATTTTTGTTCCGTATAAAAGACATTAATACTTTAGATTTTCCTTCTACCTCGTACCTACTTCTACTTAACAATTTTTTTAATAATGAAAATTAAGTTTATTTTATTTTATTTTGCTAGATTCTCAACTCAATTCTCCACTATAAAGACTTAAAACTCAAAACTTTATAGTGCAAAAATTTAAAGTTAAAAATGTTCAAAGTCAAAAAATCTTCTTCCACAATGTGCTAAAAAACTTGTTTTTTTCACTTAAAATGCAAATACCTTGCACTCTATGCGGTCAAAACTTCTGAAATCTTTTCTACGCATTCTCATACTAATTAGGTATAAAATCCTACAGTTATATGTGGAAAGAAAAAAAATTTCAATTTTTTTTTACTCTTTGCTATAGAAATGGCAGTTTTGAGTGATTTTTGGCAGAAAATGGTCTTGGTCCTTTAGAGGTTAATTGAATGAATTTTTAATTGTCCTTCTAAGAAATGTAGAGGCATTAGAGAAAATTTGGACCCTTTGGAAGGCCATTTGACTTTCAGTGGATGTACATATACAATGGATTTCTTTTAATTTAATAATAATAATAATTTTTAAATTAATCGAAAATCTGACAAGGCACACAAGTCACTGGCAAGATTCTCTGTGAGCCAATTCAGACTCACATGTTTTCCTATTGTATTCAAACGACCCTCCCAAAGCTGAAATTTACTCTAATGGATTGAAAGATGATTGTCAATATACTTTGCATTACATATTGTGTTGTTTGTCTTACCTCAAAGAAATGAATATTGTTGATAATTCAATGCAAGGAATGCTACCCAGCCCTATTGGAACATTGGGCCACTTGCACCTTCACAAACAGAAACCTTGTTGTAGGAGTATAGTAGAACCTCTCTAAACTAAAATCGCTTTACACCAAGAGGTCGGGCCAATTCCTGTGTCAGAGGCCAAGAATCCTAACTTCTGATTGGACAAAAGGTTCAAATCAACCCCAACCCCTTTACACCAAGAGGCTGGGCCAATTTGGTGAATTGAATTTTTTATTCAAAAAAGACATGATCTGACATGGCCCGAGCTCGCTGAATTGGGTGCACCAAAAATGGGAGGCCAATTCTTGGCCTTGGGGCCAATGTCAGATTTCAATTAAAAAATCGTTTTAATAAAAAACTATTTTTTTCAACTAATCATTACCATTGGATTTTGTGCAATCGGCCTCTAGGTGTAAAGCGACCTTGAAAATTTCAGCTCCTCTCTCTTTCTTTTGTAGGTTTTATTGAATCGGCCCAGCTTCTTGGCCTTATGGCCTTTACGTATGGGAAAATTGGCCCCCATTATAATCTTATTCTAATGGGAAGTTGAGGCTAGCCTCCAGCCCAAAAGGGGCTGAAAATTTGTGCAATTGGCTTGAAGGAGAATTGGCCCTGCTTCTTGGTGTAAAGCGACCCTAATAGAGTTGGAACCGATCTAATACATCAAATTAGAGAGGTTATTACATTAGGGAGGGTCATGATGTTTGTATGTGTTTCATATTGTTAAGTTGGGACCGGAATCAATACTTTATTAGTTTAGAGTGGATTAACTTTGGAAGGTTCTATTGTAGGTCGACAAGATACATGAAGGATGAAAGATGAAACTAACCTGCAAAATTCAGAAATGGTGTTTCCTTTGCACTGCATTGGGGGCCATGGATATGGGATTCTTTTCAAGCGCAAATTTTTTGATTGATGTAGTTGTTGTATGTAGTTTAGACTCTATAGGTTTTTACTACAGCCCTGTCTTGTCTATCTCTCACACTATTGGAACTCCTTTCACATTTTTTCTTACTACTCTTCAATACATAGTTTTCTTGTTAAAAATTTCAGTATTTCACTAGGTGAAGTTTATGACAAACTTTTAGTAGCTCACTATTGTGTATTGGTTCGTATAGATTGGTTTTGTCTTGAATTTAACCCCAAAGTCCCATTGTCCTCTTGGGGGATAAATGGATTTTGGGCAGGCTCCTATAGTCTCAACATTCATCATGATTGTATGAATTTTTTTTTGAAGATAGAAAAATTCATTATTTTTAGGAATTTTAGGATATGGATTTCCATGAGTAATTGAGTAGGTTAGCAACCAAATAAATGAAAGTGGCCAACCTAGTAAGGCAAGGAAACAAGGGGAGTTGAGATTGTACTGTTCACTGTTACTTTTCCTACACAAATAATGTCTTTAAGCTTCACATGATCTAACCTTTGGGTCAAACAATCTCTTTCAAACAAATCAATAAATTGTGCTATACCAATGCAACATATGTGAACTTTGTGCAAGTACAAAGTCAACAAGCCTGCCCAATCAAAGAACCATTGGCTATTGCATCAACTATTCTAATTATTCCATTGTACATTAGATTGCCCAAGGAGATAGAAAGGTCTTTTGAGGTTAATACCTAAATGTCCAAGGCACTGTATTTTGGTGTCGACAAAACTTTGAAGTTAAATAAAATCTTATCAAGTTATTATTTTTAAAAGTGTTTTGTAGATGAATTCATTTTGAAGTCTAGTTTTGTATCAAAAAATCAAATTTTGAAAATGAATATTTTATATGATTTTTCAATTCAAGATTTTGTGTAAAGGTGTCCATTGCAAATCTTGATTTTCTAGTGTTGAGGGCTCTTGGAAATGAGCTTTTGAAGAAAAATTGCACCAAAAAGTCATTTAAAAAAATTGTAGAGTAGATTTTGAAAAGCCATAAATTGATTGTGGTTACACACGTTATATCCTTTAACCTCATATTTTTGGAGTTCATGGCCGCAATTTTAGATGTGACATGCAAAAAAGAGGATTGAAAAACTTCAAATCATTTTTAACAATTTAACACCCCACTCACCGTACAAATTCAAACTAGACATAAAACAAAAGTGATGAAATGTATTGAAATGTTTTTTTTGTTCAATTTAAGGTAGCATGCTCTAAAAGCACCCTTATCTAAAAAGTCATCACTAATACACCGAGGTATATTTTGCTTAAATTTTCAGTGTACCAACAATGTACATTTGAGAAGCTCCTCGCTCTCACTGATCCCAGTGTTTCACCTTCAACAACTCGTAAGTAATTCCACAAAGGTCCGAAAAGTATGAAACGACTTGGGTTAGATGTCAATTCCATTTTTCTTCCATACAAAAATTTCTTGAAAATTATTTCAAGGACTTTAGGTTCCCCCTATGCAATCCGCTCTTAAAAGGTTGCTTCAAGAGCAGACTACCTTAGAGCAAATTCAAAGAAGCTCAAAAAAGACCTTGAGCATGAAGGAGAGAATCCTAAAAGGCTAAAACTGTAGAATAATTTCTCTACTGAGAGTCTCATGACCAGAAATTGAAGACGTGTCATAATTCAAAATGAGTGCCTGGCGCTGTGGGTGTCTCCCAAGTCAACTGTTCTATGCAATTCCAGAATTTTCAATTGTAACTGCCTGCTCTGTTCTGGCTCCCCCGGCCTTTTAGGTTATTGCATTTTGCCAGGTGGGGTTCCACAGAGGATAAGGGACAGCCCATGTACTTACAGTACAATTTTTGAGCATGCTCAATTCAACGACCGGGTAGGACCATGCGGCTTCTGCACCATCATACCGGATCACGGCCCTTTGTAACTTCGTTGTATCAGAATTTTCTCATGTGTCCCTCTTGTTTGGCTTCTATGGTACAAAAAACTGGGTGTGTCTGTAGTAGAAATTTAACCCATAAAGGACCAAGTCGCCAAGTGTCCATTCAACATACGCAAAAAATCTTGGGCAGGTTCTTACAAAGTCATTTTGGGTTGGATGTTCATGAATTTTGGACACCATGTGTAAACACATAAGTTATCCCCTTGGTGAAAATTTAATAGTTTTTTGGATCGGCTGCCTAAATCAAAAGTCATGATCCCTAAATTTTTGGGCAATTTGGGAATCTTTTAGGAATCTTTTATTTAAAAGCTCATCAACTTTTGAATTTTGCCATGTTTGTGACTAATACTATATGGCATACAATTGTCCCCGGAAAAACAAATTTTAATCCTCAAATCACATTCTAAGAGTCAAACTTTGTTAGCTATGTTGGGGTGATTTCAAGAAAAAAAATATTTTCTTCTAACTTCAAGTCTTATTATCTTGCAATCTGTGAAGTCAAAGTTCTTGAAATCACATATATTCCAAATGTTTGTCTCAAATTTTTCACCATTTGAATTACTCCAAATGGGCCCGAAGTTTGCTGACCTTGTTTTACAAGAATGAAAAAAAAAAAAATCTCATTTCAAATGTTATAATCTTTCAATCCGCACAGTCAAATGGGCTGAAATTATTTCACTCTAGCAAAACACTTTACTTGAGTTTTGTAATGTTGAAATTTCAGAAAAAAAAAAATATTTTTACTTTTTAATAGCATACCAAAAAAATCATTTTTTGACAATGCCTCCCTTTGACAATGCCTCCTTGAACCCCCAACCCCGGGCCTTTAGGAATTAAATGCAAATTCACACAATTATTCACATTTTAAAATAGACAAAATTTAGCAAAAAACATTCTTCCTTGACTGTTGATGTCACTATAAAGACCCTTTTACCAGCTCTTTTACAATTTTGAAGAATTCAACTTCTTGAAATCATCTTCCAATAAATTTTCCTTGAAAAACAGATGGAAGTGACATCTAATCAAAGTCGTTTTAATATTTTTTGCACCTTTCCTAGAATTAGTTTTTTGAAGCAGAAATCACAAAGGACTCTAAAAGCATCCTTTCTTGAATATGTTCACTATTGGTGCATTAATGAATACAAAATGTACATTGAAGAAAACGACATGCACCACTAGTTTAGAAAATGCTTTTAGAGCCTGAATAGCATTTATTTGTTTTGACATTTAAAAAATATTATTTAGCAATGTTAGCATGCTCCCACAGCCATAGTGAAAGCAATCTTGAGGCTCTGCTAATAAATGTCAAGTGCTGAATTTCAACAAATTGGTGGAATTTCAACAAATTGGTGGAATTGAACAAGTCACATTGCTGCTATGCAATCAAGGAGCAAGTCAATCAAATGTTTATAAGGAATTTTTTCCATATTAGATGTATAATTTTAGGTTTGGAAGTGAATCTTTTCTTATAATGAGGTTGAAAAAATAATTTGGAGTTTGGAAGGCAATATTGGGTCACAAATTTGAACCAAATGGATGAAGGAAGATTTTTTTTTTTTTTTTTTTGGATATTTTTAAGATATTTTTAAGCATATTTTTGTTCACTAAGATTTTTATTCTAGTGTTGACCCCTAGGTCAAATCCATCATAGCTGATAATTAGTGGGTATTGAAATTCTTTTATTTTGATGAATAAAGGTTTTAATTAATGCACGACAACAAAAGTGTCAAAACTTAGGTCACCAATGTTTTGGAAGCATTTAATTTGCCTATCTTTTTATCTACATTTGGGCCTTGACTAGTTACCATTCACTAGCACCACTTAAAACTACTACAAGTTTTTAAGAGCAACCAATGAGAATTGAACAAGTTTTAGAGTAAGCATTTGTTTAAGAAAATTTTAAAAATTTCAAACATTACAAATTATCAAAAAAATAAAATTTTAAAAAAATAAATTTAAGCAATGTTTCTAACTCTAAAAGATGGAGCCTATGATTATATAGTTAGACTTAAAAGTCTTTCACTTTATATCCTCTATCTCTTTTAAATTTTTCATGAATTTTGTTTTGTTTTGTTAATTAGAATGATATCACATGTCTAATATTTATCTTAAAATTTGAAAAATGTTTTGTGAAATTTTAAATTACCATAAAAAATTTTGAGGAAAATTCATATCAAATACAAATCATGCTAAAAAAAAGCTAAAGCTTTTAGAATAGAAGAACATAATAATGTAAAACATTATTGTGTAATGAAAATTTCCGTATCATTTTATATTTAGAAACATTAATATAAATCCTCAACTTCAAACTCCAATGAATTGATTATTTTTATAATTTAAAAAAAAGGTCAAAAAAGTTAAAAAACCATTAACGCTTGCAAAAAAGTTTCCCTCCCATATGTTAGAGCACATCACAACATTATTAATGGTCTCTTTTGTGAATAGTGTAGTTGAGAGAGGTGTAGCTAGCTTGTTAGTCTCTAGTTAACCCCTAAAGTTCCATGACTATGTTTTCACCAAAATGCTCAAAAACTGCCATTTTTAGTACAAGCACCCAATTTTTGAAAAAGAACTTGTTTTTATGCATATAATCATAGTATCTTGCAGTATATCAACTTCAGAACATATGGTAAAATTTTCCACCACGTGGATTGCAAGATATAGGTATTCAAATTTACAAAAATCATTTTTTTGGCCCTACAAAAAACAGGGCAGCAGCACTTCACAAGCTCACTTTTTGATGAAAAAATGTCCAAAATGATGGTTCTTCTTTATTTTCTTTTTCCAAGATAAGTTGGCTACATGCCTAAAAAATTTCACTTCATTTGGAATTGTACAACATATAGGAAAAAAATAGTAAATAGATAGTAGTAGAAAATGATCCAAAATACTAAATTATCATGAATTTAATTATGGAGTTGAAAAATAGTAATAGAAATGGTTGCAATGTTGTAATAAATAATCTATATCCTAGGATTTTATTTTTTTCAAAAAATATTGAAAATTGAGTAAGATAAAGGACTTCAAAGTTTATTTTAGAGTAGAGAATCCATAACTGCCCGCAAACTCAAAATCTTCATAATTTTTGACTCATTGATCAAAATGGGATGATTCAAAGTTTTTTTACGTATATATGACTTTAGAGAAACAATTAAAGATTTTGTTTTTGAAAAAAGTGACTTTTTTTTATTTGCCTGGACTGCCCAGTTATGAAAAAAAGTAACATATTAGGCCATAACTTTTGCCTCACATTTCCAAATGTCATGAAATTTAGTGCATATGAAAGATACTCCTTGCGCCCACCTTCTATTAAAATTTCAGCCTAAAATACGGAAATGACTAGTCACACGTACCTGCCCAAAATTTCTATACAGACAAAAAATGCATATTGGTCCTTTAGGGGTTAAGATGTTGACAAAACATAGAATTCATATTGTGCGTCGAGCTATTTACTACAAAAACTATTCACCTTGCCACAATAGGGAGAGTCATGGTTGAGTTCAGTGGGTTTCTTCTAAACAGTAAACTGTCACAAGTCTTTTACATCATTGGCGCAATTATAGAAGGAAGGAATTTGACAAGCTCAAAGTTGCAGATTGGCAAAAGTTTGCCACATGAAATTACTAATAGAGGCCAGCAACAAGCTTAGGGAGGATTTAAGATTCCAAAAGCAGATTACAAGATAGTCAACAAACTTATTGAAGAGAGTGATATAGAGAAAAGATTGTTTGTCAAGTATCGACTCTAAGTGAGTTCAAGGACAAACAATTTGCTTTTGAAACATCATATCTCCACCATTTGTTTGATCCATAGAAAGTGACCATTGAAAATAGTATCACACCCATACTTAGAAAGTGGCTTGCAAAATTTGAAGACAATTCACCGTGGGACATGGGAGATCATAACTTTTGATTTAGTGCCTCAAATTGGACTTCATAACTATATGGGGGCACGTTTGGTCACCCGAGGCACTCTATGGATTAATGATGTCTTCTGTAAACAGAGTAGTTGAAATAAGCGTAGTTAATTTATTGGTCTCTTGTTAAAAATTTGATAAAAATAGAATTCATATTATGCGTGTAGGAACCATTCACCTTGCTATATTAAAGAGAATAATGATAGAAGCCAATACCAAACTCTCTCCAAAGGGAATTACCTGCCCAAGGGCAAAATACAAGATTGTCAACAAACTTGTTGAAGACAATAATGCAAAGAAAAGACTACTTGCCAAATACTAGCCTTAAGTGAGTTTAAGGACAAATGATTTTTTTTTTGGAAATTTACATATTTGAGTTGAATTCAAGTTATGTCACACAAATTAATTAATTTGATTGATAAGTCACTACTTATAACACTAACTTGCATTAGTTCTCAAATTGTGTGAACTTTAAGTACATTCAGAAGGGATTTCACAAACTTTTAATTTAGAAAAAATCAATATGATGTGGGTTATATTAATTTCATACTATCTCAAATAGTTCAATTGTCAACCAAATTTTATTCAATTCCATCTAAATCCATCAAATTCCATCAAATTAAATCCAAGTGCCCATCCTAATTAGACCGTAATCATCTAAGATTCATCCTAATTAGACCGAAGTTATCTAAGATTCATCCTAATTAGATTGCAATTATCTAAGATTCATCCTAATTAATAGCAAGGCCTTACACTACCATATTCAAAATCTTGCACTATGAACATTAATTTATGCAATTGTTTTCTCAATTCCAAAGGGGATATTGTTTAAGAAAATAGAATACTTGTCTCTTATATTTAAGCACTTTCCATTTTTCTTCCAAAAAGTTGAGATTTTTTTTTAAATTTGAGGCCTTTGAAATGTAGTTTCTAATTTGCTTCAAAACTTTGAATACACGCCTATATTGAAAATTGAAAATTTCATATTTTTTTCATTATTCTTTGAAAAATTACTATACTTTACAATTTACACTGAAAAAATTTGATTTGCAAAAGACATATGATTTTACTTTTGAAAGAAAGATGAAATAGTCTATAATATATGGAACATAAATAAAAATTGAATTATTTTTGGACAATTTATTTGGTTGGGGATTCTTTTCAATTTTTTCAATTTCAATCTAGATTGATTTATCTTGATAAATTGTTGTTTCAAATTTAGATTGCTAATATCAAGTTATTTTGTAAGGAAAATAGTACAAAGTGGTCAATATTTGGCTAGTGTTCTAATGTACTAATCAAAAAAAGCGTTAATATTTTCTTCACTTTGTCAACTTTTTTTTTCCACTATAAATAAGCATGATTTATACAGAGCAAAGAAATGGTTTACTAGAAAACTCACATGAGTCGGCTAATTAGACTCGTTGTGTACATTCTTGGGTGTCATTTTCCCAGCTTATATACAGTCACTATATTTTGGCCATGCATCAATTATTATTTTTTTGTGAAGTGTTGGATGTGGTTTGGTCCTAAATGTGAGCCATTAGTACTTAAAGTGGGAGGCTAAAAAATCTTTCATCTAAGGGTTGGTCTACCTTTTTCATGTGTTTTCGTGGATGGAAATATTTTTAACTCATTTTTCAAACAAAAAGAAATAGATGCGGAATGTAACACAAGTGGTTTCATATTTTTTGAAGCATTATTGAAATACTCATAAATTTTCAAATGAGTTTTGTCATAGGCACCTATTTATAACCCTAGGTCCTCCATAAACTATTCACGTGCAACTTGTAAAGAAAATAGGGACAACAAGGAGAATGATTGGCTCTTGCAATAAATAATACTTTTTTTCTCAATCCACTCAATGACTATAGAAGTTAAAGGACCACCCCATGTTCCTTTCAATGCTAATTATAGGGCGGTTCTTAATGCCCAAGTAGATTTCCAACTTCCTACCTTAATATCACTAACACTAAATAAATAAAGTTTAGCAATTTTGAGGAGGCAACAATTTCATGTGCAATTTCTTCCTGTCTCCCTTTTAGTCATTGTTCAGTTCAAATGTTCGGAAAAATCAGCGGCTAGTTCAAAGTTAGCTAGTAGAATTGGGAGAAAAAATGTTTGCAACTTAAAAACATTGACAAATATCCAATGAAAAAATCTGTAAAATTTCTATTTAGAATAAAAAATAGAAAAAATAACCAAACTCAGTTCTTCAAAAAACGGTTCAATCTGAGAGTTGAAGGAAATTAGCCAGTCAAACTTTTAAAAATTCCAAGCACTGGCTCAGTTTCTAGAAGCTGAAAAAAAACACTTTTGGATTGAATGATAAAAAAGAACAAATTCTTGATGATGAGGATTCTTTCAGTTCCACTCTTTCTGTAGGTCACTTCAATATCTGGCACTTGAATCATGCGATGGAGGTCATTTGGCATATACTGTATTGGAAAACTTCCTTGGCTTGTGATATTTCAATTCTTGTTGAACTTGCATTCAGCATGACTGTGTGACACGAGATGATGAAATGATCCATGTGAAGTTGGTTTTAACCCCTAAATGCCCGAGGCACCCAAATGTGGTGTTTGCAAAACTTTGAAGTTAAATAAAACTAACCATGTTGTTATTTTTAGTAGGTTATAATTTTAGAAAGTTTTTCTTGAAGTCTAGTTTTAGCATCAAAAATCTGATCTTGAAAATAAATGATAGTGATTTTTCTATTCATGATTTTGTACAAGGATATCCAGTGCAATCTTGACTTCCCGTAATGTTGACAGCTCTTGGAAATGAGCCTCAAATACACTAGATCTTGGAGGAAAATTCGCATTCAAAATTAATTTAAAAAAATTATAGAGTAGATTTTAAGAAGCCGTAAATTGATTGGGGTTATACAAGTTAGGCTCTTTAATCTCAATCTTTTTGGTCACCAACTTTTTAGATTTGACTTGTGAAAAGAGGGTTGAAAGACTTTACATCACTTTTGCAGTTTTAACACCCTCATGGTCAATCATTAGAATCTTTTGCTCTATAAGTGGTATTGTTGTGTTTTCTTTTCCTATGAGATCTCTTACATGTCTAGTTTGAATTTGTACGGTTACATTTCAAAAAAAATTGATACAACTTGTCAAAATGTTGGCATTTTGTTCAAGTTAGACCAAATTCCAAGAAACTCAAAACAAGCCTTGGGCATTTAGGGGTTAAAAAAAAAAGCCATGAATTTTGCATAAATAGATATTAGAGGTGAGCACATGCTCTGCGTTGCCTTCGAAGGTTGTAAGGGAGGCAACCCATTTCTAAACACTTAACCCCTAAAGAATTGAGGCCTTTTGGGGGGTCAAAAAACACTCAAAACAGCCATTTCTATAGCAAATAGTAAAAAAATTTAAAAATTGGATTTTTTGCACTCCTAGTTGTAGGATCTTATAGTTGACTAGAATGAGAATGTGTGAAAAAATTTCAGAATTTTTGACTGCACAGATTGCAAGATATCTACGTTTAAAGTGAAAAAACCTAGTTTTTCAGCACATTGCGGTACTAGATTATTTGACTTCGAACCTTCTTAACTTAAAATTTTTTGCACTACAAAGTTTTCAACTTTAGGTATTTATGGTGGAGAATGGAGTTGAGAATCTACAACCAAAAAAATCCAAAAATTTACTTTTCAAACTTCAAAAAATTATTAAGTAGACGTAGGTATAAAATAGAAGGAAAATCTAAATCATTAATATCTCTGAAATTAAACGGCACTAATCCCATTGCTGAGATTGTTCTAGCAAGCAAACTAAACTATGTGGAATTTTTTTTGAAAAATTGTAAAAATTGCATTCAGAAATGAATCCTATAAGTTGTTTTTTCAAGAAGATGCTCTAATTGCTCAAAAAATAAGATTTCACTGATTTCATCTTTATAACTTTCATATAACAAATCAAAATGGAACGAATCAAAGCTTTCCAGATAGACAAAAACATAATCTATGAGAAAAAAAATTCAAAAATTCAAATTCAAATTCAAATTTTTGAAATTTTTTTTGCTACCCTTTCTTCCCCTACCCTCCTTCCAAGTTCCAAGCTGTTTGGGGCATAACTTTTGTTCTTAGGAACCATTTGAAAAAAAATTATATTCCCATGAAGCTAATAATTTTTCTATTTTTTAAAAAAGTTTCAAAAAATGAGGACAAAGTTTCAACCCGTAGGTACTTGCCCAAAATTCCCATTTGTCCCTTGAAGACAATGGTCCTTTAGGTGTTCATCAACACGGATCTGTAGGTATCTTTGTGGGGAAATTTTTTCGTGTGCAGAAATAGAATTTGGAAGGTTTATATAATTTTCCAGATTTTTATTTCTCAAAACGTAATTACTATGAAATTTTTTTGGCTGAAGATTCTCTTCAACCCATACTGGTCATTTAGACCTTACTATTTTCGACCAAGGGTCTGGTTGCAAAATCCACCAAGGGTTGGTTGCAATATTGAGAGTCTTGCAGCCTCTCACAATGTGCCACAACTTTGCCAAGATCCATGCCATAATTAATCGTTGTTCATCTCCTCCTATATGGAAAGAAAGTAGTCTACATTGCCAAAGGGGGGGATCAAGAATGGATTGCCTCCCATAAGTTAAAGAGAATATGCATGAGTAGTGTGCAGTGTTCCATCTATGGGCTCCATTTATGGAATATGGAATACTAAACAAAATTTAGTAGAGTACAACACTAAATAGTGAAATTAGGTTGCCAACGCACTAATTGATATCTAACACTATATAAATATACACGAATAGTTATTGTACTATTTCTAAATTAAATTACTAATATTAATAGTCAATAATAGTTCATGCACTGTTTATGAATTAGAAATTGTTGTAGTTGAGACTCATGAACCTCCATGTGTGCAAATGAAAATATTTGTATAAATATCTGTTGACTTTGATGGCTTGTAAAGTAACTTTCTTGGAGTAAGGCAATCTAAGTATTTAGGCACCCTAATTTCACTATTTAAAGTAACTACACCTAAATCGCACGCTTTTTAAAATCACACTCTATAGATTTTTGCCTAAAATACACTCCTACTATTCATCAGAATCTATGATTGCTTTTAGGAACACCTATTTTTAGTTTTTTGAAAATTTGTAGTTTATTCATGTCCAAAAAGTCCCCTACCAATAAGACTCCACAAAAAGTTTTCCAATATAATAATGGGAACCATGCTGGATTGATTAACTGAATTTAAGGTGTAAAGTAACTACACCTTAAATTGCACAATTGAGCAATTTAGCACGATACAACATGGGTTTCACAATGATATTGAAAAAAAATTGTAGGGTTCCATTGGTAGTCAAAACAGGATTATAGATTCTCTAAGAATGCATTTTTTGGACACTGCATGAATAAACTACGAATTTTCAAAGTGCTGGAAATAGAGATATCTAAAAGTGATCAAATACTCATATGAATAGTAGGAGTATATTTTAGGCAAGAATATCTAGTGTGCGATTTTAGGTGTAGTTACCTTAGTGTAGACAATACAACTTCACATGATTTGGTATTAAGGTAGGAGGCTGTAAAATAGAGCGAGCATTAAGAATGGACCCTATAAATGGCTGTGAAATGGACATGGGTTGGTTCTGAAATTTACTAGTATAGTCATTGAATGAATCAAGGAAAAAAACATTATTGATTTTAAGAGCCAATCATTTTCTTTGCTTTCCCCATTTTAATCTAGAATTGCAAGTGAACCATTTATGAAAGACCTAGGCTCACAAATAGGAACCTACAACCCAACTCGTTTGAAAATTCATAAGTAATTCAAAAATGCTTGAAAAAATACGAAACCACTTGGGTTAGATTCCTCATCAATTTCTCTTTGTCTGAAAAATGAGCTCAAAATATTCCGGTCCAAGGAAATACATGAAAAAGGCGGACCGGCCATTAGATGCTCCATTTCTGAGCCTCCGGCAGTCTGGCCTACCTTAGTCCACACAAAGGAATGAATTTTCATGATTTTCCCAGTTCACACATTACCGGCCTGCGTTTGGAGATTGATGTGTCAGGTTCCCACAAGGCTCACAAATTCCACAATTTGGCCGTGGAATGATGCTTTGGCCTGGCACATGTCTGTCCCACAATGCTTCACAATGCACTGAAAGTTACACTCACATGGGGCTGTGAATCTCATGTTTGGTTCTCAAAGTATCTACAGGCTGAATTTTTGTAGCGATTTTTTGAAACTTTTTTGAAGATAGAAGAACTGATAAGCTTTGTGGGAATATAATTTTTTTTTCACAATCGGTGCCTGGAAACAAGAGTTATAATCAAATAAGCTCAAAACAAGGGACGGGTGTGGGGGTGTGGGGGTAGCAAAAAAAATTTGCAAAAATTCGAATTTTTTTTCTGATTTTTTTTTCTCATAGATTATATTTTTGTTTATCTGAAAAGCTTTGATTCATTTCATTTGAATTTGTTATGAAGAAGTTATGGACATTCTTGTTTTTTGGGCAGTTTGAGCATCTTTTTGAAACAAATAACGTGTAGGATTCATTTCTAAAAGCAATTTTTGCAATTTTTTTTTTTGTATGGTTGAGTTTACTTGCTAGAACAGTCTCACCATTGGGATTAGTGCATGTTAAATCCATCTAAAAGATATTAGTATTTTAGATTTTTCTTCTATCTCATACACTTCTGCTTAACAATTTTCTTAAGAATGCAAATTAAGCTTTTTTGAGTTTCTTTTTTTTCCTAGACTTTTAACTCAATTCTCCACTACAAAGATTTAAAGCTCAAAACTTTGTAGTGCAAAAAATTTATGTTAAAAATGTTCAAAGTCAAGAAAATCCAGTCCCGCAATGTGCTAAAAATTTTGTTTTTTCCACTACACACGCAAATGTCTTGCAATCTGTGCGGTCAAAAATTCTGAAATTTTTCCCAAACTTTTTATTACCAGTTAGGTGTAAGGTCCTACGGTTAGATGTGAAAAAAAACATTAAATATTCTTTTTACTCTTTGCTATAGAATGGCAATTTTCAGTGTTTTTGGGCAGAAAAAAAGCCTCAGCCCTTTAGAAGTTAACCCTAGAACACCAGGCTAGTCATCGTGGAAATCATCCATTTGGATACAGTGGGAATTATTTGCTTAAAAAACAACCCAAGAGCACTCATTTGGAGGTCAAACTATTGTGCATGACCTCCTCTTTCTACACAAAAGTTCAAAGATGAACATCTGCATTAGGGATTTTTCTTATAATTTTTAATGAAGTGTCCAAGTGTCAATAGAAAATTTTATGGTTTGGTGCTCCAAATTTTAACATTCGTCTACATATTGGATAGAAAATATCACATTAGTACATATAACATGTCCATAATTCTATTATCATCCACAATTTAGCAATTTCATCCAAACATTTTTTTTGATTTTGAAGTTTTTTGGCGAAAAATTTCACTGTTTGTTGCCATTTTTTAGCCAATTTTTTTGGTGCCATTTGGTACTATTTTGCCCCCCCTAAAGGCAATGATCTGCACTTGTATCTTACAAAAATGGATTCTCTATTATCTATCAAGCACTTTTCGACCGCCGCATCATTACAAGATTAAGCTTATTTGATTTGCACGCACTTGTGTATAGGTGCATCCTTGGATTGTCTATAAAAATTTGATTGCGTTGTATATAAGGGTAAGGCAAATACTAAGGGAGAATGGCAATTTAGGTGAATCTTTGGAATGACTTCAAAAAGACTCAATTGCATTCACTAGAGGTTCTATTATTTCACAGCCATGTTGCACTTTATGTAAAGCTAAAGACATCCTAAACCCATAATGGTTTTAAATTAAATTGGCCATGCTTTTAAAGATTTCCTATACAACATAATTAGGAAGCAATGGATCTCGAATAGTTCTACCTCCTTTTAATAAGGGTTGTATAACAACTCTTGATGTGCACAATTAATCATCCAACACACTTGTCCAGTTAGGACTTTTCCTATCCATTGTTGTCAACAACATGTTGATTGTTAGATATACATATGTGGACTTACTTTGCTCACATTTTGTTCTACACATTCACCACATAGGACAAGTGGAATTGGGTACAAACAGGAAGGACTATGACATGTATGAGGTGCAAAGGTGACAATAACGTGTGCACTGGAAGGACCACATCTAAAGGGAATGGAAAAAGACAAGGGTTCAAAGGTAAAGGGCCAAGGCGTGTAAGGCATGTATACCCCCTTGTTGTCCCTTTGCATGTATTTAACTTGATTGGTTTCACAATTTTTTGTTGCAATAGAATGGTAAATTTGAGAGTTTTTCACATGTGTTTGGTCAATTCATTTTTCAATTAAAGCACACACATTACAGGTGGTCAAAGCAAAAACATATAGCTTCCTATTGTTGTCCCTAAAGAGGACTATTTTTGCCCTTTTGGATTCTATAGTAGGGTTCATTGGACTTCCTTCATAGTGCACTTGATAATCCAAAAGCATCCCTTCAAATGGTAGAATAATAAATGAATCTATAATGGAATTATAAAATGGTGACTATTCTACCCAATTTCACCCCTTTCAACTCCTTAACAATTTTAACTACATTATAATGCAAAGGGGCACAATTGGGCCTTAAATGTTGTGTGCCATTTTGGATTGGTGCCTCTTTGGATACATACATTATTATGTGAAAGGAAAAAAACACAACATGAATAGGAAGAACCACCTTTAAAGGAGAATGGACACAGAAGGACCGATGCATGTAGAAGGTTTGAAAGGATAAGAACATGGTACGGAGGTCTTCAAAGAGCAAGGGCCCAAAGAGAAAAGACAATTGAGTGAATGAATAGAAGTAGGATGCCAATGGTTCTCAAGGCTTCTAATTTGTGCCCTATAAGTCACATTTGCACCTCGTTCTTCTATTTTATGGATTCTTCCCATTACAATCTATCTTTTTTGTGCATGCCTAGGTCCTTTCCATTTGTATATACATCCTTCGTGTTTGCACCCTTGCTCTTCATGTTCATGCTTATGTCCTATTTAGTAGTGCTCATATTCCTCATGTTTGCAACCTTGACTTGTTCTTCTTGTTTGAGCCCTTTTCCTAGTACCATGGGTTCCTATCCTTCTTCTTTGCATCCGACTTTCACCCATTATCATTTGGAAATCTAGTATAGAAATACAAATGACAAAAAAGTTGTTATGTCTCTTAGAAGCATGGAATAGTAAACTACGATCACCTAATACTTTATTCCCTGAAGCCTATATTCAAAGTCCTAAAAAATATGAATTTGTCGTATAGACTCACCTATTGGCCCAAAACCATCCAATGAGACAACCTTGATTTCAACATAAGATAATAACATAACACTATTAACTTTTTAAGCCAATAGTAACCACTTCTTAGATGCAAAAGTGATTAAAATCATATAAAAGGTTCAAATTTGTGAGGATTTTGACTTTTGCATGTTAGCTCAAAGAAGAACCATTTCACATTCAATACGGACCTTAGTCCAAAATATCCAAGAATTTTTTCAAAATCTAATGGAATGTATAGATTTTAACCCCTAAGAGCCCAAGGCCTTTTCTACCTCAAAAAACACCCAAAACTGCCATTTCTAAAGCATTCATCAAAAAAGTTGGAAAATTTGATTTTTTGGGAATGTAACCGTTGGATCTTGTAGTTAACTTGTGTGAAAACATGTGGTAAAAATTTCGTGAGGTTTGACCGTATAGATTGGGAGATATTTGCATTCAAAGTCTGTTTTTTTTTTTCTTCTTTCCACTGTGCCCGAAAATTTCAGATGCCTTTGACCGCCATTTGCTGAATTTTTTCCCACTACAGACCTCCAATTTATAATTTTTTCTTATGGGGAAACATGTTAGGCATGTGCATACCAATTTTCAAGGCAATCCAAGATAATCCCGATATTCAAAAAAATTAAAATTTGCCACTGTGTCCCAAGAAATGACAATACACTAGGCCATTTTCAAAAAAAAAATCCCATCACACATTTTTTGATCTAGGAAATCTGAACGGTGGATTGAAAAATGCACTTATATTTAGAAGTAGGAAAAATAAATTTTGAAAAATGTCAAAATCTCTAACATCTATAGGCTCCTAAAGCCTCATATGACCTCCTAATAGGCACAACAGTAGCCTCTCTTGCCACCTCTTGCCACCTCTCCTCTCTTGCCACCTCTGCTGCCCCCTTGGGAGTCAAAGTCAGATTCCTGAGGGGCAGCAGATTCCCAAACTGAAATTTTTATTCAATCCATCATAACTTTTGGAGGGTAAGTCGGAATTTGATGAAATTTATCTTCCCGCAAAGCTAATGAGATTTCCTATCTCCCAAAAAAATTTCAAAAAAACATGTGAAAAATTGAGGTCACATGAGCTTGCCGAAGTACCAAATAACCCCCACAGGGACACTTGGGTTTTTAGAGGTTAAACACTATCACTTGCCTCCTAGTTTGTAAATTATAAAGTGTAGAATTTCTTGATATCTAAATGAGATAATTTTCTTACTATTCTTTCTCAACTTCAAAATATAGAATAAAAACAAATGTTTTCCATGTTGAACCTCTACAATTTTATGTATAAGTTTGTTGGTCTTATTTAAAGAAGATTATTCTTTTGCATTCCTTTTATCATAGTAATTCTTTATAAATGATCTTTACATACACTCTTACATACACAAATACAAAATTATATATATATATACACACACACACACACACACACACACATATTATAGCTAAACCACATTTTGTAGATTTAAATTTTTTTTATAATAAAATTATATATTTTTTAATTAAGAAACCTTAGCAATTGACAACTATATATGTTGGAATAATATTTTATGATTTCACATTTGTACTATTAGCTATTTTCTTGAAAAAACTTGCTATGTGCCATCACTACAACATTGTACATTTAGATTCTTTCTTTGGAATTTTTGTTTACAATCAAATAATTAAGCCAAAAAGAAAAAGAAATTGACATCATGAAAAAAAATCTAGGCCCTAAAGAAGGCTGTTTGACTTTTGATGGATGAAATAAAAATAAATTTTAAATTTAACCCCTAAAAGACCAAATGGCGTTTTTTGGCAACATAGCAATTTTAGGCAGATTACTACAAACGGATATTTTAATTTTTTTCTTTGAAAATTTCACATAACATATGCCTAAGGAATAGCTTTAAGGTTCAACAATATTCAGAACTTTTGATTATATGGTTAAAAAGTTATTGGATGATATGTCATTTTCAATGTTCGGCGGCCAACTCAATTTTCTTTTTTAAAAATCACTTTTAAAAAAAATTAAATTGTGAAATTGGTCCTCTAGATTTACATATACGTGTAAAGCTTTATATCATTCCATTTTGATTTATGAGATGAAAATCATGAGGTGTTCTAGTTTGCGGGTAGTTATGGATTCCCTACTCTAAAATAAACTTTAAAATTCTTTATTTAACTCCATTTTTTAGTATTTTTCAAGAAAAATAAAATCTTAGGATGTATATTGTTTATCACAACATTACAACCCTTGGGATTGGCATTTTATAAATCCATAATTAAATTCTTAACAATTTAGTGTTTTGAATCATTCTCTACTTCTTTCTACTAATCATTAAGTTTTTTTTTGCATATCTAACCATAGGATCTTGTATTAGACTAGTGTAAAAACGTGTGGAAGAAATTTCAAAATTTTTGACCATGTAGATTGCAAGATATTAGCATTTAAAGTGAAGGAAACAAATTTTTTTTGCAACTTGCTCAACTACACTCTGGGACTTTGAACCTTCTTAACTTAAAAGAATTTCTCTATTGATTTTGAATTTCTAATTATATGTATTGAAGAATTGAGTTGAGACTCTAAAAAAAATTTAAAAACACACACTTAGTTTTCATTCATTAAAAGGTTGTTAAGTAGAAGTAGGTCCAAGATTGAAGGGAAAACTAAACCTTGAATAGCTCCAAGATGGAACAAGATTGAAGCACAATAATCTCAATGGTGAGATTTTCTTGCAAGCAAATTTTAATTTAAAATTTAAGATTTGCATTCAAATATGAATTCTATAAGTCATTTTTTCAAGAAGATGCTAAGATTGCCCGAAAAACAAGATTGTCCATATCTTTCTCATTACTACTCCAAATAGAATGAATCCAAGTTTCAAAATGTATACCAAAATATAATCTATGAGAAAAAAATGAATTTTTTTACAAGTTTTTTTTTTTTTTTTGCCCAACAAACGAATAAAAGGGCTCTAAGGGCCATAACTTTTGCTCCCGGGCACCGATTGAAATTATATTTTCAGGAGGTTAATGTGTTTTTCTATGTTCACAAAAAAATTCAGAAAATCACAACAAATATTGAGACCGTAAGAGCCTGCCCAAAATCCATTTTGTTCCCTGAGAGGACAATGGGACTTTAGGGGTTAAAATTAATATGTACTCTGTAAAAATGCCTTTTATAGAACATTGGAAATTTGGAAATTGGAAAGTTCAACTGAAATTCATTTTGTCCCCTTCTTATATTTGAATTGGATCCTAGCACCCATGCTAAATAAGACCATAAATCAACACCGAGTAAGAGTTTACCTTCTTATTGATATTTTACTGCTCCATCTATCTCAAGTGATAAATCTTAGGTTTTGTAAAATTGGTTTTCAATTCAAATTTGAAAAAAAATGGTCAACAAAATGATCAACAAAAGTGCAAAAATGAAATGTTTGGCATGCTTGATGGAGTCATCCGGTCACTGCATAATGATAGGCAATTCCCCTTGACGCTAAGGTAAAAGGCTCAGAAAGTGCTCATCTAAGGGGAAAAAGACCCCTATGCATAAATGGGTGGACCCAAACATTTTTGCATTTTTGTAGGAAAAAGAGAATGAAGAACACAGCAATGGAAATTTTAAATTTAATTTTCTAACTTGCAATGAATAAGATATGATTTTTTTAAGTCAGAGGTACCTAAGTCCCTTGTAATGCTCATAGGTGCAACTAGGATGAATCAAAACATGCCTTTGCATGGAGCCAGTGAGTCTAAGGATGATCCATTGTAAGTTAACTTCCATTCAATTCACTCCCCATTGTAAAATCAAATTTATTGCAATCCCTAAACGCCCCAGTGAGGGTTTCCTCACATAGTTTCAAGTTCAATTCAAAGAGCTGTAACTTTTGCATCCAATCTCTGAATTCAATAATATTTATTGGAAAAAATTTGCGTTCTCTTTTCTAGTTTGTGTGGTAAATTTTTTAGATCAATCCAAGATGTAATGACTTTCTAGAATTCAATCAAAGTTCACAAGTTCAATTTTAATCCACCAAACTGCATTTGATGGCTGCAACTTTGGGGGCTTATATATCCTTTGTCTAATGTTTTTTTTCAACAAAAATTTATTGGGTTATGTTTCCTTTGAAGTCTAGTTATTGTGGTAAAATTTTCATGTCAATCCAAGTTGTTTTGAATGTTTGGGAGCAATTCAAAGTTCAAAATCCCAACATTTTTGGATTATAGTGAACTTTGACGGTTTGTTTTTTCTTTGTAGAGTATCCATTTTCAAAATTAAAACAATTTAGAAAGGTTTTGCATAGTAGTCTAGTTTGTGTGGTTAAAATTTTGCATCAATCCAAGAAGTTATGAGTGACTAAGAAGCATTTTAGTAGGAGGTTCAACCTCATATGTGTTTTTGCAATTTTTCTTGCTTTTTTTTGACATTTCAAGACCATTTTGCAGACCTCACCAAATTCAGGTCTTTACTATGAGCAAAATCACACATGATGGTGACCCATGTCATATGCTCAATACTTTAAAACCACACACATGGTATGGCAGTTTCTCACCCCATAAAATCACTTCCATTTCTACATCCAGTGTGGATTGTTTTGGGCACTTTTGTAGGGGCAGTTGTTAATGCTAAAATTATTTTTGAGCCTCTTCCTATATAGTTTGTCCTTGCCCATGTTCAGCAACTCATAGTAATTGCATGGACCATGCATTGCTACCAAGAGAAGAAAATGTTGTTCAACTTTTCTTTGTTCATGTTTCAGAAAGCTTTCTTTGATGTATCAATTAAAGAATCAATGCCCTTCTACACTGAATAGGGGTATTAAGCGGACTAAATAATTAAAGGGATCTTTTTTTAAAAACTGTACATATTTGAGATAAGATGTACAACCCATGGTAGATATTTATATAGTGTGGGATGTCGATTAATTAGTATGGGTCCCTTAATACCCCTATTTAGTGTAGAAGAGTTACAGAAGATGGTTTGCGTCCTTCTTGTAATGGTTTGATCACTTCCAAGTCTTAAACAAACACAGTTCAATGCTTCAGAGCTATTTGCAAAGTAGAAGAAAATTGACAATTCAACATGATCCCGCAGCCACATACTTCAAAACTTTGAAGCTTGCAAGGAATGACTAGAAGCTACAAAAACTACGCATTTCCATCCTAATAGGAGCACCTTACGCATTAATCTAGCTAATCTTTTCCAAGAAATCTCAGATTTTGTTTTGAGACAAAGGGGTATATTAGAATAAATTTTTCATTTGTGCACAAAATGAATAAATAAAAGTTCGATGAAACCAGTGAATGGCTTCGAGACAAGAGTTTTGGATTCTTCAATTGGAATTGACTGACCCACCCAACACACTTCAAGGTCTAAAGATTTTGAGTGAACATCCACGTGTTAACTTATTTTTCGGTGTTTTGGCTTTACAATTGCCACTGCTTGTTCACTCAGTGGGTTTGCAACTTATGTAAGACCCTCCTTGTCCGTGATGGGGGTCTATTTGGTAGGTTTTAAGTCCCCATCTTGTGTCTTGGATGCAGTTGAAACTGGAAAGTTTGCTCAAAAGGCCCTGCTTGTTGTATTGGCGAGGTACATTCCTCGACCACTTGCTCGTCTTTTTGGTGGCGGCATGGTCAGCGAAACTTCAACTCTCAACAGCTCGCGGTGAACATTCTGACATGTTCTTGGTTTTCTTTGAATAACTTTATTTTTTTATTTTTTTAAAAACAAAAGGGAACATTCTGACATCATAGTGGGTTTGGCCCCAATTTCGTGCATCTGGCTTGCAGCAGATATGGCTACTACAACGCAGAGTAGATTTTATGCACTGATATTGGCTTTATACCAAAAGGAAGGAGGCCTTGCATTGAAATTATTACATCTCCATCCATCGTACATCAATTGAAGTAAAAACACCTAAAATTGACTGAGTAAGCAATTGAATGAGCATGCCGGTTCTTGTTATTAGCCCTTGAACAACACTATGGACGTTTATTGTCCAATAAATGACAAAGAATCTTTTTTGGTAGGATTGAAAAGAAAATGTTCATCCTTTAGAGTTTTGTGCCGAAGTTTGACCTCCAATGAATGCTCTTGGGTTTTTTGAAGCAGGTGATTCACACGGTACATAAAAGGATGAGTTCCCTAGTAATTAGCTTGCCTTTTTAAAGGATTGAACTCCAGAAGTTTTTGTTGGATCTTGTTCAAAATGAATTTCTATATTTTTTAGCACTAATTCTTTTTATAGAAATATATGAATAAACTATGAACTGTTAAAGTATTGAAAATAGGTGCACCTAAAATTGACCTTTGGCTCTCATGAATAGATGTTGTACAATTTAGGTAAGAACTCAATATGTGTTGGTTTAGAAACAACTCACAATTAGGTGTAATAATTTGATATAGAGCATTACATTACATTTATTGGCTCTAGACCAATAAAAAAGGAAGCCTTGCATTGACCACAAATACATCTATTGTGAATGTGAAGAAGTTTGAAAAGGTTGCTAGGATTGAGGTGTATTAGAGCCCCTTGTAGTGTATGTAGATATACATGTACAATACAATTCTCAAGATTTCCTTACATACATAATTTTTCCTATGAATGGATCTAAGCAGGCCGTACATTTCAAAGAGAGAAAGTCAAATTTGTTGTTGAAGTTGTGGTAGTTCAACAAAAGGTAAAAATAAACCATTTGGAATTGAATCTCTCTATTTGAGCCAAACTTGTGTACTTCAATTTGCTAAGAAAATGAGATCCATATAGTGTTCCTTTATTCAAATTCCAATCAATTATTTTATTAAGTGGGAGTCATGGACACACATACCTTAGTACTAGTACCAAAAGCATATTGGAGAGAATTCTTTTGGAGCCCACTCCTGTCAAATTTATATTGCCTATCACAATGTACAATGTACCAAAAAGATGCAAATGTCTATTTTCTCCCCTCTCCTTCTCCAGAAAAATCAAGAGTCGTTGATCTCAAGAAAAGATTTTCCCCCTATTCCAATGCCGTCAATCTTTAAAACATCCATCGTTCATTGGAAACAATCTTGGCCATTGGATATATATACGTATATGGATTGCGGATACAAATATGGAATACGTGATACATATACAAACTTCAGATATAGATCCAGAATATAGGATATGTCTATGGCTACAGCTACAAAAATGTACAAATGAAATAACCCATATTGAATGGTGGCAAAACTATCTACCAGAAATATAAAAGGAAGGGGGGGCTAACTCAGTGGGTGACCGGGTGACCGGGTGACCAGGTGGCGGGTGACCGGGTGGGTAGGTCATTGGGTGATAGTTTGTACCCACTTGAAAAAATTAACAACGAATGGGATGTTGCCACGTGGACCCCCTTTGAAAATCCACAGCATTTTGGTTGGAAATTGACACATCTTCACACAATTTACAATTTACTCAAAAGATGGTGCGTATCACTGAACGATGGTGAGATGGCAACAATCCCAGATAAATAACAATTGATTATAATCTAGTCTATTCATGCATAATGCTCAGTACACAAGTTCTTTGAACCCCTCACGGAACCTAAAATATTGAACCAAATCATGCCACATCAGACCAAGTGTAGTCTGTAGATCTAATCTCCCCCAAAGGAAACAAGCAGGCTGTTGCATCAACCTTTGAAAATGCAAAGCAAAAGCTATTGTAGAAAAAAAATGCCCAAAGCAAATACAGGTAGCTACAAAGTGGATGGGTTGTACAGTATTCTCAACAAAGCACAAAATTTATGATTAATGGATGGGACCATTTTGCAAGCAAGCTCGTCCAAACGTGACACGTAGATAGGTGTCAAGATCGGTGCTATGTGCTAAGCAGAATTTATATACTTTTAAAGTTGGAAACCCCTGTTGCTAGTGAGGTTGGGAGTGTTTCATCCTAACAAGCCAAATTTTGGAATGATCATAATAACTGAAGCCCCTCTGCCTCAAACACCAAATTTCTATACCAATTAATTCAACATGTCAACAGGTGTCACCACCATTGCTGTCTTCCGCACAGATTTTATGTGTTTTTTTCATTGTCACAATCCGTCAATACTCTTTTGAGACTGATTTTATTTGTTTGGGTCAAAAGGGAGATTCTTTTGAGGCTGATATTTACGTGTAAACTTTGGATGTCATATTCATGCAAGGTGTCTCTCAAAGCAGTGTGTTTTGGGGATTAGAATATGCTCACAAAATTTCCTTCCATATATTGGAGCACATCACAACATTAGTCATGGTGTTTTTGTGAATAGTGCAGTTGAGACAGGTGTAGCTAGCTTCTTGGTCTCTTGTTAAGAAGTGGACAAAAATAGAATTCATATTGTGTGTCTAGCCATTTACTATAGGAATCATTCATCTTTCCATATTAGGGAGAGTCGCAATTGAGGTCAGTGGGTTTCTTCTAAATAGTAAATTGTCACAACCTCCACATCACTGGCGCAATTATAGAGGGAAGAAGTTCGACAAGCTCAAAGCTGTTACAAGAGGTGGATATTTGCCTCAAAAATGACACTGATTGAGGCCAATATCCGATTTATGGAGGAAATTAATTGTCCCAAAAGCAAAGTACAAGATTGTCACCAAACTTGTTGAAGAAAGTGACGCGGAGAAAGGATCACTTGTCAAGTATTAATCTCATGGACAAATGATTTGCTTTTGAGGCACCAATATGCTACATTTAACTACTTTTGGACTTTTGAAAGTCCAGAATTAACATCAAGAGATAATCATCAAGAAATAATCATCTGGAGATCTCTTGATGCATCAGAAAATCTATACAAAACATCAAGAGATATATACAAACATCGAGAGAGCATCAAGAAATCTATACAAAACATTGAGAGATCTATACAAACATCGAGAGATAATCATCCAGAGATCTAAAGTGCATTGTCCAGAATTCATTAAATAGTCTAGAAGTAGTTAAATGTGGCATCAATCTTTGAGGCATCGTATCTCTACCATTTGTTTGATCCACAAAAAATGACTATTAAAAATAGTGCCACACCTACTTAGAAAGTGGCTTGCAAAATTTAAAGACAATTCACTATGGGACATGGAAGATTATAACTTTTGATCTTGTACCTCAAATTAGACTTCCAAACAATATTGGAGTTTTTTTAGTCACCTGGTGGACTTAGGGGATTAATGGCATCTTTTGTGAATAGTGTAGTTAAAACAAGTGTAGCTAAATTGTTGGTCTCTTGCTTAAAATTTGATAAAAATAGAATTCATATTATGCATTTAGCCAATTACTATAGGAACCATTCACCTTGTCATATTAAAAAGAATTGTGGTAGAAGCCGATACCAAAGCTTATAGACGGAATTACTTGTTCCAAAGGCAGGGCACAAGATTGTCAACAAACTTGTTGAAGAGAGTAATGCAGAGAAAGGATTGTTTGCCAAATACTAGCTTTAAGTGAATTCAAGGACAATTTTTTATTTATTTAAAAGTATATATCTTTGAATTGAATTCAAATCATATAACACAAAATAATTAATTTGATTACTAAGTTATCCCTCATAGAAAAAAATCAATATGATGTGGATTGTATTGATTTCATACTATCTCAAATAGTCCAATTATCAACCAATTTTCATCCAAATTTCATTTGATTCCATAAAAGATCCATCAAATTCCACCAAGTGTCTATACAAAGTAGACCACAATCATCTAAGATTTGTCCTTATTAGTAGCAAGAAGGCCTATACTATTGTATTCAAAATCTTGCACTATTAACCCCTAAAGGACCAAGGCCTTTTTTCTGCCAAAAAACTCTCAAAAATGTCATTTCTAGAGCAAAGAGTAAAAAAAATTGAAAATTGTTTTATTTGAACATCCAATAGTAGGATCTTATACCTCACTAGTATGACAATGTGCAGAAAAAATTTCAGAATTTTTGGCCGCATAGATTGCAAGATATTTGCATTTGGAGTGAAAAAAACAAGATTTTCAGCACATTGCGGGACTAGATTTTTTGACTTTGAACATTTTTAACTTTATTTTTTTGCACTACAAAGTTTTCAGATTTAAATCCTTATATTAGAGAATTGAGTTGAGAGTCTAGGGAAAAAAAAGAAATTTAAAAAAACTTAGTTTTCATTTGTAAAAAAATTGTTAAGTAGAAGATAGTACAAGATCAAAGGAAAATCTAAAATATTAATAGCTTTTAGATGGAATCAAAATGCACTAATCCCAATGGTGAGATTGTTCTAGCAAGAAAACTAAACCACGTGGAACTTTTTTTTTTGAAAAATTGCAAAAAATGCATTCCAAAATGAATCCTACAAGTTATTTTTTTCAAAAAGATGCTTTAATTGCCCAAAAAACAAGATTGTCCATAACTTTCTCATAACAAATCCAAATGAAATGAATCAAAGCTTCCCAAATAGGCAAAAATATAATCTATAAGGAAAAAAAATAAAAATAAAAATTAAGTAATTTGCAGAAAAATTTTGTTGCCCCCTCTCCCCTGTTTTGAGCTTATTTAGGCATAACTTTTGTTCCCGAGCACCGATTGAAAAAAAATTATATTCCCACGAAGCTTATCAGTTTTTCTATCTTCAAAAAAAATTTCAAAAAATCACAACAAAAATTCAGCCTGTAGGTACCTACCCAAAATCCCATTTGTCCCCCGAATGGACAATGGTCCTTTAGGGGTTAATTTATATGGTTGGTTTTTTCATTTTTGGAGATATAGTTTTAAAACAATTGAGCACTTGTCTATTCTATTCATGCACTTCCAAATTTTTGTCTTTAATAGATAAAATAAAATTTAAACTTCCAATTTTTCTTCCAAAATATTGAGAATTTTTTTTGAAGCTCTCATAGTTTAGTTTTATAATTTACTTGAAAACTTTTATCTTTTCCGCAAACAAGTATTTCATTGCAATTTGAAATTGAGAGCCTATTAACTTGGTTTTAAATGTAGAAATATATAGGCATTCTATTTATAGAATGATGCCGTATATTATTGAATATGTGTATATTGAAAATTGTGGATTTCATTTTTTTCCATTGATCTCAAAAAAATCACAATAAGTTCAAGCTTACATTCAAAATCTCTTAAAATTTAAGGACTTGGAGAAATCATGATTTTTTGTTTTTGAATTGAAAATGAAATAATCTATAATATAGGCATGGAAATTTGATTAATTTTGGACATTTCATTCGGATGGGACTTCTTTAACTTTTTAATGCATTCAAATTTGATTTATCTTAATAATTACTATTGTCAAATTATTTTTGTAAGGAAAGTAATACAAAGTAGTCAATATTTGCATGTGGTTCTAATTTTAGTACTTGTAAAAAGGGTTGATGTTTTCTTCACTTTTTTCTTTGTCTTGCAAATCCATTGAAGCTATATCTTCAGCTAATAGTAAATACAGATGTCAAAAGGAAAAAAATAAAAATTGATCAATTTTTGAAAGGAAAGTTCTTCAAAATTGATTTGATATTTATGAAATAAATACTTTTCAAAATTTAACTTTATGGATATTCTCTAGTCTTAATGCATATCATTTATTTTTTGCAAACATCAAAAGGATAGAGTAAAAATAAAGTTTTGTAACACTTATAAATGTTATGTTGTATGTATTGGGCATTTAGGCTTTATTCTAATATATGCCTCACAATATGCCTATTTCAAGCCTTCTCATTGTGAAACAAGGACTTGTGAAAGTGATGCTAATTTGCTTTTATTTATTTTGTTTCTCATTCTCATCAGAAGATTGAGTGACCCTATATGGCATCAAATGTTACCTTCATTTGATGCTTGCTTTGATTCCTATTCTTGATTACATTTGAATTTTAATTGAACTTTATGATTTTTTGGGAGTGACAACAAGGTATAATTGTATGGTGTCTAAGGATTATTCCTCACTACATTCCATGATCAGTTTCTCCAAGTCCAATTTTAAGGTCTAATTCCAATTTTTTGGGATTTAGAGTGTGAATGAAAAACAACATAAGGTAAAACCCCTCCATTACCAACCACCGTCTCATTGTCATTCAATAGGGTTTTTTAAATGCAAGAGAGGCTAGCACTCATTTCCAACCATTAAGTCTTGGTTTCCAACCATCAATTCCATCATTCTTGTTTTGACACATGTGCTTGGTTTGGAGTGCCAAAGTGAACAAGAAGTAGTCTCTTAAATGATCAAAATTGAAAGACTCTATACATTGGACATAGGTTAAGGCCAACTTTTGGCTTTAAAAAATTCATCGTAATTTCAATTCAAGTCATAAAATGACCAAATTTTTAGCAATCCCCATCTTTTCTATAGATACACCTTTGAAAATATTTGTTTTGCCTTGCACTACTCCAGATCATGTCAAAATTGCTTATTCGGTTGGTTATGGGTGGTTCTAGACCTTATGCAAATTTTGGTGAAGTCTCATGGTGTAAAGGCCAAAGTCTCAAGCTACATTGGTGAGTCAATTGGATTCATGAAACAGTGACTTTCCAACCCAATTCCAACCCTTTTGCCTTCATTTTCAAAACTTTGAGTCCCAATTGCACACTCAATGCAATAAAAACTACATTAGAATGCAATTGAACCAAATTGGATTCAACAATAGAGCTTTGAATGTAAGTATTGTTAAAAAACTTCAAAATTCTACTGGAACTACTCACCGGTTGTGATATCTACAAGACATCATGAGGTAAGTATACCCATTGTTGTCCCTTTGATTAATGCACGTATTTAGATTAATTGGAATCACAACTTTTTTGTTGCAATAGAACAACAACCTAAAGAAATTTTACCACATATTTAAGTCAACTTGATTTTCATTAAAGTAAAGATACATTATAGGTAGTCAAAACAAAAACATATAGCTTCCCATTGTTGTTATTAGAAGAAATTTATGCCGTATAGACTACAAAAATGACTACAAGAAGACCGACTAGTAGTCAAGTCTGTTATGTGGGTCTTAGTGTGGGTTGTTTTCTAGTCTACACGGCCCAAGTTTGTACTAGTGCGTACACTATAAGAAACCCATATTTTAAGTGACGAGCCCGGATTTTTCTTGACGGATTTTAGTGAACGTCCTATGCAATAAATCCATATTTTTATATCAACATTGATGTTATGGTGGACATTTTTGTTGACAAAAAAACATGGGTTTGTTGCATTGAATGTCCATTAAAATCCGTTAAGAAAAATCAGGGCTAGTCACTCAAACATTAGAAGAGATTTGAGGACATTGGAGGGCCATTTCAGGCTCGTTCCCCAATTTGGTCAAATCTGTGAACATCCGATATGGGCTGTCATAAAAAAAACTTAATGTTTTTTTGTTTTTGTTTTTTTCTCCCAAATATCATTTCAGGCCAAGTTATTTATTTATTTATTTATTTGTTTATTTATTTATTTATTTATTTATTTATTTATTTATTTATTTATTTATTTATTTATTTATTTATTTATTTATTTATTTATTTATTTATTTATTTATTTATTTATTTATTTATTTATTTATTTATTTATTTATTTATTTATTTATTTATTTATTTATTTATTTATTTATTTATTTTTAAATGATGTGGCACTCTCTCAACCACATCAGCCAGCAGCTTTCTTGCGTAGGAACGCTGCGGGAATGCAAGATAACTCGCGGGCTCTTGGAGGCCTCAAATCTCTTCTAATGACGCAAATTTCTTATAGTGGTATAAGGGGGAACTATTCTTGTCTATTTGGATTCTAATGTGGTTCTTTGGACTTCCTATATGGTTGCATAATGAATGAATCATTTGTCATGTATCTAGATTGCATTGTAGTGTTCCTTAAAGTTATAAAACTGTGACTTTTTCAATCCCTATTCCACTTTGAAGTTGTCTAATGCCAATCTTTTATAGTTTTCACTACACTAGAATGCATGAGAGCCAAACAATAGGGGTTGCAATGGGGTTGGGAACCACATTGGATGTACCTATATTAACCCTGAAACATTGTTGAGGAAGCAAAATGTCCTTTGGATGACTTCACCTAAAATTATAGGATGGAAAAAAAGTGTTCGTTCATTCAATTCATTTTTGAGAAGTGGTAAGTGTACATTTCTAGGGAATAGTATTGGAAATTTCCTCATTATAGTATTAATGACTTTTCTAAAGAAGAAAATGCATAATCCATAGATCATCCTTGTCGTGTATTTTGGCCATTTCTTGTTATATATCCTTGATGTGAATTTTAGTCATAAAAATAATAATTTTTTTTGATATTGAGTCCAACCAATGAAATGAAGTTTATGAAGTTTAATTTCTATCTATTTGAAACTTTTTAAATATTTTGTAAATTTCAATATTTTATAGTGATATGAACTTTGGGCTAATAACCATGGCTTGCTGATTTTCTAAGTTTAGAATGATCCAATAACTTTGGTTTATACCATGATGTTATATACTATAATATACATCTATGGTGAAATTTCTAACCATTTGAGCATATTTTGTAGTCAATATGAATTTTTTTTTCACTTTTTTCTTAAAAAATTCACTATAATTTCAAAAAAAGTCTAAATTTTTGAAAATTTTATGACTCATAGTAGACATAGAATTCCATGTCTGAAAATTAAATTTAAGTTTTTTCATTCCTATCTAGTTGCAAAATGGCAACAAATCGAGTGATGGACATTGGAGCCTCATTAGAAGGGATTTGGGGGCTTTGGAAGGTTGCCAGTTCCTCTGCGTTCCTTTGCGTTTTCAGACTGCGGGAACGCACTGCAGTAGCTTGTTGACGTGGTATAGCAACTGCCATGTCATTTTTGAAATTTTTTTTTGTTTAAAATGATATTTGAAAAATAAAATAAAAATAAAAATGGAAAAAAACAATTCCGACAGTCCATATCGTAGTTCACTAAATCTCGCCAGATTGGCAAATGGGCTTGAAACAACCCTCCAAGGCCCCCGAATTCCATCTATTGAAAATCTGTGGTCAAGGGCCTGTCCTTCCAAAGTTAGTTTTATTTACTGGCCTCACACAAACCATCTAGTACAAAGAATGGTAGGTAAAGTAAGGTGCTCTAAAAGTGACTCTGTTCTAAAAAGACCACTAACATAGAGGTAAATGTTGCTTGTTTCAATGTACCAATAGTGTACATTTTAGGAGGTGACTAATTTTAGTGACCACTACATTTGAATTTCAAAGATTCCTAAGTAATTCCATATAAGTCCAAAAAATATGAAATGACTTGGGTTAGTCCCATTGTACACATAGAAGCCAGGCCAATTTGTTGTGTTAGAGGTCAAAAATCCTCACTTGGGATTGAACAAAACGCTGAAATTAGCCCCAATCCCTTTACACCTAGAGACTAGGCAAATTTGGTGGAATGAGTTTTTTATTAAAAAAAGGCATGAGTTGATATGGCCCAAACTCGCTGAATTTGGTGCACCAAAAATGGGAGGCCAATTCTTGGCCTTGGGATCAATGTCAGATTTCATTTTAAAAACCTTTTATTATAAAATATTATGGAGTTTTTTTTCAACAAATCATTGCCTTTGGATTTTGTGCAATCAGCCTCAAGGAGGATTGTCTTGGCCTTGAGGTGTAAAGTGGACCTAAAAATTTTAGCACTTCTCTCTTTCTCTCTCTCTCTCTTTCTCTTTTAGGTTTTATTGAATCGCCCCGGCTTCTTGGCCTCAAGGCCTTTACATATGGGAGAATTGACCCCATTCTGATATTATTTTATTGGGTAGTTGAAGACTGCCTCTCCAAAAGGAACTGATATTTTGTGCAATTGACTTCAAGGAGAATTGACCCAATTGCATTTTTCTTTCCTATAAAAATTTACTGAAAATTGTTTCATAGATTTTACCTTCCCCTCAACTCTTACAAGGTTGCTTTAAGAGCAGACTACCTCACCCCATGGAATATGGAGGCCATGCAGAAACGTCATTTGTATGATTTATGGAACGTGTGGCACTCGTCAACTTTGTTGAAATTCTGTCCACTGACGACGAGCACTGAGGACAGATTTTCAAGACCCCAGCACAGAAGGTATCATTTGGACCTAAAATAAAGTTGTTATATCTTTCCTTCCGAGATTGTACAGTAGGGGCACAGAAGTCAAACACTGGACAGCTTGTTCAAGTCCTTCTCATGATGACCTGAACGGAAGGCGAAGTGAGTGGAGTAATTTATTTTATTGCTTCTGGTCACCCTGGCTCCCCCACATTCTCGTAACATTGGTTACCAATAAGGCAAGGGTCCCTTTTACATCTTTGAAGAGGGACCTCAATTCATTTCATTTGTTTAACCCTTAACCCTTAACCCCTAAAGGACCATTGTCCGTTGGGGGGACAAATGAGATACCTACGGGCTGAATTTTTGTTGTGATTTTTTGTAACTTTTTTTGAAGATAGAAAAATTGATAAGCTTCGTGGGAATATAATTTTTTTTTCAATTTGTGCCTGAGAACGAGAGTTATGCCCAAATAAGCTCAAAACAAGGGAGAGGGGGCAACAAAATTTTCTTGCAAAAAATTTAATTAATTTTTTTTTTCCCTTATAGATTATATTTTTGCCTATTTGGGAAGCTTTGATTCATTTCATTTGGATTTGTTATGAGAAAGTTATGGACAATCTTGTTTTTTGGGCAATTAGAGCATCTTCTTGAAAAAAATAACTTATAGGATTCATTTTGGAATGCAATTTTTGCAATTTTTCAAGAAGAAAAGTTTCACATGGTTTAGTTTTTGTGCTAGAACGATCTCACCATTGGGATTAGTGCATTTTAATTCCATCTAAAAGATATTAATATTTTAGATTTTCCTTCTATCTTGTACTATCTTCTACTTAACAATTTTCTTAAGAATGAAAATTAAGTTTTTTTGAATTTCTTTTTTTTTCCCTAGACTCTCAACTCAATTCTCCACTTTAAAGATTTAAAGCTCAAAACTCTATAGTGCAAAAAATTTAAGTTAAAAATGTTCAAAGTCAAAAAATCTAGTCCCGCAATGTGCTGGAAATCTTGTTTTTTTCACTTTGAACGTAGATATCTTGCAATCTGTGCGGTCAAAAATTTTGAAGATTTTTCCACACATTCTCATACTAGTTAAGTATAAGATCTAATGGTTGGATGTGCAAAAAAAACAATTTCAGATTTTTTTACTCTTTGCTCTAGAAATGGCAGTTTTGAGAGTTCTTGGGCAAAAAAAAGGCCTTGGTCCTTTAGGGGTTAAAGGATAGAGGGGTGACCTTGGAAATCATCTTTTTTCATTACAGTGTGAATCATTGGCTTAAGAAATAGCAAAAGCACTCATTGGAAGTCAAAGTACTGTAGAATACCTCCCCTTTTCACAACAAAATTCCAAAGATGAATAGTTGTACCTCTGTCCTAAATAGGAAATTCCCTGTCATTCATCGGCCACAAAACGTCCGCCTCAACATCTAGGGGTTAACCCCTAAAGATCCAAGGCCTTTCTTCTGCAAAAAAAACACTCAAAATTGCCATTTCTATAGCAAAGAGTAAAAAAATTTGAAAATTGTTTCTTTACATATGTTACCATAAGATCTTACACCTAACTAGTATGAGAATTTGTGGAAAAATTTTCAGAATTTTTGACCGCACAGATTGCAAGATATCTGCGTTTAAAGTGAAAAAAACAAATTTTTCAATACATTGTGGGTTTTGAGCTTTAAATTTTAATAGTGGAGAATTGAATTGAGAATCTAGCAAAAAAAAAATTAAAAAAAACTCAATTTTCATTATTAAAAAAATTGTCAAATAAAAGTAGGTACAAGATAGAAGGAAAATCAAAAATATTTATATCTTTTAGATGGAATTGAAAAGCACTAATCCCAAATGGTGAGATTGCTCTAGCAAAAAAACTAAACCACATAAATAAAAAAATTTGAAAAATTTGAAAAATTGCATTTAGAAATGAATCCTACAAGTTATTTTTTTCTAGAAGATGCTCTAAGTGCCCGAAAAACAACATTGTCTATAACTTTCTCATAAAAAATCCAAATGAAATGAACCAAAACTTTCTAGATAGACAAAAATATAATCTATAAGAAAAAAAAATTAATTTAATTAAATTAAAAAAGAAATTGCAAATTTTTTTTGTTGCCCCCTATCCCCTGTTTTGAGCTTATTTGGACAAAACTATTTTTCCCGGTCACCGATTGAAAAAATAATTAAATTCCCACAAAGCTTAGCAGTTTTTTCTATCTTCAAAAAAAGTTTTGAAAAATCATGACAAAAATTTAGCCCGTAGGTACCTGCCCGAAATCCCATATGTCCTCTTAAGGGACAATGGTTCTTTAGGGGTTAAAAAGAAGAAGCGGAAAGCCTCTTCAGTGAACAAAAGTGTATTATTGATGGCTCCTCAGTCACGCTCAAATCCTTGAATTACATTGATAAATCCTTTTTTGGTACTCCCTTTATCTCAAAATTAGATTGGTGTTTCTTTTTAAAAATACAAAGGAAACATCAATCTTATTTTGAGATAAAGGAAGTATCTAGCAAAGCATGATACATTTCCAGCATGGGGAGGATCATTGTCTAGTTATAGAATGTTATGCTCTCACTCAACTTTTTTCATTTATATTACATGATGCTTCTTACTTACATTCTTATGACTTTGAAGGTAAAGTGATGATGTCATATAATAACTTTATTTTATTTTGTACTACTATTGCGTGATTGATAAGGGAGCTAGCATTTGCAAATTTTGAATGGTTTGACTATATAGCTAACAAAACAAAAATAATCTGAAAAGTGTTATGAAATGTACAATGCTTTAGCTTCACCCTAATCAAAGTAAAACAAGCAAATTTGAATTTATCTCTATTTATAAATTTTAATATTTTTTTGGAAAAATATATAATAAAATATAATGAAAAATGTAATGGCATTGCTAACAAAGAGCACAAGGCCTCCAATGCCTTGGCATTTGCCCTCCAAGCCATGTTGCCTGAGGTGAGCAGATGGTAAATTGAAGGGCCAAAGTTACTTCAAGACACATGTTCAAGCATGCCAAGCTCTTCTACATTGTCGTGACTTACCTTCACTCACCTTTTGCTCATTCTTCGTAAAAATAGAAAACTTGTAATAGTAAGAAATCTATTAGATTCACTTTTGCTTACAAAGAGTAAATGACTTTTGAATAACACATGTATCTAATATACTATACAATGTAGAGTCCAATTGTGGAAAAATAATAATTTAGAAGAAAAAAACGACATGGATGCCAAGACAATATAGTAGTTACCAATAGTTTGTACTTAGTGAAATGTTATCCGTTGTATATGTGTATTGCATCCTTGCTTGCAAAGTAACTTTAACCTGTGAACAACATTTACATACCTATTGGGAGCCCAAGGAAGAATGAAAAAATCTTCTTGAAGAAAGGCATGGGACTTGTTGTTTGCCCAAAATTTGTTTGGTCTGGACATGGACAGTGAATAGTGAATAGTGCCTTGATTTTACAGCCTAAATGCAATGCTTGACAAGCCAAGCCATGTTCACTGTAGAGGTGGGTCCAATAGGTTACCCCCCTCCCCCCAAAAAAAAATGCAAAAAACACCTTTTATCAATGATTCTTTCAAAAACCAAGCCCAAGGAGCTTGGCCTACCACTTAAAGGCTAACAAAAATTAATTCAATTTTGAATGGAATGCACTAAGCCTTCCATAAGTATTTCCGCATCAGTAGGAACATTAGAAAGGGTTCATATGTCACGAAAGACAAATTGCAATTCAATATGTAAAGTGATGAATTTGCCCTATGAGTACAAAATGTGAATTGGCAAATTTTGTTTTCTAGTTTTTTTAGGAGCTACCAATTCCTATACAACAAACAATGTACATATTGAGATTATGTATCACTCCTCCAAGGATCGCTCATTTATAACGTCCATTCATAACATTGTAGGTTATCAACAAAGTCCTACAAGTTTTATGTCTACCAAGAAAGATGTAGTGACAAGAAAGTCCATGTAAGGTAACTACATCTAAGATCAATAGAATGAACAATTAAGTATAGTTGTTCTCATTACTATAGGAATTTAAAAAGGTTTTGGAAAGATTTTGTGGGCTCTTGTTGGTAGTCAAAAGGAGATTCTAGATTATCTTAGAATGCATTTTCTGGACATCGTATGTATGAATTGTTCATTTTCAAAGTGTGGAAAATAATTTTTTTCTAAAATTGACCTTAGCCTCTCATAAATAGTGGGAGTTCATTTTAGGCAAGAATTTGTAGATGTTGGTTTTAGGTGTAGTTATCTTAAACTTGACTAGAATAAACATGCATAACTTATATGCTCAATGACCAATAGCAATGTAGATATTTCACCTGCAATTGAGTTACTAACTTTGAAAGTAGCTATTAGAATTAATGAAATATTGGTGGCTTTGTAATAAACCATTTTTCATGGAAATACTACAAATTTTGGAACCGAATCTTAGAACATGACAAATAAAGACTACATTTTTGCCTTAAAAAGCCCAAAATACATAATTTATACATATATAGAGGCCTAATAACACTAGTAGAAAAGAAGTGCTTGAGCACCAAATAATAGTGTGAGAATGGGCATGACACAAATAGTAAAATTAGGTTGTCCACAAAAATTTCTCAACAATCCACACTATAGAAATATTCACTGCTTTAGTCAATGATGCATTCAATTTAGAACCATGTGTATGGCACAAACTTGTGCTTCACTTCAAGGCTTGGGGCATGCGCCTCCATGTGGAACAAGCATTGATCCATGAGGTAATTTATCTCAGGTAAGGCAACCTATTTGACAAGGCAACCTAATTTCACTGTTTTGTATAGCTTGCTACAAGGTATGTTCATTAGCCCATAATCAACACTAATTACAATCAAGAATAATTTTTATTATCAAATAAAATTTGAATTTATAAAATCTTACATGTAATTAGAAGAAGAATCAACACGTTTTAGTATGCATTTTTGGACATAGTATGAATAAATTATGAACTTTCAAAGTATTGTCTAGGTATACCAAACAATAACAACATAGTCTCATAGACTTTATTTTTTTGATTGCATACATCATATGTCATCAATATTTGACTAGAAAAAAATAGCATTGTTTGGTTCAAATGTAGGTGTTATATTTTAAGGAGTATTGATAATGGGGGTATATACCTTAACCCCTAAAAGGACTCAAGCTTGTTTTTCTATCAAAAATTGCTCAAATCATCATATTTAGTGCAAAGAGAAAATAATTAAAATGGAATTTTTTGTATATCTAGCAATACTAGATCTTCCATTAAAATAGCATGAAAAGGTGTGGTAAGAATTTGTGATACTTTGACCACATATTTCAAGATAGATGCGTTCAAAGTAAAACAATCATGTTTTTTGGCACCATGGCAAATTAGTTTATGAGACTTTGAACCTTCATAACTTAAAATTTTAGCATTATGTATTTTTGTATTATATAATTTAAAAAAATGTTAAGTAGAAGAAAGCATATGATAGAGGAAAAAAACCAAATCATTCACAGCTCTAAGAAAGAATTAGAATACACTAATTCCAATTGTGAGATTGTTCTAAAAATCAAAGTTAACCTTGTAGAACTACATGGTTTGAAAAATAGTGAAAATTGAGCTAAAAAATGAATCCTGTACATTATTATTTTAACCCCTAAATGTATTTGACTATGTTTTCACAAAAAATGCTCCAAAACTGCCATTTCTAGTACACGTATCAAATTTTAGAAAAAAACATTTTAGACACATGTAACTGAAAGATCTTGTAGTGCATTGGTTGAAAAGATGTGGAAAAAGTTTCAAAATTTTCCTCCTTGCAGATTGCAAGATATTAGTGTTTGAATTGATAAAAATCCTTTTTTTGTCCGTGCAAAAATTTGGGCAGCTGCACTTTACAAGGTCACATTTGTAGCAAAAGATGTCTAAAATGGAGGTTACATTTTGCATTCATTTTTGATGTGAAGTTGGCTACATGCTTAAAAAATTTAAGATCATTTGGATTTGTACAACATATAGAAAAAAAATAGTAAGTAGAAAGAAATAGAGATTGATTCAGAATATCAAATTGTTAAGAATTTAATTATAGAATTGAAAAATGCCAATACCAATTGTTGTAATGTTGTAATAAAAAATCTACACCCAATGTTTTTATTTTTATTTCAAAAATATGGAAAATTGAGTTAAATAAAGGACTTCAAAGTTAATTTTAGAATAGAGATTCCATAACTACCCGCAAACTAAAACTTCTCATAATTTTCATCTCATTAATCAAATAGAATGATTCAAAGATCTCTATGTACATATAAATCTGGAGAACCAGTTTCAAATTTTTATTGATTTAAAAAGTGATTTTTTAGGAATTTTTGAGCTGCCCGCCGAGCACTGAAAATCACATATCATACAATAGCTTTTTAACCATGAAGTCAAAAGTTATGAAAATTGTTGGGCTTAAAGCTACTCCGCAGGAAAATGTTGTGTGAATATTTCAAAGAAAAAAAATTAAAACTCCATTCATAGTGAGCTGCCTAAATTGCTATGTTGCCAAAAAACGGTGTTTGGGCGTTTAGGGGTTACTAAAAAAGATGCTCTGACTGCCATGAAAACAAGATGCTCCATAACTTTCTCATCACAAATCCAAATGGAATAAATCAAAGCTTTCTATGTGGACAAATATACAAAAAAGTTATAATAAAATTTGTTTCAAGCTTTTGTGGATTTTTTGTGCCCACTATGTTTGGTTTTGGACGTATTGTAGTATAATTTTTTCTCTTGGGCACCAACTAAAATTAAAATTATATTCCTAAAAATCTAATCATTTTTTCTATCTTATGAGAAAATTTTACAAATTTTAACCAAAAATTGAGCTCATAGGAACTTGCTTGAAATCCTTTTTGTCCCTTGAGTGGGCAATGATGTTTAGAAGTTAAGGGGATAATGATCTTTTAGAAGTTACTAATGCTAAAGCATGGTTCTTGAGGTCCATTCCGGTACCAAGACTTTGTAATCAAAATGGATAAGGCTTTGTTATCAAAATGGATATGCTCCAAGTTGGTTACAAACCTTAAAATATCCTTAACAGGTGTAGTTACCTTACTGGTTTGTCTCTGAATAGCATTACAACAAAACCGAAGAGCAAAAACCACCGACCAAACCTTCAAAGTTGGGTTCAACTGAGCTTTGCATATGCTGTGGCAGACAAGTTCAAGCAGCTGTTTTGACGTGTCCATGAGTACAATTAAGTTAGAAACACAAGTTACTGCACATTCTATAGAACACACTGTCCAGTGTTGAAGGGCTTGTTTACAGGACAGCCCATGCTCACCTCTGAGCCCTCTTTGGCCGCCTTTGGAAATTTGTGTTGACTGGAGGTCACATCATTTAGAGAAATTGCAAGTCAGGCCATGCCATGGCCATGACTCCCTTTGTTAACCCTGAAAGAATAGATTGGTCTCCACGGAAATCATCCTTTTTGATGCAGTGTGCATCATCTAATTTAAGAAAACTAAAAATACTCATTTGAGGTCAAACTACTGTGCAAGGTCTCCCCTTTTTGCACAAAATTCCAAAGATGAATAATTGCACTTCTGTCTTACATGCAAAGATTCTTTATCATTCATCGGACAATTAATGTCCGTGGTAGCGTTACAGGGTTAATGGAAAGGGTGTCTTCAAGCATCAAGCATCACGTAAATGTAAAGCTATAACACTACCTAAAATTGATCAAATAATCAATTGAGAATGGTTCATTTTAACCTTGTAATACCGTTGCGGACACTATCTTAACACCGCTGCAAACACTAAGTGACCGATGGATGACAAAGAATCTTTCCATGTTAAACAAAAGATGTTCATGCTTGGAACTTTGTGCAGAACGGGGACCGAGGTCTTGCACAATAGTTTTATTTTCAATGAGTGCTTTGATTCTTTTGTAAGAAGATGGTTCGTATTGTATCCGAAAGGATGATTTCCACAATGACCAACCCATCCTTATAAGGTTAAGTTATATAAGTTGCTTGATCTAGTTGGAAATTAGAAAAGGATCATATGTTCTTTTAACATGCATTTTTGGGCATTATATATATTTGAAAGTTTTGAAACTAGGTACGTCCAAACTTGATTTGTGGTTCTAGTGCTTACTAGTTACATATTATAGACTAAAATTTATAGTGTTGATTTGAGAAAAGGATCACAATCAAGATCAGAATTAGATGAAATCACCTTACAATTGGAGTCAAAAGCTCAAATGGGAACTATTGCACCCAGGTAGCTATTGTACCTATTGTATAAAATATTTCTACAAATAAATGTTAAAAATTTCAAAAAAATCATTCAAACTTTTTGGTATGAAACAAAATCCTATATAATATATATATTTTAAGATCACGGCAAACTTTGTTTCCAGAAATTGTAAATATCTGGTACAGAAGTGTTGACCTGTGTACCTTGGTACGTTACACTATCTTTTCTAAAGATAATTTTCATTAAGAAAAACATTTATCTACAATCCAAAAGTATTATATGCATTTAAACCACATCTTTCATTGATCTTTTTCATATTTTTCATTTAAAAATGTTAATTTGTATTGTATATATTGTATATATTGCAAATTTTTATATCATAGAGTCATAGAATAAATAACATATTTTCTAAATGATTCCAATGAATATATTTTGAAGAACATTCTTATATCTTAACCCCTAAAGGACCAACATGCATTTTTTGGCCGTCTAGAAATTTTGGACATATACGTGTGATTAGAGATATCCATATTTGAGGCTGAAATTTTAATAGAAGGTAGGGACAAGGAATATCTTCATGCGTACCAAGTTTCATGACATTTCAAAATACAAGTCAAAAGTTGTGACCTAATATGTTACTTTTTTTCATAACTGGGCAGTTTGGGCAGATCAGAAAAAATCATTTGTTTTGGATTTTTTTTAAAAAATTGGTTCTCTACATTTATATATACTTAACCCTGGAACGCCTGGACTCATTGCCAAAGTGCAAGGAGACATCAAATGTCTATTACTTTGCAGGAAGCATAGTGCCAAATTGCTGTAGTGGATGAATGAAGTAACCGTAGGATCTTCGGAAATAGAACTCAAATTGTCGCACTGCAAAGTTCAAGTGCAGGAATTTGTGAATAATGGGAAGATCTAGAGGTTTGACCTCAAAGAAATGAACATTGACCTTGACGGGCAGGTGCTCACTGCAGCATAAATGACGTTAGTGCTGCCACGGAAATGGTCGGAAAATTACGCAAAAATGTGGAGCACACAATGCATGTTCGGCAGTAAGAGTTCATGTAATTGGCCGACATTTTACAACGACGACGTAGACATTGTGGAGCTTGCAATGCCCCGGCCTCTGAAGAGAGAGGCGGAGAGTTCATTTTTCGACAGCGGACCGCTTTCCGAATGACGAGCCCGATCAAGAGTAAAGTAAGTCGTCAGCTGCTTGCCCGCACTCAAGAATGTTATAAAGTAAAAAAACTAAATGAAGAGAACTCTTACTATATACATTAGATAATGGAAAAGTATAGGAAGCTGGCGTCATGCTTGCCACACTTGCTTGCAAGCATCGTACCGCCTTTTCGGTATTCGTATTAGAATACTATAATGTGATGTCCTGTTGACACTTGGCTCTGCAGTGGAGCTCGCTGTTGTTGCGCACGTCCTCCTAGACAATGAACCTGCTCATTTTTTAGTGATTAGAAAAACACGACCGCAGTCACAGAGCGTTGCCCGAAGCTTTCAGCCCGATTGCAATTTCTGGACTCCAAAAGAGTCATTTCAGCCCGCACTTCACAGCGGGCACTCCAAAATTTGACCCCAAAGCAAACATTGTTCACTTCGTAAACCACTCGCGGGACTTCTCCCGTTCATTCTGCGGGGAAGTTTCTGCGCCGTAATGCCCGATTACGCGGGCAAACCCGCGTAATCGGGTATTATGGGATTTTCATCCGGCTCCAATTTATCATCCAGGTTTTCATTGAATTTTGCTTGTGCTTTATGTCGGGCAATACCCTTATCGTCGGGCATTGCGCCAAATAATTGGCCCTCCTCGTCGGGCTCTGCCCTCCTTGTCGGCCGATTATTTGGCGCAATGCCCTCCTCTGCGGGCATTGCCCTACACATAATTTTCTGCAGAAAAATTGCTCGCATTTATGCAATCGCACTTATCACAACCCAGTGTAGAACCCGCCTCTGAACTTCCTCAAAAATGGACGAATCAAAATACGCAATTCTCTGTCAGCAGCATCTCATCCATTCCGTTCGTTGTCCAGTTTTTGGACGTCCGAGCGCTCTAGGGTTAAAAAGCTTTGAGTCATTCCATTTCAATCAATGAGTCAAAAGTTATGAGGGTTTTTGGTTTACGGGCAGATATGGACTGTCAACTCTAAAAAAAACTTTAAACTTTTTAATTTAACTCAATTTTCAATATTTTTTGGGAAAAAAAATTCCTAGGATGTAGATTGATTATTACAACATTACAACTATTGGGATTGGCATTTTAAACTTCCATAATTAAATTTTTAAAAATTCAATATTTTGAATCATTTTCTACTTCTTTCTACTTATTATTTTTTTCAAATAGTATTCCAAATGATGTGAAATTTTTCAAGCATGTAGACAACTTGTTCAGGAAACTGAATTCAAAGAAGCACCACCTTTATCGGCATTTTTTCATTGAAAAGTGAGCTTGCAAAGTGCAGCTGCCCAATTTTTCGCAGGATTGAAAAAATGGTTTTCAAGACTTTGAATGCTTATATCTTATGATCCACATGGTGGAGTTTTCTAAAATTTTTACCACATGTTTTCAAAATATCATACTACAAGATCCTATGATTACATGTGTCAAAAATTGTTTTTTTCCAAAGATTTGGTAGTTGTATTAGAAATGGCAGTTTTGGAGCATTTTTGGTGATTACATAATCATGAAACTTTAGGGGTTAAGTAGAAATAGCACGTGCATATTTTTGAACATAAAAAAGAACAATTGCATTGACTTGGTTGCCTAACCTCTAAAGGTTTTGACTATGTTCTGACCAAAATTGTTCCAAAACTGCCATTTCTAATATAAGTACCAAATTTTAGAAAAAAAACATTTTTGGATACATGTAACCATAGGATCTTGTAGTGTGCTGGTTTGAGAAGATGTGGAAAAAATTTAAGAATTTTCCTCCTTGTAGATTGCAAGATATTAGTATTTGAATTAAGAAAAATCCTTTTTTTGGCCCTACAAAAAAACTGGGTTGTTGCACTTCACAAGGTCACATTTGTATGAATGAAAAATGTCCAAAATGGTGGTTACTCTTTGGATTCATTCTTCAAGGCTAGTTGACTACATGCTTGAAAAATTTCAGATTGTTTGGAATCATACAATATATAGGAAAAAAATAGTAAGTAGAAATAAATAAATAGTAAGTAAGAAGAAATAGGAAGTGATTCAAAACACTAAATTGTTAAGAATTGGATTATACAATTGAAAAATGCCAATAGTTGTTATGTTGTAATAAACAATCTACACCTAACATTTTTATTTTCTTTCAAAAATATTAGAAATTGAGTTAAATAAAGGACTTCAAAGTTTATTTTAGAGTAGAGATTCCATAACTATCCGCAAACTAAAACTCCTCATAATTTCATCTCATTAATAAAAATGGAATGATTCAAAGCTTTCCATCTATATGTAAATTTAGAAAATCAGTGTAAATTTTTTATTTATTTAAAAAGTGAATTTTTAAATAAATTTTTTGAGCTGCCCGCCAAGCATTGAAAATCACATATCATACAATAACTTTTTAACCATGTAGTTAAAAGTTATGAAATCATTGGGTCTTGAAGCTACTCCTTGGGCAAATGTTGTGTAAAAATTTCAAAGAAAAAAAAGAAAAACTCCGCTCGTAGTGAACTGCCCCCAAATGCTATGTTCTCAAAAAGGCATATTTAGTGCTTTAGTGGTTAATTACAATATTTTTGGTGCAAAAGAAATTTTATATATATACGATATGAAATTTTCTAAAATCACTAATCAAATTATTTTTAGTGCTTTTTGTATGATGCATTAACCCCTAAAGGACCATTGTCCCTTTGAGGGACAAATGCGTTTTTGGGCAGGTACCTACGGGCTGAAAGTTTCTTCTGATTTTTTGAAACTTTTTTCGAAGGTAGAAGATCTGATTAGCTTCACAAGAATATAATTTTTTTTCACAATCGGTGCTCGGGAACAAAAGTTATGACCAAATAAGCTCAAAACAGGGGACGGCGGGCAACAAAAAAAATTTGCATTTTTTTTTTTTTTCTAGTATTTTTTTTTCATAGATTATATTTTTGTCTATCTAGAAAGCTTTGATTCATTTCATTTGGATTTTGTATAAGAAAGTTATGGACATTCTTGTTTTTCAGGCAGTTAAAGCATATTTTTGAAAAAAATAACTTGTAGGATTCATTTCTGAATGTAATGTTTCAAATTTTTCAAATTTTTTTTTTCCGCATGGTTTAGTTTATTTGCTTAAAAAATCTCATCACTAGGATTAGTGCATTTTAATTCCATCAAAAATATATGAATATTTTAGATTTTCCTTCTATTTTGTACCTACTTCTTCTTAATAATTTTTTTATCAAGGAAAATTAAGTTTTTATGAACTTTTTTTTTTTGGCTAGATTCTCAACTCAATTCTCCAGTATAAAAATTAAAAGCTCAAAACTCTGTAGAGCAAAAAAATAAAGTTAAAAATGTTCAAACTCAACAAATCTAGTCCCTTAATGTGCTGAAAAACTTGTTTTTTTCACTTTAAACGCAGATATCTTGCAATCTGTGTGGTCAAAAATTCTGAAATTATTTCCACAAACTCTCATACTAGTTCGGTGTAAGATCCTATGGTTAGACGTGGAAAAAAAAAATTTCAAATTTTTTTACTTTTTGCTATAGAAATGGCGGTTTTGAGTGTTTTTTGGCAGAAAAAGGGCCTCTGTCCTTTAGGGGTTAAACAATTAACCTTTCAACATCACAGCTAGTTCCAAAGCCTAGTTATTGAGTGTATTTTTTAATTAACCCCTAAATGACCAATATGTGTTTATTTGGCTATATAGAAATTTTGGACAGGTATGTGTGACTAAAGATTTCCATATTTTTGGCTCATATTTTAAGAGAAGTTGGGGGCAAGGAATATCTTTCATATGCACCAAATTTCATGACATTCAGACATACGAGTCAAAAGTTATGGCCTAATATGTTCCTTTTTTTTGGTAACTAGGCAGTTCGTGCAAATCAGAAAAAAAAAACTTTCTTTAAAAAAAAAATTGGAAATTGGTTTTCTAAAATTATATATACGTGGAAAACTTTTAATCATTCCCTTTTTTTCAATGAATGAAAAGTTATGAGGAGTTTTTGTTTGCAGGCAGTTATAGATTCTCTATGCTAAAAGAAACTTTGAAGTCCTTTATCTTACTCAATTTTCAATTTTTTTTGACAAAAAAAAAAATCATGGGATGAAGACTACTTATTACAACATTGCAACCATTGGGATTGGCATTTTTAAATTTCATAATTAAATTCTTAACAGTTTAGTATTTTGAATCATTCTCTATTACTATCTACTTGCTATTTTTTTCCTATATGTTGGATAGTTCCAAATGAGGTGAGATTTTTCAAGCATGTGGCCAACTTCTCTAGGAATGAATTACCATTTTGGACATTTTTTCATAGAAAAGTAAAGTTGTAAAGTGCAGCTGCCCTGTTTTTGCGCAAGGCCCAAAAAATGATTTTGATGAATTTGAATGCTTATATCTCGCAATCCACACGCCGGTTGAAAATTCTGAATTTTTACCGCATGTTCTCATGTCAGCATCCTACAAAATCCTGCGATTAGTTGTGCCAAAAACTTTCATTTTTGAATGTTTGAAACTTGTTCTAAAAATGGCAATTTTTGAGCATTTTCAGTGAAAACATAATCATGAAACTTTAGGGATTAAAACTGTGAAGTTCAAGGGTTAATACATAATTCATATTGCAATCATTATTTACACAACTAGACATGTACATATCTATAGTGGTCATGAGAGGATGTAAAAATCAAAGGATTTAATTTCAACCAATTAATGCACCAAATTATTCTCTATTTTAACTTACAGATTTCAACTTGTCTAGGAAGAAGAATCCAAAGAAGCACCACAATTTTGGACATTTTTTCATACAAAAGAAAGCTTGTGGAATGCAGCTGCCTTGTTGTTTGCAGGACCAAAAAATGATTTGAGAGAATTTGAATGCTAATATCTTGCAATTCATACGGTGGAAATTTCTGAAATTTTTACTACATATTTTCAAGTTAGCATACCACAAGATCCTATGGTTACATGTGTCAAAAAAATGGTTTTTCATCTACATTTAGATTTATAAAGAGATACTAGAGATAGAGCACGATTTCATCCAAGCATTCACCTAATAATGCCAACTTCATTCAACATACATCCAAACTAGTACAAAATGATTATATATTGTTCAAATTCTTGCACTAACTCATTTAATATGGAAAAATTAAATTCTATTATTTTTAACAATTGGGGCAATTGTAAAAATTACTTATACCGGTACCTGTATTTTCTAATTTTGAAGAATTTGAAAAAAAAATTTATTAACCCTCAAAATACTTAAGTGACCACAACATGGTTATTGCAATATTTGAGAGGATAAATTCACAAGGGGAAAAAGATACAATTGGAATGTTTTTGATGTCACTGGTAAGTAGCTACAGAATAAAATGATGTGTGCTTGTTAAGAAATGGTTTAGAAAACCAAAAAAATTGGTTTTGTATTTTTCCAAACTTATATGAATATAATACAAATTTGTAGAAATAGGTGCATAAATGCACTTATTGTGAACCGTAGACTAACACTAAAACAAACATAGAAACACCCAAAAGCAATAAACCATAAGCTTGTGTCACGCTTGTTTTATTAGCCAAGGCAAAATCTGCCTCGATTATTGTGACACATTTATGTCAGACTCACCTATCAACATTGGGTCCACTTGCGTGTTACTTTGAGGCTTATTCTAGGTGTCGATAAACAAATCCTATTACATTTGGATATTCCTACCTTACAACAAGGGGAAGATCTCATGAGATCTGGTGGATCCAACACCAAATCCCTCTTCCTTGAGAAAAATCAAAGAACCAATTATTTACTATGGATGGTAGTATAGCAGTAGAAAGGAGGTTTTAGACCACTATGCTAAAGTATAAAAGCAAGATTTTTAAAGCCCACAAGGACACTAACTTAGTGCCAATATGCTCTTATATAGTAGCATAGTATTCCAAGACCTCTTTTCTAATGGTGATTACAATTTGAAAAAATTGAATTTGAATTTGAATTTGGAATCACGGACTTTAAATTAGCTGTGAGAAGTTGAGAAATACAAAATTAACTCCTTTGCGCCTAAATCATTCCTTGAATTTTTGCATATTTTCACTTGTATTTTTATAAATATATATATTATATATACTTCAATTTCATCAAATTCATCATATTAAAAGTGTGGTGTTTTGAAAGTAAAGCATTGATTTGTATGAATTAGAAGTTTTTGGTTAAAAAAGTCTCTGGAACCTCTTTATTCATCATCTACATTTTGGAGAGGGCTAACTAAGGGATAATCACCTAGGATAAGCACTCCAAACTGCACAACTGACCTGAAACCACCATCTTCATTCTGTGCATATCTCCAAAATCAATTATGTACCTATGCAAAAGAAACTATATTAGAACCAAACTTTGTTCTTTCATAACTTTTGCATATGGTATCCAAATGCTGCGTTCTTCGGTATGTTCGAAATTCCTTTCACTTGCGAACAAGAAAATATGAAATTCTGACCAGTCTAATAATAGTAACGAGGCACAAAGGTGATTTCCATTGTGGTGATGATTTGGGGGGTACCCACCTTATAAGTCAAAAGATTTTTTCATTCACCCATCGAGATTAAAAGATTGCGATTTTTACCCCGGCGGGGTTCACAAATCTCTATTGAGACCTGCGTGACCGTTGACTGCTATGAGAGCATTCTGCGAAGCCCCCCCAAAAGCACTACTTGAGAGACTTCCCAAGACTTCCGCTTTTCTCTGCCTAAAGTCTTGGAGGCTTCCTGTCTTCGTTGTCGGCATCGCCTCAGTAATGGCCACGCCCCTTGGCGAGCTGTCGAGAGAGCTTTTCTCCAAAAAATCTGGAGCATCCCCCACCCATTCCAAAAATATAATAACAAAAAAAATATCTACAGTAGAGCAGTATTTTTTTTAATGTTTTTTAATAATCATTTTGGAGAAGAGGCCAGATATTTCTTCAATACTCATGCGATACTTGAGTGATACTTGGGTGACACTTGGCGATATCTAGATCATGACCAGGAAATACTTTGTTAAAAATTGGCTAAAATACAAGTCAATTAATCTGGCTATTTTGACCTCCAAAATTAAAATTTCCTTTATAGACAATAGCCAAGGGCTTTTGGCTATAGCCAAATGGAAAAGAATTGTTCATAAAAAAAAAGTGCAATAGGATTTTGATTGATCCAAGTAGGATGGTTGGGGGCAAGGAAACAAATAAACCTTTCACCTGTTTAACAAATCTAGCAATGAGGACGGAGTAGGGTTTGTAAGAATGAAGGCACACTTATCATTTGGATATTGCCCTCATTAAGTTAACCCCTAAAGGCCCAAAGTCCCATCGAGGGACATTTGGGATTTCAGGCAGGCTTGTGTGACCTAAAATTTTGACATGATTTTTTGAAACTTTTTTTGAAGATAGGGAATCACATTAGCTTTCTAAAACTATAATTTTTTTTTTCAATCAATGTCTGGGAGCAAAAGTTATGCCACCCGAAGTCAAAAAAGCAACTCGCCAAGCAGAAAATACAACTACAAATTTTTATTTTTATTTTTTAGATTTTTTCTTCTCAAAGATCATTTTATTTGTCTACATTTGAAGTTTTGATTCATTCTATTTGGACCCAAAATGAGACAATTATAGACAATCTTGTTTGTTGGACAATCTAAGCATCTTCTTCAAAAAACAACTTATAGAATTCATTTTTGAATGCAATTTTCAAATCTTTCAAAATCTTTTTTTTTAAAGATTACTTTTGTTTGCAAAGACAATCCCACCATTGGGATTATCGTGTTTTAATTCCACCTAAGAGCTATTAATGATTTAGTATTTCATTCAATTTTGGACCTATTTCTACTTTATAATTTTTTATATGTGAAAATCAAAATTTGACATTCTGAATTTTTTTACTTCAACTCTTAACCCAAATGTTCAATATAATTTTTTTAATCCAATGGTGTGTAGTGCAAAAAAAAATCTACAAATGGCCGTCAAAGTGATCTGAAATTGCAGGCCACGGTTCAAAAAAACTTCTTTTTCCAACTTCAAATGCTAATATCTTCCAATCCATACGGTCAAACTTCATGAACCAAGTACAAGATCGTATAGTTAGATTCTAGAAAAAAAGTATTTTTTGGTTTCTTGAGTGATCGCAGCAGAAATGGCAGTTTTCAGTGGTTTCAGAGCCAGAAAATGCCTTAGGCCTTTAGGGGTTAAGTAAGGGATAATTTGAACCTTTTTTGAAGGTTAGCTTAAATTAACATTAGTAGAAAAAAGGATTTGGAGCATCAAGTTGTACTGTGAGAGCAAGGTTCCAAAGGCTTGTATAGAGTATAGGCACTTGCTTTAGTACCCATATGAACTACACCAAATAGTACAATTAGGTTGTCCCACACTAATTTCTCATATCTTACACTTTTACTACTGTAAAAGAGATTTTCATCATTAATTATTACAAAAAATATATATTTAAAAGGCCTTGCAACCACTACAAAGCTGCCATATAATAAATTAACAACCTTCAAGCTGTAAACCATGTGAAATTCAGGCATGGTCAACATATAATCTAGGGCAACCTAATTGCACTATTCAGTGTAGGATAATTGCACGCTATTGACATAGGTGTATTGCTTCTTTTTTTTTATCATTACAATCATTGTTTCAAGGACTTTAAAAATTCATACTATTAAATGCACATTCAAGAAGCAAGTCTTTTACAATTTGAATCTAGCCAAGGTACAAAATTTCATTGAAAAAATTAATGAAAAAATATCTGCACGATATAGATGAGGGAAGTTACACTAAAAATATACTTTGTCATATTACAATGTGCATATTCAATTTAGAGATCTCATTGATAATACTTGAAAAAGCTGAATTTTTAATATCAATTTCCGCTATTATAAGGATTGTATTCTTCATATCTCTATATAGATATAGATATAGATACATAGATATAAAAATGAACATCATTCACTTTTTTCTTTTGAACGTGCATTTAGTACAAATTTTGAAGACTAAATTTTTCCCAAGTTTTAATAAAGATCATAAATTAGTTGTGGCAAAATGGAGTAGATTTTTTTGTGCAAATTTTTGTGCAAAGATATGTCACTTAGGACAAAACTTGTACAAATTAAGTGCTTCATGCACACGATGGTACATGTTGAAAATTGGTACAATATATTGTGTGATTATCCATTATCATGCCCCAAAACCAATTTTCTACTAGTATAAGAGTGTGTATATTTCATATTGTATGTCCAATGAGCCTTTAAGGGCCTCCTTCCATGTAAGCACTGAGCGGGTGAAGCCCACCAATAGTCGGTCAGATGAGAGTTCCAAAAAAACGGGACTCCCCGTCTGACTGACTATTAGTGGGCTTCACCCGCCCGATGCTTACATGGAAGCCCGTTCTAAGTGAGTGTGAATAATACCAAGAATTGAATTCTCACTTGAAGTTGGTCTCATAAACTCATTCCATTTGAACTCTCAATGTTCCCAATTTACACACTTCAACTGCTTCTTCACCTTCTGGAATAGATTTGTAGAAGAATCTTTTTGCAACACGTGAAAATTTCCTTGACAAAAGAAGAATCCATCAAAATTTTGGATGTAATTTATATGCGATTGTTATAGATTTCTTAGGAATTATTTTCTTTGGTGCTACAAGCTTCAATATGGTTACCTCGTAAACATTCTTCATCTTCTATAAAATCTATAGTCAAAGGAGATTCTGCACTAATAATGATATTTAGTGTTACCTATAGTAATTGATTTACATTTTTTTTAAATCAGTTGGTATTGATAACACTAAATATTATTATTGGTATAGTTGAAACCTCCAAATTCTTGAACCAATTTTGACTCAATGAATCCAAATTTGAAATCATGTAGTCTAAATATAAACTATCTATGACAAGATTCCTACTTTTTTGCAATCTAAGTTTTTACTATGGATTTTTTAAGTCCATAATTCTTAGTCTTTAATTACTCTTAGAATATAACATTATTAACCCTTAAAATTCCATGACTATGTTTTCATCAAAAAATGCTCAAAAATTGCCCATTTTTTAGATATATGTATCCAATTTTTGGAAAAAGAATTGTTTTGACACATGTAACCATAGGATCTTGTAGTATTTTGACTTGAAAACACATGGTAAACATTTCAAAAATTTCCACCGCATGGATTGCAAGATATAAGCATTCAAATTTCCTGAAATCATTTTTTTGGCCCTGCAAAAACAGGGCAGCTGCACTTCACAAGCTCACTTTTTGATGAAAAATGTCCAAAATGATGGTGCTTCTTTGGGTTCTTTTTCCTAAATATGTTGGCTACATGCTTGAAAATTTTTACTTCATTTGGAATCGTCCAACATATAGGAAAAAAATAGTAAGTAGGTAATAGTAGAGAATGATTCAAAATACTGAATTGTCAAGAATTCAATTATAGAATTGAAAAATGCCAATACCAATGGTTGCAATGTTGTAATAAACAATCTACATCCTAGGATTTTATTTTTTTCAAAAAATATTGAATACGGAGTAAGATAAAGGACTTCAAAGTTTATTTTAGAGTAGAGAGTCCATAATTGCCCACAAACTAAAAGTCTTCATAACTTTCGACTCATTGCTAAAAATGGGATGATTCAAAGCTTTTGATGTATATACAACTCTAGAAAATCAATTTCTAATTTTTGTTTTTGAGAAAAGTGATTATTTTTATTTGCCCAAACTGCCCAGTTACAAAAAAATAATATGTTAGGTCATAACTTTTGACTCACATTTCCAAAAGTTATGAAATTTAGTGCATATAAAAGATACTCCTTGCCCCCACCTTCTATTAAAATCTCAGCCTAAAATATAAAATCTCTAATCACACGTACCTGCCCAAAATTTTTATACAGCCAAAGAACGCATGCCGGTCCTTTAGGGATTAACCCCTAAAGTCCCATTGTTTCCTCTAGGGACAAATCAAATTTTGGGTAGGTTCTTGTGACCTCAATTTTTAGTGGAAGTTTTTGAAACTTTATCATTAGATAAAAAAAATTGATTAGCTTTGTGGGAATATAATTTTTATTTCAATTGGTGCCCGGGAGCAAAAGTTATACAACAAAAAGCCTCAAATTGAACTCAACAGGTAGCACAAAAAAATTTGCAAAAAGTCAAAACAAATTTTATTTTATTTTTTCACTGAAATTTTATATTTTTGTCTATATGTGAAGCTTTGATTCATTTTATTTGGACTAATAATGAGAAAGTTAAGGACAATCTTGTTTTTCAGGCAATCTAAGCATCTTCTTGAAAAAATAACTTGTAGGATTCATTTCTAAATGCCATTTTCACAATTTTTCCTATTTTTTTTTGAAAATGTTGTGTTTGCTTGCTAAAACAATCTCACCATTGGAATGTGTTTCAATCCCATCTAAGAGCTATTAACAATTTAGTTTTTTCTTCAATCTTGGACCTACTTCAACTTAACAATTTTTTAAAGAGTGAAAATCAAGTTTTTGTTTTTTGAAATTTTTATTCTAGACTTTTGACTCACATATTCAACATAAAAAAATTTAGATTCAAACTATATAGTGCAAATTTTTTCCACAAATGGCGGTCAAAGTCATCTGAAATTGCAGGCCAATGTTTAAAAAACTTTCTTTTTCAACTTTGAATGCTAATATCTTCCAATCTATGCGGTCAAACTTCATGAAATTCTTACCCATGATCTTTGACGAGTGAAGTATAAGATCCTATGGTTAGATTCTAAAAAAAATGTTTTTTTTGTGTTCTTGGATGAACGCAGCAAAAATGACAGTTTTGAGTGATTTTTGACAGAAAAATGGCCTTGGGACTTTAGGGGTTAAGTAGCGTTGGGGGATTCCTTTTGGCCCCTCAAGTCTAGGGATTGCTCCAACATTCTAATTGTAAAAGAATCTAACAATGAACTATTATACATAGAAAAGCAAATTAGCTTGAAGTGACAACATAAGGTATATTGGTGAAGGATATACCTTCCAACTATGGGCCGGAGAGTGAAATAAGCAATGTTATTGTAAGATATGGACTCCCAAATGTGCCACTATTTTCTATCATTTATAGTTATTATTATTAGACTCATCAATTTTATATATTTTCTAATGAATTTCAATGCATAAAAGAAATGTTTCATTTGGTCATTATATGTTCAAAATAGTAAAGGGTCAAAATTGTTTAGGCAAATGTTCAAAAATTGTTTCTTCAATGGAGGTAGATATTGATTAACTAAATGTATATCCAATAAAGATAATGCTTTTGGTTTAATGGTGCATTAGAGGAGGCCCTAACTGAAGACCTACTACGACCCCCATATTTTTATAGATCTTCTTCATTGATTATATAATATCTATATCAATGCTCTTGGAAAAAATACTCATCTCACATAAAATTTATCATATTTTTAAATCAATTAGCTTAGGTAATAAACAATATCATTATTGGTATATTTGAAACCTCCAAAGTCTAAAATGAATTTGACTCAATGAATCCAAATTTGAATTCACATAGTCTAAATATAAGCTACACATTATAAAATTCCTACATTTTTGCTATCTAAGTTTTTATTATGGATTTTTCAAGTCCAACATTCTTAGTCCTCACCTACTTTTAGAATACATGACATTATTAAGCAGCCCTAGGGGTCCCTTTTTGCTCCCTCAAATCTAAAGATTGCCCCAACATTTTGATAGCAAGAGTGTTTGACAACCAATGTAAAGTAGAAAATAAGTTAGGCTGAAGTCACAACGTAATGGATATTGGTGGGAAGAGGAAGCCAAAGATAGGGTTCCTTTTTGCTCCCTCAAATTCAAGGATTGCTTCAACGTTCTAATTGCAAGACTATTTGACAACCATTGTAGAGTGGAAATAAGTTAGCTTGAAGTCACATTATTAGGGATAATCGTGGAAGGATATACCTTCTATCCATGGGAGGCCAGAGATAGGATTCCGTTTTGGTCCTTCAAAAGTTTAGGGATTGCCCCAACGTTCTAATTGCAAGAGATTTTGACAACCACTGTAGAGTGGAAAATAAGTTAGCTTAAAATTACATTATAATGGATATTCATAGAACGATATACCTTCCATCCATGGGAGGCCAAAGATAGTGTCCCTTTTTGTTTCCTCAAATTCAGGTGATTGTCCCAACATTTTGATTGCAAGAGTATTTAACAGCCACTATTGAGTCTAAAACAAGTTAGCTTAAAGTCACAGTATAAGGGATATTGGTGGATATACCTTCCACCCCTCGAAGGTCAGAGATTGAATCTCTTTTTGCTCCCTCAAATTCAGGGATTGCCCCAAGGTTCTAACTACAAGAGTACTTAACAGTTGTTGTAGAGTAAAAATCAAGTTAGCTTAAAGTCAGAATACAAGGGATGTTGGTGGAAGGATATACCTTCTACGGATGGGAGGCCAGAGATAGGGTCCCTTCTTGCTCCCTCAAATTCAGGGATTGCCCTAAGGTTTTAACTGTAAGAGTACTTGACAGCTGTTGTAGAGTAAAAATCAAGTTAGCTTTAAGTCACAATACAAAGGATATTGGTGGAAGGATATACCTTCCACGGATAGGAGGCCAGAGATAGGGTCCTTTTTTGCTCCCTCAAATTCAAGTATCTAGCAATCAATTCTGTAGAGCGAAAGCAAGTTAGCTTAAAAGTTACAATAAAGATGCATTGGTGGAGGGATATACCTTCCACCCTTAGGGACCAAAGAGTGGGGTAATCAATGTCACGGTAAGATAGGAACTTCCCAAAGTGACCTTTTCTATAAGATCATAGTTACTATTATTAAATCCATCAAATTCATAAATTTATTCTTGTTGGCATCTAAAAGAAGATTTCAATACAAGAAAAATATTTCATTGGGATATTCCATACAAAAATTTTGAAAGGTCAAATTGTTTTTGGGTAGATATTCGAAAAATATTCTTTAATAGAGGTAGATATTGATTAACTAAATGTATATCTAATAAAGATGGCACTATAGGGTTAGTGGCGCATTTCAGAGTCCTAGCTGAAGACCTACATTGACCCCATAGTTATAGAGATCCTCATCTTTGATTAGAATTTTTATATCAATGCTCTTTGTAGAAACATTCATCATTAATAAATTCTTATAAAATTTTAAAATCATTTTGCATAGGTAACACTAAATATCATTATTGGTGTAGTTGAGACCTCCAAATTTTAGAATAATTTCAACTCAATGAATCCAAATTTGAATTGATGCGGTCTAAACACGGGTCTAAATATAAGCTACACATTATAGATTCCAATATATTGGCGGTCGAGTCTAATATAGTGCAGCGAGCTTGTTGCGGAGGTCAAGCCAAGGGTGAATGTAAAAAGAAAAAGAACCCCTATTTTGTGCCGTGTTTATTCAATTGTTAACACATCTCTTAGCTAATTTGGGGCCTCTGATTGCAAATATGAACTCAGAATTTACAAATTTTATCATGTGTTACAAATAAAACGTTCCTATGTTTTTCCAAGAGGTAGAACGAGGGGCAAAACAACCTCCGCAAGAGGCTCGTTGAACTACTTTAGACTCGTCCCAATTTGGCTAACGAATGCTCCCTCTATTTCTGTTTGTAGAATACATCTTTCCTTTGTAAAATACATGAAAATATGGGTCGTACTCAGAAACAGAGGTAGTAAGTTCTTACTATGGATTTTTCAAGTCCCTAGCTTAAGACCTACTCTGACCCCCATCCGAGTTGAAATCCAATCCCAATCCGGACCAAGGTCCAAGTCCAAACCCCCCAAGGACCAAGAGGAGGGTCCAAGCCGAAGACCATTCCCAGCACAGCAAGCGACGGGCCCAAAGAATAAACCCAATTCCCACCCCGACCAACTCCAAAATACCAGGCGACTCTCCCGCTCCATGTCGGCACCCGACTAAACTCAAGTTTACCCGACCCAGGGAAATCAGGCCATGCATGCAAACTAACCCGACGAGTTAACTTACCAAAGGTTACCCGAGTTACCAAACCCCCGCAGCCCGACACCAAATTCCCAACCTGCCCGAAAAGGGGCTTCTCCCCATCGCGCCAAGTGGCACTCCCCGAGCGGCGGCGATCGCATCGGACGGCAGCGGCATTGTACATCCCGGAGTTGACCGCCTGCGGCAGCTTCGGACGGCGCTTCTGCCGCTTGGGAAGCGAAGCACCTTGGGACCTTGGCCTTGGCCTTGGGGATCATACAATATCTTACAAAGGGGCGCCAGAGTCTTCGCAGAGTCTCCCTAGAGTCCACCTTCTTCAACGCAAGCTCCGTCTCGCACGCTGCAACAAGCTTCCAAACCTCCTACTGTACAGACTTCAGACTTACACCACTTACTATTACATCTATAACTAGCTACTTCCTTCTTTCTCCCCTTCATTTCCGCTGCAGGATTCGGTGAGAAGTTTGTCCATTTGCTCTGCCACAAATTTGCACAAGGGGGCCACAAGGCCACAACAGTTTGGGCACCCACAAGTTTCGGTCTTTGGTGTCAGTCTGTGGAGCGAGGTCGTGAGCTAGTGAAGCTCCCCGCGCGAGGATCCTGTTTTTTGGGGGTTTGGGATTTGTGGGGTCTCGGAACGTGAGTGGGAAGGGGCACTGTGGGGGATCCGAGAGACATGCACTGATGAGCCTGGGCATGGGGAGGATTTTACTTACAGGGGCGAAAGAGTACGTGTGTCAGTGCCTGTGCGTCTGCGGCTTGTCATTAATTTTACGTGTGCTAGATAGCTAGCGAGCTAGACGACGTCTGCAGTGTGTCGGGAAATTTGGAGAGAATTCGGAGGAAACTCTGACAGGGATACTCTGTGTGAGAATTGAGATCGAAGGGGGTCTGTGCGTGCATGAACTCGAACTTGTGGTCTTCAATTGTGAGTCTGGACGCAGTGTAGTAGCGTTTATTTGTAGGCGTGGTTTGGGTTTGGATGTTGTATCATATCTCGAAGCCATTTTTCAGTAATTGGATTCCAGTGGGGTACGTTATCAAGAGTGTCTAGCTAGCTTCGAAGCGAATTCTGGTGAAGCAGGGATTTCATCAACTGGGAACAAGGTTTTGAATGCCAGAAATTTGGCGAGTGACAGAGTGGTGTGAAGGCGACGGTGTGTAGAATTGAGCTCCACAGATTTCAGAGATGAAATTTTGTGACGGCATTCCACAGTTTTGATATACTTGTCGAGGGTTTCAGCCTGGAATAGCTAGGAGCCAGAGCATTGCGGTGCCACCAACAGAGATTTTGGTGTAGATCAGGTGTACTTTGACTAGCGTTTGTAACAAAGTCTGGCTTGCGGGGCCCAGAATTTGCACGGGAAGTCTGAAGTCCAAAAGTTGGCGCTTGCTGACGGAATGGGACGAGCTCCGTGTTGTGACAAAATGGGTCTGAAGAAAGGCCCCTGGACGCCGGACGAAGACCAGAAATTGGTGGCGTACATTAACCGCTACGGCCATGGCAGTTGGCGAGCCCTACCCAAGAACGCCGGTAAGTACCCCAATCTTCCATTTCCCGAAAATTTTGTATTCTAGATAATCTAGACACTAGGTGAGATCATGTTGTTAACATCTCTTTGGAAACTTCAACCCAGAATTTCCGGAGCGTGTTCTTCGGATTCAACGGATGAATCCTTGCAAATATCTCAAGCAAACCCACGCTTTTTGCATATTAAACGATAAATTAATTTTGGGGTCTACAAAGTGGGGTCTGATGAGCTTCTTGTGTTGTCCTGTTATGTTGTTCCAGGTTTGTTGCGTTGCGGCAAGAGCTGCCGTCTCCGCTGGACGAATTACCTCCGCCCAGACATCAAGCGCGGTCGCTTCTCCTTCGAGGAGGAGCAAGTGATTCTCCACTTGCACGGGCTCATGGGCAACCGCTGGTCCGCCATCGCCGCCCACCTCCCCGGTCGCACCGACAACGAGATCAAGAATTACTGGAACACGCACTTGAAGAAGCGCCTCATGCAGATGGGCATCGACCCCGTGACGCACAAAGCGCGCTGTTCCCTTTTACTCGAGAATCTCGACCTCAAGCCTGTGATCTGCTCCACTACCAGTCACATGTCGCAATGGGACCGCGTGAGGATGGAAACTGACGCTCGTCTTTCCGCCGTCGCTGCACCTAACCAACAGCAGCAACTGGAGTCGGCTCTGTCAAAACCAAGCTTGGATTTCCAAGCAGGGTTCCCAACTTTGCTTCCAGACTGGGAGGATTCGCTCCATAGCCAACCTTTGGATCTCACGCCCACGCAATCTGAGAGCCAGGTGAGTGAATACTCCGGCACGACGACATCCGTTGCAGATTCTTCACTACGATTCGACTGTTTTCCAAGCGTACCGTTTCAACATACGCCATCGCCACATCCACTGCTGCAACAGAGCAAGCTTACCCGTGAGCTTCCTAAACCGGTATTCACGGGAGCCATCACTCCTGAGCTGTACACGTCTCCGACGTCGACGTTGTCAAGCCCCTTTGGAACCACGCCGTGTGATTTTCTGCTTCCCAGTACTACTACCATGAGCTCAACTTGCGACCTTAACTTTGTTGAAAATACTCCACAGCTGACCAGTCCTTCGTTTTGGTCGCAACCGAGCTTGAATGATTCTCCAGCAAGTGCAAATGACGAGTTTCCAGAGCTTTTGATGGAGCTTCCGGAATTGCCTCCCAAAGTGGCATCGAATGGATGCTCCCCTGGATGGAATTCTTCCCAATATGGCTATGAGAGCAAGGATTACTGGATGAACTTGTTGAACCTCGTTGGTGCGCAGCCCCATCACCAGCAGCAACTCTTGTCTGCACCGCTATAACATGAAAGGTGACAGAGCTTCAATCATGTTCTGTAGTTACATGATTGGCTGTGTTTTTGCAGACATGAAGCAAGTAAGTTTGCCCATTTGGGAGATCGAGGTGCATGCACATGTACGTGATGGTGCAAGTTAAGCATGGCTTACTTCAGTGCCTTATTTGAGGAAGGGTGCCCGGCCAGACCTGGCCAGTTGTTGCGAAGGATTTCATTTTTCCTTCCAGAAGGCTGGGCACCATGTGATGATTGAAGCGATTGATTGCATTCAAATGAGCTTCTGCTGTTTGTAACGGGTTAGTTAATTTAGATGTGCATATTGGTCAACTTGCTAATTGTAGGAATAGCTAGCTAGCCAGGTTTATTTTCTGCCTGAAGTTACAGACAGGTTAATTATGATCATACCCTTTCGTTTTGTTTGGGGTTAGATCAGATCCTGTAGTTGCACAGGCTAGGGCATGAATGTAGATCTAGCGGCATTCCAATTGTATGTACTCACGATACCAAGAATGGTGCAGCAGCAGCAGCAGCAGGAGCTCCTCACTGAGATAGTTAGATTCTTTTGAAAAAGGGAGTTAGTAGTGAACGATCAATTCCACCCCAATTCCCATTACATAGTTAAATATTCTCTGTACAGACAGTCACAGTTAATATATCCACATCATGAGCCTGCCCCAACTTGGGGCTAGTTTGAGCTTATGAAATGGTTTTCTGACCGTATGACTGTACAGACAGAATGCGAGTGGAAATCAAAGAGGATGTTGAATTTACGTTCTCAGAATACCGGTACTAGTACTCGGGCCGGCTAGTAGAAGATGAAGTTGTGCTTTGTACTGGCCAGTAACTGTTTTCCATTAGAATCGTGCTTGTACAGTACAGTATGACTCGATCAGCTGTGACTTGAAAAAGAGAATTTGTATGAGGAAACCGAGTCCTCTGCATCCGAATGCGAAACGCCGTCTTAATAGCTCGTATAATATGGATAGAAATGAACAGGTATGATCAATCCTTTGCTCTCAATTTGGGTTTTAATTTGTTCATGCATGATAACTATTCAGTTAATCTATAAGTACGAGACTCAATTAATTAGGTATCCTCTGGCTAGGTGGCATGCCTTCTGGGAGATGTTCAGTAACCGCCTGCATCTATTTGAGCCCACTTGCAGAAAGAAGTGACACGGGAATAAGGGATCGAAACCGTATCGAAACTCGAAAGGGTCTGAGGAAAGATCTTCTAGACTTTTACAGATCTCTTGTCACTTCTGTTTGGTAGTGGCCTCAAACGGTGCCCACGCAGTGGTCGTACTCTTGGACTTTGCTCAGGTGCCATTAAACCTTTTTGGAACTTTAACCAAGTTGTAAACTACTTAATTAACCCTTGAAATGATGGGCCCATCACTGTGATCATTAGCTGCAAAATTATCTTCTTAAAGGACTCATGAATATGTACAGTACCTTCCTTTATTTCTACAAGAACCCTGGAAGTCATTCATTGGACAATTTGAGTCCTCCTCCGTGATACAGTGTTCAAGACTGCTCGGAAAAAGTCTACATATACTGCTGTTCCTGTCATAGTATCCCACACAGTTGATGGAAGTTATGCAAACATCGAAAGAGTTTTTCTGGGCTCAACCCTGTTCACGATACTGAGGAGCCGGCTTTCGTCATGACAGCTTGCTCCGGAATTCATTGCTCCGTCGTACTACTCTTGGCGTCGTTTTGTCATTTCTGGCGTAAACTACAAAAATTCCCTGCGGTACCTGCAGATGGCAGAGCGGCATATATCTATTCCAGAATATTGTGATTCTTATTATTCCACACTAAATATATATTGACTGGCTGACTGGCATACATGAAAACAAGCAGATGTTCTACAAGAGGCTCTGATCAGTCCCTATTCCTCTGACTCGCTTTTCTGATGAGGTGCCTATCAGTCAAATGGACACTGATTTGTCCTACTGTAGTGCATTGCAAAATGAAATTACATACGGTTTTACAATAAGTTTTGACAAGGGAAGATTATTTTCAGCAGGGAGGTTTTTTCCGCACTGTAGAGCAACAGTGGAACCCCTGCATGCCCTCCTAGCAAAGGTCGATATGGGGAGGGAGCAAGGCAGAGTGGTTGAAATGCTCTGACAGATCCTTGAATCTGACGATACATCGCCAAAAAAAAAAGCCCTGAATTTCAGCAATAATATTTGAAAAGACTCTTCAACATGAATAGGTAAGCACTAATTAATCCTTAAAAGACAGGCTTGTGACTGTGGGTATCATCTTTTTTGGTACCTTGTGAATCATAGATTTAATCCATAAACGACACCGCAACGATTTTCTAGCCAATGAATCCTTTTTTGTAGGCCAAAAATGCAACTAATCATCTTTGGAATTTTGTGTGGAAGAATAGATCATGAAAAGTGGTTTGACCTCCACTGAGCACTTTTGGTTTTTCAAAGAAGATGATCATATAGTGCCAAAAGTGATGATTTCCACAATCACTAGCCCAAAGTTCAAGGGTTAAAAAATCCAAAAGTACTCATTGGAAGTCAAACTATTGTGTAAGACCTCCCCTTTTTACACAAAATTTTGAGGATGAATAGTTGCACTTCTGTCCTATATAAAAGGATTTTTTTTTTGTCATTCATTGGCTGAAAAACGGTTGTGACATCTTTCAGGGACTAACTTACAATGGACAAAAATATACCTCCCTTGTAACTTCATTCCAAGGGGAGACATACTACAAGAGGTTCTATATAACTTCATTTTGTAACATGCACTAGTAGGACAAATTAGTGTAGCTTTTGTCAATAAGAAGAATCACAATAGCTTCACTGACTTCAACAAGTTTGGAGAAGCTTTATTAACCCCATTGAAGCGAGTACAAGGTTCTTTAGTGAATTTAGTGAAGTCTTTCTAGTTATTGATTCATCTTCTTTCTTATGCATTCTTTTAGCAAGTTGGAGGATTGAGGGTTCACAATTGTGACTCTCTCTGAAGCAATGTCATTTTCTTTTGGTTGGATGACGTAGCTATAGATGTGCAATGCAAAAGATGCTCCCTATTTTTGAATTGTATTGGCCTCAAAAATCCTATGACCAATCACAACAACTAGACACCAAGGCGCACCAATGTAACATTTGAGTCTCATTGGCAATAGATCATCATGCCTTTGGTTTAGAGTAAGCAAATGAAACAAGACATTGAATTTTTCAAATATCCACCCTTACATTATATGGATTTCAAATATTTTAGGCATAACACGGTGTCTATAGTCCATAATACGTCTTTATAACCCCTAAAGTTCCTTGACTATGTTTTCATTAAAAACGCTCCAAAATTGCCATGTTTAGTACAAATATCAAATTTTTGAAAAAAAACTTTTTTGAATGCATTTAACCGTAGGATCTTGTGTATAGTAGTTTAAGAAGGTGTGGAATTTCAAAAGAATCCACCTTATGGATTGCAAGATCTTAGTGTTTGAACTTGCAAAAGTGCCATTTTTTGACCCTGCTAAAATCTGGGCAGTTGTAGTTCAGTAGGTCAACTTTACATGAAAAAAAAGACAAAATGATTGTAACTTCAGACTTTCTTTGATAATGACAAGTTGTCTACATTCTTCAAAATTTTCAAATCATTTGGAATTGTTTAACATATAGAAAAAAATTAGTAAGTAGAATGAAGTAGGGAATGATGCAAAATACTAAATTATTGATAATTTATTTATAAAATTGAAAAACACCAATTCCAGTGGTTGAAATGTTGAAATAAACAATCTACATTCTATCAACTTATATTTTTCCAAAAATATTGGAAATTGAATTAACTATAGGACTTCAAAATTTATTTTAGAGTAGAAAGTCTAAAACTGCCCACAAACTAAAAATCCTCATAACTTTTGACTCACTTATCAAACTGGAATGATTCAAAGCTTTCCATACATACATAAATATAATAAACCAATTTCAAATTTTAACTTTTGGAAAAAGTGATTTTTTTAGAGCTGCCTGAACTGCCCGAGTTGACATGCAAACAACATATTGCTTAATAACTTTTGACTTGTATTTCCAAATGTCTTGAAATTTGACACACTGAAAGATACTCCTCGTCCACACCTACTATTAAAATTTGGGACAAAATAAACCAAATCACCGCTCACAGGTACTTGCCCCAAAAAATTATAATGCCAAAAACAATAGTCTGGTCCTTTAGGGGTTCATTCCTTCTTGAAACACTTTTTCATTAATATTTCTTTGAAAGACAAACTAATGGACTGGCATTAAACTAATTTTGATTTATGTACTTTTGAAGTCTTGTAAAATTAGTTATGAATTTTTTAAGTTAAATTTTGTGGTCTACAAAATGTTCAAAAGACGTCTCCACCTTACAATGTTTATTGTCAATAAATGCATTGAAAGAATCTTATACTGCCCCAAGTGGTGGATCTGTCTAAGACGCACTTTTAGATGCTACTAGTGCTCACATTCCAACTTAAATTAACAATGTTCGTATTAAGATTGAGATGTGTTAGTTAGCAATGTCAGATGGAATGTGAGAGGTCAATAAAAGTGTAGATTGTACAGAAAATCCAAAATAATATGGATTTTTAGAACTTAGAATAGGATTTTGTGGACAAAAGAAATTTAGATTATCTTGCAATATAATATTTATGAGAAAGACCCTTTTGAATAATTAACATATAAATGACTTCATTAAATAGGGGAGACATTTTTTAGGTATTCAACTTATATATATTGACCTCAACATCCACTACAACTTTGCCAAAGGTTCTAATGGCTTGTATCAAAAGGATTAGATGGACAAACAAGTGACTTGACAATCCTACTATTAATAAGGGTTTTAGAAATGTAATCAAGTAAGATAATCCCTCTAGGCCACCTATTTGTACTACTGGGTAGTTGCAAGAAACACTTAAAGATTTTGACTTAGGACCTGTACTAAAAAAATTTAGTACGGCCTCAGTACTAGAGTACTATGACTTTTGAATAAATTTTTTAGAAATAAAATCAAATATGAATAATTTGTAAACATTCAAAAAAAATTGCGTGTATAAATTTCAAACCTAGACAAATTTATCTCTAAAAGTTATGTATGGTCGAAGAGTGTTGAAAAATGCAAGAAAACAGACACTTTTGGATTTTTTTTTTTGAAAATAGAAAAAAAATTCAAAAAATCCTCCAAAAAAAATCCTTTTTTTCTAACTTAAAGATGCTTCTTCTCAACCATTTCATCTTTGTTAAAAAAAATTGTATTCTTTGCACATGTACAAAGGTAGTGCACTTTGAGCACATGTGGAAGGTGGACATTTTATTATTTAAAAAATCTCTTTGTAGACTTGTGTAAGTAACTCCTTGTTTTACAATTTTCACCTTCAAATTTGCATTTTTTGGTTGCAAATAGTACTACCCCCCCCCCCCCCCCCCCCCCCAAATGGCCAAGGTAGACATCCCATTGGAGGCAATTTAAAAATAATAAATAATTTTAAAAATTTCCAAAAGAAATACAATGACTAAAACTACTATATGTACCTTATTTTCAAATTTAATAGGAAATGAATATAAGACGCAAAAGTAATGAGCAAAAACCTACCTATCCAAGGCCAAGGGGACAAAAAAAAAGGACAAGTGTTTCTTGCAACGACCCTATTATGTACTATACAAGTTAATTCAATAAGTGCAAATTGTGTAGAGTTAACACTAAAGTTGCACTAATTTCGAGGATTAAGAAAATTTGCAAGATGCACTACCAAACTTGACTACGAGGGTTGGCAAAAAAATAATTATAAAAATAGTTGATAGAATGCTAGGAAATTATATTTTTAGAGACAAATTCTTTTATGGAGAAAATACAAATTTTGAAGGAACAATTCTATTTTAGTATCTGCCTAATTTATTTTTTCAACTTTAATCAAATATTGGCATGAAGTGCCAATCTTGATTGCTAGGTACAGTATTAATTGAAGGTGGTTCGCAATTCTTAGATGATATCATTGAATACAGTACACTGTCTTTTGAGTGGATAGTCACATACATGTTCCAGCGGCCTCAAGTATTGAATCAATTAATGCAATTTCTAAACTTTCTTAAGAAAAAAGAATTTTTGGATATTCAAAATAAACTATATTTTGCTGAGTTCTACAGTGATGTGAGTATTTACCAAAACTCGATCAGCGGGATCAACAAAGCAAAAACCCAATCCAATCCACTGACACCAAACCAAGAAACGCATAGAACAGTGCAATCTCAATCCACATCCCAACAGACTCAATGAAGTGCAAACACGACTAGCATGCAAAAACATACAAAATCCAATCCTTTCGATACCACACATTCAAAAGAAAAACACTCACAACACTGTCAATAGATAGAACGCAGCATCCACGTTTCCTTGGTTGCCAGAACTCAACAAAATGCCTAAAATATTATTAATATTCAAAATTCACATGCAGGGCTACCACGGGCCCTGCCAGTCAAGCACCCAAGTCTGCCTTTGCTACACCTGCAGCAGGTAAATCAAAAAAACAGATACTGAAGTGAACAAATTAAGAGCCGCTGTAGAAACCGCAAACCACTCATAGTACTGAGCCTCTGGCGATTGCTCCAACACTATTCACTTGTTCTTGGCGGCAGCCTTTGTAATCTTGGCACCGGTAGCCTCCTTCTTCTCAACCTGCACAAACACACACAACCCAGAGCAAAAATGAAATTAGAATCGTCAGCCTTCAAGTAGTAACAAGATGTCAGTGAGGTACATAGAACCCACAATGACAGCGGGCATCGAGAGAATTGCCTGCGTTCGTCACCGATTCAGAAAATGAATAAAGAACATTGATCGAACAAGCTCCTTGTAATTAGTATCATACCAACTTCTGTAAGAATATTGATAGCTCCTCAAATATTTGATCTCAGGTAATGAGCATTGAATACGTTGTAATGCAATTGCCTTTGAAGGTCGCGATTTCTATAGAGTGCGCACTCTTACAGTGCTGAATTAGTAGCTAATGAGAACATCTTTCTAGGGTTAGCTTACAATGCTAACTCCACCAATTATGGTCAATACAATATTTGTTGACGTAATTACATTTAATTTTCAATCAGTCTTATTTCATTTCAGAATTCAAATGCATTCCAATTACACCAGCTTCAAAAATACGCGTTTAGATTGCAAATCTAATTGAAGTCCTTCATTCTGTAGAGGATTTATATTCAGAAACAGTGATTAGCATGTCGGTCACATATGTTGCAAACAATTTAATAGCAATTTAACACTCATTCAACGTTGAGGTTCACACATAGCAATCGCCACGGAGGGGAGCCTGCGGAGGTGCACGATACACCGAAACTCAACGACGAATGCTCATGAGATAGTAATGTGGTCTACAACATAATTTTCATGAAGAGCTTTTAATCCATTTTCATCTATTTTCATACAAATCTCCTCCAAAGGTTCACTTTATTTAGATCACATTCATCCACAATTCACTCAATTAGTGTAAAAGAGTAAACATTGCACTATTCAAATACTTATACTAATTGATTTAACTTGTGTAGTAGTGTACACTTCAAACAATGGATACAATTGAATTTTTGCACTTTGCGCTTTATAGACAAGATGATTTACCTTACACCTTTGGACTAGATTCACTTTACTAGTATAACAACTCCTTAGAGCATTCACAGGGAAGGGGCCGGTTGGTCGATGGGGAGGCCAACCTCTCATATCTCCCCCAATGTAGACATGCCCGAGGAAACAAAGGGACTAGCTTTTAGAAAATGAGCCCTCAACCCTCAATCTTGCCAAACCTTCCCCCCATTTCTTCACCAAGCTTGGATTCTCCTTATTTGACTATATTTTCATAAGACTTTTTTAAACTTCTGACATTTATAGCAACTCCCACCAATGAGAGTGCAAAGCTACTAGAGGTTTGGAGAGAGAGGTTTGGGAATTACTTTGTTGGTAGAGCACAAAAGGACATTTGAGCTTGTCAAATGCCATTGGGCAATTGATGGTAGTTTTTCTATGAAAGGGTAGACATGCTCATTGAGTGCAAACATACCTTCAAATCTTTTGAGGACTTTTATCTCAATGCTCACAGATTGTGGCCTTTGGGAAAGACTTCAAGGGTGCCAAGAAAATATATAGAGAGTGTTAAGAGCAGCCCCCGCTGATTCAGGTGTTGTTGAGGGGAAATCAAAATGTAGAATGAACAACGGCGCGCGGGCAATTCTGCAATGGGACATCACAAGAACACCAAGAGCTACTTTTAATGTAGGGAACTTACCATGTGGAGTGCATTTTGCATACGGGAGCTTGCCCAAGGGTTTAATCTTGAGATGAATACGCCCACACGGCTCATTTTCTAGTACATAGTTCCATCAATCAAAGGTTTAGCGCAACAAGCTTCTTGAACACCAGGGTTAATTATCAGGTATGGCATGAGCCAAAGTTTGAAAGTGAACTATTAACATCTTTACAAAAGGCTTGTACAAAGGCTTGTGCAAATTGCTTACTGTGCAGAAAATGTTGTGCTGTGACTCTTTGAATCATCCTAGGGCTCATGTCGGCATTGATGTTGTGGGCAATTTTGACTACCTAGGAGGCTCAAATTCAATGTAGGATATACAACATCAAATGTAGTTGTTTCATTCAATTGAGAATGCCCATATTTTGTACTTTTGGGTTCATTTCAGGGTTTAGAATGAGAAGGATTCTAATTATATAATTTATAGGATTATTGTTTGTACTAGCTAAATGAGAGTGACACAATTGCCAGGAATGCAGAACTTGGCGTTTTTGAGAATTATGCAATGATATTTTACAGTAAAGTCTAAGCTTCAAGACAACTAGCTAGTGGAGTTGCTTTTCCAAAAGCTAGTTCTTAAGGTGAAGAGGGTCAAATACTGAACCCTTTTAAGGATGAGGACAACTATATTCTAGACTCATAATTCTTTTGGCAATTTTGAATAGTTTTATCAAGATATTTCTTTGTTCAAAAAAATATAATTTGGAGCCAATACAAACAATGTTCTTCAATCAACCTTATGATATGAATTTTTTCTGCATTTAAATTATACTTCCCACAATATGATCAATCAAAAGGGTCACTTCAAAACCATACTTTTTTTGTCTCTAAGGGGTTAAGCAAAATTGGCGTGGATTCTCTTAACCCTGATCAAAAGGACAAGATTTGTATCTTGAAATAGTCATCCAAAAATGATCCAAATATTGGAGGAATGAGTGCATTTTTTGTTTCTATATGAAACTTGAAAGTCATTCATCATGCCCTTTTTCTTTTGCCCCTTCGTGGCGCTACAGGATTACAAGGTCAACATGGAATGCAAGATTCTTTGCTTGAGCATCCATGATATGGTTTACTAAATTTTCACATGCTAAGACTACAATGAACACACCCAAGATTGCACCCAGCCTAAAACTATCATCATCATTTTGTGTATCTCAAACTCACAAAATCAATATGTCCATATCTTGAAAAAACAATTTTAGAACATCTGATACCAAAGAAAACTTTGATCCTTTCATTACTTTTGCATATTGTATCCAAATGAAGCATTCTTTGGTGCTTTGAAACCTTGTTTTCTTTGCCGACAAGTAAATACAAAATTTTGACCAATCTAATTATAATAACTAACACAAGAGCAAAAAGTGACAGTTTGAAGGGTACCCACCTTAACATGTATGGTAACTAACTTCCAATCCCCTCCCATCATCAAAAAAAGACTCCGACATGACTCTTCTATACATATGTCTACAATAAACGTGCCAACAATCACACAGATTCAAAAACCACACAACTAACATTCCATTAGTGTATACTAACCGCACAAAGAAATGAAGCATTTTATCACCTTGAAATCCAATATTGAATTGACATCAAACTCTGTGGTGAAGGGCCGCAAGAAAATTTTGACTAGATTTTAACATCATTGCCTTTAAATTGCAATAATTTTTTCATAAAGAAAACTTTTTGCATTCCATTTTTTTAAGGTGAATCTTAACATGACAATTAACAATCTCGCCAAATTTGAAAGCATGCAAATCTCTACATTGTTGTGGAGAAGGATTTGAACTTTTTGTGTGTGGTGATTGACATTTTTATTATAATCCCTTCCCATCTTCACAAAGAGACTCCGATGCAACTGTTCTATGCATATTTGTAAATCCCTTCCCATTTTCAAAAAGAGACTCCGATGCGATTGTTCTGTGCACATGTTTTGAGTGAGTTGATAGCTGTACCGGCCTGCAAATTCGTGTTGACGAAATTCACCACAATTTCCTCCTCTAAAGTAACGATCTTGTCTACTTAAATTACTGCAGTATTTCCAGTACCGATAGTACCGCAAGTTCCAAGTCAAGCTGTTTCCAATTGCGGGTGTAATATTCAGAGTGTTGTGGCAGTCCTTATCACCGTCATTTGGCTGGCACATTGCAATCCAAATCAGTCGTACTTGTTCAAACCTTGCATTGGAAGCTAAGTCTCGATCGATCTCTGAAAATCTGTCTACGGCACTGCTAGCAAGCAAGCGAAGCATCAGTCAAGGTATCCTAGCTAGCTCCACACTGGGCCGGTGACTACTGTCCTTTGTTTATGAACTGCGAAAGTTCAACATTGATCGATTCTCATGCTAGCTTGTGGTTCAAGGTTTTCACACTAGTGACTTTGATGTTCTACATATATGAGAGGTTTGAAATTATGCCAATAAGAAAGTTATTGACTTTTATGAAGAGGTGGAAGTCCATCGTGTCGTTGTTTGCATTGCTTCTCCAAGCAGGAAGACAGATACAGTGACCTCGGCGTCATCGCCCGAAGAATGCCCAGGCAACCGGCAACCATCAAGTTCAGTGCTTGTCCATCACCCTCTTTGTTGCCTTTCATCACCTATCCAAAGCCTTTCATCATCTGTCCACTGTCTTCTCATAAATTTCGCAAGCCAGTGCTTTTTTAAGCCTTATGAGGCCCAAATGCCTCAAAGAAAAATGGGCTGCATTAAGCCTATAGGAAAATTTTGAAGAAAAATTGGATGATAATGCCAAATTGCTCCATTGGATGAAATTGCCAAATTTAAATGAAATTCATCCAAATATGTGGATGAAAAAATAATTCTATCTAGAATATAGATGAATACTAAAATATTTGGCTACATCATTTTCTTGTATGTTGCTACTTTAGTACTTCTCCAAAAACCAAAAAAAAAAAGCCTGCTACAAACCCCATACAACGGAGCAAGTAGGGTTTAAGCTGACACCGAAGCACCCTTAAGCACGTAATTATCTATAATAACCAAGCGCAAAGGGTATATATAAAGGGATAACCTCTATTACTGGCTAGGATCTTTTGGTTACAAAAAAGAAATATGGCAATGGCACTATGAGGTTGCCGCTTCTATAGGTGTCCCAACATTGTGTGTTTGGCTTCAAATTGAATCAATCGTCAATTGAGAGATGACAATTGTGATTATACAAATATTGGGACAGGTTTGAAACTGGTTTAATTTACAATAGTAGTTGGTTTTAGAGGTGTGGATAAAACCATTACTAGTGGAAACAAAGTTTGGATAGACTATAGGAATCATCTATTAGAAGATCAACATTCATGACTACACAAAAATATTGTATTTAGTGTCACCTATACTAATTGCTTATTCAAGGCCATAACTATTTACAATAGACTAATTATTTTTTACTAAAAATACAGATATTATTCAAAGAAGGAGATCTCTATAAGTATAGTTGGTAAAAATAATCATCAAAAACCAAAATTTATAACATTTCAAAACCAATTAGTCCAAATGGCACTAAATATAACTTTACATGTAGTTAGAAAAATAATGGGTTGTCTTGGTATGGTCAATTTTCTAATCTACAATGTAGAACATGTTTTGATTGATGACAACTTATAATAAGTTTTGTGTGTAACAATTAAAATTTATAAGGCTAATTGTCTAAATAAAAATCTTTGATATCATTATCAATAATCTCTAGACTTATTGACAATAAGGTAAGTGCACCAAATTAATATATGTACCATAATTGGACACCTCGACAATCTTTGAACCCTTATATAACTTTTAATTTTTGCAAACAAGATTTAAATAAGACATCTAATTTGCATGAGAGTCTCATTATTGATGAAAGGAATAAAAAGAAAATTAGCCAATCTATGCTCAATGCTTAAAGCATAGTTGCCTTAACACCAATTTCTTTAAATTGGCAATATTCCATTGCATCAGCGTAGTTCAAGACACATGGTTTGAACCCCAAATCTATACCTGTCATAGTTAGTGGCCTGAAATTAGACCTTTGTGAAGATATATGTCACAATTTTTGGCGCATGGAATACCGCCAATTTAACATAATTGACATTCCTTAAAGTAATTGAATCTTAAAACCTGAAATTATGTTACATGAGAGGGGACCAATGCTATAATTTGCATTTCAAAACTTCTTAGGCATTCTGGAGCAAGACAAAGACCAGATTGAAACAGAGCATGTCAATCTTTGGAGTACTAAGCCAGCATACTACTGCCTCACGGATTGAAGCAGGGGAACCACACTCGGACGTGATAGATCCGGGTGTTTTTTTGTGTCTTGCAAGCATTTCCCCCAGCCACAAGGAAAGTGGAGCGTACGAAATTGGTCCTGCATATGAGGAGAGTGTGCTTTTGGGGTTGAGGAGCTCGCAAAAGTCATTGAACTGAGTGGAAACATGGGTTGCGTAGACTACAAGAAGATCCACAAGTAATCTAAATTGGTCAATCAATCACGTGGATTTTCCCCACAATTCATCTTCTGATCAACGTTGAATGATCCTGTTTCTACAATTGCATATAATTACGTGAGACCAATTCTTTGTCTTTACAGCATACGATGAGTGAACTTTTTATGCAATTTCAAAGTGCGAGGTTGTAGACCACTATATGAACAGGATGGGCTCACACTATTCCGCATGGGTGGCATCAAGTTTCAAGCTTTGAACCCCTTTTTTCAACGCAATTGTTGCGTCATTTACTGCTGTGGCTGTCAACTTTGTTGCTATGACCACCACCTCGGGCTTACGGGACAGCGAAAGACTCACAGGTGCAGCTTGCATAAGCCATGACAAACTCTTATGAGGTTGGAAAGCAGCTGCAATCGCCACCGCGGATCCGGATCCCATCAGTCCTCCACTTGCGTGCAAGTTGGAATGAGTGATGCTCATGTTGGTCGTATTGGAGCCAACTAATTTATGGGATGGAGACCGATTTGCCATTGCACACGTGGGGGTGTGGCAACTCTCATTATGACCACATTGATATATCATCAAGAGTGGGTTTCTTCTTGTAGTTTTTTACGTTTGTCTCACCCGGCAATATATGAATGTCAATCTCTAGCTTGCCCACTAGAAATTCAAAAAGGATTGGAGTGAAATTTATGAACAAGTGTGACTGCAAAATAGTTCTTTACATACTCAGCCACTGTTGGGAATTTGTCCTGCAACCCAGCCTTTGCAAACTGTCAGGTGACTCATGTTCTCACACAACAGTGTCCATCTTTAATTATATAGCTCATCTTTACGCTGATTTTTTTAAACGGGGCATCCAGTTTTGAATAAGTTATGAAGACATATTTCTCATCACTTTAACAGTGAACTTTCTTTGGTGCAATGAACTTCTGTTTGCACATTATTTTTTTTATTTTTTTTTGAAAAGAATGAAAACAGAATTTCATTGCCAGGGTAAAGATTACAGAACCACCAGCCTGGCGGCACAACGGATGTTTGCACTTTAGAATTTCCAAAGAATTGAAGTGAAATTCGAAGTGGTGGTGCAATTTCATTGTGGAACGCGGAGATGTACTGTACTTATTCAACAAGCCTTTCAGTTGGTAGGGAACTCTTGGCAGTGCGCGTCTTTCAAGGTACATGATTGAATAATATGCATCTCAATTCCTTTAAGTTCTTCATGTTTCTGCAGTCAGAATTTCAGTCAACTTATTGGTATGTGGCAGGTCCAGAGCATTTTGGGATACTGGAAGAGAGGGAGGAGTGTCGGTAGTTCCAGGCTGCGGGCGGCGATAGTCAGGTGGGTACCCCCAAACTGCCACTTTTTGCTCCTGTGTCTAGTTGTTATCATCCCATGCGTGAGTTGCTCCTATTTTCAAGGGGTTGCATAGTTATTGTAACTTCTACTGAAGCCCACTAGGTGTGAAAGAATGGAAGTCAACAGTGAAGTGAAAGTGACAAATTTTGCCCTTTTGGGAACTGTGCTCCAGTGGTTTTAATTTTGATCATTCTTTGAGAAACATTGATGCAATGACGTCCATTGATGCCCTATGTATTCAATTTCGACAATGTCTTGTAATTCAACTCAAGGAAATTTCTCAACAAGAGATTTGTTAGTAGCAGTTTTTGTATAGTTTGGGATGAATTCTTCACCTTTGGTTGGTTAGAGGTTGTATTTCGGTTCCCTTTGTAGGTTTGAATTGCTATATAGTCTTTGGAGCATGACATTTGCAAATTCTTTTGCTTTAGGATGTTCAAACTAGCTTCAATTGTTGTCCATCAAGTAGTGGGGAGCCAATGTTGAATTTAATTTGAGACAAGTATATTTAGAAATCCTAGATTTATTTCAGGATGGAGGGAGTACTCCGTATGATTAAGGTATGTCCACAATTGATGTTAAAGAGTGTTATTAAGGAGGGACTTAGGAATGAATTTAGGCCTAATTTCCTTGTTGGCAAGTGAATGGAAGTTCCAACGCCTAAAGATCGCAACATTTGGATATAGTACATGCAAAAGTTATGAAAGGTCAAAGTGTTTTTTTGGTAGAGATTCTAAAAATGTTTCTTCAATATATTTACATGTTGGTTTGGAGATGTACACAAAGTAATGATGGCGGTTTTAATTAGGGTGCAATTTTGGGTGTACTCACCTTGCAATATGAAGTGAAAAAAATTTATAGGCAAAAAAAAATCTAACAAAAGCTACTTCTTCAATCAAGGAGAGGGAGCTTGATTTAACCCTTGAAGGGCCTGAATGCCCTTTGTGTCCGTATAGTATATTATAAATTTAGTGGTATTTGATCAAAAAAGCATATACCAAATACTTTTCAATACAAAGTAATATAATGATCATGATAGTATGCAAACAACTATGTATTACTATTCATATTTTAAACCACAATTGAAAAGTTATAAGGCTAAATACAAGTTGTATAGAGGAATCCCAAGTGTCTTTCAAGGGTTAATATGCCCTTACTTGAAAAGCAATCCAACGCTTATCTTATTTTTAAACCTTTTACCTCTTGATTGCACATGTGCCAATTAAAGCTACATGAAACAATCAACTACTATACTACAATCAAAAAAACCTTTAGTGTCTTTATATGTGAAGATGAAGGGATTTATGTATTCAAGATAGTATTTATAATATTCTTATAGAGTATTATAATTCAATGTAGTGATGTGAGTTTATGCAAAGGTATATTTAACCTCTAAAAGCCCAAAGTCCCCTCAGGGGACACTTGGGATTTGGGGCAGGCTCGTGTGATTTGAAATTTTGGGCTGATTTTTTGAAATATTTTTTGAAGATAGGGGAATCACATTAGCTTTCTAAATATATATATATTTTTTCAATCGGTGCCCGAGAGCAAAAGTTATGCCACCCAAAGTCAAAAAAGCAACTCGCCGGGCCAAAAAAAACCCTGTAAAAAATTGTATTTTTTTTTAAATGTTTTTCTTCAAAGATCATATTTTTGTCTATGTTTGAAGCTTTGATTCATTCTGTTTGGACTCATAATGAGAAAGTTATAGATAATTTTGTTTTTCAAACAATCTTCTTCAAAAAACAACTTATAGAATTCATTTCCAAATGCAATTTAAATTTTTTCAAATTTTTTTTCTTGAAAAAGGTTAAGTTTGTTTGCAAGATCAATCCCGCCATTGGGATTGTGGTGTTTTATTTCCACCTAAGAGCTATTAACAATTTAGTGTTTCATTCAGTTTTGGACCTACTTCTACTTAATAATTCTTTATACGTGAAATCAAGTTTTGATATTCTGAAACTTTTTTCCCTAACTCTCAACTCAAATGTTCAGCATAAGAAAAAAATAAACCAAAGGTGTGTAGTGCAAAAAAAATCTACAAATGACCGTGAAAGTCATTTGAAATTCAAGCCATAGTTCAAAATTTTTTTTTTCAACTTCAAATGCTAATATCTTCCAATCCGTATGGTCAAACTTCATGAAGTTTTTACCACATATTCTAAGATAAGTGAAGTATAAGATCCTATGGTTAGATTCTAAAAAAAAAACTCTTTTTTGGTTTCTTGAATAATCGCAGCAAAATGGCAGTTTTCAGTGGTTTTGTAGCCAGAAAATACCTTGGGCGTTTAGGTGTTAGCACCAAAAATACAATTACATAACTAGGTGAAGGATATAATTACTTCTTATGGATGACCGACTTAGCTTGGAATCATTGTGCATTTTGTTACCTAATACCACTACCATTTCAAAATCCTATCATTATTCCCATATCCTATATAGAAGGGTGATTGCAAGAAGCACTTATACTATTTGTTGCGTTTTGTTACACCTTAGTTTTTTTTATTTTGTTTTGGCCATAATTTTTGTGTTTTAGATCCAAATGATTCAAAATTCATAGAAAATCTACTTATAACCCTTATGTAATTTATTTGATTTTTAAAGATTTTTCAAAAATAATTTATTATTTTAAACAAACCTGATAATTTCTCACAATGGCTGATTAGGGGGTTTTAGCACCATTTAAGTGCAAAGAAACAAATTTTGCACTGGAATTTAAAGAAATTGGTCTCTTGGTAGACTTATAGCTACTGTCCAAAGGAATTTAAAAAATACTTATTTTTATGTGGTGTAGAAGTCTACAAAAACATCTTCTTTCTACCATTTTTTTCAAAGATACAAAACAATGTTCGGTGATTTTTTTGGTCAAATCTTATCACCAAAAAGTCTTCTCAAATATTCTATTTTTTAATATTTTTGAAAAAAAATCCTATTTTTTACAATTAAAATGTTAGAAGTGGTATTTTCTTCACTAGACTTTTGGACATAAAACTCATACAGAATTCTGGTGAAGAAAAGACCACTTTTAACATTTTAATTTGCAAAAAATAGGATTTTTTTTAACTATTAAAAAGTTGAATATCTGAGAATACTTTTTGATGATGAGATTTGACCAAGAAACTCACCATAATATATTTTTCTATCTTTGAAAAAAAATGTAGAAAGAAGCTCTCTTTGTGGACTTCTACACCACATAAAAATAAGTATTTTTAAAATTCCTTTGGACGGTAGCAACCAATCTATCAAGAAATCATTCTCTCAAAATTTCAGCTCAAAATTTGTTTTTTTAAGTTCCAATTAGTGCTAAAATAAGCTTAAATCACCCATTGTGAGAAACTTTTGGGGCTGTTTAAAAATAGTAAGTTATTTTTGAAAAACCCTCAAAAATTAGGTAAGGTATGTAATAGTTATGAATAGCTTCTTTGTAAATTTTGAGTCATTTAGAGCTAAAATACAAAAGTTATGGCCAAAACAAAAATAAAAAACTAAGGTGTAACATCCCACATTAAGTGTTTCTTGCAATCACCCATAATAATTGTCTTTTCCAAGAAATGAAGTGCAATTCTAAAAATATGGATACATTTCTTAGTAATAAATCATCTTGAATGCCACAAGATCAGTATTTTTACACATGATCAATATAGGCTTGTATACACATTCCATTCTCTATATACAATCTCAATGTATGGTATAAAAAAATCCTAGGTTGTATAAATAGTTTACTACCTTTTTACATAATGTTTATCACAAAAGTGAACCCATGTCCACCTTCACAATTGATATATCTATGAAATGCAAAAATTTGTAATTGATTTGGACCTTCCATTTCCAATTCATGTCTTGATAAAGTGGCAATTTATGTAGCATTAGGAAAAAATTTAGCCCTCAAAGGGGCCGCCAAAGGTATCCCAAAGGCACCTCCGGACTGCAATTATGGATTTTTTTTTTTTTTTTTTTCAAATTTTTTTCAATCTGACGTGGCGTTGACATGGCACCAACAATGTTGACATGGAACCACACATGCCACGTTAGATTGCAAATTTTCATTTTCCCCTCCCCTTATTGCACCGCGGGTCGCGGCCCTTTTGAAAGCTGAATGGGTAATACCATTTATATATGCTCTATAAGTATAACATTTTAATAGTTTTGCGCTTCAATTTTTATGCATCACTTTCATTGATATTTTATGAGTTTACAAAAAAATTCAAGTCAATATTAGAATTTTCTTATACTTTATAATCCATCTCTATATCTCAAATCTTACATAATATACTAGAAGAGAAAATATTTTCAACTTCCTTTAAGAAGTAGTACCACCTTCAATGCAACAAGATTTATTGTGAATCTTCCATTCAATTAAAAATTTAGATGAGTTGGTCCTAGACATAACATTCCTGAATTTTATGGCAGAGGACCTTTTGCCTTCTTTAAATCAAAGCTCTTTTCAATGTAGAAATATTGAATGCAAATCTTGCCCAAATATTGTGGGCCGTTGTAACACAAATATAATCTTGTTTCAATGCTACTATAGAAAGACACCCCTGCCTTCCAATTCAAGAATGTTATGAACTTTTTGTGACACTACACCAAAGGAAGCCAATACTACTCAAGAATGTTACTTTGCACTCTAACAGGGTTGATTTCATTTTAAGTCAGAAGTTTAGAAACACTTTTAATAATAAATACAAATTTTCTTGTTGAACACAAATTCGACTAAGATGATGATGTGGTTCTCATTTTTTAAAGCCAAATTTGATAAGTAGCCACAATGTAACCCATGCCAATAGTTAGCCCTACTAAACGACTTGTAGCCCAACACTGTAACCCATTGTCACAGCTGCAATGTTTAAGAGCCAAGCTTGAAACAATGCAGGTAAAGAAATCAGTTGCGCTCGGAAGAAATATTACAATGGCCAATGGCCATACTTTCTCTACTATGCATGTACTTCAAGGGGGCATTTTAAAGGTAACTTGCGTATGATATCACTAACCAAACTGAGGACCCCCTTTCAGGCACCTAAATCTGTAAAGAATCTGTGAACACATCTTACAAGAAATACACGAAAAAACAGCTGCCACAGTAGTTGACAGAAACCCTCACTCTGCATAACACGATCCAGAAATTTCACCCTTTAGCAGCTTGACACTTAAAGTGAAATAATTGCACCGCAAAAGGATCGAGCCCAAAACTTACATCAAATTAAAACTCTTATTGCGAGCTGTAGGATTGTGTAGTGATTTTAAGCAGACATCTGCCTCATCTGCGCAGCTTATACTCTGAAGTTCGTGAAATACGTGTTAGAACCTTATTGCGAAGGTGATCACCACAAACGCATAGCCAGAAAATACATCAAAGGTGATCTGTTATATATCTGTTAAGGCACATAGAATTCTTTAGAGAAAAAAATCTTCAATAATTGACCATACAGAAACGTTTTGAAAATATGGAGAGGTTGATGACATGGTTAAGAGAGTAACCTGAGTGATGCGGTCTCCTTGATCGAAAACTAGAGCTCATTCTAGTTTGGGCCAGCTTGTGGTTATAATCCTGCACATTCAACAAGCAGAGTTTTCAGTCACACGTTTCCCTACCTCCATGCACGCCAAGGTGGCTCTAGAATCCGGGACTTTTGATTTTAAGAAGATATATGAAGAATGAAAATACAGAATCAACAAGTGGCTTGCAGTGAAATAGGTGAAGCAAAGTAGAAACGGAAAAAAACAACCAATGCAAGAGCATGCCTTTTCGTAAAAATCGAACCCACAGAAGCTCCTGAAGGCATATGTACCTGAAATGCTTTCGACAAATTGTAGACACCTTGATGATCCACTCTCGACAAATCACCGGTAACCGTGGATCTTGCAGTAGTGCAGAAGACAATCTTGTTGCATCCCTCAATGGCAGATTTCGTTGTGGCCGGATCTCCAAGATCACCAACGATGATCTGCACTGAGCGGGGGAGCTTCTCCGACATTTCCTCCTCATCCTTCCTCACCAGAGCCTGCAATCCAAGTTGACACAATCCTTACGTAATGTCCACATGAAGCACCACATAGGGCAAACTAAACTTCTACAGTCCCGGTCGCAAGGTTTAGGGGAGGCAACCCATTCCTGGTCGACGCCCCATTATGGCTATGTATGTTGTGGCTATGTATGTTGTTCTCTTTCCATGAAGGAGGAGATGACCAGTAATTAATTATGGCATGGTTCCCAAGGCACTTGTGGCACATTAGGATTGCCTCCAAGAATCTCAATATTGCAACCAACCCTTGGTGGATTTTGCAACCAGTCCTTGGTTGGAAATAGGAAAGTCTCTATGACCAGAATGGGTAGAACAAAATCTTCAACTACAAAATTCATAGTAAATACGTTTTGAGAAATAAAAATCTGAATTATTATAGAAACCTTCCGAACTCTATTTTTACACCCAAAAAAATTTCCCCACTGAAGAAATCCGCCCTGTAGATATGCATAATTCTTTAAGTGATCGGAAATGGGTTGCCTCCCCTAGGGTCTTTGAGATTACAGTACTTTGATTACAATCCTGAGTCCTGTAGAGGGGTTCATCCTCATCCCTTTGTTGCACCTCAAGGCTCTATTTCCTTCTATTTCTTCTATTTCTTCCATTTCTTCTCTTGGATTGTTCTCTACAACAGCATTGACTTGTGATTCACTATTCATGTAGACAACTGATGCTTTAAATTTATAATGTTAGAAGTTGGAAAATTTTGGACAACTGGATCCATACATACCTTCACTTTATAGCCTCGAAGCTGCAGCTTCCTCACAAGAATGCGTCCCACGCGGCCAGTTGCACCGGCGACAAGAACGGCGGTGAGTTCAGCATTTGGAATTTGGAAGTCGCACATTGGACCTCCAACGACAACCTCGTCTAAATCATATTCTTCAGTACGCCTGGTAGCACTCGTCAGCTGGCCCAGATTTGTGAGACGCCGCCATGCCGTGTCCAAAATCAGTCTCGTTTTCCTTCCAAGTCCAACAGGATTCACATCGTACGTCCAGGGTTAACAACACCTGCATTTGTAGAAATTGATCAATGTAAACATCTGCGCTCTGACTTTGAAAAAAAGTCGTGAACGAGCTTCACATTAGGATCTGATCCTCGTCACTCTGTATTTACAGGATACGCATATGTAACACTGTTTTCCGAAGTAACACAAATTGAATTTGAATACAATTGCATATTCTAGTGCTGCGAGTATTTCAGTAAGAATCCATATACGAAACCTTTTGTTCTTGAGAGTACCCTTCATCCGAACCCTCCTTGCCAATCAAAACTCAACTCAAAAGCCAGTGATTACAAAATTCACTTCACTTCCAACCACACACTCGTTGTCACCAATGCCTTCCAATTCCAAAAACTCGGTACAGAAAGAACAGTCAATGTTCCCAAGGACATCCTCAAATTCCAACCGCAGCTCCATCTAGAATTTAAAGGACAAGACCAGCAATGCACAACACAAAGAGTTTCAAGATCATTTCAAAAAATTCAAACAAGCGTATGAAGCATGCGGATACCAACCTCCCGTGACTATTTCTTGAGCTTCGCATAGAATTTTTGCTTCTGCTGCAACCACAAAGTGCTAGCAACAGACAACGATGACGGCGACGACAATTTCGTCGTGGAAGCTCAAATTGGAAGCCTGCGCGCAGGGAAGCAAGGTAGGATGCCCATTTCCATCACCATCGCCAAACTCGGTCCACAAAAACTACCAATTCCTGTACAAATTTGCACAAGCTAGACTGAGCTCAGGAAACTCGCACTGATTGAAGAAAAAAGTTAAGAATCATGCTCAGTTGCTCAACCCAAATTGCCATCATTAGGAAAAAATTCAGCCCTCTAGAAGTCCGCTAAGGAATTGATTTACGGGACCCTTTGATGCAATTCAGAATGAATAAAAAAAAATTTAGAAAAAAAATATTAAAAATATAAAAAGTATTGAAAAAATAAATCTGACGGAGTGCCATGTCAGCACCCAATTTTCAAAAAAAAATTAATTTAAAAATAATAACAATATTTTTTTTTTTTTTTTTTTTTTCCATAATTGCATCGGTAGGTGCAAAACTTGCGGCCTTCTGGAAGGCTGAAGTTTTTCCTAATGTACGCATCAAAAATTCTTTTCAATCTCAAGCACATCTTTTGTGCGTTCAGCTTCATGGGATCTTTAGGTGTAACCTCAAGGGGTTGCACTATATAGGGTGTTCAACGATCACGTGCGTTCAAGCCCCAATTATAGGAGGGCTATGTAGATGAATTTTGTGAATTTATATAGGGCTATCTTTATCTAAATGTAATTCTAAATTTGTCTTATTTCATTTACCCTAACTTTTATTTATAAACAAATAAGCTTGCTACCTTCAAATACCAACTGGATTCAAGCATTATCACATTCAAACACCAAGTGGAAGCAAACTGTAACTACTTTGAATCACAATCTATCACCAAGTGGAAAACAGTATGTACACACAGTACTATATGAGTGGAGAGTTTTGATGCAAGGTGAAAAAATGCAACATATATGATACAGAGATCCTGGACAATGAAAAAAAACAGCACCTGGGCCTAACAAAATGATTGTGGTGAACAAAAAATGATGCAATGTAACCTGCACAATCCAAAGTACCTTTCAAACCCTACTAAACTTCATTTTTTACTTTAGCGCCATATTTTCTACAAAATACCCTCAAGATAGCTACGGTAATTACAGCAAAGTCTTAACCACTAGCCTAAAGCCATACCATACGTGCAGGTTAGTTTCGGCAGGAAAATGCCGAAATAATTTAGTTCTCGAATTCTACACTTTCAACAGGGAGATAGAAATATTTTTGTTTTTGGCACTTTATGAGGATGCTCCTAATTTTTGGATTAAGTCTTTCTATTCATGCATAAATGTGTTGCTTTTTCTGATTTTTCTTGAAAACAATTATTTCAGATTTTTAGAAATAACTGTAAACAACTTTTTTAATTTCGATATCTTCCAAATTTTCCCGAGTTATTTACAAAACTGACCTACAGGTACGGTATTATTACAAGCTTTATGAGCAATCATTACTCTTATCACCCTGCTAGAGCTTCCAATTCCAAGTCATCGTTGTTGGTGCTGAAATCAATAAGAAGCTCCGATCAGAATATATTGAATTGAATGCCATATGAACATCAATATTCATAGGCAATGGTTCAAAGTAGACACATAGACAGAGATAAAGTAGTCAAATGTTGATAAAGTCTGTTCTGGCAATATACCTCACTTCCAGCTGTTTTGCAATTCGGTGAGCAACTAGCCCAGTAATATATTTTTGAGCAGCTTACACATTCTCAGCACCTGTTATGAACAGAGTGATTAATTCAGGATAGTATGATTGAAATATTAGTAGGATAGTAAGACATTCGTGTAGGAGTATTTATAACAAAATATTCCTATTTTCTACCAATGAAGAATTCTGAAATTGACCTATTCACTGGAATTTAGCTAGGAAATCTTGAATGTGCTACACGCATGCAGTATTGTGCACATTCTTCAACAAATGATTGTAAACTCTAAATGAACCGCAGAACTGGTGAATTGCAGATTCTTCAATAAACTGAGAAATGGTGGATTTTTTGGACATTGACTGAGCTAAAATAAATGAAATGCACAACGCTCCACTGCCAATTGCACAGAAGCACTATTATCTTTCAAGCATAAGCCAACGCCATTTCTAGCAGTTGGAACTAATCCTCAGGATTGTTGTCTTTCCTTGAATATGTGGCTCAATTCCTAGAGCAAGTGTGGCGCAATATGATTGGCTGCAGGATGGTAAATATTGTAACCAACCCTTGGTCGATTTTGCAATCAGCCTATGGTCAGAAATAGAAAGGTCTATATCACCATTATAGGTCTAAGGGCATCTTCCACTAAAAGATTCACAATAATTATGTTTTTGGTAATAAAATTTTGGAAAAATATGCAGTCCTTCCAAACTCTATTTTTGTACATGGGAAAAATTTTGCTCTGAGAAAACCTTCGCTCCAAATATTCATTATTGCTTAAGTGATTGGAATTGGGTTGGTTACCTTAGCTTTCACTCCATTTAGGCATCCAACTGCAGTCTGAAGCAAGGCTTGAGAATAAGAAACATGACTAGAAGCATGTCGAAGAACAGAAGCCAAGGCCAGTGTGCAGCCATATGTACCCCAAATTCTTGAATCGTATACCTCAAAGCTTCTATTGTCCCAAACCTTAAATCCTAAGGTTTTTCTTTACAATTCTAAATCTAGAGCATGCTCACACAAACAGTTCACTCACAATCACCCCAATTCCTATTCACAGTCATACCAAAGCCACACATAAACACCGTATGTCCAGACTCCATTTCGTTCCATTCAGCATTTGTGATACTCCTTGAAGCATTCACAAAACAAAGCAAAAATCTTTTGTTATGGGGTGCGCCAAAACAAATTGGAACTCTAAATTTTTCAGAATACGGACTTCCTGAATTCAATGCACTATAAGAAATTGGGGGTATAAATGACTGCAATAAATGACTTCAAAATTGACTTCTAATGCAGTGTTTTTTCTATTTGTTCAAAAAAGAAAAAATTGAATTCTAACAGTTGTTTTGGAGAATAAGGACAAATAATTGATTCGACCTTTGCTATCATTTTGGACTAGTTGTTTTTAATGACTTCAGTGTTTATTATCACCATTTGTTCTTCCTTAGATGGACGTTGGATGAGAAAGTTTGAGGTGGAAAGCGCTTTTAGCTTGCCAACAACATGGACATCCACGTCAGTAGTCATTTGTGAGTCATTTTGCAATTGAATTTGGGGCGTCATTTTAGATATGCCTTTTTTTTAACCCCTAAAGGACTAGCATGTGTTTTTTGTCTGAATAGAAATTTTGGGCAAGTAAGTGTGATTAGAGATTTCTATACTTTAGGCTGAAATTCTAATAGAAGGTGGGCGTGAGGAGTATCTTTCATCTGCACTAAGTTTCATGACATTTGGAAATGTGAATCAAAAGTTATAGCCTAATATGTTATTTTTTTTAACTGGGTAGTCCGAGCAGATAAAAAAAATACTTTTTTCAAAAACTAAAATTTGAAATTGGTTTTCCAAAGTTACACATACATAAAAAGCTTTGAATCATCTCATTTTAATCAATGAGTAAAAAGTTATGAAGATTTTTAGTTTACGGGCAATTTTAGATTTTGTACTCTAAAATAATGTTTGAAGTCCTTTATCTTGCTCAATTTTCAATATTTTTAAAATAAAACAAAATCATAGGATGTAAATTATTTATTAGAACATTGCAAGCATTGGGATTAGCATTGTTTAATTCCATAATTAATTTCTTGGCAATTCAGTAATTTGAATCATTCTCTACTACTATCTACTTCCTATTTTTTTCCTACGTGTTGTACAATTCCAAATGAAGTGAAAATTTTCAAGCATGTAGCCAACTTATCTTGGAAAAAAATCCAATGAAGCACCATCATTTTGGACATTTTTTCATTGAAAAGGGAGTTTGTGAAGTGCTGTTGCCCGTTTTTTGCAGGGCCACAAAAATGGTTTCAATGAATTTGAATGCTTATATCTTGCAATCCACGTGGTGGAAATTTTTGAAACTCTTACCATATGCTCTGAAGCTGATATACTACAAGATACTATGATTATATGCATAAAAACAAGTTCTTTTCAAAAATTGGGTACTTGTAGTAAAAATGACAGTTTTCAAGCCTTTTCAGAGAAAACATAGTCATGGAACTTTAGGGGTTAAGATATTTGAATTTCGGATCTATTGTTCTTTTAGATTTTAGAACCTACCTTTTTTTGAGATTTCAAAATTCTAGAATAACCTTATTCCTAGGTTTCAAAAACTCAAATATTAGAATTTGAATAGATTTCATTAGTTTAGAAAATCTTACAATTTTAGAGATTTTAAAATTTCTTGGATTTTAAATATTTTTTATTTCTATAGATTGAAGAAATCTACAAATTCTAAAAATCTACAAATCATAGAAATCTTAGAATTAAATTTTAAAAAATCATTACTTAAGACTACAACAACTTACAAGTCTTATATATCCAACCTAACAAAACTCTTTACAATTGATATGGGACAATTGATATAAGACAAACACGAGTGAACTTTGGAAACTAGGAAACAACTAGTATACGACTAAGAAAACAACTAGGAAACAACTAGGAAACAACTAGAAAACGACTAAGAAACAACTAGTGTACGACTTAAAAACATCTAGGAAATGACTAGCTTCACTATTAGAAAATTCAACTTTTGTTGATTTGGTCACATTCATTTGGTTCACTTTTTTGTTGATTTCTATCCAAATCAACAAATTACTCTCCAAATCAATAGAAAGTGAATCAAATCTATACAACCAAATCAATAGAGAAGCTGAATTTTTTAGTAGTGTTAAGAAACAACTAGTGTACAACTAGAAAGCGACTAGAAAATGACTCACTCCTAATTAAATCACGGACAAGTCAACGCAGTAAAATCCATGTAGGCAACGTCAAATTCCCTCAAAGGTGCCTTCAGTGAAAACAAATTCATTTGCAAGTTGCAAATCAGTGACACCAAGTTGCAGAAAATGACTATGACCTCTACATCAAGAAAACAAATGAACCTTAAATGAAAACACGCACAAAAAGTCTGGTTTTCATTGCACTTTCATCCCGCAATTGCAACCGGGAGTGGTAAATGATTTAGACATTGTTGAAGAAAGCTAGAGGATGCAATTAGAGAGGTGCAGTCATGCCACAGTCATTTATACCCTGTAGTCATTTATAATCCGCAGTCATTTATATCCCTATTTTCTTATAGTGATGGGACATCATCTACAACCACTCAGTTCATCCACGTTTTGATTACATTTTCATCTGTTACTACTACAATTCAATATCCTCCATAGCACATAGGATTCTACCCTTGGATACCTCCCATTTACACTAATTCTTAGAAGTTCAGAGTTTTTGGGGAGATTTTTGGCCAGGCTACTTTAGGAAAAGAAAAAGGTAAATTTTTAAATTATTTGCTACCCTTCATTACTTATTACTTCAAATATCCCATTATAATGATGCTAATTTACTTAAAAGAATTGTCAAAAATTTAGGACTAAGGTAAGGTGATTGCACAAAACACCTGTTCTATTTGTTGCGTTTTGCAACAATATTTATGATCTTTTGTGGATTAATTAAAAAGATGCAATCAATTTTTATAAAATAAAAAAAATATAGTCAATGTATTCACTTTTAAGATGAAGGTCACCACTAAAGGAAATTCAATTAAAATTTTCTGAAGGAGAACTAGAAATGTGCCAAAGCTCAAGAAAATAGATACTTCTATGTTTTAATTATCAAAAAATAGGAAAATTTTTAAATAAAAATAAAATAAAATTGGAAATTTGTAGCAACTATATAAAAATGGTCATTCACCAAGAAAACCACCAAAATAATTTCTTATATATTTTGAAATGCAAGTAGAAAGAGGCTCACATTTTTTAACTTTTATATGACATATAATTAATGTTTTTTAGAAACCCTTTGAGTAGTAGCTCAAAGTATACTACAAGACCATCCCTTCTAAATTTCAGCTCCAAGTTTGTTGCTTTGGGCACTACTTTCTTAAAAAAAAAAAAATTGGCAAGTGTGACGTAAAATCTGGGGCTATTATTAAATAGTAAAACATTTTTAAAAATTCCAAAAAATTAGACAAGGTCTATGATAGTCATAAGTACCTTGTTTATAATTTTTGAATCATATTGGAATCAAAATGCAAAAGCTATGGCCAAAAAATTAATCAACACGCAATAAATGGGAGTGCACTCATCAAGGGTGCAACATAACATGCTCCAATGTCACCAAATCCGCGCAGACACTAGCTGTACAATCATGTAAAAATCATGACAATTTACTTTTAAAGTGATTCAATGTCACAAAAATCCCAAGAGATCATTCCTGGCCTCTAGATCTGCCGGTATGTACACTTGTGCATTTCCATGCGTGGAGATGCCTTACCACATAATTATTCTTACTACCGATCCAAGAATGGCTCTAGTACCTTTGTTTACAATATCAATAAGTTCTTGGCTCCGCTTTCAACTTCATCTATTGATATTCAAAGGGGTTTACAAGGCTTGGTCTGCTTGGTTAAAATATTTGAATTCACCTAAATCCATATAACTTAAATTCGGATGCACATTGCACACAAAATAAATTGTGGAAATAGTCCAATGACCATGTACCTTCAAAATTTGATGGCAATGTGAAACACTTATTTCATAGACATTTGGTGAGATTGAAGAAGAGAAGAGAAGAACTTTATACAAGTTGTTTAGTAGTAGTTAACACAATACATATGGGATATGTAAATCAGGTTTAATAGGAGCTCAATTGCTCATAATTAAATTAAAAAAAAAATTGTGCTCAAAGTTGAATTTCAAACCTCATTTAGCAATAGTTGAATAACTTTTTTCAAAAGCTTTGAACTAAAAAAAGTTGGAAAATTAAACTAAATTTTATTTTCAAAAGTGGTTTGAACTTTAGAGCCTCCAACTAAAAGTTATGAACAAAATTCAGAGATGATGTTTGAAAATGTCCAAACAAATGTCCCTTCCAATCCTTCTTTGAAATTTGGCCATAACTTTTAATTGAAGTCTCCGAATCTCAAATGGATTTTTAAAGACAAAAATTAATTTGATTCCCTACATTAATTAGTTCAAAATTGTTTGAAAAATGTTATTCTACTATGCTTAAATGAGGTCTAGAATCCAATTTAAAACGCAATTCTTGCATTTGACTTAACTATGAGCGGTTGAGCTCTTATAAATCCTAATTTACTTATACCACATGGATTGATTGACCTACCACTAACCTATTTGCATAAAGAGCTTTTCTTCTCATCTTCTAATTCACAAAATTAGCTGAGTGGCTATTGAAGCTAGTTGTTAAAGGCAACTAGCTTCAATAGCCATTTATTTTGGCTTAATTGGAATAAACAAGTTGGAATTGCCAATTAAACACCCTACTGCCTTGCTCTATACCATGCTCTACATTGTGATTATTATATCAATAACTTTCATAAAAGTTAGACAGTTTTTGCAAAAGTCAACTTGTATGACAATGCACTTCAGACACTTTAGATAGGTTCCATAATGGACTTCTAATAGCTTGGTTACTCTGGAGCGACCCTATAGAGGCCACAAAATTTCTCTAATGTTGACACTAGCAAAGAAATAGGAAAGTTTGCACTAACCTTCATATTGCTACATTATATTCTCTGAAACATTTGGCAAGCAATTTTACCATGTTGTGAAGCTTCACCACATTTTCAGCAAGCACTTCGAAGCATGTGGACAATAGAGTCCTTAGGCTTGAATTCCACCAACCGCTTGAGAGCAAACGCCACTTGCACTGGCTTGAAGTAGTGACAGGTTGTTATGTTGTAGTTTACTGACATCGTCCGTAACTTTCTTATTACAAGGAATAGGTTCCGGTTAATTTGTACATGCTTGCCAAAAAGCTACAGAGATACCCTTCCTTGTACGAAAGTCAAGGCCCCACTTCCATCCAACCAACCCTGTCGCTCTCCAAAATTCCCGGCAGCTTGGTAGAATGAGATCATGACATAATCTGCAAAAGCACGTATGCAATCCAAATAGCCTTCATCAACCTTGTGTCGCTGCAATTTTTTGCTTCTTCAAGTCTAGAATCTTCAAGTCGACTAGGTCACTGATGGCCTTAGCTCCCTAAAAACGTGCTGTAGATGTAGCATCTTGAGAGACAAAATTCTTGATATGCAAAACAATCACTTTTTCAACACATCCAACCACCTAGTCATGCCCAAAGTGGAGACAACGACGCTTTTTCATTGCAAGGACGCTTCACACCAATCTCCATCTTCACCTTCTTTTGCAAATCCATAACAAACACAAGAACTAAAAAAAGGCAGCTACAGAGCAAGATTCATAGTTATCACATTGGATGGACCATTTGTCCTAATTGTCCAATTTGCCTACTTGTCTAGGATGGCTGGTGACCCTAACCCATGCAATGTGACTATTTTAAATTAGTCATATTGTCCGTCTACTCCATCTAATATGTCCGCCTGTCCGAGATGTATGGTGATCCTAACTTGCTTGATGCAGAGTTGTCATATCGGACAGAATCGGACGAATCGGACGAATCGGACGGAATCAGGGTTGACTGGTTGCAAACTTTGGAGGTCAATAACTTTTGCAAAAATTATCCAAATTCAACATATGAGATGTTTTTTGGCATCTATAGTTTCTTTAGATGCTGAAAAACATCTCATATGTTGAATTTGGATAATTTTTGCAAAAGTTATTGACCTCTAAAGTTTGCAGCCAATTAACCCTGATTCCGTCCGATTCGTCCGATTCTGTTTGATATGACAACCCTGGCCTGATGTAAAAAATGGCAAGATTTTAGTAACAAAAAGGGAGAAGACAACATGACTAAAGAAACACTTAATTCCATTTTAAGAGCACAAATCCTTGCTGGCACGCATGATCAAGAGAGAGAAATGAAAAGTAGGGTCAAAGGTTATACCTTCAAAGCCTCTACCACACAATGGAAGTCCTTCTAAACCAAAAATCTCCACTGCTCTAAAGTGCTTTGTCTTCTCCAACCAATTTGCAGTCTCTCAGTGCGAGTAGTGTAATCATCACCAATTTCTTGGTATTTCAGGAAATAGAATCCTTATTGGCCAGAGGTGTACTCAATTTTGATGCACAATAGTATTCAATGAGGGAGATTGTGCACGTATTAGCTCTTGAATTACTACAATTATCTGAGTAGCAAGGTACCATCACTTTTTCCTTCCCTAGTTGAGAGAGAGGTGCTCCTATCGCCAAAGTCACTCTTTGCCTTCCTTCACAGTTTCTAACCTTTTTGAGTGATTATTTGTGTAGAAACCAATCGCACTTTTTGTTTAGATGTTGTTGTTATCTTTGATTTTTGCAATAAGTGACCCAATTAAGTCGGCTAGATTGCTGCTAACTTTAACTCCAAACAAATGCACCGTAGATGTGGCATCACGAGAGAGTAAATTCTTGTTCTGCAAAGTAGTCGCTTTTTCCACCTGGTCACGCCCAGAGGGGAGACAACAATGATTTTTCATTGCAAGGACGCAGAGACGCTTCAGGCCAATCTCCAACTTCATCCTCTTCCGCAAATCCATAGTAAATCCAAGACTGGAAAAGGCACGTACAAAAAAAGATTCATTGTTTATCACATTGGACAAACCATTTGTTTTAATTGTCCAATTTGCCCGCCTGTCCAAGATGTCCGGTGCCCCTAATTCACCCAATGTGAGTATGTGACTACTTTCAGGTAGCCACATTGTTTGTCCTCTCCATCTGAACCATCCAATATGTCCACCTATCCGAGACATATGGTGGTCCTAACTCGCTTGATGTGACAACAATGGCAAGATTTTAATAACCAAAGAGGAGGAGATAGCACAACTAAAGAAGTACTAATTTCCATTTCAAGAGCACAAATCCTTGCTAGGGTACATGATTGAGAAAGGGAAATGAAAAACAGGGTAAGAGGTAATACCTTCAAAGCCTCCACTACACAATAAAAGTTCTTCTACACCAAAAATCTCCATTTCCCTGACGTACTTCGTCTTTCCCAACTGATTTGCAGACTTTGAGTGTGAGCGGCACGATCATCACCAACTCCTTGGTATCCCAGGAAATTGAATCTACATTCCAGCTATAGCAGAAGTGCATACAATACTGATGTACAACAGTTTTTAAAAATGAAGTGGCTCAAAAACTTCACAAAAACACACACTAGGAACAAGAAACTAAAAGAGAACAACAACCAAGGTGAGCGGCTTGGGGATTAAGTGTCGAGCTTAACCCCTAAAGGCCTAAGGCCATTTTTATAGCAAAGAGTAAAAAAAATTGAAATTTTTTTTTGCACATCTAACCATCGGATCTTACACCTAACAAGTATGAAAATGTGTGGAAAAAATTTCAGAACTTTTGACAACATAGATTGCAAGATATTTGTGTTTAAAGTGAAAAGAACAAGTTTTTCAGCATATTATGGAACTACATTTTATGACTTTGAACATTTTTAACTTAAATTTTTTGCACTACAGAGTTTTGAGCTTTAAATCTTTATAGTAGAAAATTGAGTTGGAATTCTAGGGAAAAAAAACAAATCCAAAAAAACTTAATTTTCATTACTAAAAAAAAAGTTATGTAGAAGTAGGTACAAGATAGAAGGAAAATCTAAAATTTTAATATATTTTATATGGAATTAGAAAACACTAATCCCAATGGTAAGGTTGTTCTTGAAAAAAAACTAAACCTTGTGGAAATTTTTTTTTTGAAAAATTGTTAAAATTGCATTCAAAAATGAATCCTACAAGTTATTATTTTCAAGAAGATGCTTTAAGTGTCCCCAAAACAAGATTGTCTATAACTTTCTCATAAAAAATCCAAATGAAATGAATCAAAGATTTTCAAATAGACAAAAATATAATCTATAATAAAAAAAAAAATTTAAAATAATAATTTGCAAATTTGTTTTTGATGCCCCCCGTCCCCTGATTTGAGCTTATTTGGGCACAACTTTTTTTCCTGAGCACCGATTGAAAAAAAACTTTACTCCCACAAACCTTAGCAATTTTTCTATCTTCAAAAAAAGATTCAAAAAATTACGACAAAAATTCAACCCGTAGGTACTTGCCCAAAATCCCATTTGTTCCCCGAAGAGACAATGGGCTTCTAGGAGTTAAGTGGTTTGGCTTAAAACTTTTTCTATTTCTAGTAATTAGAATGTTTAACCTAAGGTCTAGAGTCCTCATTGCGGTAGATGCAAGAGAGGCTTGCGGTGAGGATCATTTGCTAATATGGCAAAAGCGGGAACCCTAACGACCACGAGCTTTTGTTCATTGTTCTCCCATCTAGAGTGGATTGGGAACTATGAGACTCTCATACTACAGCGACCAGGGTTTTTTTTTCATTTTTGAAGAAGTGCCATAGTGGCGATATAAAATGTTACAGTGGTGCTCCAAATTGAAACATTCATCCACTTATTGGATGTATAGTATGGTTTTCATCCACAATTAGGCGATTTCATCTAATATGTTTTTTACTTTCAAAGTTGTATGGCAATTTCATCCCATTTTTTTGGCATTTTTTATAACCTTTTTTAGTCAGATTTTTTTTTTTTGGTGCAATCTGGCACTAGAAAGCCAAAAAAAAAAGCCCTGGCTGCAACTCCAACTGAATAAGCTAAATCTGAGAGGAGTATTTCTTCGTTCGAATGCTTTCTGTGATTCTGCACAAATTTTTGTGACCTCAAATGGTGATGAGTTTGGAAGAAAGTTGATGAAGGTCCTTGTGGGAGTCCAAATTCAGGAGTAGAATAGGTGCCATAGAGGGTGCTGATTTAGGACTTCCATTCTTAGTGAGCTCCTAGTGTCCACCTTTGAATTCATTTTACATATAGCAGTATTCAAGGGGCAAATTAAATAAATAGGGACCACAAAAGGGACCACGGGTTTAGATGCTATTCAAATTGTTACCCTAAACCATCATTACGGTCAGATTCACCAATGCTATCACCAATATTTTTTTGATATATTTTGAAAGGGGAATTTCAAATTCCTTCTAAACTTGATTATGAGTAAAATGTTATCAATTTTTGAATACCATTTGTTGGAATGGATTTGAAATGAGTTTCTCTTGGCATGGTGATTTTTTTGAAATTTTTTTGGTTCTCTAAATCTATAACCTTAGTTTTGCAAATCCAATTATGAACTCGGGTCAATGCAATTTTGGCTTGGTCAATCACTTGACATACTTCTACATTTGTAATTTTAGAAAAATATGCATTCTAATAACACTAAGTCCAACCATTAGATAGGACAACTTGATAAAGTATCTACACAAATTAGGATGACTTTCATCCAAATAGAAATGAAAAAAAACTAGAATATCAATTCATTCATCATCTAGAAATTGGATGTCAAAGCACTTAGGGGTTAAGATATGGACATGGCCTCCCATGATCAAGGTTGTCACCAAAGTGCTCCAATTATTGGACCAAATGACCAATATGCGCATTCTTTGTTTCTATGTTGAAGAGCCCAATCATCCATTGGACACTTTTTGGCCTCATTGTCCTTTAAGAATTAACCTTGGAATGCCAAGCTAATCTCCATGTAAATCATTTTTTTACAAATACATAAGAGCAATCATTGGAGGTTCATCTATTGGAAAAGACCTCTATCTCCTATTCAAAAGATGAACACCTACACTTTTGTCTTACATAGAAAGATTCTTTGTCATCTATTGAACACTTAGTGGAGTTTACAATGCTAAGGAACTAATATTTAGCACTTATGTGATTTCTAGTATTTGGAATACTTGACAATAAAGGCCTTTATTTATCGAGAGGAGCATTTATTTATTGAAGCATATTTCTATTATAAAAAAAATTTCACTTTATTTTTATCCCTCCATTTTTTCATTTGCATAAATTCACAATAAACAATACTAACTATTGCTTACTCTTTGTATACACCAGCCCTAACATCATAGACCCCCTTATTGACAACATAACTAACAACATTCCAATACCCTACTATTTATTTAGTAGATACTAGCAATTGGTGCTTGCTTTCCTACGCATTAAATATATTACTTTCATCAATTTTTCATGCGATAGAATGTAGAAAAATATAATATGTACAATCTTTAAATGAAGATATTGACATTTGCATACAATATTCTTTGAAAAAATTTATATAGTGCAATATATAGTAATTAAAGAAAATCTTTATATCATAATTTTTACAAAATAACCTTTGCAAAGATGAAAACATTGCAATAAGAATAAATTAATCAAGTGAACAATAGAGTTATTTGTAAAGTACCCAAAACCGGGGTTTAAACCCTACAGTTTTGTGAAAAAGCAGGTTTTGGGCAAAAAGTCGCCCGCACCTAATATGAAAGTGGGTATCAAACTTTCTTTCGCACCCAAATCAACCATAAAGAAGTTTCGTCCGGACTTTGCTTGCGGGGTCATTGTCGCTTGTGGGGCCTAAACCGTCGGAGGAAATTTGTGAAAAAGTCCCTTCTAAACTGGGGGGGACTTTACGAATAATTCTAATGTAAGTAGAATCTTCACATTTGAATATGTAGAGCAACGCTAGCGGTTAGTGCTTCCTTATTCTTTAATATCACATTCTAAAAAGATATGGAATTTATCTATAGTTTTGTTGTCTGAAAAGTTTCTTTGAAATTTTTTTAGAAGTACCCATTTGATTTTCAAATATTTCACAAAAAGAATACATAATATATAGTAGAAAGTATCCTATGGCTATTACAAAAGCAATTGAATTTCTATAATATTATTCAACATTGAATTGTGATATGATAGAGGTTGTTTTGATTTTAGTAGTATGATTGATTGAAAACAAATCAAATGCTTGCTTCCACCGCACCTTCAATAGCATTGTGATTAGTATGTGTTCACTTTTAGGTTTCAAACTACAATTCCAAGTACAAGATTTAATGACAATTCAAAATCTCAATAAAAATAAATGCATGAATATATAATTGTACAGATATCACTCTAAATTATATTTGTGAACTCAAACAATCACCTTCCATCATCAAAGATATCACCCCATTAATCTGGTAAAGGACAATCTCAAGGACAATGAACTTGTATACAATTTTTCCTAAGTTTGGATAGTTTCCCATGAAGTAAAAATTCAAGATTATTTTCAGAATCTTTTTGTCAAGTTGAGAGTTTACATTGGGTACATGAAAATGAAAAAATAATCAATTGCTACACAAAAATAAAAGTTCAATAATTTTGAGACAGCCTCGATATCAATGCCTAGAAGGTTGATCTTGCTAAAACTCACAAGCAAAGTGGCCTATCCAACATTATGAGGGCTTTTCTATTACCCCCAGTCAATAGTTGTTAGGTGGGAACACTACCCATGTAGGTGGATCAACGCCTCGCCATTATAGATTGCACCTACTTCACGAAAGCGTGCTCCTTGACATGAAAGGTACATTTTCTAGAGTAAATTAACACCATTTTAGATTAATAGTAATAGTGAAACACTTCATAGCACATGCAATTTATGTAGAATTTTTTTAAGAATCTCTCCAAGTTTATACTATAATTTCTAACATCATGGTGCATGCATGTTTTTTTATTATGTCATTCTAAAATTAAAAAATCAGCACTCCATGTTTGCAAATCATTTCTATAAATTGCTAGGCAATATTTCTAAATAAATTCTATATTTTAAGTAAAACTACTTTTGTTAGTTCAAAATTTTTGAAAAAAGCTATTCAACTATGCTTAAAATTCATGACGTTTAAAATTCTACTTCAAATACAATTCTTGCTTTTGACTTGACTATGAGCGGTTGAGCTCCTACTAATTCTAATTTATATATTTCACATAGGTTGTTTTACTTTCCACCCCCCCATATGTGAAGAACTTGTTTTCTCAATTTTCAATTCAAATAATGAATGGCTTTTGAAGTAAGTGAGGTAGTTGTTCAATTCATTGTTCTCACATGCCTTTGAGGGTATTCACAAAGTTGGCAGTGCTATGTAATTGCCCATATCTCCTTGCATTATGAAAAACTGTTTCAAGTGCTCAAAAATCTACAAAATGAAAAAATTGAAACTTATGTAACAACAACATACAATGTCAGAGAATTGTGAACAATCTTTATTTTTATTTTTAATAAACATTGCTTATAACCCTTGCTAGTTCTGCAATGACCTAGGTTTGAACACCTATTGGAAACTGAGTCATGTACCACTGCAGCAAAGAATACTTGCTAAGTTGTGGTGTGAATGTACCTTTAGATTGGTCAACTTTTGATATTTCCTTGTTGGTAAGTGAAAGGAGGTTCTAATGCACCAGAGAACTTGACATTTGGATACAGCATGCATAAATTATAAAGGGTCAAGGTATTTTTTGGTAGATGATTTAGAATTGTTTCTTCAATATATGTACTAATTGGATGGCATTATGGATGGTGCTTTTAGGCAAGGTGCTATTTGGGACATACCCACCTCATAGTATGAAGTAAGCAAAATTTATGAGATAGGGCCTTCAATTGACAATAGCTACGTCTCCAATCAATGAAAGGAAGTTTAAATAGGTCTTTACTTGAAAAGCAATCCAATGCTACAATTATAAGTCTCTTGTAGCATAGTAGTTGTTTGTTCTATATAGCTTCAATCGGTGCCTATGCAATCAAGAGATAAAGGATTAAAAATAAGGTAAGGAACACAATCAAAAACACCTTCAATGTCCACATACATGAAGATGAATGGATTTATGTATTTAAGACAATAAGAAAAATATTTATAATATTCCCTTAAAGTAGTATAATTCAATGCAACATGTGAGTTCCTTACCTGCATACCACTTCCATTTCAAAATTCTATTATTGTCCCCATGTCCTATAAAGATTATAAATATCCTTTTCCAAAGAATGAAGTGCACTTCTAAAGGAATGGATACATTACTTGATACATATAGATAATCTTTGAGTGCCACAAGATCAAAATTTCCACACATGATCAATACAAGCTTGTATACATATACCATCTCCTTGTATAAACCCGGTGTATGGTATTTTCAAATGCAAGGTTGTATAAACAATTTACTACCTATTTACATAATGTTTATTATAAAAGTGATCTCATGGCCACCTTCTCAATTGACATATCTATGAAATGCAACTGATTTAGACCTTCCATCTATAGTTTACACCTTTGATAGAGTCACAATGTATATAGAATTGCACCATTTATGCATATTCTATGAGTAGAACATTTTTGTAAAATTTCAACACAATTTCTAAAAACTCACAACTTTTATATATTACTTTCATTGATATTTAACAAATTTACTATAAAATTCATGTCCATATAAGAGTTTTTTTGGTATGCTCTAATACATCTCTCTATCTTGAAGTTTACCTAATATACTAAAAGAGAAAAATGTTTTCAACTCCCTTTAGGAATTAATACCATCTTCAATGTATGAAGATTTATTGTGAATCTTCAATTTAATTGAAGTCTAAGATGAATTGATTCTAAACACAACATTCTAGAACTTCATAGTAAGTGTTGTTTTCTTTGACTCAAGGCTCTTTCATTGTAGAAATCTTGAATGCCAATCTTGCCTAGGTGATGTGGGCCATTGTGACTCAAGTCTATTCTTGTTACTCTGCACTTCAATGCTTAGGATTAGTTTTCATTTAAGTAATAATTTAATAACACTTTTAATATTAAACAAAAGTATCTTGTTGAACACAAACTTGAATAAAATAATGATGTGGTTCACTGGTTCCCATTTTTTTCAACCAAACTAAAAAAATAGGATTCAATGGTCTTTATTTCTATCATCTTCATGAATATAATCAATCTCATCATTACCTAGGTTGAAACTTCTAACAATAAAGAATATTAATTATAGATTGTAACTTAAAAATATTAGCTTCTATTTAATGATATCAACAAGTTAGATTTTTCTCAATTATTGTAGTAAATTTTTGAATATTTTTTGTCATTTAAATCTATGAACTCTTATTTTCAATGCTATTATAAAACTAACAGTCAACACATTCAAAGTTTCACAATTTTCTGTTCAACGTTTTTCTTGAAGCATAGATTCTAGTAAATTCAAATCTAATTGCTGTATAATTAATAAGTATGCATTAATTTTTTTCTGAATTATGCTTTTCATTTTGGATAAATGAAAGTTTAAAAACCTAAATCCAATTGCAATGTTCTTTTGGGTTTAATTGTAAAAGTGTGGTTGAGCTACATTAAAAAAACAAAACCCTTGCAAAATGGTGTTCATCATAAGTAATGAAAGTTTGAAAACATCTATCAACCTCAATCCAGTTGCAATGCTCTTTTGTATGTAGAAAGGGCACACTTTTCATTATGAGTAGTGAGAGTTTTAAAACATATATAAACTCAAATGTAGTTGCACAATTGTTTTGGGATTTGCAGGGTCTACAAGATAACATCTTAGGAATACATTGTACTCTTCTCTTCAAGGTAACTATGCCTAATTGGGACCTATTTGCAAAAATGACCCCAACAAAATCTTGCCTACTTTGAACTATTCAAGTATAATAATGAGAGCTTAGGATCGGTTAAGAGTACACTTATGCTTTAATAGTTAAAGAATTCATAATCTATTCATAGTGTCCAAAAATCACATTGTAAAAGAATATGGAATCCCCTTTCAATTGCTGGCTGCGTGTGCATTCATTCAATAATAGATAACATGCATCAATTCCAACCTGAGTGCGCATTCATCGATTTCATTAGAAATTTCATTCAAGCAAATAATTTCATCACTGCTTTATTCACATAAGGAACTCATTCATTCTCATGTCACAGCTGCAATGTTTAGGAGTCGAGCCTGAAACAATGCAGGTAAGGAAATCAGTTGCGCTCTGAAGAAAAAATTACACTGGCCAATGACCATACTTTCTCTACTATGTATGTACTTCAAGGCATTTTTAAGTTAACTTACGTATGATATCACTAACCAAACTGAGGACCCCCTTTCAGGCACCTAAATCTGTAAAGAATCTGTGAACTCATCTTACAAGAAATACACGAAAAAACAGCTGCCACAGTAGTTGACAGCTTTCCGTTGTTTGCAACCCTCACTCTGCATAAGAGTTCCTTGCTGGCCGTGTGGCTACATGAGGAGAAAGAATATGGTGACAGGTTCCGAAAAGTCCTTTATGTGTTCCTCTCAAGAACAGTCAAGGCCGGGGTCAAGTAGTTGTTGGATTTATCTGGCAAATGTGCAACCTGCACAACACAAAAACGTCCTCAGCATTGAAATTGGCATTAAGATATGTGCACTCCACAGAACCCTTAATCGTCAAAACAATGAAAAACGTTTCCACGGAGGACATCCTTTCAGTTCTTTTACAGTCGTGGTATACAAATGCGGAGACAGCTTACCAACTCGTAAAGGCCAAGACCTGCCTCAGCTGTGTATTCATAACAAACCTGCAAAACAGAACGGATTAAATCACACAATACGCCTTTGCTATATGATTCCGACGTAATAATGCTTTAAGCCTAGGGACATATCAAAATGCGTATCAACGAGAAAAACACCAATTAATAAAAAAAAAATCTCATTAACATGCATATCCTATGTTCGTGAATCACAATCAACACGATCCGGAAATTTCACCCTTTAGCAACTTGCCACTGGAAGTGAAATAATTGCATAGCAAAAGATTCAAGCCCAAAACTTACATCAAAGCTCTTATTGCGAGCTGTAGGATTGTGTAATGATTTTACGCAGACATCTGCCACATCCGCGCAGCTTATACTCTGAAGTTCATGAAACACGTGTTAGATCAATATTGCTAAGGCGATCACCACAAATGCATAGCAAGAAAATATATCAAAGGTGATCCTAGAATCCTTTGGAAAAGAAAACTCTTCAGCAACTAACCATACAGAAACGTTTTGAAAATATGGAGCGGATGATGACATGGTCAAGAGAGTAACCTGAGTGATGCGGTCCCCTTGATCGAAAACTAGAGCTCGCTGGCCTCCAGGCTCTTCCTGTACAGACATCGAAAGTAAATAATCACTATTCTATGCGCAATGGTAACTAAATTAGTGGGCAATGTATTACTAATGTGTACGCTGTTTCGTCAAAACGAAGCGGATCGAAAGATGGAGAGAGAGCAAGAGCAATGGTGGTGTACCTGGAGCGGCCCTGGTCGTATTATTGTGTAACCCAGTCCTGAATTTCTCAGGGCTGCTTCCCCAGCCTAAAGAAGGAAGCAAGGAAAAAAGTTAGTTAACAACCTCAAGTTAGCCCTACTAAATGACTTGTAGTCATGAGAGTTTTCACCTCAAAACAAAAAAGATAACATTTTCTAGATATCCAAAACGCGTTCTTCAAAGCTGAATTTACCTGCTTTGCTCTCAAGACCTTCTCTTTTGATTCACTCGAGACTCCTGCCCCTGAACACGACACCAATATGAAATCCGTCTCCTGACCACTCTGCACCAGAGAACAAGCACATCGAATCCTGATTAGTACCTAAACAAAAGCTTAAAATGACTTGGAAATAGACCTGGGAAGAATCGGTAAGCGAAAGGTAATATTGCTATTGCACTGAACATGAGCAGATCACTGTAACTTACTGGCAATGCTTTGATGTAGTCAAGTATGAGCTTGAAGCTGTTATTCTGGCCTTCCTGGGCACGAGTCAAGTCGGCTGCAGGTCGATTTGCGGAAGATCTCTGAGAATTTGTAGCAAACCATTATATAGTAGTCATTGAAATGAGGACACATTACTAGTACTATGTGGACTTGCACAGAGAGGTAGAAAGAAGGAGTGGCCTAAGAAATTCAACAAGAATGCAAGAAAAATTCTGCCTAATAAGAGTGACCCACCATCCTTCGGGGCTCAAATCGAAATGCAAGGGTATGCACTAAGAAAGGATCCAGTGGTGGAGCCTCGGGATCCATCGGTCGGAAGGAGCTGAAGGGGATCCTAACCTGCGTGGGGTAGGAGCACACAATTAGGTTGCACTCCAGTTCTTAACCCTGCAAGGACCAGAAGGACCAAATTGGACCTTACTATTTTAGCAGTTTGGAGTAGGTCACGTGGGGACCCTCGTTCGTTCATGTTTGTTTATTTATTTACCAACACCTGCAATGTTCTTCACTGATTTTGGTGATGTAAACTTTGTTCCCATCTGATTATTAATTTTCACAAGACCATCAATCGAAGTGGTCATTTCAAACCAGGAGTCCTTAGTCCTCTAGGGTTAACCATCGGAAGGAACTCATCGTAAGACACCTACGAAATCTGTACTGACAAAATGTTCGACAACACTGGGAACCAACTTAGAGATCGCCGCATGAAGGACTGAGTAAGAATTAGAAAGCATAACACTAACCCGACTGTATCCCAGTCGTGTGGGGAAGCGTGTGAAGTACTGTCTGGGCTTAGGATCATCCTCTGAGGGGTCAGTCTCAAGCAAAAGAGTGTATGTCTTGCCATCGCCGCAAACTGAAAGAACCAACCCTTCGTACCTATTCAGGTGCACAGCTAAATTATTGATCACTTTCCAAGTCTCAAATTCCAAGCTTGCACTGATCCGAAGTAAACACTTAAGAAAGCTCGTTCATAATTCGTAGTCCAACTTAAAGAGATGCCCTAACGCACAGTTGAACCACATAAACCCAGTGAACTCATTCATGTTCGAGTGACAACTAAGTTTTCAAGGTATGTTGCTCCCCACAATGTATAAATGAAGATCATGTGGTGGTTGAGCTCAACTACAGTACCTGTCAAGCGTGAGGCCAGGAGGTAAAGATACTCTCTTTGCCAGTTCCACATAACCTCCTCTTGTGAACACATAACCTGGTGATCAATCCACATCCTGAGTGTCAAGAACATTGCCCGTTTCATCACTGATGACAGTGAAATACACAACATTCATTTGCTGACGGAGCTGTCGATTACTACAAACATGGCTTAGGAGGATTTCCATCATGAATGACGCGAATACCACCTGATGAAAGCAGACATTTCATGCGAAAACGGTCGCAAATATTTTGCTACTTGCTGACACGTTTTTCAATATCTGCATTTTTTCTAACTTGAATTCTGTCTGCATACCTGAAAAGGTAGCATTTCCGTCCTCGGCGACCTCAAATTGCGCGTCCATCCCGCCATCATATCTTCCAGCAATTTCATCTGTGAAATAGAGGCCTTCCCTAAGTTCCCATCCTTCCGCAGCGTTCGCTTGACTGAACTTGGCAAGGAGTAACTTGCTCTTGCTGCTTCGTCCTGCTCTAGTTTGGGCCAGCTTGTGGTTATAATCCTGCACATTCAACAAGCAGAGGTTCAGACGCCCGACTCCCCTACCTCCACGAACGCCAAGGTGGCTCTAGAATCCGCGAATTATGATTCTAATAAGACATATGGAGAATGAAAATACAGAATCAACAAGCGACTTGCAGTGAAATAGGCGGAGCAAAGCAGAAACGGAAAAAACAATCAATGTAAGGACATGCCTTTCAGTTAAATCGAACTCACAGAAGCTCCTGGGTACCTGAAATGCTTTCGACAAATTGTAGACACCTTGATGATCCACTCTCGACAAATCACCGGTAATCGTGGATCTTGCAGTAGCACAGAAGACAATCTTGTTGCATCCCTCAACGGCAGATTTCGTTGTGGCCGAATCTCCAAGATCACCAACGATGATCTGCACTGAGCGGGGGAGCTTCTCCGACGTTTCTTCATCATCCTTCCTCACCAGAGCCTGCAATCCACGTTGACACAACCCTTACATGATGTCCACATGAAGCACCACACAGGGCAAACTAAACTTCGACAGTCCCGGTCGCAAGGTTTAGGGTCTTTGAGATTATAATGTTTTGATTAAGCTAAATCTCAGTTTTCCTCCGTGTCAGATAGGTTAACCCCAATGGGACTAAGAGGCCCAAATTGGGCTCCATGTCTTATATAGCAGTCTTGAGTGGGTCATTTGGAAAATTTCTGTCGTCCAAACCAAGTTAGTTCTTTACCAATACATTAAGAGTTCTTCACTTATTCTGGTGATACAAAATTTTGGCCCCATTTGAATTACATTCTTCACAAAATAATCAATCGGATATAGCATTTTAAAACATGAATCCTGAATTCTGTAGGGGGGGTCATTTTCATCCAATTGTTGTCCCACAAGGCTCTATTTCCTTCTATTTCTTCTATTTCTTCCATTTCTTCTCTTGGATTGTTCTCTACGACATCATTGACTTGTGATTCACTATTCATGTAGACAACTGATGCTTTAAATTAATAATGTTAGAAGTTGGAAAATTTTGGACAATTGGATACATACATACCTTCACTTTATAGCCTCGAAGCTGCAGCTTCCTCACAAGAATGCGTCCCACGCGGCCAGTTGCACCGGCGACAAGAACGGTGGTGAGCTCAGCATTTGGAGTTTGAAAGTCGCACATTGGACCTCCAACCACAACCTCGTCTAAATCATACTCATCAGTAGGTCTGGTAGCACTCGTCAGCTGGCCCAGATTTGTGAGACGCTGCCATGCCGTGTCGAAAATCTGTCTCGTTCGCCTTCCAAGTCCAATAGGATTCACATCGTCCAGGGTTAACAACACCTGCATTTGTAGAAATCGATCAATGTAAACATCCGCGCTCTCACTTTCATCCATCAATAGAGGTATTTGAAAAGCCATAGTGTGTTTGATTTATATTTATTTGAAATTCAATTATCGACGCTTGCACTCAATGGGAAGTCAATGTCTAAGTGTTTGAACTTTGGAAAAAAAGAAACGCACGGATAAAACTGATGACCAACACATTTTAGCGACCATTGAGGTGCAAAAGCCCTATGGTCCTTGTTTGGATTTGGAGAACGTTGCAAAGGTGGAACACTGTTCTAATTTGAGGAAGAAACCAACTACATTGACTGCAACTACGAGTTCTTGTCATCCAGTAAACAAAGAGGTGAACAAGGACTTAAATGCAATCTAGAAAAAAAAATTGGCATGTGCGCAATGGGGGCGAAACAGGAGTTACAAAGAGGGACTACAGACCAAAACACATGATGACTTTTTTCACATACCTCGAATATCCCTGATTCTATATGCAACAATTAAGCCCCAAAAGACCAACCAAAGAAGTCCAAAGTGAACCTCCGTCACGTCTTTTTAAGCAGTTTTGAGTACGGTAGCTGACAAAAGGGCTCTCTCTCATCCAATTTCCTTTCATTTCTGGACCATAATATGGAACGTTCTTCACTGACAAGTAATATACTATGGCCCCATCCCAACAATTGAATTTTCACAATATGATAGATCGTATTGTTGGTTTTATAACTAAAAATCTTTGATTCTGTACGTAGGGGTTAAGAACACTGACCTGATCGGCATCGTCTTTGTCTGCAGTCTCAGCCTTCAATCCTTGGATGGTTTCAACCTCTTCCTCCGGAGCCTCTGAAGGCTCATTGCTCTCATTGCTCTCGTTGTTGCCTTCGGGTTCAGCTGACGCATTCACACGAGAGCCAGTGTGCATAGAGCTGGAGAGCTTCACCCGTCGCCCTGTGAACGAGCTTCCCAGATTGCAAGTCCGGCACGGTCTTCCTGCGTTTCCGTTGCTATTTGCAGTTGAAGGAGCTACATTAAACAGAAACAAAGCCGACGTCTATATCAACGTCATCATTCCCTTGTACTACTATTGCTAAGGAACCCTCAGAGATTACATCATCGGAACTAATACATGTAAAATCTTCGTTGAATTTGAGAACTAATTCTGTAATTGAGCACGAAGAGTTCTTGGCAATGCTGTCTCATAAAACTCAAATTTAACTTAAGTGAATTTGGTACAACAACTTACTCAAACTATGACCTTATCTTCGTCTGTATTTGCAGGTTTCACATCCAAGAGAGATCAACCAGAAGTATCATGAATCGAATTTGAATACGATTCGTTGTACCATGGCACTGTGAGTATTTTAAGAAGACTCATATTCCCCAGAGAAAAGAACTATTTCGTTACATTGAGGAATTCTCATACGAACGGAATACCCCTTGCCACTCAAATCTCTACTCAAATTTCAGTGACTAAGCAATCAACTTCAGTTTAGAATACGCGCTCAAGATCACCAATGCCTTCCAATTTCAGAAAACTCTCAACTCACTGAACAGTCAACATTACAATGTAGCCTCACATTCGGATCTGATCCTCGTCTGTATTTTCAATTTACGCATAAGAAACCATAACGTCACAATTTGAATTTAAATACAATTGCGTATTCTAATACTGCAAGAATCAATATACGAAACCTTTCGTTCCTGCGAGTACTCTTCATCCGAACCCTCCTTGCAGTAAAAATCAACTCAAATTTGAGTGATTACGAAATTCACTTCACTTCCAACCACACACTCGTCGTCTCCAATGCCTACCAATTTTTTTAACTCGGTACAGAAAGAACAGGCAATGGTGCCAAGTACATCCTCAAATTCCAACCGCAACTCCATCTAAAATTCAAAGGGCAAGACCGCCAATGCACAACGCAAAGAGTTTCAAGATCAATTCCAAAAAATTCAAACAGGCGAATGAAGAATGCGGATACCAACCTCCCGTGACTGTTTCTTCAGCTTCGCACAGAATTTTTTGCTTCTGCTGCGACCACACACCGCTAGCAACAGCAGACGACGACGACGACGACGACGACGACAATTTCGTCGTGGAAGCTCCAATTGGAAGCCCGTGCGCAGGGAGGCAGCGCAGGACGCCTATTTCCATCACCATCGCCAAATTCCTTCTACACAACTGCCAATTCCTGTATAAATTTGCACAAGCTAGACCCAGCTCGGGAAACCCGCACTGACTGAGGAAAGCAATCGAGCGAGCATGGCAAGAGGTGGCAGTGCGCTGGCCTCGGGACTCTGTGGCTCTGGAGGAGAGGCGCTGGGCCGTCCATCTGTGAGATTGGACGGACAGAGATCGCTACAAGTTGGATAAGCGTTTTTTAGTGGTGTGGTGGCCATGGTGGATGTGGCCATAGGGGGTTCAATGGTTTTGGGGGGACTTTGTCTGTGAGCTTTTTCATCCAGATCAAGGGTACAGTATGCAAATTTCGGTGTCGGAGGACATTGGAAATTTTTCTGGGTTTGGAGAATTGTCGCATTAGGGTTACATGCTGCTGTTGCTGTTCCTCAGAGACACTTTCTCAATTTCCGATCGACCACATTCTGGTTTGCACTTGTGCTCAGTGACTTCCAGTTTTGGTACATTGCGAGGTAAGATTTCTCTACTGAATCTTGCTTTTGTAACATAATGAATACCGCAATAATTGTTAAGAATCTTCCATTTCTGAAGTTGAAATGGATCTCTCCCATTTCCTTGGTCGTTCGTGGATCACGGCATGAGAGATCCACCGCTCTCCATGATAAGTGAAATCAACTCTCCATGATAATTCTTGTCGTAGTTCGACGACTCTGTAAAATCGAACTAAATTTGTTCTTTTCCGTTCCTCCGATTTCTAGTTTAGTTATCCTTTTGAACATTTTCTTTTACGCTTTTCAATCTTTGAATGTGTACGTTCAGCTTGAGAACAGAGTCTTTGAGAGCAGAATCGAAAAACGCAGACTGAGGCAATCAAAAACGCAAGTGAAAGTTTGAATTAAACGGAAGATTCTGCTTCCGGATCGTTATCAATCAGAAATCAGTATAGAATTACGCGCAGGAGTACAATTGAAGTCTCAATCATCGGAATTCTCTAAGTGACCTAAATGGTATTAAAAAATTGATTTCGCTTCTTGTACAGAATGTGTCGCGGAGGGGCGATGTTCAGTTGCCTTGGAGCTTAGCGTGTGAGCAGTGTTTGAATTGGTAGGAGATTAGGTTATGGCAACGCCTCGATTTGCCTTCCATCGGTCGCCACTTGCACAACCCAAGCTATGCTCTGCTTCGGAAGGTGCTTGGCAGTGGACGCGAATGGCGATGGGATGGGATTCCAATCCTTTTCTCGGTCTTTCGTTGAGGTTGCAACTCAGTGGGAATAGGTTTTGCGAGCGTCCTGCTTGTAATTCTCTTGTAAGGTGTGCGAGCAAGAGCGCCACGCGGGTGCTCCAGGAGCTCGGGTCTGCTAGCGGGACCAGTGCTAGCGCCAAGTTGCTGCTTCGGAGGTCACGAGGTCTGTCGCGAGTCGCGCAAATGGAGGTGTTGGAAGAGCTTGTGCAACGAGGTCAATGTGAACTCGTGCTTCAGGTGAGAAAACAAAACCCTAATACCCTAATATCCTAAACCCTGAATTATAGTTCAAATTGGTAGATCTTGTACAATCAAAAAATTTTCATTTCAATGCGAATTTTTGGCATGCAATATTCATAGATTCCTACTACATCCAGGTATCAGGTATCATTGCATTCTATCCCTTTCACTCAATGTTTACTGGAGCATTCTTGGCATGTTGCAGATGTACGAAGCTGTCAGAAAAGGAGCTAGATACAAATGGGATGCGAATATTCACGCTCGCATCGTTGCAATGGTGGCGAACAATAAGCAAACGTTAGCTGCTTCATCACATATTCTGGAACCGCAAGAAATTTTAGCTCCTAAACAGAAGGCGGAGCTGGAGTGTGCTCTAATCGAGAGCTACATTAGCCAAGGTCTTGTGGACCAGGCACACGAAGCTTTCCATAGACTGTGCGACTTGCCATCGGCGAAGTCTCGTACTCTTGGTTACCGGGCTTTGGTGCGTGCGTATTCTGCCGCAGAGAAACCTGTAGAGGCTGAGAGAATCTTGATGGAGTTAAATTCAAAGGGATGTCCACCATCCGTGGATGACTACAAGGTACTTCTCCTTGGATTTGGGAAGCTTGGTATGTTGTCCGATATGGAGAGGACAGCTGATGATTTGCGAAAGAAAGGGTTGAAGCTCGACACTGCAGGGTTCAACATAATGATCTCCGCTTGTTGTTATGCTGGAAGGCTAGACAGAATGATGGAAATCTTTCTGGAAATGGATGAGGCCGGCGTTAGACCGTCTTTGGTCTCTTGGAACGCCCTTACAAAAGCATGTCGGACGCTTGCTGCTGTGGATAGTGGTGCGCTGGCCAGTCCCCAAAGCCTTCGTAGCAGGTGCACTTTTCTCTAATTCCTGTTCATGGGCGACAAGGCAAATGGTCTTCAAATGTTAGCAGCTTCGCAGTCTTGTGCATATCAGATTTTGACGTGAACTGAATCTCAGCTTTGTTCTTTATTGTGTTATTTGTTATTCTTTTGGAATCATGTGTTCCGAGTCACGTGTTGTGGTTGCTAGGTCTACGATTTGTGATCATTCTTTGCCTCTAAATCTAGATTTTGTTTGTCAGTCTCCAGGTCCAAATGGCTTCACCAGAGGAGCTCGATATCGTTCAACATCTTCTGTCTCGGGGGCTTCCATCTGAGTGTGTCACGTTTTCATCAGATGTCTGGCAACTGGACTTGCACAATATGTCTGTGGGTACTGCTTCAATCGTCGTTCCCCTGTGGCTGAGCTCTTTAAGAGATCGACTCCAACGGAACGATGGATTTCCTGCTGAAGTCATAATCATCACAGGGTGGGGGAAACATTCGAAAGCAGATGTCAAAGCTCCCGTTCGTAAGTTGATCATGGCTGAACTCGAAGCGTTGAAGAGCCCTTTCAAAGCAGATAGTGATAACCGAGGGGCTTTTATCACACGAGGCTCATCACTCAAGAAGTGGTTCTCCATTTTACCAAGCTAGCGGCAAGACCTATTTGGGTGCCCATCTAGCAGCACTCCGTTGTTGGCGAATCCTTTTAGTTCATAACACTGGAGGTAAGTGGATTCATGCTCGGATTTGTTAGACCTGCTGTCATCAAGCCCGCCTAAAATGAGCAACCTAGCACCGATTTGCTATTCACCACCTTACTTCATCTCTTGGATTGATCTCTGTAACTTGGGGCAGAGCTTTGGAAACGAGTCTCGCTTTAGCTGTGGCCTGAGAGCTGAATACACCTTTGGCAAAACTTGATTCAGAAGTAGTAATCCTTTTTAGCCTGTTCATTTCTTGACCTTTTAGCAAGTCTCCTCGATCTCATCTTCGAAAGCGCTAAAGCCATTTAACGATGATCTGGTTGGCTAGGGAAGGTTGGAATTTTGAAATTGAGATCTGTCAACCTGAACCAAAGGATGTCTACTCAGAGACGAGAATGTTCGCCCGATCTGTTCTCCTCCTATTAAGGATGTCTATTCATGGACGAGAACGTCCGCCCGATGTGTTCTCCTAATAAGGTGAACGACCCATCACAGGCAGAATGACTGGTTTGCTCTGCTGGTATAGTTGAAAATTCTAAATGTTTCCCACAAAGACAAATGTGAGAAGTGGAGAGAGCAATTGGAAGTTTTTAATTTTTTTTGACAAAGTATGTATTTGTTATGAATTTTTGAAGTATGCTGGCCAATTGGCCCAAAAGAGTCTTTAGACTACCTCAAAACCAACAAAAAGTGTATCCATGGTGGTCATCTTACTCATCTAAAGGTCATAATATTTCCTAACATGGCCACAACACGAAGGTATAAAAAAGTCACTCCTATGATGAATTTACATTGGAAGTTCCTATTGCAGTCACTAATTACTCCATCACCTAAGACATTGATTGTGGCTACTAACTCAACCCAGATCTCATTTATTGGAAAAAGTTTATCCTGGGTTGATGAAAGACTTTGATGTGTCATTCCGTAGGTGTCTGTGATGGGTCTTTTGCCTGTGATGGGCTGGCTTACCTTAATAACCTGCAATCGCGATATAACCCTCTAGAAACTATTAAAGAATATGTTTCCAATCTCTGCGTGTTAATTGCAACATATGGAACTCATTTATCCTTCATCAACTAGTTGGGGAGTCGAGAACCGCAGCCATTCATGAAGACCCGCATTCACCGCCCCTTAATTTCTACGGGCGACATCGAAGTCAATGTAGCTATTAAGTAGTTGTGATTTGGTGAAGCAGGTGACGATTTGATAAACGGCATTAATCGAGCCGTCAAACTTGATGTCAGAAGGTAAAAAAATTGTTCTTTCTTGCTCTTCAATCTTGCATATAAAGCTGTCATTCTGTACTCTAATCTACATTGCATTGAAACCTGTCGATCGAGTTCCTTCTGCAATTGTGCTTACATTAGCGTTCACGACAGTTCTCGGAGCTGCAGCTGGGAGCAGAGCGATGGCAGGATCCAAGCTGCACTTCATGGGGGCCAGCGTTTGCGTGCTCCTGGTATTGACCATGATGGCCATGGAGCCGGCCAATGCTGCTGGTGTATGCAACGCTAACGCTCTGTGGCCGTGCTTCAACTCCATCCAGGGAGCGCGTCCGCCGCCCCCCAGCAAGCAGTGCTGCAATGTGGTGAAGAGTGTGGACAAGATCTGCATGTGCAACCAGTTCCAAACAGCGTCATTCCCGAAGCAGATGCTGCAGAATGGCTTGCAGCTGCCCAAGAAGTGCGGCCGCTTTGATCTTCGTGGCTTCAAATGCGGAGGTGAATTGACATCCCGTGACTATTCCTCAATTGTGAATTTCTTTTCATTTCTGTTCGTTTGCGTCCAACTTTTCCTCCTGCAGGACTCCTTTATATGAAAGTACTGATTTGTCGTCTCTGGCGGTCTTTCATTGAGCAGTTTATACATTCCTCTATTGATTGAATCTCTCGAAGCCGCAACGACTGGATACGGGAGTAGTTTGTCGGCACCGGCTGAAGTTCTGGCAGACATTCAGGGTTTGAACGTAAAGCTCTCATGTTAGGGAGTTGAATGAGAGTCTTTTCAAGCTCCTTTTCTGATACTTCATTGCAAGAGAGGCATTTAATGAGCCCCTGGAATGTAATGCAGTATTTGAAGCGAAATAAAGCTGAAGTGTTTGTATTCTCTGCTTTCATGGAGCTATCTGTTTTGATTCTATGGCCTTATTCGTAATCTTACCGTCCTATTAAACTTTTCAATTTTATTGTGCGAGAAAGTTTTCTTGAGTGTTTTAGATGGGGACGATTTTCTGTAGCTGTCTGGAAATTTGTTCAATTTTTCACTTTCCAGGTGGCTTTGGTTTGGTGTCCATTCCAAAGCCAAGATCAATCGCTTCAGTGCAACCAGGAATAGAACAATAGTAATAAGCTTATCACTGCCTGGCAACTGAGTTGTTTATGCAGAATATTCTCCAAAATCTCAGCTGGGAAAATTTAGAATACTGCCTCATTCCATGGTTTAAGTGTATAAAATTGCTTTAATTTATCCCCAAATTTTTATTAACTATGTATGATTTCACCGTAGTCCAGATGGCCAACAGTGCTTGAAGGTGGGTGATTCTATTCAAAACTCGGTAGAGAAGGTACAGCCACCGTGTGTTACTAAAATCGATAGCGACGTGTGCCACTCCCGATTCTTAAGAATTTTTTTGTTGGTGCCTGGAATTGTGCACCTTGCATAGAATTGTGTGGCTGACTTTTTCCAGTTGCTCTAAGGTAGGGAAAGTGGAAAACTGTACCTGTATGAAAGGAGTGAGCAAGAAAGTACTCTCTTGATTGAGTGGAATTGGAAGAGTCTAGACATTGGCTATTACTTCGGACAACTTTTGGCTTCCAAAATTATAATAATTTCAATTTTGGGAATAAGAATAAGGAAAATTTGCAGTCCCTATATTTCCTATCTTTTCTACACGAGAAAAGTTTGCATTGTCTCATATTACTCATGATCTCTTTAAAAAACTCTTAACCCCTAAAAGACTAGCCTGCTATTTTTAGCAACATAGCAATTTTGGGTAGGTACCTATGACTAGAATTCTGCATATTTTAGGCTAAAATTTCTATAGAAGATGTGGACAAGGGATATCTTTCATGTGCACTAAATTTCATGACATTTGGAAATAAGAATAAAATGTTATAGCCTAATATATTGTTTATTTCTCAACTTGGGCAGTCCAAGCAGATAAAAACAATTGCCTTTTTCAAAAACAAAAATTTGAAATTGATTTTTTAGAGTTATATATAAATGGAAAGCTTTGAATCATTCCATTTTGATCAACGAGTCAAAAGTTATTAGGAGTTTTAGTTTGCAGGCAATTATAGATTCTCTACTCTAAGATAAACTTTGAAATCGTTTATGTAACTCAATTTTCAATACTTTTTGAAAAATAAAATCTTAGGATGTAGATTATTTATTACAACATTACAACTATGCATTGGGATTGGCATTTCTTCAATTCCATAATTAAATTCTAACAATTTATTATTTTGAATCATTCTCTACTTCTTTCTACTTACTATTTTTTCCTATATGTTGTATAATTTCAAATGATTTGAAAAATTTTAGCATGTAGATAAATTGTCTAGGAAAAAGAGTCCAAAGAAGCACCACCATTTTGGACATTTTTTCATAGAAAAGTGAGCTTTTGAAGTGCAACTGCCCTATTTTTGTAGGGCCAAAAATGTGATTTCAATGAATTTGATTGCTTATATCTTGCAATCCACATGGTGGAAATTTCTGAAATTTTTACCATATGTTCTTGAGTCAGCATAATACAAGTCCTATGGTTACAAGTGTAAAAAAAAAAATTCAAAAATTTGGTACTTGTACTAAAAATGGCAGTTTTCAAGTGTTTTCAGTGATAACATAGTCTTGGAACTTTAGGGGTTAAGTGATCAAGTATGGATGGTTCTACCTTAAGGATGAAAATTATTTCAACATGTTCAACCTAATTATTTCTATTTATTTCAAGGAAGTTGTTATTCATTCATTGAATCTTCAAGAATAAGAATAATCATTTTGAACAACCGGAAGATCATTGTAGGACAAAAAAAGTAAGGGAAACTAAAAGATCATTTTGGGATGGAAGGGAGTATTATAGAACAATATTGAATGAAGCACTTGCATATTATAAAACAAAACTAAATGTGTCAAATCTGCCGCTTTTGCTATTGTATATAGTTACCATTATTAAATTGGTCAAATTTCATATTTTTTTCTTGTATCATGAAAGTTCCAACCCACCAAAGACTGTGACATTTGGATATTGGTTACAAAAGTTATAAAAGCTTAAAATAATTTTTGGTAGATGATTTGTAAATTGATCTTTAGAGATGTGCACACATGTTGCAATTGGGGGAATAATCCCACCCAAGATGTACTGTATTGTAATTTATGCATCACCAATGTACTCTATAAAACAATCCAACCAAAATATTTCTTAATTTCAAATGATGTGGAATTAAAATTTGGAAATAATATATTTAGAAATGCATCAAAAAATCTCTTAAGATAGAGCAAAAACATTGAAAATTTAAAATCAAACAACCAAAATAGGATTTACTATAAGTTCTAAAGTCAAAAGTATAGAAACGACAAATCTTGACAAATTATGGCAAGTATAGAAGATATGGAAAATTAGTAAAATTTCTTTTGTGGTGTTGAAATCATTAAAGTAAGTGCACCTAATTTAACCACTAAGCCCCAAGGCCTTTCTTCTACCAAAAAACACTCAAAATTGTCATTTCTATAGCAAAGAGTTAAAAAATTTGGAATTTTTTTTTTGGCACATCTAACTATAGGATCTTACACCTAACTAGTATGCAAATGTGTGGAAAAAATTTCAGAATTTCTAACTGCACGGATTGCAAGATATATGCGCTTAAAGTAAAAAAAAACAAATTTTTCAGCACATTAGAAGAGATTTGAGGGCATTAGAGGGCCGTTTCAAGTCTGTTCCCAATGTTGTTTCGATTCTGTGAACAACCGGTATGGGCTGTCAGAATTTTTTTTTTGAAAAAAAAAAAATGCCCAAAATATCATTCTAAGCAATTTTTTTTTTTTTTCCGTAAATGACGTGGCACTCTCTTGACCACATCAGCCCAGCAGCTTTCCTGTGTTCCACAGCATGGGAATGCTACGGGAACGCAAGATAATTCGCGGGCTCTTAGAGGCTTCAAATCTCTTCTAATGGCATTGCGGGACTAGATTATTTGACTTTGAACTTTTTTAACTGTTAATTTTTGTACTACAGAATTTTGAGCTTTAAACATTTATGGTAGATAATTGAATTGGGAGTCTAGGAAAAACAAAAGGTTTAAGAAAACACTTAATTTTCATACTTTAAAAAATTATTAAGTAGAGGTAGGTACAAGATAGAAGGAAAAACTACATTATTGATATCTCTAAAATGGAATTGAAATGCACAAATTCCAATTATGAGATTGTTCTAGCAAGCAAACTAAACCATGTGGAGATTTTTTTTTTAAATTGTAAGAGTTGCATTCAAAAATGAATCCTATAAGTTATTTCTCTAAAAAGATGCTCTAATTGCCAAAAAACAAGATTGTCCATAATTTTCTTATAACAAATCCAAATGGAATGAATCAAAGCTTTCAATGTAGACAAAAATATATCTATAAGAATAAAACTTAATTTAATTTTTTTCTTAAAATTTCTCTTATTTGTTTTGAGCTTATTTGGACATAACTTTTGTTCCCGGACACCAATTGAAAAAAAATTATATTTTCATGAAGTATCAATTTTTCTATCTTCAAAAAAAATTCAAAAAATGAGGACAAAAATTTAGCTTGTAAGTTCTTGTCCAAAATCCCATTTGTCCCTCAAAGGGACAATGGACCTTTAGGGATTAACTTACTTACAAAATTTTCTACTTAAATTCTTGCCTAAAACACCAACCTATAGAATAGGAGAGCCTTTGCTGAATTTTTGGTAATTATGTTTTTGGCACTTTGAAAATCCATATTTTATTAATTAATAGTCCAAAAATGCATGTGACAAGATTCTAGAATCTCTTTTTGACTTCCAATATAATCCATGCCAATTACAGTTTAGCAAATTTAATAATAAAAACAAAATTTGGAATCCCTACTAAAACTATGTTGTAAACATCTAACTCAATATGAGTGTGATTAATATATATGGCCTCAAATGTTGGAGTTAAATGGACTATAAATTCTTTTTTGTGTTGTACAATTTCCAATTTATTGAACCCACTAAGCCACTAAGGTATACCTTCTTATTCTTGCAATGTGACAATTATTGCCACTTTTGGGCCATTGTAAAGAGCCAAGGCCTTTTTTTTGCCAAAAAGCACTCAAAAATGCCATTTCTATTGCAAAGAGTAAAAGAAATTGAAAATTGTTCTTTTTGCACATCTAACAATAGAATCTTATATCTAACTATTACAAGAATGTATGGAAAAGATCTCAAAACTTTTGACCACACAGATTGCAAGATATTTGGGCGAAAGCAAGCTAGGATGGACCAAAACCGGCAGAAAATGGAGTCCATTCCCCCATCCTGACCTGTTGTGCAATGAAGGAAAAATGGCCACATGCAAATCGTGGTTCACCTAATCTTAGTCTTTAGTAGGTTTGATTGATCCTGGAATGCAAGTAGGTACTAGGATTTAAGGCTGTAGAGGTGGCATTTTCTGAATTTAAAACGCCATAATCACCCCCGCTTGTCAAAAGCGCCATATTTGCGCCGTCCGATATTTTGTTGATCGATGCTCGGTGGTTGTCTCTTTCTTTTGGTGACACGGGCTTAGTAACTTCTTGCTAATCACACACTGATTTTTGGTTTAGGACTTGTTTCCGTTGTCGCAAGTCAAAGTTTGCCATGGTTGCCCTGCCTTCCAACGCTGCTGTAGAGTTATGTGTGTCCAATCCACCGAATACCTGTAGTGCCTTGAAGGTGAAGGTGGAGGGTACTGTAACTTGTAGAAAGAAAAAAATAGGGTATGTTGCTCCTGTATTTGCCGAACCTCCCACTCTTTTTCCCTTCACACTATGTAGGGGATACAGTAGAAAAGAGTTTGCTGAGAAATACAGGTTGCACCACAGCAGCATGAGTCCAAAACAGCTGAGAGACACGGATGTGATAGATGCAGAACTTGTTAATTTTTTTGGGCCGACAGTGAACAAGAATAGCCATCGTTACATGTACTTGAAGGATGAGGACCTAATCCAGTGCATCAAGCACATGTGGATGGTTTGTCACCAGAAATTGGTAGTTTTACAATCTTGGTTGATTACAAAGGCCATGGTGAAGGGTTTCTATATTCAGGAGGTCAAGATACGAAAACCCAATTGGGCTCTGTACGCGGAGTAGACCAACAATGAGCAGTTGAGGCACTGGCTAAAGTTGAAGAGCAGAGCGGAGTCTTTAGATGAGGAATACGCTTTGTCCAATGGAGAAGACAATGTAGAGTTTGAGGACAACAAATCCACGCAATCAAAGCTAATAGCACAGGAGGGGGGCTCAAGGTACAATGGTGTTCTGCACGATCAACACGGTATTGAAGTCTTCACTGCACTAGGTGGGCTTCCTGAGATTATTACTTGTTGGAAGTCGTATTCCTCAATTGCCCATGCTAAAGTGGTCAAAGCAAAGCAAATTCTGGAGGATGCAAAGACTGGGCACAATGAGCATATGCAAAATGACTTGAAGGCGCACTCACAAGTCGACTTTTGTGAAATGAAACTTAGAACAACACGGGAGAAGTGCATAGGATTAGAGGCAATGTCGAATGCATTGCGGCAGACAATCGACAATGGCGTGCAAGTTGGCGAGGAACTTGCCTCCAATGTTGACGCACTAGAAAGCTTATCCCGTAAGGTTGAGGATCAGAAGACCTTAGTTGTAGCATTTGAAGCAGATGTCAAGTTGTTGAAAGTCACAGGCGGTGAGGGGTTCAGGTATTCTGTTGTTGCCGATGCTGAGTTGAGGTTGATGCAGGCCGATTGACATGAGCGTGCAGTCAAGCTTCTCATTGGTAGATTGGACTTGGGCACCTACTTCTTCCGATTGGTTCCCCCGAGGCCATATGCCAAAGTTGTCATCTGTAATCTGCCTGTGCAGCATGTTCTCAAAAAGTGCGTAGCTTGCGGATTAGGCTTTGCTCCTGTGTGGGCTGTGAAGTTGGATAGTTGTTGCCACCCTTACCATGAGTGGTGTTCACGGGTACACTTTGAGAGTAACAAGATTTGTATTACTGTTGATTGTGGTGTGGAGATGCACAAGGGCTGGTGGATATCAAAAGGACTTCTAAAGCCTGAAATTTCAGTGCCACTGGAAAGCACAGTTGAGCGGTTCCCAAGGGAGTATGAGGGCACAATTACGAGAACAAAGCTTCCAGTTTGGCAAGGTAAAATTTCATACCCTATTGCCATTGTTTTTTGCAATCCTGGCTGCTTCCATTTCAGTATTTGCTGGTTTTGGGGGTTAGGGTTTAGGGATGATTAGTAGGATCTAATGCATAGATGTTTGTTGAGTACATGGGGTTGAAGATGTATACTTTGGGTGAAGGGTTTCATAATTGAGAAAACTAGGCCACCAACTGTGGAGTTGAAGTAATTAGGATTGCACAATGACCTTAGGTTATTGTGATTGATATTGGGATGGAGTACCTAAGGGTCAATTACATACTGAATCGTAGTATAACAGGGCATAGAAATTGCTTTGTGATTTGGGTCAAAAGTAGGAGTTAGTATTTGCGGCTTTGGTGAGGTAATCTAGAGTTCTTCATAGTCCTATAATAGTGCAGTAGATCTGAATTGAAGGTAACTAATACATCTGTTGGGTCCTTTTTTTCCTTAGGATCTGAATTGCAATTCACTAGTACATTTGTTGGGTCCGTTTTTTCCTTTTGATCAGAGTAAGGCGTACATACTTTTGGGCTAATAGTCCTCGGGAGTCCATAGTGGAATTTGGTTTGTCGATTGTATTCTAACTCATTCAAAATAGTATTGCAGGTTTTATTGAAAAGTACTTGGTTATCCACACAAGTACTTGAAACCATGTTAGAACTTCAGTACTAGTCCGTAGGGGTACTCATGTAATGCAGTATTTTGCACTATGGACTGATTTCCGTTTAGGGTAATGATAGACAAAGGTCCTCTCTATGGTACTAGTACATGTATTAGTCCATTTATTTCTATAATGTGTAAGATAAAGATGAATTCTTTTCTACAACAGCCCCTAGGAGTCCTTGATGCAATTGGGTCCGTCCATAATATTAGGGACTCATTCTAAATAGTGGTGTACATGTGAACTCAAAGTGAATATTTGTCCATATAAGAAGTTGAAAACTCTTTAAACTTCCCTACAGAAGTCCTACGGTGTAACTCCCTAGTGCACTAGAGTTGTATAAAGTCAATTTAGCTTTCACAAATGTACTTAGGGTGTAGGGTTCATGGACTACTACCATCTTGTGGATACACTACAGAGGTGTCTCCCACCATTGAATTAGGGCATGAAATGGGAATTGGAGCGACCTCTATAAGAGCTCCAAGCGCTGAAATCGGAGTCAATCCATGCAAACAATCTCTACAAGTATCGAAAGAGACAATTCTGATGAATACGGAGATGGTGCATGAGCAGGAATCCACCAAGCCAATTCGCATCGAGATCCAAGACAGCGTGCCATTATTGCTTGTGGATCCAGTTTGTGTTGTTAGCAGCGTGGAAGAAAAGGGAGCCTTGGGATCTGGTGGAGCTGTTTCAGCAAGTCACATAAGAGACGAGGCCACGCAGGACGTTCATGTGCAGCCTACAGGAAATCCTGCCTTGAAGGGGTTGAAGTCAAAGAGTCATGCATCCGAGAAGAAGCAAATTTTGCAACAAAGTTCACCCCCAAAACTCTACCAATGTTGGCTATACTAGGAGAGGAGAGTACCCAGGAAGAAGGAGGCAAAGCAGAGGACGGCGAGGAAGAAGACGATGAATCCGTGGATGGGGAAGACAAGGTTGATGAAGCCCAAGGCGCAGTCCAGCCTCGGAAGCAAAGGAAAAGAGCACCTGCAAAAAGGAAGGCACCGAAGAGCATGAACGGCAAACATAATCAGCCGAAGAAGATGAGGGTGCCTGTTTAAGAAAGAAAGTCTACCACAACAAACACTCGTACAGACAAGAAAAAGAGCTCTTAGATGTGAAGGTCACCTGCCAGTAGACGTGGTTTCAAGGGCCCTGAGTGAAGTACGTAGTCCAAGTGCCGATTGATTTAGAATGTAGGGACATTCCGTGCAGAGCTGGTGGATTCCAGGCTTACAGGTTTAGGATATCTTATTAGAGAGAGGTGGTGGCTGTTGCAGTGAAAATGCAGTGGAGTCTAGCAGATACAATTATGTGTATCCCTACGCATTTTGGGTCAATTTTGCATGCATGAAGTTCAATGACAGAACTGTAGCATGTTTTTTGTAGGCACATAAGGATATCATGTGAATCTATACTTTTGCCATAATTATCTTCCTTGTGCATTTGTGCTGGTTGTTGGATTTAGTTTAGGCTTTAGGAACTTAGCTCAAATTACTGGATATTGGTAAGGTACATACTACCAATTATGTAGAAATTGGGTATGCAAAACTGGTAAACAAGCATGTTTGCAATTTGAGCAACACATCTGTAACCATTCACATTGCACTAAGTGGAATGAATTACAGAATATGAATATAACTTGAAGTCTCTATGTTGGGAGAATTTAGCAATTCAGCAGATATTTCAAGAATATAAGAGTTGGGTTAACAAATAACCTATAGTGTCTAAAGTTTAATTTTGTATATGGTGGCATTTAAATTGGTTACTGTGGAATTTGGGCATCGGGCATTTACTTCGGAAACTATATCAGTGCTTCTGTTCTTTTCAACTTTAGCAACAATCCTCTCTTATGGGCCAAGGCGCCTTTTTCCAGCCTTCTTCTCTGCCAATGCAGCTGACCCTATAGTACGGGACCTCCAAACCCTACAGCTATGGCTTCACAATTTCAAACAACACACACTCAGCGCCGTGAACAACCTAAACCTAAAACTCCAATGAACAAGCTATATCACACAGGAACGGAAAGGAACTTCACCTCAAAAGCTCCACAATAGTGCACAATTACAGACTTATCCAATTTGCAACAGTCTCCACTACTAGTTGCCTTTTTGCTTCCATAAACTTGTAAGACCTCCAATCCAATATATCACTAATTCAGCTTAAGAGAGTCTAAAAGTCTAAGTCTGTGAACTATTCTTACTGCGCTTCACATACATGTTTGCACTCGAGAGACGTCAAACCCTAAACCCTAACCAGCTTGCAAAAACACAAAAGTCACCTCCAAGAGGAACAGAGCCGGACGCAAACATATTTGACATCCAGAAGCACAACGGCAAGAAGAGATCGCTGAAAACCCGAAGCCTCGATTTCTAATTGCTGACCTACACGTGGCTATCCCACATCATGCCCAAAATGTAACGTCACTGTCCTTGGCACAGCTATTGTCATTGCAACTATCCAAATAACGATCAAACTCAAAATCCAAGATCAGTCCAGGATAGAAAAAGAAATCTTATAAACTTTCAGCAGAGACCATTTTATGAAAAAAATCAGTTTAGCATGGTCAAAATTGAAAAAGAAAATTGTAACAATATCTGTACAGAGAAAAGTCCATTCCCCTTAAAATAGAAAGGTAACATGGCATTTACTACTGCCAAACATTTAATTATTCATATTTGCTTTGAAATAAATTCAAAAATAGTGGTATACAAAGCCTTCAATTGCAAAACTTGAGTCCTTTTCAAGTGAATGTGGACTGTGACAATGTTTTCACTTTATCTTTAGAAGTCCATAGCATACACCCTATTGAGAATTATTAACTTTTGTTTTTGAACACCTTTAGATAATGAAGTTTATATTACATTTATGAGTCTTTTTCAACGTTCAAAGATGTATACATTCTATCTATCAAAGCAATAAGCTCAAAACTTTGAAAAAAATGGACTGTGACAGTAAATGTTGGGTCACCCTAGCTTGCTTTCGCCCATTTGCATTTAATATGAGAAAAAAAAGTTTTCCAACACCTTATATATGTCACTAGATTATTTGACTTGGAACCTTCTTAACTTAAATTTTTGCACTCTTGAGTTTTGAGGTTTAAATCTTTATGGTGGGAAATTGAGTTGAGAGTCTAGAAAAAAAATTTGAACCCCCCACCCCCACCCCGTCAATTTTCATTCTTAAAAAAATTATTATGTAGAAGTAGGTACAAGATAGAAGGAAAATCTAAACTATTAATATCTCTAAGATGGAATTGAAACATACTAATCTCAATGGTCAGATTGTTCTAGAAAACAAACTAAACCATATGCATGTGGAATTTTATTTTCTTAAATTTTTTAAAACATTGTTCCTTCAAGGGACAAATTGGACTTTGGGCAAGTACCTACGGTTTCAATTTTTTTGAATTGGACTTTTTGAGTTGATTTTGAAGATAGAAAAATTAATAAGCTTTATAGAAATATATATTTTTTTCCATCCGTGCATAAAAGCAAAAATTATTCCCAAATAAGTTCAAATAAGGAGACTAGGTAGACAACAAAAAATTGGTTCTTTTTTTTGAATATTTTTTTCTCATAGATTATATTTTTTGTCTAGACAAAAGGCTTTGATTCATTTTATTTGAATAAGTGATGTGAAAATTATAGACAATCTCATATTTTGGGCAATCAAAGCAACTTACAATGACAATGACAATGAGGCAAAAAAAGCAAATTGAGTTTTCCTTGTTTTAGTTTCTCTCCCCCCCCTTGAAAAAGTCTAGAGCCATTGATATCATTTTTTAAAAATCCCCACCCTTCTTCAATGCCCTTGATCTTTTGAAAAGACCAAAGCCATTGATGTCCGTCAAACAAACAATCTTGGGCATCCAAATATAGATACAAAATACATATATAGAATATGGATATGAACATTAAATGCAATTTGGACCAAAAGAAGATTTTGAATTCCCGGATTGTGGGAACTTTGGAAACATTGCCAACTGCGTAGTTTGACGTGGTCAAGAGATTGCCATGTTAGAAATTAATATTTAATAAAAATTTGATATTTTTTAAAAAAAAATTTAAGTTTTTTCAGTTTTTCAATTTTTTCAATATTGTTTTATTACTAAAATATTTTAGCTGCGTACAATAGTCCCTTGCAAGATAAATATGGCTGAAACAGCCATCTTTTGCCTAGAATTTCATCTAATGCTATATATGTAAATATTGTAGAGGGATGCAAATTAATACATCTAGGTCCACAATGCATATGTAAGCTTTAGGTTTGCACTCTAGTGCTACAAATTTCTACCCTATATGAGGGTCAAATCCAACATAGATGAAGAATTCACATGCCATCTCACAACATTCTAAATCCCAACCTTCTATGGAAAGTTTGTTAAGTTTGTCATTTTGGCAAGCAAACATTTTCCACTAATAAATTGGTAAAACATATGGCTTTAAAGTCTACAATCATTATAATGTTGAGTGGCTATTACCTCAATTTATACAATTATTAGTTGCCTTGTGTTGTTGTTATAGTAAAAATAGAAATAGAAATAATTTTCTAATTTTCTAATTTATAAAAACTTCAAAATTCAATAACTTTCACATTGAAGGTCAAAAGGCTATGAAACAAAGCCTGTATATCCGTTCTCACAGAAAGATTTGTGACGGTATTAAGAATGCAATTGGAATGCACAGGCTAGGAGATCTCACCATAATAAACAAACAAATAAATAGCCTCACCCAATTGTATACTAGTATGTCCTATGCCGTTGCCATAGTCAAAGTCAAAGTAATTTTCTAATTTTTGAATTTATCAAAAATTCAAAATTCAATAAATTTCATATCGTGAGTCTGAATGCCACAAAAAAAGCTTGCATCTCCATCCTCATCAAGGGCTTTCCAACTGTACCAAGCAAGACAACAAGAGACTCACGGTCCAAGAGATCTCACTGTAACAAATAAGACAAAATAGACAAAACAAGCAACCTAATTTAACCTCTAAAGGATCAACATGCCATTTTCAGCAACATAGCAATTTTGGATAGGTGCTTGTGACGAAAAATTTGCATATTCAAGGCTAAAATTTTAATAGAGGGTGGAGATGAGGAATATCTTTCATATGCACTAAATTTCATGACATTTGGAAATACAAGTCAAAAGTTATTGCGTAATATATTGTTTGTTTCTCAACTTGGGCAATCTGGATAGATAATTACTTTTACAAAAAATAAAAGTTTGAAATTAGTTTTCTACATTTTTTTATACATGGAAAGCTTGGAATCATTCCATTTCAATCAATGATTCAAAAGCAAGTTCAAAATTTATGAGGAGTTTTAGTTTGTGGGCAGTTATGGATTCTCTACTCTAAAATAAACTTTGAAGTCATTCAATGGGCTAAAATAAACTTTGAAGTCATTCATTTCACTCAATTTCAATGATGTTGCAAAAGACAAGTACATGCCTCATAAATGATGGGATTCCTCTCTCCCAATCTATGAGTGGCGGATCCACTCATTCAATGGGCTTTAGTTTTTGGCGTAGGATTTTTAATATTGGCCGATTGATTGGAGATAGAATATACATGAACAATGTGAATAGATTGAAGATAAAGCCAACTCCTCAAGCTTCTAGTTTCTTTCAAACTCCGAGATTCCTCGAAGCATATGCAAGACCAAGGTGAATAAGAGTGGTTCACTCTCCATGGGGATGGGTGGTGCATTCAATAATATAAATGGACCACATGATTGGCCCTCTTGGCACAATGATATCTTTAGAGTGTATATAAAATTAAAGCTAAGGACGCAATGGAGGAGGCAGTGGAGGACATTCCCATAGTTGGAAGCCTTGGTTAGCTAAGTGCTTCATTTTACAATAGAGGCATCTTCAAGGATCCATTTTGTTATTAATAGAACATTCATTTATATACAACCAACAGTATTTAGCATTATTGAGTGTACCATGTGCACTAGTACATTTTTACAATACTACATCCATTAGATTGATGGAGATTTCATTTCCTTTGAAGTGAAATACATCTACAATTTAATATTTTTGTTAAATATGTATACCGGCTCTCAAATAAATTGATTTTCTTCAATGTAAAGTGACTTGTTTTTTATAATGTGACATGTTTTTTGGCCTCTTATATAGAATTTTGTTTTCCAATTTTGTGTCTTCTTATTTTATTCTTGTTTAATTTTTCTAAGATTTATAAAAATGTTGCATATCTCTTGGCATGTCATGAAAAAGTTTGTTAATCTCCTATGATTTATTGATTTATTAGTTGTAGGTTGGCCTTTAATTATCTTTGTTTCAATAACTATCTTTGAAATGAAGTACATGATTGTCTCATTACTATTCCAAATAGAATGAATAAAAGCTTCAAACATTGACAAAATATAATGTATGAGAAAAAATATTAAAAAACTTAATTTTAATTTTTTGTAGATTTTTTGTTTCCTGATCTCCCTTGATTTGAGGTTTTTGTAGTCATAACTTTTGCTTCTAGGCACCAAATAAAGTAAAAATTATACTCCCCAAAAGCTAATAAGTTTTTCTATCTTATATGAAAGTTTCAAAAAGACTTACCAAAACTTGAGCTTATAGGAACCTGCCCAAACTTTCAAGAGTCCCTCGAGGAGACTCTTGGGACTTTAGGGGTTAACCCGGTAAAGACGAGCCCATGACTACTTAGTTCAAGGCACTTTGCCTATCACTTTGTTTTTTGCCATTTTGCAACTAGATAGGAATGAAAAATTTTATATTTATTTTTCAAAGATGAAATCATTTGCTTACTATAAGTTATAAAATTTTCAACCTTTTTTCATTATATATATGGAAAAAAATGGAAAAAATTCATATCAAACACAAAATATATTCAAAAAATTTGAGACTTTCACTATAGATGCATATTATAGTGTGTAACATCATGATATAAAACAAACTTATCATATTATTTTAAAATTAGAAAATCAACAAACCATGGTTGTATGTCTAAAGTTCATACTACTATAAAATATTGAAAATTAAGAATTTTACAAAATTTTCAATTGGAGTAGAAATTTTACTTAATAGGCTTCATTTAGATAATTGAATAAAAATTCAAGAAACATCATTTTTATGTATGAAATTCACATCAAGAGGAAATAGGAAGAAGTGGCCAAAATACACTACAAAGGGGATCCGTAAATTGAGCATCTTCTTCTTTAGAAAAGTCAATAATACCATAAGGAGGGAATTTGCAATACTATTCACTGAAAATGTACTCAAGTAACCTAAAAAAAAGATGATTTTTTTTTTTCCATCCTATAGTGCAAGGGGAAGTCATCCGTTGGATACTTAGTGTCTGCAGCAACGTTACAAGGTTCAAAGATGCGGCCTCTCATGACCAAAATTTTCCAATTATTGAACTAATAAGGAACATGACTTATTTTTGACAATGTTAAGGTTATATTTTAGCAAATGTTTGATTGAGCAACAAGGGGGGGATAATTTTCTTCAGCTAGGGAATAGAAATAATGTAGATTGCATTAATTTTGGCTAATTTTCCATCAAGCTTGGAATTAGTAGAAACTAAAGAAGTGTAGATTACAATCTGACTTGTTCTCGATGTGCAGACAAATCTATTTCCAAGAAGCACAAATCTAAAAACTGGTCTTAGCAGCTTTACAACGATGCTAGCATGTGAGCGTGTGAGCGTGAGCTTGAGAGCAGTGAGCAGGGATTGTATGAGCCTAGAGCCTAAGAAAATAAAACATAATGTAGTTTCTAATTTTTTTGGGTAAAAACGTAAAAAGATTGACTTTATTTATTATATTTAGAAAAGATATCCTATTACTACCACTAGAAGAAAACTATGTTGCTCTCCATATGCTCTCAACAAAATCTAGTTGATGTTTTTTGTTAGAAACACACTAGAAGAAAACTTAAAGAAAACTGCGTTGATTTGAACAAAACCAACTTGATGTGTTTGTTGTGTCCAACGCAAAATTTGTGTTTTTCAACTTCTTTCACCACAAATTTTGCGTTGGACACAACAAACACATCGAGTTGGTTTTGTTCAAATCAACGCAGTTTTCGTTAAGTTTTCTTCTAGTGTGTTTCTAACAAAAAACATCAACTAGATTTTGTTGAGAGCTTGTTGAGAGCCTATGGAGAGCAATGCAGTTTTCTTCTAGTGTACATGACCTATAGCCATGGGTTTTATATCTAAAAGCCTGGGAAATTGGTGTGATTGCATGTTTTGAAATTTATCTTACATTTGGAGAGTCCATCCAACTGAAGGGTGGACTAATAAAGTGAGAGTACATATAATTTAGAAGCAATTCTAAAGTTGAGAAGAAGGCAAATGTAGTGAAAATATCATAGGACATGGAACATTGTTTACATAATAAAATATTTCTTCATTGCAGCAAAGAATACATATTGGAATATAAATATGATATTTTGCTACTCAAATTTGGAGATTTTGAAGATAAAATATTGATACTATATATCTACTTCATATCATGCTAACATCTATCAATTAACTTGGTCACTTGTACGTCTTGATGATTCTGGCCGTAACAAGCACTTATTTAACTTCATCCAAGCTAAGGGTAGGAGCATGGACAAACTGATCTGTCATATAATCCAATTTGCACAAATAGCAAAAGACATAATAAAGATGTTAACTTGCAGTTTACGTACATGCCACGCTTTCCAGTGGACGTCCCATTCATACTTCCATAATAGGGACAAGTACAAGATGGAAAATTGCAAAGTGTGATGTTGTAAACCTTCTGGTTAGGTTCCATCCTAGACAAAAGCGTAATAATAACACCAAGTCCAAGATGAGGTGACATTGGCACGTTAGACTGCAGGTGAAATCCAGCTTCTTCCAACTCTATGATTTTAGTACAAGTAAGATTGATACCAATAAGAACAAACCAGATGTTGGGGATATCAGGTCGCGTAAGAACATGGGAACGCTTAGGTCCCATGACACGTCGTGCAATTTGGTCTGTACAAAACCAAAAATCCTTAGTCTGAATAGCCGTGCCCTTATATTCACGCTTTTGTCCTTTGTAAGTAGGAGCTGCAGTAGGTTTACCATGTCTAACAATTAGTAGCTTGCATTTGGCTTGCATGTACGTCTAAATGGCATGACATTGTTTCCTTGACTTGTGTGAAATTCTCTCAATGTACCACTCCAATGTATCACAATCTGTTTCCACCATAGATCAGGTATGGGACATAACTATGTTAAATTCCTCAATTTCAGCCCCAATTTGCACACTAGCAATGGCTAATCTAGTTTGAACTCAAGGATGGGAAATGTTCACCTTGTCAAGGCAATGAGAATCACCTTCAAAATCGATTGGAAGATCCAATTTTCTTTTGGTGGATCCGAATACCTCTTCTCCCTTCAAATGCGGAATTTGGGTGCAGATATATTCCGCTTCAGGCATCTCACTTAGAGCGTCTGCAATTTTCTTTCCATCTCCAGATGCCATAGCTCTCTTCAATTTCAAATCTTCTTTAGAGGGGCTTTTCTCAAAAGGGCCCCCGTAGAGATAAGCCCTATAATTTGTCATTTGCATAAAAGCTCAAACCCAATAATCACAAGTGGCAATAAACAAATCAGACCCACATTTTCTAGAAGCTTGCATCCATTATTGTGCATTGTTTTTGCAAGGTTGCACGTTGGGATGTCTGCGAGTTCTTCAGTTGTCAATTTTTGGAAAGATGATGATGAAGTCATTATTCAAACGGTTTGAAATTTAGGATAAGATATGAAAAAAAAGAATGAGAGTGAAGATCATACCGTTTCTATGAATCCATCCCACTGACGATATCTAAAGTGCTAAAATACCAGCCAATCCTTGAGTTAACAAATTGCCAATTTTGATGCAGCTCTGGAGGAATATCACCACGCTCTAATTTCTAGATACATCTTGTCCGCCTCGGACATTGATGTTGCATCCTTATATTGCCTGCACAGTCGGACATGTTGGTTCTGAAACTCTTTGGTGATTAGCTTCTCTGCATGTTTGTGCATGCTTGTTGCCCAGTAAAACAAGCAAGTCCTTTCACGGTCCACCATTCGAACGGATGGATCCCTCGGCCTATATACAATACAAACTGTATTGAAGTTGGCTTGAGCACTATCACACATGAATCCCTTGAAGGTTGGATTAGACACCCCATTTTGTGCCATGATCTTATTCAAACAATGCCAAAAAATGATCTGACCTTTGGTGCCTTCAGTCTGCATGTCACAGATGGCAATTGTCATGACTTTGCAGTAAGTAGAGTCATAGATGTGACACATAATAGTTGTCCATAATTTCACCTTCTTCACATGATCAAACATGATAAAGTAGTTTTTAAGATTGCCATTTGGTTGTATCTATTGTACAAGATCAACACCACTTCCAGATCCATCCACAAGCATCTTGAGCAAATAGACCTTCTCTTGCCATTGTCCCAGGAATATTCTATAATGGATATAATCCATTTTGGCACGTCCCTTCATGTCTAGAATCCAATCAATCTCACCACCACTCTTGTTGTTGCTTCGAAAAGAAGATATCATATTCTGCACATTAGGCGAGCTAAGGAGTTGGAACTTATCCATGACATTCTCTAATGCATCACCATGAAGCATCTCCTTTGGTCCGGGTCCATTGTGAATAAAGAATGTATCAAGGAACTCCTTGCTTGCCGCCATGGTAATGGTAGAAGCTTTAGCGGTTGGAGTTCTTGCCACTTTGTGAGCGATCAATCCGGTAATTGCTTCAAGAGGCTCTCTACACTGGCCATCAGCAACTGCATGTGAATGAACACCTAAGTGGATCGTTGGGCACGACAAATTTGCAGTTCTTTGAACATAATAAATCCGCGAGTTACATAGACTGAGGCAAGTCGCAGATTGTCTACAAACTTTGCAAAGCACAATAGACTCTAGTGGAGGAATTTGGCCTATGTTAAAAGGATATTTGGTGGTCCCAATCCACTCAGTTTTGTTACTTTTTGAAGCTCGTGTGCAGTAGTCGCATCTCGGATTCTCACAAATCAAATGCCCAACACAATGTGACTTTCTGAACTTTAAACCTAGGTCATTATAGATGTTAGAAGTCATGGTGCGACTCCATGCATGACCATCATACCATTTATCCATGCCTTCCATGCCCCTAGACCCACATGTAGATCCACAACGTGGCGGTAGCTCAAAGAGAACGTCACCATCAAATCTAGCTAGGAGAAACTGGATGTTTTGATATTCAATGGCATCAAAATCAATTTGAGCAAGTTCATTCCGTGATCTGGGCATAGAAGACAATTTGCGTAGACATTGCAATACACTTAGGGAATCACAATGATTGGGAGGAAGAGGAGGACGAGGAGGACAAGAAAATCTGGACAATGCAGAACTACTAAAGGAGGATCGAAAGGCAGTAGGAACGGATGGATCCATAGTGGGTGGCTAAGCAACATTTGAATAGGAAGGTTGACAGACTTGAATTGGTGTCTTGCCTTCAGAATCACTAGATAACTCTATGACTAGTTCTAGAGACTCACGTTTGACATTGTTGACATTGAACATAATTGTATTCTTAGAACATCCACTAGCCGGAGATTCCACTCTAACTGGACGAACTAGTGGACGTTCAACATTGGAATTACCAAAAAGGGATGTCAGTATTTTAGTTGAAGTTGGCAAGAGCTCGAGTGAGAGACCGTAAATTCTAAAGTGCCTTGCAAAAAGAAGCCAGTAGAACCCTTCTTGATCACTACATCTTGATTGCAATATTGATTCTTTAACAACGCTGCAATCACCTTGGATTTCTTCTTCTATGACAATAGAAGAAGAAGTCAATTCCAAAGCAGATATGAAGGAGATGGGCAGGCACATGTATAGAACCTTGACTATCTAATGGTAAAACAAATGGGACCTCATGACCTCTTGCAACAATAGTAGCCATACTGAAGTATTACATAAGGTTGCAAGTAAGTAGCAACATTAGGAAGCAAACCATTAGGGGAGATTTGAGGCCTTTAGAAGACTGCGAGTTCCCCTGCATTTCCAGACTGCGGAAATGCAAGGGAAGCAATTGGCTGATATGGTCAGCACCTTGCTACGTCATTTTTAAAAAAAAAAAAAAAAAAAAAAAAAAAAATGCTCAAAATGATATTTGGGAAATTTTAATTTTTTTTTTTGAAAAAAAAAATCTGATAGCCCGTATCGGCTGTTCATAGAATTGGGACAGCCTTGGGAACGGGCCTGAAACGGTCTTCTAGAGGCCTCAAATGTCCTCTAATGAATGATCTTTACAAGTGCAAAGGGTGTGAATATAAAGAAGAATTAAAGCCTCCAAGGTTGTTTGAAACAAACGGACACATATCACGGATGCCGTATAATTTGAAATTGAATTGATGATTTCAATGCTTATTATTACGTATCATATCAAGATTTGCTCGAAAAGAAGGTATATTAACAATGTTTGAAATGAAGTTGGATAAGGTAGCGTACTACATAGTATCAATTAGTAAATCAAAGATAAAAAATGGATTATAATACTAAGGACATATCAATTTGTATCAGACAATGTTAGTAGTGTTAGAACTGGCACTAACAGGAGACAATAGATTATAATGCATTATATTGCATGATCCCTGACATGCTTGCAATTATAATTGTATATCTTTAGATAGGTAAAGGATTTTTTCTTTGATTATCATATGAATAACAGACATATTAAGCCGCCACTTAATAATAAAATTGAACTTCAATTTTGTAGAGAGGAGTTGTTGACGTTTCATAGAATATAAAAGGTTGGAGAGTGGAACAAAGTAGTATGTAGAAATGTGTGTTGCAAAGAGTGAGTGATGTAGTATGGAGGATTGGAGGATGTTGATATTGTAAGGCCCTACTAGTTTATTATTTCAGATGCAAGGATACTTGTTTTCTCCATTGTTAGCATTGTGCACTTTAGTTCAGGGTAAGAAGAAAAGGAGGAAAAAAAATAGTTTTTGTTATTCAAGTAGAAAGCAATTGTTAAGGGCTAGAATGATTAGATAGTTGCCTCAAATTAGTGCAGTTGATCTGTCTAGCACAACGAGGAATTTGACATATGAAGGTATTGTTTCACGAGAAGCAATTGAGGAGGATAATGTGGAAGTTGAATCCATTTCTTGCGAAGCTCAACCAGGTATTGCCTCAAGTTGTCGTGATTGGGATCAAGACATTAATGAAGAGGAGGAGGAAGAACAACAACAACAAACAACACCAACAGTGGAACTAGAGCAAGAGCTAGGAAGGACAAACACAATGGTAAAGAAATAATTATCCCAAATGATATTGAGTTTGAAATTTTGAATGTGTGAAATTTTTTCTTAGAGGCATATTTTGCAACTTTGCATTATTTTGTGCACGTCGGAAGCCCGATTCCAATCGTATATTGCACGTAAAACACGGACACATATTGAGTATTTTAGGGCCTAAAAATTAATTCAACATTTTAAAATCTTCCCTGAAATGTTCACTTCTTCAAAGATTTTAAGGCGAAATCCAGCCCTTTTATTTTCAGTAGTTTTTGCTGATTTTTGTAAATTCGCTCAAGTATCCAAAAATTCTAAAAAAAATTGGAGTAAATCTGAAGCATATAATCTATGGGTATAAAAGAATTTGGCTTGAAATCTTAAATATTGAAGAAGTTAATTAGAAGATTCCCTTGACCTATATCTACCAATCTCTTCCTTGTTTTTTTTTCTTGTTTTTGGAGACCGGTTTCACCCTAACTCTTGTGTTGTCTTTGAACGTGCCAAGGCAACACCAACGGAGGAGGGAGAAGAAGCTATCACCATAGAAGAGGCAGAGGTTGCAGTGGAATCCGCATGGCGAAATGGGCAAGGAAGAAATGACGAGACAAGTGCAAGGAGTGAAGGAAATCCAGGTATGCGGCTCTTTTTTTTTGCCTTCCTAGACCCTAGCCGTTAATGGCTGTGCTTTTTTGGGTTCCGATTTAGGGTAGCGTATGCTAAGATTTATTCTAATGCCACAATTTCTTTTGCCTTCCTTAGACTCCAGTCGTTAACGGCAGCCCTTTCTGAGAGTCAAACTTGCTTTCTCTACGCATTAGAAATTAGGTCGCACACTAAAATTTTTCACCATTTTGCACCCCTGCCCTTAGCGATAGCCCTTTTCAGGACATAGAATTTCTTCCACTATACATTAGAATTTGGATTCATTGCTGAAATTTTTCACCATCCTACATCCCTGTCATTAACAACAGCCCTTTTTGGGACATAGAATTTCTGCTTCTACATACTAGAATTTAGATCTTATGCTAAAATCTTTTGCCATCCTACACCCCCACCGTTAACGGCAGTCCTTTTTGATATAGAATTTCTTCCACTGTGCATTAGAATTTGGATTCATTGCTGAAATTTTTTGCCATCCTACACCCCCGCCGTTAACGGCAGCCCTTTTCGGGACATAGAATTTCTTCCACTACGCATTAGAATTTTATGTGGCCTTGGATGACAATGAGGGAAAGACAGTAAAGTCACAGATGATATTGTTAAATCATGGAGTGCCAATTGGGTGTGAGAAAATGCTGCATTTGAGAAACAATTGGAGAATGATGAAGATCTCAAAGTTTTTTTGGACAAGATGTTTATGGTGTGGATTGGCAACCACTGTTTGCAAGCATGGTTGCCTATTATCAATCGCAATCATGCAGACAACTTCATTTGGCATTATGCTGTTGAAAATATTATTTTGGAGGTCGATGGAGACATTGCAACTATGTTGACAGCATTATATGTAATAAATTGATAATCTCTTTTCTTTCTTTATCAAGTTTTGGTTCATTTCACTTTTCAATCACTAAAGCTTGTTTGGTTTGAAACATTGCAATTGTCACTATTCTACCATTTTTTTCTTGATGTTTACTTCTCAAATTTTAACACAATACATCTTGTTTGCCCAAGAGAAACCAAAAATCCCATGTTTCCATAAATCTTGTTCACAAGCTTCATCGCATTCAGAGTATTGCTTGCCAACCACTTTCATATTTTGAAAAACTTGTTTCCAAAGAGGATCTTGTTGCAGCTAAAGCAAAGCAAAAGTCAAAACAATGAATATGGTTCACTCTCACTCTTGAAACTCTAAATGGAGTCTTATACCAGGTAAATTTCTAAAGTTTTATTGGCCACTTCATACTTGTTTTCAATTTTCATGTCTTTCTTTTGTTTTTGTTGTTCATTTGAATTAATATCATATTGCTCTATAGTGCATATCATTTGTCATCATGTGTCATTTGTCTTATTCTTATACATCATTTATTTTATGCAACAAGAGTTGGGAGAGTTTGCTACGGTTGCTCAAAGGAAATTTTATGAGAAGTATCCCAATCCAGCAGATTGGATTCCAATTGCAGTTCAGGAATAAGTCACCAAAGCTGTTGACAAGGTCAAGATAGCTTCTCATTCTGAATTGAGGAAACAACTTCCTATTGCAGATCCTAAGCACACAATGGCCTTCTTGGAGCAAGTGAAGTTTCACTATGAAATTTATGATGAAAGTCCAGAGATGACTCAAGAGAAACTTTGGATGCTAGCAACTTCAGCAATAGACACTTCTATGAAGATCAAATGGCTAGAAAGGTAGAATAAGTCTCCTACTCTTTGTGAGGCTCTCAAATTCCCTAAGTCAAAATTCAGTGATATTGACTTCCCCGAGTGGCTTCACAAAGCTACATAGTGGGCTCAGGTGAGAACTTGTTTTCTTTTTATTGTTTTAATATTCTTCCTTTGAACCTTTTTGTTCAATCATAACATTCTTCTAATCTAAATTTTGTATGTCATAGTTGGCTATTGAGACAGAAAAGCTATTTGATGCTACAGTGGTTGATTTGAGGGTGTCTATTAACTATCTTCCAGATGGTATGGATCCTTTGCCCACAATCTTTGATTATGTGGAGTCAATGCACATACTATTGTGGGATACTGCGTTTTTTTGTGAACTTGATGTGAATAAGGGGATCCACAAGAACCATACACTACTAGGAAAAACATGTCCAAATCAACAACTATTTAACAAAAAAGTGTTGATTTTTTTTGTTAATTAGGACATGTTGACTTGGACAATGCTTAACCAAAAAGTGTTGATTTAGATGTCCATATTGACACTTTTTTGTTGTTCATCAACAAAAAAGTGTTCTTATTTTTGTTCTTATTTCAACAAAAAAGTGTTGGTTTTCAACTAAAAACTGTTAATGCAATTGTTGGGCACAACAACTTCACGGTGCTTGCAAATGGAGATTGCTTTGTGGATGGGTCCAAGCACAATTACTTCTGTAGTTTTATATGATCATGCTAATACCCTGTACTATTGAGTTCAATGTCATCAAACACCAAGTGCAAAAATGTCAAACTATTCGATCCGCAAATGTATTTGAAAATGGCAACTCCATTTTGGAAAGAAATGCATGCATACATTTGTAGATTTATTTGATATCATTTTATACACCATACATTTCATAGCAATCCCTAATATAGGCAATTCAGCTCCCTATACATATATACTATATTCTAATTGCTTTTATTAATCTCACATATATATAATCTACTTTTGTAATCTCCACTAAGTACCTGCGTGTCTTTAGGAGCTTGAAGTGCCGGCCATGTACATCTTGCAAACAAATGACATGCAATATGAGTCTTTAGTAAGTGCTTTGAAGTGCACTAAAGCAAATACCATATTGTTGACACAATTGAGGCACTGCTCCAACCGACAGTATTCATAGCTTTCCAAGAATTCTATCACAGCATATCACTCAATGTGGCATAACAGCTACATGTTCACAAAGTTCTCAAATAGATCATATTCAATGAGCAGATGCACCTAGAGATAAAAATTGTTAGCATCAAAAGCATTATATCAATTAACATCACAACAACAATCCAGTCCTACTGCCCCAAGAGTTCCAGCAAAACAAGCATGCTTCATACCAAAAAAAAGGATTTGAACTTTATATGTGTACAACACAGACAATAAGAAATTTTGATTTCCATCTTCATCATTTTAATTTCATTTTTTGTTCGACATAAGGATAATGTTTGAGAGGGAATGCTACATTTACCTTGACTTAAAGTTCTGCCATATCGTCTAAGCAGATTACATTAGATCCTTGAAGTAGATACCTGATATTACACTTGGGCCATAGTCGTCTTTGCCAAACGTGCCTCATGCAGTCTTCTAATGATTTAGCAAATGAAACTATTGTTTGCCGAAAGATAACTTCAATGCATTCTCCAACCAAAAGGCTTACTACTTCCAGGGCAAGCATCCATGAGGCACTGCATATAGACAAACAAGAGCTTCAGGTGAGATGCAAGCTTCTCCGTAACTTCCTGTTATTGATGCTAAAATGCTTCAGAACTGTCCATAGCGAGCTTTAGCTGATCCATGAAACTTTTCAGTAGTATTAGTACCATGTGAACTCATCCTCTCTGCAAATACAATAACCTACATTCCATTACAGCTTTTGAACCTTCAACCTTGTTGCCAATACATTTTTTACAGTGAGAATCACTAGACCAACGTTCCAAAGAATCACTGCCAACTCCATTGCTATTTATCACTGGAAATCCTATTTACAACATTGTGTCAAGGCCTGAGTGCTCTGACATGCAGATTATTGCCCATCATCCATAAGATGGTCTTTGAAAGATTCAAGTATTGCTTAGGATGGATGAAAAATTATTCGAATAGATATCAACCAAAGGCATAGTACAAAGACCTGTACATGTCAACAATTTACTCATAAATGGGGAGCAGGTGCACTGCGGAAGAAAACATCTTACTCCGCAATGATCTCTATTTAATAATGCATAATAGTGACTGCCATAGACATATTGCTTATTGTTGCACTCTCAGTGTACTCACCAAATTGAAAGAATCACTAGAAAGGATTGTACCTGACCAGGCATCACTACTTCAGCTTTGATGCCTCCAACCCCCTAACCAACAACAGCGAGATCGTCAATCATCATGGTATGAGAGTTTGTTCCCACAACATTGTCAAGGTATAGATAATCCCCCCTGTTAAAGACAATTCTACCAAGATACTTAAGATTCACCTGCAAACATTTCAAAAGAAGGTCGTTCAATACAAGTGTTGAAAGGAACTAATTTTGATTGCTCAAATAAAGAAAAAGACTAGAAAAAAGTGTCTAAAACTCACGCTACATGAGAAAAGTAATGCAATTTTTACCTGTTTCTCAAATGTATAAAAGTATCGACATGGCAAAATCATGCTGGTAGTTTGAAAACTATGAATTGTCACTCTTTGGACATGATTATTAGAACCCAACGTGATGGACAATACCAGACTTTGGAAATTGTAAGCATAATCTTGAAAGCAATCGATCCCCATTTCAACGCTTTTTGTTATGATTGAACTCCAATTCCATGTTCAAATGCAGTGGATTTGCAGAGCGGGCAACATCAACTTGCATCAAATGATCAATCACCAAGTTCATTGGCATCTGCACCTCATTAACTAGTGAGTTTCTTCGTTGGCACACTTAGGGTGTGATGCAAAAGAGTGATTGCAATAAGTTTTCTGAAAATACGTAATGCATGCCAAGGATGCTAAACAGGTGAACAAGCTAAGATTTTGATGCAATTGAGTTCTTCAATCTTTTTTCATAACCATAAATAAATGCATGTACCTCATTTTTAACACCTTTGAAGGGACCACTTTCAGTCCAGCACAGTACTTATGATTAGCAAAACGCAAATTCCGGAACAAATTTGGAAACCTAAGGATTACATGTACCTGAGGAATAATTTTGTTCAGGTCACAATTCAAACGTTTAATTGCATCCCGCATTGCTGCTTAGCTGCTAGATCAACAACACATGGTAACCTTGTAAACTCTTGATAATATATCACTCGCTGATGAATCATTATTGCACTTTGACAGAGATGTTATGATAATCAAGATATGTGTGCTCTCACTTCAGAGTAGAATGACTCAAATCGCAAGGTGTTGATATTTAAACAATTTTTCAAATGTTCATTAAAAATGATGGGCACTGAGAGCTCTCGTAAATATAAGACTCCAAACGCTAACGCAATAGAAAACCTCAACCATGACAATGAACACTGAACTTCCCAAATTTATCAGTACCCTGCTCAATCAAACAAAATTGACCAATAGATGATCAGCCAAAATATCTACAGACCTATAGAATCACCTTGGTAGGCTTAAACGACGTTTCCACTTGCTTCGGAGATGTTTCCTCCCAATCAACAAACTTGTCTACATCTTCCTTCAGGACCAGAAACTCGTTGCAATTGCGAATTGCAGACTCCAAGAAAATCCTTATCAAGTACGGCAAAGTATCTGTGTAGAGAAAGAGTAAAATAAGGGAAAGGTAAATGGTATGAAGCATCATTTCAAGAACCGCAGCAAAAAGTGAAGAGATGCACAACGTCAACCAAAAAGATGTTGAAGCATTGGAAAGAATATTGACAATTGTTTTTCCTGAAGTGGTGCAACAAACCCCACCTATACAACCTGGAACTTCAAAAACCACAACGCTTGTCACCTCTAAGCTACTTTCCAAGAAATCACATCCAGAGTGGATTATCAAGTACTGACCTATTCTTTTGTCTCCAAATTTCACGAGGCTATACTATTTGGCTTTTGAACCTGCCAAGTCGAACACAAGATTGTTGAAAGGATTCTTTCCTGCAAACACCAAACATTGCTATTAATGGCTGTGCAAATCACCATCATATTCCTTTTCAATGTTCACAATGAAGAAGAAGCAACAAACACACGTATTTTCCAACCAGAGAATGTTATACAAACGCGACACCACATTATTTTAGTAACTTAAAGGAAACGCTACACAAACACGACACCAACATCTTTCTTGGCTTGGCAACCACACTCTTAATCATACATGACCTTAGATGCCAGAACCTGAAAGAATTACCTGGCATGTCCTAAATCTCTACAAAATTTGTCATTCTCTAGCGTACTTTTTGTAGTGACAACACAAGTCACAACTACATCCAACCACCACAGAAAATCAGGAATGGCAAGAAAGGCAGAAACAAGATAAACACACAAGTTCTCGATTGAAATTGGCGTTTCACAACGTTCACAATGAAATAACATTCTGCATATTAGCAGTGAAAGGAAACCGCTCATTACACGATCTATACAGGAACTCGAAGCCCTATCAAAGGAACTACTTCACAACAATACAGGGTGTGATTCACAGCTCCCAATGCCAATTGTTCTAGATCGAAGGCGACCTCCAGCTCATTCGACCTTTCCCTTGAGCTTTGCCTGTAGAAGCAGTTGCCAGTAATACATTGAAAAATCTTCACATGAATTTATTACGCCTTCAATCAACTGCCTCGAGGCTAATTACAAGGCGTGTGAACTATGTCAACAATCTGTGTTAATCAACACATTGTAAAATTTGTGAATGTAAATTCTTTGAGTGTGAACAAGCTACTCTTCAACCAAAGGCACATCCATATGAAAATTCTAACCTAAGCGACCGATAATCTCCCAATAATGACGAATTCGCATCCCCTCAAAAATGACACGCCAGATTCATGGGATTTGTGAGCGCTTGAAGGCTTGGCTGAAGATGCTAGCACAAGAAGACGTTCACCTTTCTTCTTGCTTTGTGTTTGAAACCACTGAAATAAACCAAAAAGGTGGGAAAATCATCACATCCATCTGTATGCTAATAAAGCTCTACTGAATCCGCAAATAACATATTTGAGCCTATTCTACATAAAAAGTATCTAAGTCAAAGCAATACCATGCTTCAAATATTACACCCAATAAACTTAGGCATTCAACTGCCATTAAGTGCACAAATGACCTGGATAACTGAATTGAAGCACTTAGCCAATGCAGTCATAATTAAGAAACTTTAGAACACATAGTATGTCATGATGTACGCCATTACCTGCATGAGGTAGTCATTTTCACATTCCTCTCCAATTTCCCATTTAGTAGATGATCTTTTGGGCCTTTGGGTCGTAAAGGTGCATCTGCTCCAAGCTGTTAAAAAACCTCAACACATGTATGTTCCGCCTTGATACTCCATGAAACCCTCACAAAGTGGACACTTCTCCAAAGGTCCAAACATCATCCCATCCACATTGTCCAAAGATGAAGCAATAAGTCAAGAAGTGTCATATCACGATAACATCATGGATATACGCAAAAATCAATCAATTAAAGAGTAAGCTTGAAAATGAAGCCAACCAACAAAAATGCCATATACAATAAGAAGGAAAGATGTAAATTGAACTCCAAAAAAAAACGAGCTCTTGAATTCTTCCTCACTAGCGATAATAGTGATATAGTCAATTTGGTCCTTGCCCAATAAGAGTGATTGATTCTGAATAGGGACCAACGTGTAAAGGACAAATAACATAGTAAGAGACTAACCAGCGCTCCCGCAGATCATACTCAGAGCCGGCAGCATCTTGTCCATTGATTGACAACAGTTCCCACATCTGTGCTGTTGACACAAGCTCACATATTTTATCTTTGATTGCCCATAGGTCCTTAGACTGCTTCTCCAACTTCCTTTCTAGCTCAGTATCTTTTTGCTTGACAGTTGGTGTAGTCTCCTTCTCCTTTGGCATCTTCTTGATAACAACCTTCTCCTCAACAGCAACGGTTGCAATTACCTCGTTTTCTAAGGGAGAAAAACCCAGAGACCCAGGTGATTTACCTCACTCAAATCCAACTGATGGTCAACAAAGACACCATTACCACACTCCAGTAGAGACAGGCAGCACCACTTCCACAAGGCCCAGTCCATACGGCAAGAATAATAAATGTTCTTCTATTTCATGAAATTCTATACAATAGTGCCTAGGAGAAGAACACTACATTGCCACGTTGTCTTTTGTGAGCTACATTGTGAATCCTCACTTGATAATTAGTAGGAGGCAAAGGAGTGTTTTTGTAAATAAAAGACTTCAATAAGGTGACTGAATCGATTTGCAAGAACTTTTTTAATTACCATCTTTTTTCCTCTGACATTTGCTGGGCTTCTCATCAGCGGAATCATGTTCTATCTCTTTCTTCTTTCCACAACCTTCCTTTGGTTCTTTGGCCTCTGCTTTAACTGTCTCTTTCTGCTTTCCCCTTGTGTGCAGAATAGAGTAAGCAATTCGTCTGATAATCTTGACAAAGAACTCAATGAACAATAGTTGTTGCTAAACTAGTGCCACAGCTAGGCAAAAGTGCCCAAATGCAAGACTCTCCTTAAATCCTTCTAAGCTCAGGTCGTTCAGAAAGAAATGCAATGAAATCCTTTGACAATTGATCCTACTCAAGATTGTTCACTCACAAAACTCCAACAAAGCTACCTTTTTGAACGATTGCACCAATACCATCATGAAATTCCATCCATCCTTTCTGCGACCTCCAGATGCAAGAATTCTAATGATAACAACCAGAATGGCAGGCTAAAAACCAAGAGCCAGTAGACACAAAAGGCAATTAAAAAAATACCAAAGGCAGACAATTTGGTAAATTCTTGCACTGTTGTCTGATCCTTAGATGAAAGGATATCCCATGCAGGTAAATTTGCTACCGGACCAGTCCAATCTCCCAATTCAAGAAAACACATGGCATGACGCCATTGTGGCACTTTCCCTTTAAACCTCCCGCCCTCAGTAGTCTTCATGGTTGAAATACGTACCTAAGGGTCAGAAGTGCCGTAAAAGTAGTTAGCGCCAAAGCACTAATTTCCGAAGGTAGTTTGTCTAAAAACTGGAACTAAGTTAGAGGATAAAGGAATTCTAAATCCATTGGGAACTTGATCCCGTGCCCTACACATACCCTTGTTACCAATAGCAACTCATCTGCTCATACACTTAGTTGGCCTTCAAATACCAAGTTGGATGTCAATATGACTTGGATCAATATAGTTGACCACCGACCTGTGAATGGAGATGGGGTGTCTACTTGCACTCGTAATATCTTGATCTATAACCTCCCATTTTGAAATTGCATGAGAAATTCATTGATGAAAATTGATCTAAAAAGGCTTGACTTGAGTACGCAAAGTAATCTCTCCACAACTATATACATCTTTCAAGAATTACACTGTTAAATATGTAAAAAATGCCAAAATTGACGAATAAAATTTGAGATTCTAAAACTCTTGTGCAAGGAGACACCTTCAAGCAAACAAGGTTCAATCAACAAAGCACCAATACATACCTGATCCTTTTCGATCTTTTAATTGCAACTTTTGCAAGTTGAAAGAGAACTCTTTGCATTCTCAATTGCATATTCCCATGAACACCATCTTTCAATTGAGAATCAAATTCTCCTCTACATAGCCTAAACAACAATCTCTGAGCGCTGCAATCCTAATCATAGCGCTGGAACACATTATTGTCCTGGTTCAGATCTTTGTTTGTAAACCTCCTGCCCCCAAAAAATATAGAGAAATTGATACTAATTGAAGCCAAACCACGCCATAAGCAGAGTAAATCCTATCCATTAACACTAAAAAAAAAAACTTGACCCATTTGCACCAATCCATTCACTGCCAATACAAAATCTTTGACAATAAATTCACCAAAATCCTAAAAATCACAGAAATTCACATTTGTCGCACCAGATTTTTCTGAAGCTCCTCTTGCTGCTTCCGCAACTCCACAACAATTGACGACGATGTAATCTCAAAATCCCAGGAAAATTTAAAGCCGCAGCTAAAAGAAACAATTGAGACAATGTAATCACAAAATCTTAAGGAGGTTTAAAGCCATAGCTAAAAGAAACAGGCTTCGAGTTTGATCCCATGTTTGATACCCTGTGACAACCCTATTTGATACCCATGTGAGATTGATACCTTGGGAGATCAATAAAAATTAGTTCCAATAAAGTGAGTTTGGCAATAAATCTATAGTGTTTAAATCAACATAAATATGTCACATTCTTTCACCAACATTTACAAAGTTCACACCTATATGTTAATTTGGTTAATCTGGTACCCAAATCAACAAATAAGTGTTGATCTTTTGTTGATTTGGACGCCGTTTTCTAATAGTGATATAAGATTGAGAAACAATTGAACTTCAAACTAGTTATGCAAAGGGTGCTTTACAGATACTTCAAGTATGTCTTTTTTCCTGCTAAAGCCATTTTCAAATCTCCCACTTTCTTTGCAAATTACTTGGACTAAGAAATTGCATGTTCACAGAGGGGATCATGAAATTTTGGGATCCTTTGCATTGGAAAAAGTGTAGGTGGTATTTGGATTGTCCTCTCAAAAAACCTCCCACTTTTGACATTGCCTATTGAGATTCCATTGAACCTGCACTCAAAGATACAATTGTAGTTACAATAGTGTATAAGGATGCAACCAAAAAGACAAAGAAGACAAAGGCTAAGCCAAAGAAAGAAATGGTCCAGCTTGCTGATTCCAGTGAAGATGTGCCAGTTGAAGATAGTCTTCAGAACCTTGTTGTTACTGGACCTTCTTCTTCAAATGTTGAGGCTACCCTCCCACCTTCAAAGCGGCAAAAGACTATTTCTACTCCCGTGGTTTTGATACCCACCTCTTCTCCTATCTTTGAGCTTCTTCCCCAGCTTAAAGGTATGATGGGTACTTTGGCTCCTTTGACTTCCCCTCATACATCCTTGGATTTGATCTTAAATGATTCTTTTGTTAGAATTATCAAGGAAAAGAAGAAGAATGGTATATTTAACGCGCCATATGATGACATTGTGACTTTTTTTTATCAAAAGTGACTTCATTGTTATGAAATCTTACATGTTCTACAAAATCCATCCATTTTAATTCATAATGTTTTGTGCCTTTGACATCTTCAATCATGAATTAACATTCTATAAATTTGGCTTTGTAGGCTGGTGAAGGTAGGGAGTTTTTTTTTGGGGCAAAATTCAAAAGAGACTTGCTGTGGACCTCATCATTGTAGATTACCCAGATGATTTTCCAATTCTAGGGGCAAATCCTTCATCTCAAATTCCCCATTGGAATGCCAACTTTCCAAGTTTCCTCCACGTAATGATGGCATTTTGTCTCACCTATCTTCATGATGATGGAGCATTCCTTCTATTTTATCCTAATAGTTTGACAGTGAAGAGAGAAGTGGCAGGATCTTCAAGAACTACAAGTTGAAGGTCAAGGATGAGTGGACTATCATTAACTGCTACACTTGGTTAATCCTATGAACCCAACTAAAAATGCAAGTAGCAATTCCAAGCTTTCATTTTTGTCACTGGTTCATTTTTAATTGTATTTCTTTTGATTTTATGTGCACTTTCTAATTTAATTTGATTTTCATTTCTAGACTATGAAGTTCAAGGCTTTATTGTTGATTTGATCATTTACCTCCTCCATTACAAGGCAACCTCAAGAGCTTGTGATTACTAATGATCCCTCTATTTACAAAGTTGATTTAGCCACAAACGACGTCCCCTTCAACTCTATTACTATAGCAACTCAATTATGTAGAAAGGAAGATGGCAAGCCATGGAGGGGCGTAAAGGAAAAGTCTGAGGTTCTAATGAAGCTTTTCGTTCATGGCTTGAGTCCTATAGGTGGCATTGTGGCAGACATGACTACCTCTACAACTATTGTAATCTACAATATTGACTTATTTCTTTCTCTATTTTTTGTTTGACCTTTTTTTTTACTATTCTTCAATTTTGATGTTTCATAATAATTGTATTGTATTTCATTCAAGTTCTTCTATTAAAGCGGCTCATTCCTCTAATCGCCATATCCTTGCATTAAAAAGTGATGTCAAACTCTTTGATGAGGTACTAAAGCCTCTACAAACATCTATAATCATTTCTAAGAATGTTGATTCTACTACCACATGTGATGGTATGGACATTGGTGAGGACTCTCCAATTGAAGACGTCGCACTACTTGACTTATGTAAGTAAGTTCTACTTAAATTATTCCTTTTCAACAACTTCAATTATAAATTCTATATCTTGTATTTTAATTTATAATTACACTTTCTAATACATGATTATTGTTTGTGATTAGATGACTCCATCGCCAAGGCAAACCTTGCCTTTTTATCAGCATCCTGGATTTTTTAGAAGAACCTCTCTTAGTCCTCGTGGGCTCCCTGTTTATGCTGAAGATTTAGCATTAGCTTATGCAAATGATTCATCTGATTCGTCTGCGATTTTTCTATCACCTTGTAGATCTTATGATCCTAGAGTATGTTCTTATTTTGAACTCAGTGCATCTGAGTCAGACGATATCTAAGTTTATTTTCATGATTTGATATTTTATTCCTATTGTCATGTTTTTCAAATTGAATTTGCTTATACATGAGGTAGCAACATTGCAACAATCCCATTTGCTGCCATAAAACTTCACCTTGTGCCTAAATTGAACAATACATTATGAGCCTTGAATCACACTCCACCACTAAACTATATGAAATTCAAGGAAGTTGAATTAAACCTGGAATTTAATGAATCCACAACCAGTGAATTAATCATGTAATCTATTTTTTTTAAATGTCTTTTATTTAAAATAAAACTAACAAAAATAGTTCCAAAAAGAAGGGCATCTATAAGAACAATACACTAAAAACTATATTTAGTGTTAGCAACACTATTTACGAACCATGACACTAAATATCATTAAGCCTACTAAAGTAAGTAACATTAAATGTAATGTCTAACACTAAATATACTCTATAGAAAATCTAAAATCCAAAAAATGTTTACATTTAGTGTTAGAACATGTTAAAACATTTAGTGTTATACCAGCCTATCCCTTCCATCATTTTCCTTGTCTTCAATATTTTCCTTTGCAAATTCATTTTTTTTAACACTAAATGCAATCCAATACTAAATATAATTTTTAATGTAGTTGTTTAGGTCATTTGGGGTTAACACATTCATTTCGTATATAACATATAACAAGTATGTTTACTTTAAATATTACATGTTCAAAATATTTTTAGAATTTTTAAAGCATAGTTATAAAAATTAAATTAAATAAAATAGGTGGACCATTTTCATCCCTTAAATTTACATGAAGGCCCATAGATCAAGTTTTTGGTAGAAAATCACATAGTGGCATATTCATTTGTTGTTTATTCGGACTATAGATCCTTCCATATAATTCCACGGTCATAGATCTCCAACAAATTTACAAATCCTAAATTTAAAAAAAAAAATAGAGGCTCAGACGTTTATAGGCTCGCATACTAGCATCCCTGAGCAACTTCATTCGATGTCAATGTATTATTTGTCACACAAAAATGAAGTTGCTAAACCACATCATATTTCCCTCATTCACAAAAATAGGTCACTCTATCTTGCACAAACAAAACCCTTGTTGGAAACATGTTGTATACCTTAAATGCATTCTTATTTTACTATAGTTAATAAAGAAGTCATCCATTGGACGGCCAGTGTGGTCTACAACATCCTTTCAAGGTTGAATTACATTGCATAAAGCGGCATAATGAAAGCCAATAATATCTATTAGTTTTAATTATATTTTTTGAACAATAAATTGTAGTCTTCTCATGGCCTCAAAAAACATCTATTGGCATATACCTTAAAAATTCATACAAGAATTGACCTCCAATTATGAAATTGTTGTTCATTTGATGTTTTATTAATCATCTTTTGTGACTACAAAGTAGATTCACAATAGAACAATTCATCATTTGACAATAATGCAAGATCTAATCAACAAGATATGAGTTCAAGGTTTGAATCTTAGGACATTGCAAGACTCTTATCAATACTTTTATTTTGTAGTTTGAATCACAAGTTTAATCCCTAAAGGACCATTATTTTTTCGCGGGACAAAAGAGATTTCAGGTAGGTACCTACGGGTTGAATTTCTGTTCTAATTTTCTGAAACATTTTTGAAAATAGAAAAATTGATAAGCTTTGTGGGAATATAATTTTTTTTCAGCTGGTGCCAGGGAACAAAAGTTATGCCCAAATAAGCTCAAAATAGGGGAGAGGGGGGGTAGCAAAAAAATTTGCAAAAATTTGCATTTTTTTTCTTGAATTTTTTCTCCCCACAGATTATAAGTTGGTCTATCTTGAGAGCTTTGAACTCATTCTATTTGTATTTTTTATGAGAAGTTATGGACAATCTTATTTTTTGGGCACTTAAAGTCGTCTTCCTGAAAAAAATAACTTATAGGATTCATTTCTAAATGCAATTTTTAAAAAACATTCAAAAAAAAAAATCCCACATGGTTTAGTTGTTTTGCTAGAACAATCTCACTATTGGAATTAGTGAATTTAAATTCCATGCAAAAGATATAAATATTTGAGATTTTCCTTCTATTTTGTACCTACTTCTACTTAACAATTTTTTTAATGATGAAAATTAAGCTTTTTTGAATTTGTTTTTGCTAGACTCTCAACTCAATTCTTCACTATAAATATTTAAGGCTCAAAACTTTATAGTGCAAAAATTTAAAGTTAAAAATGTTCAAAGTCAAAAAATCTAGTTCCACAATGTGCTGAAGAGCTTGTTTTTTTCACTTTAAACGCAAATATCTTGCAATTTGTGCGGTCAAAAAATATGAAATTTTTTCCACATATTTTCATACTAGTTAGGTGTAAGATCCTATGGTTAGATGTGCAAAAAAACCAATTTCAATTTTTTTACTCTTTGCTATAGAAATGACATTTTTTTTTATTGCTTTTTTTCAGAAAAATGGCCTTGGACCTTTAGGGATAAAGTAGGGTCAGAGATTGTTCAATCCCTAAGTTCACTATTATACAAGTAAAAAAGATAACATTGTAGATTTATCTAGACAAATCTTCTCAAGATCTATGAAGCAATACATAACTAGCTACCAATTGCATTGCAATTGAATCCAAACTACACCTATTGTATTGAAATATATTATTGAGTTGTTTATTCATACAAACTATATCAATATCATGATCTAACAACTCAATCTCTCCAAGAAAATATTCTTTTCCTACTTTAAAAAGAATATGTACAACTTATCAATGACTATATTTCATTGATTTGCAAACTGTTTTATTATATATAACAAATCATTTTAAAACAATGAGGTCTAATCTACAATTTTCCAAAGAAATGATAATAATACTTTATCGTTGCGTTCTTGTTGAATACCAGTCTCAACAACCGCATGAAGAAAAGGAAAATGACTAGACCACAAATAATTCCCCCTACAAGTGCCGGATAAAGTGCGTAGGTCTTGTAATGCTGCGATGGCAATACCGCCACCAAGGCTGCAGTAAACGAAATCAACAGACCCAGCATCGATAGAAGCAGCACAACAATGGCCAATGACACGGTTCTTCGACTGCGTCGTAGCTCTTCCCTTAAGCCTTCTTGCGGCATCGGAAGCGAGGGCATGATGGCCAACATGATGGCTGCAATCCCAAGGTAGAATGATATACTACTGCTTGCCATGAAGAGTCGAACAGGCCGGCTTGCCATTTGGACCTGATCCACTGTCACCAAACTAATGGAGTCATCGGATCCATAGCCAAGAGGTGGATTTAATGGCCCCACGAAAGTAGCAGTTGCAACTAAAGTGGCAACAACAGCAACCGCATTTCCAGCATTGTTGAAGCTGTTTTTCGCTTCCAGTGTTTCTTTGGCCACCAGTTCAAACCACCAGATTCGAGCATCATCCGATCCCTCACCTCCAGGATCAGGCATAGGAGGAATATGGGTTACGGGTCTACTGCCATCATGAAAATCTCTGTGGTGTCTTTTAACCTCTTTCTTCCTTCTTTTGAATTTATCCCGAAGATCTTTTTTTATTTTGTTTTTGAACTGCTGGCCATCTTGTTTTGCATCCTCTTCATCTTCCCGAACGTCGTCGTCTTCGTCTTCATCTCCTGAATCCTCTTCATCGTCTCCCAAGCCTTTGGGAACTGAGCTAGAGGCTGCTTTGGGCCAAATGTCCACACCTGCTTGCAAAAGCAAATTGGCGCACGCTTGCTTGCCTCCATACCCAGGGATGGGCAGTCCAACTTTCTGACCTGGGCCTTTCTGTGCCCCGGTCAATTCGGCCTCCAACCAGCGTATGCTTGCAAAATCTGAAAAAGCTAGGAACCGATCAAATTTGTCATCAATAGCTTTCACATATGCTGGCTTGGTAGTATGGGAAGGCTGGTGGGGTTGAAATCCAGACACTGCAAAATGTAGACAGGAGTAGCCTCTGAAGTGTTGGTTGGTGTCAAAGTTTTGTAAACCGCCCGACTGGTTCAGAAGTATGGATTGGATGCTGAGAGGATCCCCAGCTGCAGCTGCTAAATGCAAACAATACCGGTCTTCAATTGGTCCGCGGTCCTGTTTCCAATACAATGAACAACGTCAGTGATTCAGGAACAAAAAAGAGTTGGACCATTTTCCCTGTCAAGAATACATGCATAAAAGTTATATACAAGTGGTAATATGCAAAACATCACTAAAATCACTCAAAACTGAGAATTATTCGTTGACTGTTAATATAGCATCTTCAAAATAATGGTAATATATTACTAAGAGGCCAATGGAAAAGTCTCTATAATGGTGAGGCTGCGATAGACCTGATGACGATCGCCATATTTGTTGTAGTGGCAAAATTTGAAGAACTTGGCACTATTCAGTCGTCCAGTTACTAGACTCTCAGATCTGTATATGAGACTCCTAGTATGAGAGCTTTAGGCACTTGAATGTCACAATTCCGACGCTCTAAAACATACCATTTCAACAATTATTGACCTTCCAGATAGGTTACTAGCATATATTTGGGATAAGAATCCATCAAAAACCCCTCTATGCTCGACTTTATATTCATTAAAATAGCGGATGCCAATAAAATTGGTGCAATTCAACCATCCGACTAATACCTCAGATCCACACCAATCCCAAGAATTGCAGCTTTGGACACTTGAAGGACGATTGTCCTACTAGTGACAATTTCTGAGCAGAAGGAGTCTGAACCATTTGGAATGTGGGCATACCTGTCCTCTGCACCCTTGCAGGATTCTCACCAACGCATAATGGCGACCCGTGACAGCAGCAAGCTCCAGAGGAGTCCACGTCAAGTACACCTGGTCCTTATACACCTGGATGCGCCTTCTCATTTTCAACTCCACGTCCGCAAGGTCGTGGGGATTTTCTCTGTGAGCCTCCAACACAAATCTGGCTGAAGGCCCATGCGAGTGCAGCACAGCCAAATGAAGCGCAGTGGCTCCTGATTCTCCCGGCCATTTCGCATTCAAATCAGTTCGCTCGTCCTTTGCAAGCACTTCCACCACTTCGCTTGTTTCTCGGTCCATTCCATTTGCAGTAGCTCGCAGCAACGGAGTCCGTCCAGCACCATCAAGCGCATTTACACATTCATCAGGCATATATTTCAAGAGCTTTACTATGCCCTTGAGCTCGTCGCCTTCGCCTTCCCAGTGCTCGACTGCGACATGCAAAGGAGTTCTTCCTTTCGCATCCCTCTGGTTGAACAGCTTTTGCAGCAGCTTTGGTTTCTCTTTGGACTTGTTAACCACGCTCTTTATAAATTTTTTGTTGCGGTAAGCTTTTTTGCAAGCAAAGTTGAAAACCAACCCCTTCCGCTGCTCCTCGAAGTTGTAGTCCACATCCCTTTTCATCTGATTCTGCAACAATTCGTAATTCGGCAGCTCATTCAATAAGTCATTAAACTCAACTTCAGGAAAAGAGTCTAGGTCAGTTGACTTCATGTCAGTGTGATGTGAAGCATCTGGTGAATCTGCAGAGTTCAGGACTCCTTGTATATCCTCCTTGTTTCCCACACTTTCAGAATCCAGGTAATTGCGTGCAGAGACCAGGATTCGTTTAACCTCCTGGTTTCCCACAATGTCTGAGAGCTGGAACGCGTCTGCCCTGCACTTGCCATCTTTTGCATCGAGAAGCATCTTTAAATTCTCCTGAAACGTTTCTCGGTTGCCGTTTGCCCCAGGGAGGCCAAGGAGTACCTGCTTCACTAATTTTACACAGCCTTGTATCACAGCCACATGCAACACACTGCGATCGTCAGGAGTTGTTTTCAGCCATAGGCGTGGGTGCTGGTCCAAAAGTGCCATCAGACGTTTACAGTCTCGTGAGTTCAGAGCAGCAGCCCATTGTTTCTCCTCTGTGATGGTTTGAGAAGCCGGGCTCAGTGAATTCGAAACTTCAGCCTCAAATCGCTCGGATCGAGCGCCATTGGATCTGTCAACTATCTCAGACATCCTGCTAGACTGAAAGAACCAAGGGTAAGTCTTGTGATTATAGTGGAAGATACAAAATCTTTAGGACCTAATCCCGTCACTTATACTCACCCCCGGTAACAACAACAACTCATCTATTCATACACTCACTTGGACTTCAAGTGGTGTAAGCATGACTTGGATAAATGTCTATGTGCACTCATCTTTGAATGGAAATGGGAATGTCTTTGTCACTCTTAGTGGGCTACAACCTCCTATTAGAAATTGCATATGAAACTCACACGTGTCTAATGATAAAAAAATTGGATATCAATAGATTTGACTCGCAAATTTAGAGAGCTCTGTACACATATACTACAGTTTTCGGTACTCATCTTCTTCAAATTTGATACTGTTTTCACCAAGCAAACTCAGAAGTGTAATCATCAAGTTCATCAAAATCGAAAAGATTCATGAAAGTGGAACTCTTTCTGTCGCCCATTTGAAACCTCAGATGTCTCCAGTGGAGTTTTGAGAGTACCTAATTTGTCACAATCTCGGCGTTTTGACAGATATGACAAAATTAGATTCACGATGTTGGAAAGGACATAATACAACAGAACTAGCAATAGGTGATTACCAGCTAATTCGGAAACAGTAAGACCGCAGTGACAGAGTACACTCTCTGCTGAATTTGGACCCTGCGCTGTCCCCGTCTTCAAGGCATAACACTGCTCGACCCCAGGATCAACACAATGCTCTGTCACAATGCCCTCCAATCACATTGGATAACTTCTGCAAACAGCAAGCAAACCCTTTGTGTCAGACACGCTTCCCAGAACAGTATAAATGTTGGCCATGAAACCAATCAATCAATCAATCAACCGACCCAGTATAAGTGCTAGAGTAATACACAGTAATCACCCTGCAAGCTGACATTGAGTACTGCTACGCAACCCTAATTCAAACCAGCTCCAGATTACTCAACATTCCACCACCTCAAATGTCAACATTACAGCCAGACCATTCGGCAGTGACAAGGAAATGCGAAACTACTGCCACAAGACCTAATACACAGACTCAAATTACCGAGAGTACAAAGTTAATAGAAAAGCTAATCGTACTACTCAATCATCTGATTCAAGCTCAAAGAATTTATTTCAGACTCGTTATTTTGGCGAACTTTAGTGCTCCAAAACATGCCGTTCAAGTTGCTGAAATTTCCGTACAAGGTTTACCAACTGAACCTCAAAGCTCTAAATCTAGAACAAGTTAGATATTGATCAGATATTTCAGAGATATTTCAGCCGCTCCAGTTCTCAAATGAGAGCCGTTTCTGAATGCATGCATCCATTTTGTGAAGTTGAGGTAACCGTGGGAACAAGATCAAACCCAATGCCCAAAATCTTCTCTCCTGGCTTAAACCGCACTGGCAACAACACGGATTTGCAGACGTGCTTGTTAGCTCATAATTCTAAGCTCAATTGACTCTCACCACTAAGGAGCGTACAACCTACCCAATCTCTCAATGGCAAGTTGACGCCGCCTTCCCAAAGTTTCTGCATTAAAGCGAAATCCTGATCACCAAGCACGATAGCAACCGTTCCTGCGTAATGTAACTAGGATCGGATCATCTGAAAGAGCAATTGTCGAAGACTCAAGACCCATATTTATGAGCAAGCACACTGTCCCTTTCCCGCAGGCGTGCAATCCGTGCATCACTGGAAAGGTGTAATCATAACATACTGTAGCCTTCATGTCAACAGCCTTCCGTCTGCACCCTGCAGTCCCTGCTCATCACATTGAGCCTCCACTTTGTCCACCCATGGGTCCCTTTCCCGCAGGCTAGCATCTTGCTCATCACATTGAGCCTCCACTTGTCCACCCATGAGTCCCTTTCCCGCAGGCGAGCATTTTTTATTTTTTTCACACAGAAGCGGTGACCATTGCAATAAGAAACACGAGCATCTTGCTCATCACATTGAGCCTCCGCCTCTCCATTCATGAGCAAGGCAAGGAATCCGTGCATCGATGAAAAGGTGGAATCATAACATACAGTACGTAGCCTGCATGTCAACAGCCTTTCCTTCATAACATACAGTATCCGTCATGCACCCTGCTCACGACCTCCACTTGTCCACGGACGAGTCCCTTTCCCGCAGGCGAGCATCTTGCTCAATACACAGTGAGCCTCCACCTCTCCATTCATGAGCAAGGGGGCAAGCATCTATCCCTTCACCGCAAGCATGCAATCCTTGCATCAATGAAAAGGTGGAACCATAACATACAGTAGCCTTCATGCTCACAGCTTTTCCTTCATGCACGCTGCTCATCACATTGAACCTCCGCCTATCCACTCATGAGCAAGACAAGTGATGATTTGATTCATAGGCCATTATCCCTTTCCCACTTGTAGGCGTACAATCCGTGCATTAGTGAAAAGGTGGAATCATGTCATACAATAGCCTTCATGTCTATAACCTTTCCTTCATGCAACCTGCTCATCACATTGAGCCTCCACCTGTCCACTTAGTTAGCGAAGAAGTTATTGTTGCGTGTGGAATATTACACACCATCTATTGTAGAGCCAAAGCAATGACAATGCTATCCGGTGCATTAGAAAAGAAGTGGAATCATAACATACAATAGCCTTCATGCTCACAACTTTTCCTTCATGCACCTTGCTCATCACATTGAGCTTCCGCCTATCCACTCATGAGCAAGCTAGGCAAGTGATTACTTGATTCCTTGGCCACTATCCCTTTCCCACTTGTAGGCGCACAATCCGTGCATTAGTGAAAAGGTGGAATCATATCATACAATAGCCTTCATGCCTATAAACTTTCCTTCATGCAACCTGATCATCACATTGAGCCTCCACCTGTCTACTTAGTTGATGAAGAAGTTATTGTTGCGTGTGGAATATTACACACCATCTATTGTAGAGCCAAAGCAATGACAACGCTATTCCTTTCCTGCAAGTGTACAATCCGTGCATTAGAAAAGAAGTGGAATCATAACATACAATAGCATTCATGCCTATAACCACTACTAGAAAAACCATGTCCAAATCAACAACTACTTAACCAAACTGTTTTGATTTTTTTGTTAATTAGGCCGTATTGATTTGGACATTGTTTAACCAAAAATTGTTTGATTTGGATGTCCAAATTGTCACTTTTTTGTTATTCATCAACAAAAAAATGTTCATTTTGTTGTCACATTCAACAAGAAAGTGTTGGTTTTCAACAAAAAAGTGTTGAGGCAGTTGTTGTGCACAACAAATTCATGGTGCTCACAAATGGGGAGTGGTCTACGCTTGGGTCCATGCACCATTATTTTTGTAGCTTTGATTGATCATGCTAACACTCTATACTGACATTGAATGCAATGCCATCATTCTGTGATCAGATGCAAGCCGTTACTAGCATTCAATATCTTCAAACACCAAGTGGAGAAATGGCAATTCCATATTTGACAAAAGTGTTTGCATAAATATGCAGATTTATTTGACGCCATGTTACACACCACACATTTGAAAGCAATGAATAAATTTGTTATAGCCACGGTTATAGCAAGACTTGTTTCCAAAGCTCTGCCCCAAGTTAACCCCTAAAATACCAAGGCAATCTCTGGTTCCAAAACCATTGAAAATTGCTAATTCTGTTGCGATCACTCCCTAAACCAAATTTTTTTTTTTTAGAATCTAGCCGTAGGATCTTGTATTTCACTTGTCTTAGATTATGTAGTAAAAATTTCATGAAGTTTGACCGTATGGATTGGAAGATATTAGCATTTGAAGTTGGAAAAAGAAGTTTTTTTGAAGTGTGGCCTACAATTTCAGATGACTTTGACGGCCATTTGTGGATTTTTTTGCACTACACACCATTAAGTTAAAAAATTTTGTGTTGAACATTTGAGTTGAAAGTTGGGAAAAAAAATTTCAGAATATCAAAACATGATTTTCACATATAAAAATACTATTAAGTAGAAGTAGGTCCAAAATTGAACAAGATGCTAAATCGTTAATAGCCCTTAGGTGGAATTAAAACACCATAATCCCAACGGTGGAATTGTTCTTACAAACAAGCTTAACCTTGTCAAAAAAAAAAAATTGAAAAAATTTGAAAATTGCATTCAAAAATGAATTCTATATGTTAATTTTTTTGAAGATGCTTAGATTGCCCAAAAAAAAAGATTGCCCATAACTTTCTCATTCTGAGTCCAAATAGAATGAATCAAAGCTTCAAACGTAGACAAAAATATGATCTTTGAGAAAAAAAAAATGAAAAAAAAAAATACAATTTTTTAAAGGTTTTTCTTTTGCTCGACGAATTGCTTTTTTGACTTCGGTAGCATAACTTTTGCTCCTGGGCACTAATTGAAAAAAAAATTATATTTTTAGAAAGCTAATGTGATTCCCTATCTTCAAAAAAGGTTCAAAAAATTAGGTCAAAATTTCAGGTCGTACGAGCCTACCCGAAATGCCAAGTGTCCCCCAAGGGGACTTTGGTTCTTGGGGTTAATCCCTAAGTGCCTAAGCCTTTCCAAGTGTGTTTTTCCTTTGAAAAAGAGCATAAACTTGTAGTGTTAACCAATGAAGCAAATTGTTTTTTTTCCAAAATGTAACCGTATAGATGTTTGGAGAGCTTGCTTATTAGTGTGCTTACCAATTTTGAGTGTAAAATTGCATAGGAGTTGTGAGATTATAACAAGAGAAATTTAAATATCCTATTTTTAGTATGTTGCCCCTCCCTACAATGTTTGAGAAATTTGCAGATAAGAGTTTTGGGGGGTTGGATGTGACATGAACAATTTGGAATTGCGTTAGCACACTAATATGCACTCCTAAAAAACTTAAGTTCAAATGAAGAGTTATCAAACTCATTACACAATCTACCTTGTAGTTGTTGAAATGCAATTTTATTTGATAGGTAGAAATTGTAAATAACTCCAAATCAAAACTTGCATGTTTAAATTTTCAATTGTGAAAATTATGAAAACAATTTACTCTTTCCAATGGGACAATTTTCAAAGCAAATAAATAAATGCAACTTTTCAAATCTCAAATCAAGTGAAATTGGCAAGCTTTCATCAAAGCCGGGAAATCAAGTAAAATTTGCAAGCTTTACTCTTCCATTAATGATACATGTATGCCTTTGAGGACCTCTCAAAAATCAAATATTTACCCTTTTTAGTGAAAAATAAAAGTTTCTAACAATTAACCTTCAATATTGCCCGTAAAAAAAATTTAACAGGTTAAAGAAATTTAATTGCCCATACCCAAATGAGCCTGAAATTTTGGAGCGACCATATTTGGTCGCTCAGGCAGTTAGTGGTTAAGGAGATCCAAGAGATGAAATAAAATGGTGAATAGCAAATCGGTGCTAGGTTGCTCATTTTAGGCGGGCTTGATGACAGCAGGTCTAACAATTTGAGCATGAATCCACTTACCTCCAGTGTTATGAACTAAAAGAATTCGCCAACGACGGAGTGCTGCTAGATGGGCACCCAAATAGGTCTTGCCGCTGGCTTGGTAAAATGGAGAACCACTTCTCGAGTGACGAGCCTCGTGTGATAAAAGCCCCTCGGTTATCACTATCTGTTTTGAAAGGGCTCTTCAACGCTTCGAGTTCAGCCATGATCAACTTACGAACGGGAGCTTTGACATCTGCTTTCGAATGTTTCCCCCACCCTGTAATGATTATTACTTCAGCAGGAAATCCATCGTTCCGTTGGAGTCGATCTCTTAAAGTGCTCAGCCACAGGGGAACGACGATTGAAGCAGTACCCACAGACATATTGTGCAAGTCCAGTTGCCAGACATCTGATGAAAACGTGACACACTCAGATGGAAGCCCCCGAGACAGAAGATGTTGAACGATATCGAGCTCCTCTGGTGAAGCCATTTGGACCTGGAGACTGACAAACAAAATCTAGATTTAGAGGCAAAGAATGATCACAAATCGTAGCCCTAGCAACCACAACACGTGACTCGGAACACACGATTCCAAAAGAATAACAAATAACACAATAAAGAACAAAGCTGAGATTCAGTTCACGTCAAAATCTGATATGCACAAGACTGCGAAGCTGCTAACATTTGAAGACCATTTGCCTTGTCGCCCATGAACAGGAATTAGAGAAAAGTGCACCTGCTACGAAGACTTTGGGGACTGGCCAGCGCACCACTATCCACAGCAGCAAGCGTCCGACATGCTTTTGTAAGGGCGTTCCAAGAGACCAAAGACGGTCTAACGCCGGCCTCATCCATTTCCAGAAAGATTTCCATCATTCTGTCTAGCCTTCCAGCATAACAACAAGCGGAGATCATTATGTTGAACCCTGCAGTGTCGAGCTTCATGCCTTTCTTTCGCAAATCATCAGCTACCCTCTCCATATCGGTCAACATACCAAGCTTCCCAAATCCAAGGAGAAGTACCTTGTAGTCATCCACGGATGGTGGACATCCCTTTGAATTTAACTCCATCAAGATTCTCTCAGCCTCTACAGGTTTCTCTGCGGCAGAATACGCACGCACCAAAGCCCGGTAACCGAGAGTACGAGACTTCGCCAATGGCAAGTCGCACAGTCTATGGAAAGCTTCGTGTGCCTGGTCCACAAGACCTTGGCTAATGTAGCTCTCGATTAGAGCACACTCCAGCTTCGCCTTCTGTTTAGGAGCTAAAATTTCTTGCGGTTCCAGAATATGTGATGAAGCAGCTAACGTTTGCTTATTGTTCGCCACCATTGCAACAATGCGAGCGTGAATATTCGCATCCCATTTGTATCTAGCTCCTTTTCTGACAGCTTCATACATCTGCAACACGCCAAGAATGCTCCGGTAAAAATTGAGTGAAAGGGAAAGGATGCAATGATACCTGATACCTGGTACCTGGATATGGTAGGAATCTATGAATATTGCATGCCAAAAGTTCGCATTGAAATTGAAAATTTCTTGATTGTACAAGATCTACCAATTTGAACTATAACAATACACAAACGGTTATTGGTTTTAGGTTTTAGGGTATTAGGGTTTTAGGATATTAGGGTATTAGGGTTTTGTTTTCTCACCGGAAGCACAAGTTCACATTGACCTCGTTGCACAAGCTCTTCCAACACCTCCATTTGCGCGACTCGCGACAGACCTCGTGACCTCCGAAGCAGCAACTTGGCGCTAGCACTGGTCCCGCTAGCAGACCCGAGCTCCTGGAGCACCCGCGTGGCGCTCTTGCTCGCACACCTTACAAGAGAATTACAAGCAGGACGCTCGCAAAACCTATTCCCGCTGAATTGCAACCTCAACGAAAGACCGAGAAAAGGATTGGAATCCCATCCCATCGCCATTCGCGTCCACTGCCAAGCACCTTCCGAAGCAGAGCATAGCTTGGGTTGTGCAAGTGGCGACCGATGGAAGGCAAATCGAGGCGTTGCCATAACCTAATCTCCTGCCAAGTCAAACACTGCTCACACGCTAAGCTCCAAGGCAACTGAACATCGCCCCTCCGCGACACATTCTGTACAAGAAGCGAAATCAATTTTTTAATACCATTCGGGTCACTTGGAGAATTCCGATGATTGAGACTTCAATTGTACTCCTGCGCGTAATTCTATACTGACTTCTGATTGATAACGTTCCGGAAGCAGAATCTTCCGTTTAATTCAAACTTTCACTTGCGTTTTTGATTGCCTCAGTCTGCGTTTTTCGATTCTGTTCTCAGCGACTCTGTTCTTAAGCTGAACGTACACATTCAATGATTGAAAAGCGTTCAAAAGGATATCTAAACTAGAAACCGGAGAACGAAAAAGAACAGATTTACTCCGATTTTACCAGGAATTGCACAAGGCTCCTGCAAATTAATTTGCTTCTGTAAATCTGCAAATTAATTTTCACAGTCAAACTTTGGCTCCTGCAAATTAATTTGCTTCTGCAAATCTGCAAATTAATTTTCACAATCAAACTTTGGCTCCTGCCTTTTCACTGGTAATCTAGCCTGTTGTTCAACAAGAGTTGTGCACTAAACCTTTGTTTGATGGAACTATTGTTAGCATTCTCATTACGTTTCTGGCGTTTCTAAAAGGCCGCAGTCTATCATCATTGAGATAAGTGCCCAGAAAAGACTGAAGGTATGTCTGCACTAAGGGTAGTCACGGCTTGTTCCCATTTGAGGTGAACAATGGAGATTGAAGCAAGTGGCAACATGGGTTGGACTCCTTTTGTTGGAATATTCTTAGCGTGACATTGATTGTTCACCCTCAACATCCACCTCCGGAGGTGAAGGTTGGGAGTGTGCAAAGCGATGAACTATGGAGATTGAAGTTGTGGCGGCGTAGGGTTGGCCTCCAAATACCTCCGTCCATCTCCATTATCCATTTTCAATGGTCGATCATTTGAGGGTGGTCACATCTTGTTCACCTAGGTTGGCTCCTTGTTGGCTCCTATTTTTCCTCCTCAAATCTCAATCTCCATTCTCCACGGTGCTGCCAAACAAGCTGTGACTACCCCTTCTGTGTGTTGAAAGGTGGATACCCGCAAAACCTTCAATTTTTGCTGCTGTGTCAGTTATTATTATTAGACTGGTCTATTTTTCATACTTTCGTATTGGCAGAGAAAAGGAGGTTTCAACGCACCAAAGAACACAACATTTGCATACCGTATGTAAAAGTTAGAAAGGGTCAAAGTATCTTTTGGTAGATATACACATAGTAATGATGGTGGTTTTAGGTAGGAAGCGATTTTTGAGTGTATCTACCTTAAGTCATCTTGTTTGTGCAATGCAAAAATTCAATTGTGGCCATTTGAAGTATACACTAATACACAAGTTAAATCAAACAATGCAAGTGTCTAAATTATAGTGGAAGATTTATTCCTTTCTACTAATTGAATGAATTATGATGAATGTGATCGAATTCCAAAGAGTGAATCTTTAGATGAGATTTGTATGAAAGTAGATTAAAATGGGTGTTAATGAAAATAATCTAGACCACACTACATTGATATCATTTAAGAATTGTGAACTACCTTATTACTATACCTACAGTGAATCACAAAAGTAGTTGACACCCCATATAAATCAATCTCTTAAATTGAAAAATTAGAATTATGAAGTGAAATTTGGACATGCTCTTATACAAAAGGGATGCTACATTCTTATTCAATTTTACTTAAAACGGACTATATTTAGACCTATTTTTGTTTTGATAAATTTTGCTTGAAAAAAAAACTTTTTGTGAGAAGCCGAAATGTCTAATTCCTTTCCACGGGAAGAATGTACATCTTGAATAGAATCACATGTTACAAGTTTCATGAATTGTGGATTTCTCATGAATAACTTATACAAGATTAAAATTTGACCCTAAAATTTTGGTTTTTTTATATTTTATTCTATAAATCACAAAAACATAGTCCATTTTAATTGAAATTGAACAAGAAGGTAGCATCCCTTTTGTATAAGAGCATGTCCAAATTTCACTTCATATATAATTCTAATTTCTCAATTTAAGAGAATGATTTATATGGGGTGTCAGCTACTTTTGTGAGTCACCATAGCTAGATGCTTCATGCTAGATCACAAATAAATTGTATATAGGTAGGATATCTTGCCCTCAAAATATAACTTCTCTTTTCCTACAAAAAAAAATATGCTGACGTGGCATGCCACATCATCCTTGCTGGATGCCACATCACTTTTCCCGCCGCCACGTCACGTGCTACTTCAGATGCCACGTCATGGCCACAAATGGATGAAAAATTTCCTACGTGGCTGCCCGTGTCCGCGTGGCGCTTAGGTGGCAACCACATGGCGGCCTTTGAGGACATCATTGACCCATGTTTTTTAGACGTCTAGTGACTCCAGTCTCCTAGCATGTTGATGTCCAACATTAAATCTAATGTCAAACCCAAGTCTTAAACAACGCAAAATTTTGGACATCCACATAAACATTTCAAGACACCAATCACGACATCAACACACAGAATCCAAGGATAAAAAAAAATACGGATTTTTTATAGTGTTGTATGCCCTAGTCCTAACTTCATAGAATCCTTTATAGACAATATAACTAACAACATTCCAATAGCCTACTATGTTGAATTTAGAAAATTGAAAACAAATATCAAGTTTGTTTCCATCGCACCTATAGTAGCATTGATCACTTTTGGGTTTCAAACTATAGTTCCAAATACAAGATTTTAATGACAATTAGAAAACTCAATAAGAACAAAAGCATGAGTATATAGTTGTACATATATAACTTTCAATCATATTTGTAAACTCAAACAATCACATTCCATCATTAAAGATATCACCCTATTAACTTTGTAAATGATAATGAACTTCTATACAATTTTTGCCAAGTTTGGATAGCTTTCCATGTAGTAAAAAATTTAAGATTATTTTTAGAAACTTTTTGTCAAGTTGAGGGGTTACATTGGGTATATGAAAATGAAAAAAAATCAATTGCTACTCAAAAATAAAGTTATGCTATTCAATAATATTGAGGCAGCTTGGGTATCAATGCCCAAAAGGTTGATCTTAATAAACTCACAGGCAAAGTCTATGGCCTATCCCATGGCATGAGGGCTTATCTATTATCCATTATCCCGATAAATAGTTGTTAGGTGGAAACACTACCCATCTAGGTGCATCAACACCTTGCCATTATAGATTGCACCTACTATGCTCCTTGCCATGAAAGGCATTGCATTTTCTAGTGTAAATTAGTATCCTTTCTGGTTAATAATGAAACAACTCATATCACATGCAATTCATAAAGAATTTTTTTTTAAATCTTTACAAGTTTATATTATAGTTTCTAATATCATCAATGGTTCATGTAATTTCTTATCTCATTCTAAAATTAAAAAAATCAACATTTAATGTTTGCAAATTCATTTATATGTATTACTAGGCATTATTTCTAAACAAATTCTATATTTTAAGTAGAACTACTAATGAAAAATTGATTTATCAATTTACCATACATTTATCAATTTACCATAAATTTACCAACTCGTATTAATTAAAATTTGGTTTCCAATAGAAATCTAATGCCTTCCAAGCTCCAATATCAATGAGTAAATTTCCATTGACAAGGTCTCTTGACCAAAATAGGGACCCAAACCTTTCAATTGTACAACATGGGTAGCCTAGAGAGCAACCAAGCCTTAGTTCAATTTTTATAAATAGTGAAAGACTAGTGAGATATTACCATCTAATGTCTATTTTTGGCAACTTGAGGCCATGTTTTTTCAACTGCCAATTGATGGCAATGGTATAAAAAGATTGTGTTCAAGCCTACCATACTAAAACTATACATTAAATGAAGTCAATTTTTTCCACTTCTATTTTATATTGCTCCATAATAAAACAATCTACTCTAATGCTTTTAAAAACAATCATTTTTGAATGTTTGGTAAACTTATTGACTTTTTGGTGTTTATTCTTTGCGCATGGATTATGGTAATGCAAAGTGTACAAGTCTTTCACCAAAGAGATTAAAGCTTCCAAATTTGTGATTCTATACAAATGTAGGATAAAGATCCAATAGTTGCATTTCTAATTTCTTACATGTTTTTCTGTCCAAGAATCTTGACCTAAAAGTGAACTCTATCAATTGAGGACTAAAATGCAAACAATTCTTGGAAACTAAACATTGAAAGATGGTAGAAAATCCTTAGCTTGGAAATAATTAAAATGTCACCTTTTTGGTCTTTAGTTTGTTCTTTCTTTTAATGCTTTTCTTGATTGCATTTGAGTTCTTTTTCAACTTGTATTATTTTGGAATGACAATAATTAAATCCTGTTGCTACAATGTAATATGTCAAAGTTGTCTAAGATTTTCTTATTGTCTTTGAAGATGTCAACATAGACATCTATACGTTTTCTGAAACTTCAACCTAGACGCCCAGACGTTGTCATAGACATATTTTGAAACATCACTTTAGATGTCCAAATTTCTTGTGACATCAATGTAAACATCTACTTTTCATCATGAATACCTTTGGCAATGTTTGATATGATTTAGGAGACCAAAATGATGTCACATTAGATGTTTTTGGAATGGAATGGACTACTTGGCATGATGTTAATATGGACAATCTCACATGTCTCATATGATGTCCACATGCATGTCATAATGTCCAATATAACATGCTATACTCAATACATCATATATTATACATCATACGTAATATACCATATATTATACATCATATACCATACACAATATGCCATACAAAATACATCATAATTGATAATTATATCACATGGCTTCAAAAACCACTTGATGTGAGTTTATGGAAGGTAGAGGACGAGCTCTTTATACAAGTGGAGTGGTAAAGGGGAAGACAAACTATATGGGACATTAAAACATTGGATTTTAATTTTGATGGAGCAGCACACAGACGTCTAGCAAGATGTTTTTTACATGTTTCAAGAGCTGCTCTGATGACGTCTCCATAGATGTTATACAGATTGTGACTATGTTTCTTAAAACATTCAGAAGTCTACAAGAATGTCCAAGAAAACATTTCAACATTTTATAAGATGTCTCTAGACAGTGACATTTCTACGTCTATTTAGACATCTCCAATACAAGTGTAGAAAATGCAAAAATAGGCTCTTTATACAAGTAGAGTGGTAGAGGGGAAGACAAACTATATGGGACATTAAAAACACTGGATTTAAATTTTGATGGAGCAGCACATAGACCTCTAGCAAGATGTTTTTTGCATGTCTCAAAGGCCGCACTGATGACATCTCTGTAGACGTTATACCAATTATGACTATATTTCCTGAAATATCTAGAAGTCTACAAAAATGTCCAAAAAAACATCTCAACATTTTATAAGATGTCTCTAGTGACATCTCTATGTCTACTTAGACATCTCCAAAATAAGTGTAGAAAACGCAAAGAGACAGCCTCGCTATGCTGACGTGGCATGCCACATCTACATAAATTTATACCATGTCAATTAATTTACATATGGCATGCCATGTCATATGCCATATCATCTTATTTTCTCCCAAAGCTATCCAAAGGCTGCCCAATTCCTTTCTTTTAATCTCAATCAGACTTTTATCCAAAAATAAAATAATTTCCACAGATTTATCTTCCATGAAATTTTTTCTTTAAAGCTGACATAGCAGTCTATGTTTTTGTAGACAACTCGTCGAACATCAATGAGTCCTTAAAAATGTCATCAAAAAGCCCGATGTTGATGGTAACACCAGCTTGTTTTCATTCAAATTTGCCGCAGTCATCTAGAACATCCTCAGAAATCTTCTAAAATCGCAATCCTTCTCTTTAACATCTTGATGTCTCCGTGGACATAGTATGTTCGGCCTTGGACATCGCATGTTTTTGCTCTGACATAAAAAAAAACAAGGGTTTCTCATAGTGCAAAAAACAAGCAACAATTAGTATTATTTATTTGTTGTAAATTTATACAGATGAAAAAATAGAGGGATCAATGTAAAGTGAAATTCTTTTGATAAAAAAAATATGCCTCAATAAATAAATGATTCTCTCCGTAAATAAAAGCCTTTATTGTCAAGTATTCAAAACATTGGAAGTCGCATAAGTGCTAAATATATTCCTTGGCATTGTGAGCTCTACTAAGTGTTCAACAGATGATAAAGAGTCTTTCTAATATGTAAGACAAAGTGTAGATGTTTATCTTTTGAATAGGAGATAGAGGTCTTTCCCAACAATTGAACCTCCAATGATTGCTCTTGTGTATCTTTAAACAAATTATCTATATGGAGACTAGCTTGGCATTCCTAGGTTAATTCTTAAAGGACAATGAGGCCAAAAAAGGGCCAATGGATGACTTGGCTCTTCAATGTAGAAATGAAAAATGCATCTATTGGTCATTTGGTCCAATAATTGGAGCACTTAAGTGACCACCGAGGCCACGTCCCGATCTTTTAACTCCTAAGTGCTCTGACATCTAATTTATGGTTGATGAACAAATTGATATTATAGTGCTTTTTTTCACTTTTATTTGGATGAAAGTCATTCTAATTTGTGTAGACACTTTATGAAGTTGTCCAATCTAAAGATTGGACTTGGTGTTGCTAGAGTGCATATTTTTCTAAAATTGAAAATATAGAAGTATGTTAAGTGATTGACCAAGCCAAAATTGAATTGCCTCTAATTCATATTTGCATTTGCAAAATGGAGGTCATAGATTTAAAGAACAATAAAAATCTCAAAAATCACCATTTCAAGAGAAATTCATTTCACATCCATGTCAAACTTTGGTACTCAAAAATTGATAACATTTTATTTGTAATCAAGTTTTGAAAGAATTAAAAATTTTACTTTCAAAATATAAAAAGGAAATATTGGTGATAGTTTTAGTGAATCTAAACATACAAATGGTTTAAGGTTAAAATTTGAATAACATCCACATTTATGGCCCCTTTTGTGGTCCCTATTTATTTTTACTTACATCTTGAATATTGCTATTTGTGAAATTAATTCAAAGGTAGACACTAAAATTTCCTTGAGAATAGAAGCTCGGCTAAATCAGCATTCTCTATGCATTCTATTCTAGAATTTTGACTCCCACGAGGACCCCTCATCAACTTTCTTCTATGCTCATCACCATTTGAGGTTACAAAAATTTGTGCAGAACATAGAAATCATTTGAATTAAGAAATATTCCTCTCAAATTCAACTTACTCAGCTGGAGTCGCAGTAGTATGAGTGATCCGTGGTTTTCAATCTCCCTTAGGTGGAACAACAGTAAATAGAAGCTCGCGATCATGAGGGTTTTTGCTTTTGCCGTGTTGGCAAATGATCCCCACCGCACGCCTCTCTTGCATCCACCGCAACGAAGACTCTAGATATTGAGTCAAACATTTAAAAATAAAAAATAAAAAAAATTGTAAGCCAACACTCTTAAACTCGACACTTAATGCTCTTCAAGATGCTTACCTTGGTTGTCGTTCTCTTTCAATTTCTTGTTCCTCGTATTCTTGTGTGTGAAGTTTTTGGGCTCCTTCATCTTTAAAAACTGCTGTACATCAGTGTTGTATGCACATTTAGAATGTGGATTGTGAGTGAAATTTTACCGTGAGACAAAAACCATCTACAAAGTTGGGCCAAGGGGAAGTGTATAGGACCCTAATCTATACGCCTCCAAGCAATGGACTTCTATAGCCAAAATCACTATTAAATTATCAAATAGGGCACCCAAAATGGGCTAAGTTGGGCCCTAAAAGGAAATTCCAACACATGACACCATCACATGAATACCACAATTTTCTATACATTGAATCCAATGCATTCACAATTTATCCTAAGTCACAAAGTTTAACATTAAAACCTAATTTTCCTTCAAAATCTCCAATAGGGCACCAACATGGGCCCTAAATGAGATCTAACCTAAAATTCTAGCACATCAAAATCCACCCAAAAACATCTAAGTCTAATCATACATTGACGTTGTTATACTCTTTTTAAGGTTCCTAGATCAATACTAACCTTCATCCCCTACTTTTAGGCAATTAATTGTTTACTTCTATTTCCTCATTCACACATCCCAGCCCTAATTTTATCCCAATTAGGGCAACCCTTCCGCACTTGCTCTAAAACCCTAAAAATCAAACTCAAAGTTTCATGCATTCATTTTTAGACACCCAAATCACATAGCTCAAAAGAAATCAACTCATTCATAGAAGATGCAATGAAAATTGCAAGTCAAACAAGTACAAGCTTAAGAGAAATGTAACCTTAAAGTCCATTGAAAACCAACTGCCATTACAATAGCCACCCCATTTTTGTCCTTGCTTTGATTTCAACGAGCTTAGGCTTTTTGAAAAGCTGACTCTATGATCTAAAACCCCTTTAAATTTCAGCCTCACTGCAGCTATTGTCCGTCGGATATTACCCTCCAAAGTTGGCAGTCTTGGTCACCATTGATAGCCAACACCTTTGCAGTAAAATCACCACTGTGTCTTTGTCCTTGCTTGGATTTTAGCGAGCCTAGGCTTTTTAAAAAGTTGACTCTATGATCTAACACCTCTCCAGATTTCAGCCTCATGGCAGCTATTGCCGATCGGATATCACCCCCCAAAGTTGGTAGTCTTGGATTTATGGGGCAGCCACTCCCTCTCACTCAAACTCCACTTTCTTCACCTATTTGTTCTCACAAACAAGTGAAAACCTACTCAACAAATTGCCTACAATCATATCCTAATTCATTTCCTTCTCCTACCCTTTTTTGTTCATTTTTTACCACAAATTTGTACAAAACTTTCAAAACACACATACACACAAAAAGTTGAGAGAGAAAGAGCTTGGAACCCTAATTTTGCCTATATCCAACACCCTAATGACTAATTTCTCTAATCACATTCATCCCACCTTAATTTACAGTTAAATCGCTAATTTACTGTAAAATGCGCTAAATTAGTGAAAATTGCGCTGCTTTAGTGCAAACCCCCCTAAATTACTGTCTTTTTCCCAATTTTATTGTTTTAACCCTATTTTGGTGTTTCTAACACTATCCTAGTATTCTAATTAATAGTTTTAAGTTTACTAACTTGTTTTGTGTTTTTTCATATTTATTACTTTTTTGTGGTTTTCAAATTACTTTTAGTTTCATTCCAACTTGTAGGATTTTTTTATTTTTTATTTTTTACTTTTCGTTTTTTTGGTTTTCACTTTTATATTTTTTATATTTATTATTTCTTTTTGGTTTCTGATATCTCTCTATTGTCACTTTTTACTTATAGGATTTCGTTTTAGTTTTCTAAACGTTTTACCATTTGCCTAATTTGATTACTTTATCAAATCTTGCTTGAAGTCTTTTTAGTTTTAAATTCCCATTTTTTTCCTAGATGTTTCTTTAGATTTTTCCCATTGCTTTCTCCTAATTGCATTTCTAGGTTTTCAACCTAAATTCCTAAATTTCCTATTCCTATTTCACGGAAAATTCCCTAAATTGTGGTCATGGCTTAATTCGGAGTACTAACGCTTCTGGACTTGGAATTTAATACATAATGTTTATATTTTCTACAATCTAAAAAGTGAATCAATATGGTGGTTCATATGGATTCTATTACTCGGAATATCAAAGAACTGGTGATGATCACAACAGTCACACTCAAAGTCTACAAATTGGTTGGGGAAAACAAAGCACGTCAGAGCAGCGGAGAATTTTGGTATAGAAGAACTTCAATTGTGTGGTGGAGGCTTTGAAGGTATGACCTTGGACCCTATTTTTCACAATCATGTGTGCTAGCGAGGATTTGTTTTCTTGAAATGGAATTAAATATTTCTTTAGTCATGTTGTCTTCTCTCTTTGTGTTACTAAAATCTTGCCATTGTTGTCACATTCAGCAAGTTAAGATCACTAGATGTCTCGGACGGGTGGATATATTGGATGGTTTGGATGGAGTGGACGGACAATGTGACTACTTTAAAGTAGTCACATTTGGTGAGTTAGGGTCGCCGGATATCTTTGACAAGCAAGCCAATCAAACAGTTAGGACGGACGGTTCATTTAATGTGATAAACTACTAATCTTGCTTTATACTTGCCTTTTTTCAGTTCTTGTGTTCACTACGGCTTCACGGAAGAGGATGAAGATTGAAGGAGATTGGCATGAAGTGTGCCGGCATCTCTACAATGAAAAAATATCATTGTCTCTACTTTGGGAGTGACGAGGAGGTTGGATGCGTTGAATATTTGACTACTTTGCAAATCAAGAATTTTGTCTCTTAGGATGCCACATCTACAATGCATTTGTTGGGAGCTAAGGTCTGCAGTGACCTAATCGACTCACTAGGGTATTTTATTGCGGAAATAAAAGATGACAACATCTTCTTCAAGGTACATAAATTTGAGGTTACTGTCGACCATCTGAACTTGACAACTTTGGACTTGAAGAAGCAGGGAGTTGCAATGGCACTTGTAGTTGATGAAGCTATTTGGTTTGCACATATGCTTTTGCGATTTATATGGTGAATTCATTCTACCAAGTCGCGGAGAATCTTGGAGAGCAATGAAGTTGGCTAGACGGAAGTGGTGCCTTGGCTTTCGTGCAAGGAGGGGAATCTCTACATTTTTTTGGCAAGCGCGTGCAAATTGACCGGAATTTGCTCCTTGGAATAAGGAAGTTACAGACAATGTTAGTCAACTAAAGTAGAACCACCTGTCACAACTTCAAGCCAATGCAAGTGGCATTTCTTCTCAAGCAGTTGGTTAAATACAAGCTTGAAGACATGTTGTCAAGTTTTTCAACACATGCATTGGAGCACCCGCTGAATTATGGTGAAATTGCACAACAAGGGAAAATTGTTTGCCAACACTACTAGAAAATGACATCCAAATCAACAAAAAATAAATACTTTTTTGTTGATTTGGATACTCACTAGCAGAAAACGCATGAATTTTAACAAGGTTAAGTTGATTCGGACGCGTTGTCCCGAACATTGTTTTGTTGATTTCGACAGAAATTTAGTTAATTTCAATAGATTTCTGTTGAAATCAACAAAACAGTGTCCGGGACAACGCGTCCGAATCAACTTAATTTTGTTAAAATTCCTGCGTTTTCTACTAGTGTACTAGATTGACCATTTTCACATATAGGTGGCAACTTCAACTATTGGTGAAGAATGCAACATATTGTTATTGATTTGGATACTATATATTTGTTGCTGAATAGAACTAAATTTTATTGATCTCACAGGGTGTCAATCTCACATGGGTATCAAACAGGGTCGTCCTAGGGTATCAAACAGGGTTATCCTAGGGTATCAAACAGGGTATGAAATATAAAGTTTGTCTTTTTTAGTTGTAGCTTCTAACTTTTCTGTTGTTCGACACTATGGATTTTGAGATTACACCATCCTCAATTGTTGCAGAATTGCTGCAAAAGCAAGAGCTTGAGAAAGAATTTGGTTGCGGACAGCGGACACTAATTACTATAGTGTGTGACAAATGCAAGTTTCTATGCTTATTGGCTCTTGTTCAAGATTTTTACAATTTTGGTGAATTTATTGTTTTAAATTTTGATTTGCAATAGAATGGATTGGTGCAAATGCAACATGAGGACATTTTTCAACGTCAGATTCCTTGAATTCAAACTTCGCCTCCGATACGCTCCAACTTTTTTGTTTGCTTGAAGTGGCTCCTTGAAACAAATGGTGAAGCATAAGCTTTTATTTGCATTAGGGATCAACGGCATCAGGCAATATTCAGAAATGGTTTCTGAGCAGTCTTCCAAAAATACCCCTGCTGCAACGAGTGTGAGTCTTGCTTCTCAAATGTTTATATGAGGACAACATGTAATTTGTTCTTTGTAGTTCAATAGTGATTCTCATCAGCAAAATTGATCCCAAAGGTAGACTTTCCGTCAAAAATTTATAATTTGGCTCTTTAGTCACATGTGATGTATTGGATATGATTGTCATACTTTGTATCAAAACCCTAAACACTTGAAATCTTGTGCGTGAGAGGAGGTGAGCACTAATTAGTCTCTGAGAAATTGCTTACACCTTTTCAGGACACAAATAAAGATGGACAGAAAAAGGCACAGAAGGGAAGTATAAATCCACCACAAGTTTTTCTCCAACTCTTCTCCAACAACTCAGGCTAATAGTTGAAAAGATGACAGCAAAGCCACAATTGCAAAGTCGAATGCTGCATCAAGCAATAGATTCAAGGACGGAGTGAATGCAAATTCCAGTGATGACGAATTTGAAAAACCTCTTTCTAAAAAAAGCAAGGAATGATGAGATTGGTGAGAAGACGCCGACAATAGGGAGAAGAAGAAAGGGGAAAGGGAACTCAGGTTATGGATGTTCCAACTGCTTAGAGAGGAAACTTTTTGAAATGTGCAAGTTCATGGTTGGTTGGATTGTCTCCTCTCATGGTTCATGTGGTCCTGAATCTCAAAGAGTGAATGATGTTATGTGTCTCGTGCTGTTTGGAACATAGTGAGCAGGAGGTTCCTCAAGGTGCAGAGGATGCATTAGCAGGATTAACCTTTGTTATCAGTGGGACGCTGGATAGGTATATGTGGTTTGGAACTGAGTACTTTATTCCTGCTATTCTATTCTTATTTGAATTGATTATATCTCACGGTTTTCGTTTGTTCCAATGTTTTCTTATTTTTTAACAGTTTAATATGAACACTTCTTTTTTATTCTTTTAACTAGTTTGAAGAGAGAGAAAGCGGAGCACCTAATAAAAACTCACGGTGCACGCATCATGGACTCTGTCAGCAAGAAAACAGTACGCGGCTCTTTCTTTTGAACTGTACTGGGCACTTAATCTAGTAGCATTTTATTCTTAATTGCATTTTGCGAAGGGAATTTGAGATAGTGCATATTCCTTCCACCTCTTGAAATGGCGCATTGACATTGAATCAATATTGTTATGTTGAAAAGACTATTTGTGAGCAGATGAAGATGTTGGGGTGGTCGTAAGTCACAGAAGGCTAAAGAGCTTGGATGGCGAATGTCATTAAAATGGCATCATTTTGGAACTTTGGCACTTTTACATTTGAGAACCGCCATTCTGAAATCTATACCTATCCTAGATAGTCAAAACAGCACGCCATCAAAATGGCACACGAAATACCACCATTTTAATGAAATTCCCCATTCGGGTTTGTTCTTTGTGCTAGACTTGCTATGTAATGTAATCGGTCTGTACTGATGTTGTCCATTGCATCTCGTTTTGGGGTTTAATGACTAGTTTGCTACTCATAGACAAGAATGGCCCGCCCAATGTGTTCTCCTCCTATTAAGATGAACCAATCAATTATAGGCAAAATGAATGGTTTACTCTGTTGGAAATTGGAAATTGGAAATTTTTAATTTTTTCCACAAACACAAATGCGAGAAATGGAGAGAGCAGTTGGAAATATTGACAAAGTATGAGTTTGTTGCGAATTTTTGACTAGTATATTTGCTCTGTTGGCATTGTTGAAATTCTTTTTTTCCACGTAGACAAATGTGAGAAATTGGTGGTTGGAATTATATTTTTGTGACAAAGTATAAATTTGTTATGAACTTTTGAAGTGTGCTGCCCAATTGGTCCAAAAGAGTCTCTAGACTACCTCAAAACCAGCAAAAAATGTATTTATAGTGGGCATTAAACTCACCTAAAATAGTCATAATATTTCCTAACATGACCACAACATGACAGCATAAAAAAAGTGACTTCTTATGATGAATTTATATCGGAAGTTTCTATTACAGTCACTAATTACTCCATCACCATCAACCATCACCCAAGACATTGATTGTGGCCACTAACTCAACCTAATCCTAATGTAGCTCAAATCTCATTTATTGGAAAAAGTTTGTCATGAGTTGATGTAAGAGTTTGAGATGGGTCTTTTGCCTGTGATGGGCTGGGTTACCTTAAGAACGAGCAATGGGGACATAATCCTCTAGAAACTATTAAAGAACATGTTTCCAATCTCTGCGTGTTAATTGCAACATATGGAACTCATTCATCCTTCATCAACTAGTTGAGGGAGTCGAGAACCGCAGCCATTCATGAAGACCCGCATTCACCGCCGCTTAATTTCTACGGGCGACATCCAAGTCAATGTAGCTATTAAGTAGTTGTGATTTGGTGAAGCAGGTGACGATTTGATAAACGGCATTAATCGAGCCGTCAAACTTGATGTTAGAAGGTAAAAAAATTGTTCTTTCTTGCTCTTCAATCTTGCATATAAAGCTGTCATTCTGTACTCTAATCTACATTGCATTGAAACCTGTCGATCGAGTTCCTTCTGCAATTGTGCTTACATTAGCGTTCACGACAGTTCTCGGAGCTGCAGCTGGGAGCAGAGCGATGGCAGGATCCAAGTTCATGGGGGCCAGCGTTTGCGTGCTTCTGGTATTGGCCATGATGGCCATGGAGCCGGCCAATGCTGCTGGTGTTTGCAACGCTAACGCTCTGTGGCCGTGCTTCAACTCCATCCAGGGAGCGCGTCCGCCGCCCCCCAGCAAGCAGTGCTGCAATGTGGTGAAGAGTGTGGACAAGACCTGCATGTGCAACCAGTTCAAAACAGCGTCATTCCCGAAGCAGATGCTGCAGAATGGCTTGCAGCTGCCCAAGAAGTGCGGCCGCTTTGATCTTCGTGGCTTCAAATGCGGAGGTGAATTTACATCCCGTGACCATTCTTCATTGTGAATTTCTTTTCTTTTCTGTTCGTTTGCGTCCAACTTTTCCTCCTGCAGGACTCCTTTATATGAAAGTACTGATTTGTCATCTCTGGCGGTCTTTCATTGTGCAGTTTATACATTCCCCTATTGATTGAATCTCTCGAAGCCGCAACGACTGGATACGGGGTAGTTTGTCGGCACGGGCTGAAGTTCTGGCAGACATTCAGGGTTTGAACGTAAAGCTGCTATCATATTAGGGAGTTCAATGGGAGTCTTTTCAAGCTCCTTTTCTGATACTTCATTGCAAGAGAGGCATTCAATGTGCCCCTAGAATGTAATGCACTATTTGAAGCAAAATAAAGCCTATTTTGATTCTATGGCCTTATTCGTAATCTTACCGTCCTATTAAACTTTTCAATTTTATTGTGCGAGCAAGTTTTTTTGAGTGATATAGATGGGAACGATTTACTGTAGCTGTCTGGAAATTTGTTCAATTTTTCACTTTCCAGGTGGCTTTGCAGCAAGATTGGTTTGGTGTCCATTCCAGAGCTAAGATTAATCGCTTCAGTGCATTCCAGTAACCCAGGATTTGAACAATAGTAGTAAGCTTATCACTGCCAGGCAGCTGAATTGTTTATGCAGAATACTCTCCAGAATCTCAGCTGGGAAAATTTAGAATACTGCCTCAAATTCCATGGTTTTAGTGTATGAAGTTGCTTAATTTATCCCCAAATTTTTATTGAATATGTATGATTTCACCGTAATTGGTGGTGGTGCCTGGAAATCTGGAATTGTGCACCTTGCATGGAATTGTGTGGCTGACTTTTTCCAGTTCAAGTCAACTTGCTCTCCAGGTAGGAAAACTGTCTTCAAGAAATTGGACCAGCTCAAGCTTCATTAACTAACAGGAGATCGACAAAGCCGCACAAGTCATCTGGGACAATTAAGAGAAGACCCATCAAGCAACAAGCCTTTCTTTGGCTCCTCCATTTGGGAGGACTTGCAAGTGCGAGCTGGTGCGCAGTCATGGGTTTCTCTCCACTCTGCATCCGATGCAGATCTAATGCCCGGGAATCCACAGAGCATGCATGTCCTCTACTCTTGCAGGGTCGCCCGGCAAGTTTGGCGACAGTTCAAGCATATTCGCAATACTGCGGATGAAACTGCCACGGGCATCCACAACTCGGAGGGTCACTACTCCCCAGCCGAGTTCCAAATGAATTTATTCAACTTCGCCAGTGACACCCTCAAATCGTCAATCTTATGGAAGCTTTGGTGCACCAGGAACAAACTCATCTTCAACGGAGAGATTATTAGTGCCACTGTGATTAGCAACCAGGCCTAACGGGAATGTATTCTTGCTGGGATGGCACAAAGAAACCACTCTCTTTCTTACTTCCACTGTTGTAGTGGATAGACAGAGAGTCATTTGTCAAGATTTTCAGGATACGTGGTGCAAAAACAAGGAGCACACTAAGGGCCGCTTTACACCAAGAGGCCGGGACAATTTCCTATGTCAGAGGCCAAGAATCCTGACTTTTGATTGGACAAAAGGCTCAAATCAGCCCCAACCCCTTTACACCAAGAGGCTGGGCCAATTTGGTGAATTGAATTTTTTATTCCAAAAAGATATGATTTGACATGGCCTGAGCTCAGTGAATTGGGTGCACCAAAAATGGGAGGCCAATTCTTGGCCTTGAGGCCAATGTCAGATTTCAATTAAAAAAATCATTTTAATAAAAAAACTATTTTTTTCAACTAATCATTACCGTTGGATTTTGTGCAATTGGCCTCATGGGGATTAGGACCGGCCTCTAGGTGTAAAGTGGCCCTGAAAATTTCAGCCCCTCTCTCTTTCTTTTGTAGGTTTTATTGAATTGGCTCGGCTTCTTGGCCTTAAGGCCTTTACATATGGGAAAATTGGCCCCCATTATAATCTTATTCTAATAGGAAGTTGAGGCCAGCCTCCAGCCCAAAAGGGGCTGAAATTTTGTGCAATTGGTTTGAAGGAGAATTGGCCCGGCTTCTTGGTGTAAAGCGGACCTAAAACTCACCCTTGTTGTCATGGCCTGGCTCTGTTTGGCTGCAGACTGTTGCCTTGTTTTTAGCGTTGTCGCCGGAAGAGCCTACCGGTTGTTGGAGTTGATCCCCTCCTGTCAGCCAAGTGCTCCAGTGTATTTACCGGGCCTGCAGTAAAGTCCTGGGGGTAATTTCCAATGTTCCAACATTAGTGTTTTAGGCAACAGTATGGCATACCCACATACCCATCATGTGTGAACCCGTGCAAACATCCACATCACTGTTCATGACCCATACCGCATGGCTGCAAGCCCACTGTTTTGCTTCCGACTGTAGGATTTTGGCGGCTTCAGTTTAGTGTATGTAGTTTTATAGTTTAGATTTCAAGTTCTCATGTTGTTGTTTTAGGCTTATATTCTTGTTCACTTTTCTTTGTAGGGTTTAGCGGAATTTAGGGGGAATGATTATAAGAATGGATTCAAACAATTTCAGAAAACTTGACGACATGGAATGCACCCAGAAAATTAATAAAGGGAAGGGGGCACTTACTTTCCAATTCTTCAAAAATGGGGCAGTTTAGAAAAAGCTTGACTAAGTGATCCCAATTTGCATGATCAGGAGTTGGTAACCTTAAACCTTATAGGACAAAAGGATCCCCCTTTAAATTATCCTTTTTGTTCCTTTTTCAGGCGTGGGGGTGCCTTTAGGGCATCGCCATTGCAAACTCCTCAAACAGGGGCGCTAAGAGGGATTTTGATGAGTGGATTTGAAGAGTGGGGCTTTACTACTCTTCCTTTGTTCCGCAGCTGACGCACCATACAGGGGGGCCAAATTTGTAATGAGTGCCAGATATATAATGCAAAAGATTTTGATGGTTTTAAAATTAAACTCAAAAACCTTTTAATTAATTCATTGAGATCTAGATCACATTGTTTCAAAGGCGTTTCCAGCTTAGTTTGCATTTTTGAACTAATAGAGACGCTCACTATATACACATGTGGGATAAGTAAATTAGATGTAGTAGGAGCTCCACCACTCATAGTTTTCTCAAAAATAGGAATTGTGTTAAAAGTAAGATTTTAGAACTCATTTAGGCATAGTAGATTAACTTTTTTCAAATGACTTTGAACTAAGAAAAGTTGTAGAATCAAGTTAAATTTCATCTCCAAAAATCCGTTTGAGATTTTGAGCCTCCAATCAAAAGTTATAGACAAATTTCAGAGTGGGGTTGAAAGGGAATTTTTTTTTACATTTTCAAACATTCTCCCCATTCCAACCCCACTCTCAAAATTGTCCATAATTTTTGATTGGAGACTTGAAATCTCAAACGGATTTTTGGAGATGAAATTTGACTTGATTATACAACTTTTCTTAGTTCAAAGTCTTTTGGAAAAAGTTAATCGACTATGCCTAAATGAGGTCTAAAATCCTACTTTTAACACAATTTGTGATTTTGAAAAAACTATGAGTGAAGCTCCTACTACATCTAATTTACTTCTCCCACATTGTTTGCTCTACCTCCTACCACTCCATGTGTATATGATAAGTTACTCTTCTCACTTGAAACTCATCAAAAGTTGAAAATACTTACATTCTATTTTGATAGATACAAGCATTGGGATCTTTCTGGTAGTCAAAAATATTTTTTTCATTTGTTTTCCATACAAATGAAAGGAGTTTCATGGCGGTTAAACTCTTTTAATTACACTTGAGTGCCAGTTGGGGGCGTTAGTACCTCAAAGTTAGGATAAAAAGTGAAATCAAACCCCACAGCGAGGCGCACTAGGACTTCCCCATTTGTCCGTCCCTTTTTGAAAACTTGAAGTGGTCGGGCATTTCTGGTGAGTCCGCGTGCTTGCGGTGGGGGAAAATACTTGTCCTAACACACAAGTTCACCAAGTCAGCTTCACTTGGTGCCCTGCGGTGGCGATGCTCTTAGGGCACCCCCATGCTTGACGCGCCAAGGAGAGGCGCCAAATGCAACCTTGACTTGTGGATTTGAAAGTGGGGCTTTGCCGCTCTTGCTCTACTCCACTACTGGCACGCCAAGCAAGGGCACCAAATGGGTATTATTGCAAAGAATTTAACCCCTAAAGCACTGAACATGCTTTTTTGAGAACATAGCATTTTTGGGCAGCTCACTACAAGTGGAGTTTTTATTTTTTTTCTTTGAAATTTTCACACAACATTTTCCCAAGGAGTATCTTTAAGGTCCAACAATTTTCATAACTTTTGACCGCATGGTTAAAAAGTTGTTGTATGATATGTGATTTTTAATGCTTGGTGGGCAGCTAAAAAAATTCTTAAAAAATCACTCTTTAAATAAAAATTTGAAATTGGTTCTCTAAATTTATATATACATGGATTTTTCTCAATTCAAATACTAATATCTTGCAATGTACACCGTGGAAAATTCTAAATTTTTTTCCACATCTTCCCAAACCAATGCACAACAAGATTTTACGATTACTTGTGTCTAAAAATGATTTTTTTCTAAATTTTGGTACTTGTATTAGAAGTAACAATTTTGGAGTGTTTTTGGTGAAAACCTAGTCAAAAACCTTTAGGGATTAAAGGTTCTAATATAAAACTGACAAATTTTTCAATTTTAATGCATTAATGAACACTCCCTCGCATTGTTTCAAAACTTCCAACTTATTTTGAGTTTATAAGGAAGAAGAGTAGCTCATTATATACACATGGGATGGTAGGAGGGAGAACAAACAACGTGGAATAAGTAATTAGATGTAGTAGGAGCTCCACCACTCATAGTTTATTCAAAAGTAGGAATTGTGTTAAAAGTAGAATTTTCGACCTCATTTAGGCTGCGTAGTATGATAATTTTTTTCAAAAAACTTTGAGCTAATAAAGTTGTTAAATCAAGATGAATTTCACCTACAAAAATCCGTTTGTGATTTCAAGACTCCAATCAAAAGTTATGGACAAATTTCAAAAGAGGATTGGAGAAGGAATTTTTTTTATATTATTTTGTAGAAATGCATACTAGAAATTTGTCCATAACTTTTGATTGGAGACTCGAAATCTCAAACGGATTTTTGGAGATGAAACTTCTGTTGATTCACCAACTTCTGTTACTTTAAAGTTTTTTGGAATTTTTTATTCTACTATGCCTTAATGAGGTCTAAAATTCTACTTTTAACACAACTCATAATTTTGAATGAATTATGAGTGGTGGAGCTCCTACTACATCTAATTTACTTATCTCACATTGTTTGTACCATCCCATGTGTATATAGTGAGCTAATCTTCCCACTTGAAACTTAACAAAAGTTGAAAATACTTTCATACCAATTTTGATACACAAGTAAAGGAATCTTTCTTGTATTCAAAAGTATTTTTTCCTTTGTTTTTCATACAAATGAAGGGATTTTCATGGCAGTTAATTTTTTTAATTACATTTGAGTGTCAACTAGGGGCGTCAGTACCTCAAACTCAAGATAAAAAGTGAAGTCAAATCCTATAGCGAGGCGCACCAGGGACTCCTCATTTGCACGTCCCCTCTTCAAAACTTGAAGGGGCCGGGCATTTCTGGCGAGTCCGCGTGCTTGCGGTGGGGGAAAATATTTGGCCTAACTCTCCAGCTCACCATGCTCGTGCTGCTTGAAGAATTGGGGTGGCAATGCCCTAACAATGAAGTAGTCACTCTATTCCAAAATGACCCTCTATTTGAACAAAATATTTGGGACTAATGAGATCAGGACACATGTCCCAAAGATTGCTTAAAGTAGGAGGAAATATTGAACAAGAAAGTAGTCTCTTGATTGAGCGGAATTAGAAAAATCTAGACATTGACTATTAGTTTGGACAACATTTTGGCTTCCAAAATTTTTAGTAATTTTAATTCTAGAATAAATTATGAATTTTTTTGGCAATTTCCATATTTCCTATCTTTCTATATGGGAGAAATTTGCATTGCCTCATACTCCTATAATCTGTCTCAAAATTGTTTGTGAGTGGTTCTATTTTAAGGCTAAAAATAACATTAGTTCAACCTATTCAACCTATGTTTAAGTATTCCAAGGAAGTTATTATTCATTCATTGAATCTTCAAGAACAAATAGGATCTTTTTTGAACATTCAAAAGATCATTGCGGGACAAAATAATTCAGGGGAACAAAAAGATCATTTTGGAATGGGAAGGAGTATTATAGAACAAAATGTAATGAAGCACTTAACCCCTAAAGGACCAAGGCCATTTTTCTGCCAAAAAACACTCACAAATGTCATTTCTATAGCAAAGAGTAAAAAAATTGAAAACTTTTTTTTTTTCACATCTAACTATAGGATCTTACACCAAACTAGTATGATAATGTGTAAAAGAAATTTCAGAATTTTTTACCGCAAAGAATGCAAGATATCTGTGTTAAAGTGAAAAGAACAAGTTTTTCAGCACATTGTGGGACTAGGTTTTTTGACTTTGAACATTTTTAACTTTAAATTTTGTACTACAAAGTTTTGAGCATTAAATTTTCAAGGTGAAGAATTGAGTTGAGAGTCTAGCCAAAAAAACCAAACAAAAAAAATTAATTTTCATTATTAAGAGAATTATTGAACAGAAATAGGTACGTGATAGAAGGAAAATCTAAAATATTAATAACTTTTAAATGGAATTAAAAAGCACTAATTCCAATGGTGAGATTGTTCTAGCAAAAAAACTAAACCATGAGGAACTTTTCTCTTAAGAAGATTGAAAAAATTGCATTCAAAATTGAATCCTACAAGTTTATTTTTTCGGAAGATGTTCTAAGTGCCCAAAAAACTAGATAGTCCATAACTTTCTCATAACAAATCCAAATGGAATGAATAAAAGCTTTTCAAATAGACAAATATATAAAATATAGGAAGAAAAATTCAATTTTTTTTTTTAGTTTTTGCAAAATGTTTTTTGCTGCCTCTTCTCTCCTATTTTGAGCTTATTTGGGCATAACTTTTGTTCCTGGGCACCGAGTGAAAAAAATATATATTCCTATGAAGCTTATCAATTTTTCTAAATTCCAAAAAAGTTTCAAAGAATTAGGACAATAATTCAGCCTATATGTACCTACTCAAAATTTCAAATGTCCGTTGAACCGACAATGCTCCTTTAGGAATCAAGGTAGGGACCCCCTAAATTGCCTCTTTTTACTATTGTGCATAGTTGTTAATAGTTACATTTCACATTTTTTTCTTGTGTCAAGAAGGTTCCAACCCACCCAAGATTGTGACATTTGGATATTGTATGCAAAAGTAATAAAAGGTCAAAATATTTTTTGGTAGATGATTTACCTCCTAAAGGACCATTGTCGGTTTGACAGACATTTAGGATTTCGGATAGGTACCTACGGACTGAAATTTTGTCGTGATATTTTGAAACTTTTTTTGAAGATAGAAAAACTGTTAAGCTTTGTGGGAATATAATTTTTTCCACAATCGGTGTCTGGGAAAAAAAGTTATGACCAAATAAGCTCAAAACAGGGGACAACGGGTAGTCCGGGCAGCAAAAAAAAATGGACAAAAACATGAAATTTTTTTTTTAATATTTTTTTCTCATAGATTATATTTTTTTCTATTTGGAAAGCTTTGATTCATTTCATTTGGATTTGTTATGAGAAAGTTATGGACATTCTTGTTTTTGGGGCAGTTAGAGCATCTTTTTGAAAAAAATAACTTCTAGAATGCATTTTTGAATGCAATTTTTCAAATTTTTCAGGGTTTTTTTTTGCATTGTAAATTTTACTTTCTAGAACAATCTCACCATTGGGATTAGTGCATTTTAATTCCATCTAAAATATATGAATATCTTAGATTTTCCTTCTATCTCGTAACTACTTCTACTTAACAATTTTGTAAAGAATGATAATTAAGTTGTTGGTTTGTTTATTTTTTTTCCTAGATTCTCAACTCAATTCTCCACTATAAAGATTTAAAGCTTAAAATTCTATAGTGCAAAAATTTTAAGTTAAAAATGTTCAAAGTCAAAAAATCTAGTCCTTCAATGTGCTGAAAAATTTGTTTTTTTCACTTTAAACGCAGATATCTTGCAATCAGTGCAGTCAAAAATTTTGAAATTTTTTCCATATACTCTCATACTAGTTAGGTGTAAGATTCTATGATTAGATGTAAAAAAAAAACATTTTTCAATTTTTTTAGCTTTTTGCTATGGAAATGGCAGTTTTGAGTGTTTTTTGGTAGAAAAAGGGCCTTGGTCCTTTAGGGGTTAAAATTGTTTCTTCTACCTAGGAATATATTGATATTAAAGATGTGCAGGGTGATTGTAAGAAATACCTTGTCCTATTTTGCGCCACACCATTTGTCCTTTTCTTGGTCTGTTTTTGTTTTTTGGCCACAACTTTTGCATTCTAGCTCCAAACAACTCGAGATTTATAGATTAGGTACACATGACCATTATACACCTTGAATAATTTTTTCCTATTTTAACAAATGATTTACTATTGAAAGATAGCCCCCACTTTTATATCACAAGTTCTAATTTGGGGGTTTTAGTACTATTTATTGCCCAAAAAAATAAATTTGGAGCTGAATTTTGGAAGAAATGGTCTTCTAATAGACTTATAGCTATGGTCCAAAGGAGTTCTAAAATACATGTGGTGTAGAAGTCTACAAAGTGAACTTCATTCAACTTGCATTTGGAACATATAAAACATATTTTTGGTGGTTTCTTTGATGAATAGCCATCTCCATAGAATTGTTACAAATGGCCAATTTTAATTTATTTATTTAAATTTTTCCTATTTTTAAATAATTAAAACATTGAATTATCTATTTTCTTGACTTTGGACTATTTCTAGATCTCCTATTTAGAGAATTCTCCTAGGTTTTCCTTTTGATGTTACCTTCATCTTAAAGGTATATACATTATCTATATTTTTTTTTAAATTACAAATTACTCCAAAAAGAATCATAAGTACAATTACAAAACACAACAAATAATACAAGGGGTTATTACAATCACCCTCCACCGAGTGATGATGGTAGTTCCAGACACAGTGCGGCTAGAGGAATAATCCCACTCTAGATGCATTGTAATTTATGCATCACCAATGTACTCTATAAAACAATCCAACCAAAACATTTCTAAATTTCAATTGATTTGGAATTAAAAATTGAGAATACCATCTTAGAAGTTCATCAAACAATCTCTTAAGACAGAGCAAAACAATTAAAAATTAAAAAATCAAACCACTAAAACAGAATCCACTATAAATTCTTCTAAAGTCAAAAGTATAAAAATGGCAAATTTTGAAAAATCATGGCAAATTTAGAAGCTATGGCAAATCATGCCAAATTTTTGAGGTAAGTGCACCTAATTTTAACTTAATTGCAAAGTTTTCCACTTAATTCTTGTCTAAAACACGTCTTTAGAATGAGAGCGCCTTGGGTCAATTCAAGGTATATATGTCATTTTTCAGTACTTTGGAAATCCATATTTTATTGATCCGTAGTCCAAAATGCATGTGACAAGAATTTGGAATCTCCTTTTGACTTCCAACATGATTCAATTATAGCTAAGCAAATTTTATAATAAAAACCAAATTCATATGCTTATTTGGTTAATTTTTGAAGCCTAATTTTGAATGTAACATGGTGTTTTTGTGTGTATTTGACAGAGAAGGTGCATAAATTGAAGATGCAGTAGTGACAATAATTTGTATTCATATTGAACTGCATCTAGTGACATATGACACTTCCAATTTGGATTATTATTTATTGCACCTTTTATATGTCTCAATAGCTCCAAAATGGTCATGTATGATATGCTTATGGTACAATATTTGGCCATGATAACATACAGATATTAAAATTGCATAGAAATAAAAGATGCTAATTGTTGAATTGTTATTCCAAAGGTGTACGTCTTGTCATGTTTTAATACATAAATTGAATTATAGGAGTCAAATACAATACCATATGTGCAATTCCCAATAAAGTTTCATCTAAAAAAGTCACTTATTCTTATCATATGATATTTATATGAGTTTCCTTGTTCTTGTCGTATGACAGTATATGTCCTTGCAAATTTGCACAGGGTACAACTTTCACATAATTTAAAATTTCAGGCACATCTAAAAAGTTACGATTTCAACAAAATTATGAACATCTCTAACTTTTGCATTTTTTAATAAAAATGAAAGATTAAAAAAATTTCCTAAAATTGCAAACTTTTTTGAAGTTATCTATCTTTTTAAAAGTTAATAAAATTTCAGATCACATGAAGCTCATACGAAAGTCAAAGTTATTGAAATGTACAACTACTGCTCAGACTATTTCCGATAGATTTATTTAACAATGTATTTTTAGCATTTTGATTTATCTTTGAAAAAAGTCCTTTTTTTCAGATCACATGAAGCTCATACAAAAGTCGCATCTAGTGTGTGGTAAGTTATTGAAGTTCATACACCCAAAATAATATGAATGCCGTATGACAATGTCAAAGGCGCTAAGGTAGGAAGTTCTAAAAATGCACATTCTAAAATCGTCTACCTCTTCAAATGTACACTATTTGTACATGTTGCTTTTGTATAGCCTTCAGCAATGTACAAACAATGTAAATTTGAGGAGGTGAGTGATTTTATAGCCCTAAGCCATTTCAACTTCAATATTTCATAACTAATTCCACAAAGCTCCAAAAAATAGGAAAAACTTGGGTTAGATGCCAATTCCACTTGTCTTTCAAAAAAAATTTATTGTAAAATGTTTCAAAAAGTTTCACCTCCCCAAAATTTACTTTAAGCTCTTAAATGCATTAGATGAAATTTGGGGGTCATGGAAGGCTCCGAGTTCCCCTATTGTCTGCTGCATTCCCAGACTGTGGGATTGCAGCAGCAGCAGTTGGCTGACGTGGGCGACTGCCTCATCATTTTTTGAAAAAAAAAAAAAAAAAAAAATTGCTTAAAATGATATTTTGGTAAATTTGTTTATTATTATTATTATTATTATTATTATTATTATTATTATTATTATTATTATTATTATTATTATTATTATTATTATTATTATTTATTTATTTTTGAAAAAAAAAAATTCTAACACACCCGTACCAGCAGCATTCACTGAATCTGGGCAAATCAAGGAATGGGCCTAAAAGGGCCCTCCAAGACCCCCAAATATCATCTAATGGACGATTTATGGACCTCCTACCTTAAATCCTTGATTTTGAGACCTTGAAGGGTTAGCTATTATTACAGAAGTGTGCAAATATAGAGTGTGCAATTAGGGAGGCCCTTGCGTGCACAGTGGGCAGTCTGATTGCTGGGTCCTCCTAGCTACAGAATCTGTGCAGCTGGCGCTCCGGGACTGATGAATCGCCAGTGCGGCCTCCCCGATGAAGGCGACTGAGAACTTAATCAACAAATTTTTCCGCGGAAAGCCTCGCCCGAAGGCGCCGACCGCGGCAGCCTCGACACATGAGAACGAGAACGAGAACGAGAATGAGACGAAGAAAGCGTTTCCGTAGGACCGATCAATGTCTCAATGGATCCACAATCGCGCACAATCCTCTTCACTAAGATCTGGCAGTCCCTTTAACAACTCTGCAGCTTTTTCAATTCCCATCTGACCAGCTCAGGCAGGAGCTTATTACAGCTCTTGGATTTCACCACACTGGCCACTCTCGTGTCAGAATCCGTCTCCTGGCTCGCAATTATTCGGGATTCAAACATTGAGAAACTCCAAGGGAACTCAATACTGTAGACCAGTTGGGTATGCCCTGTTTCTGTGAATTGATGACGACCTGGGATTGAATCTGTTTCGATTTGATGGTGTTTGGGGGCGGGGGGGGGGATCGCCTTTTTTATTCAGGAAGTTGAATCGATCGATCGGTTGATCGTTAGGGATTAGGGGTAGAGGAAGGGTTTTGGGGTACATTCCTTCTTTGTGGTTGAGATTGAAGGATTGGAATGCTCTTCTTATTGTAAAAGCTAGGTCTTGAAGCGGATTCGGTTTTGGGTTTTTGATAATTTGAATCTCTGGGTGTGGCAGATTGGAGCGTTTCCTCGCCTGGGTTTTTGGGTTCTTCTTCAAATTGGGGTGAATGATTTGGAAGAGGGTTTAGTGGGGTGGGTGTCTATGGCTATAGTCATGTAGCCCTAGTTTTCATGGTCCTGTGAGAGAGTGTGAGGGAGTTTGAGCGAGTGAGAGAGCAGGGAAAGACAATGGCCGAGAGCACCAAGACCACACGAGGGGCCTCGGAGTTGCACCGGATCCCCTCGTGGAAGGAGATGTTCGAAGGGGGACTCACCTCGGCCAACTCCTCGCCTTCTAGACCTCCACGTAATACTTTAAAACCCTCTCTCTTTCTATTCCTGGCGTTCGTCACTTTGTGTGGAAGAGTTTTGATCACACTGTTGCAACATCAAATGGGGGAGTACCGTGCCCTGATCCACCTTTTCACAGGGCTGGACACCTCGGAATACATGTGCCAGGAAATTTTTTCTTGAGAGAATAATGAAAGCATCATCTAATCGATTTTGATTCCTATTTTTCAGGCTTTTTATTGTGGATGCATTAGTTTTGAATTCTAAAGTTGGTAATTTGTAGAGGTCTAAAAGGTTCCCTCTCTCAACTTCTCTCTTGCCACTACTGCCCTTCATCACTTTTATTTTGAAGAGTTTTGATTACACTGTCGCAAGTTCAATGGTGGAGTACCGTCCTTCTTAGCACTGATCCAGCTTTTTCACAGGGTCTGGGACCTCTCAACATATTTAGCAGCAAATTTTTCTTGAAAGGCTGAATTAGTGAATGGCGTATCAAATCCACTCTGATTCACGTTTTTCTAGGCTTTTGTGGAATTAGTTTTGAAATTTTGAAGTTGGAATCGTATATGCTCTCAAAGCGTCCCGTCTCTCAACTCCTCTCTTTCCATTCCTCCTCCTTCATGTTTTGAAAGACTTTTGATTAAACTGTCGCAACTACAATGGTCGATGACGGCCCTCCTCTCTCGGATCCAGCTTTTCACAGGGTTGCAACTCCTCAAAGTATTTGCCAGTAAATGTTGCTTGAAAGACTAATGAAAGGCGCATCTTATCCACTCTGATTCATATTTTTTAGGCTTTTGTGGAGTTTGCTATTAATATTTGGAGTTGGGAACGCATAGTGCTCTGAAAGCGTCCCTGCCCTAGAATATTCGCGGTTGTTCATTGAGGAGGTCAATATCACCCGGTGTATTGAGGTCGCCTGGGGCATGCATTAGAGTAGGTCCAGTTTTAGCACCCTCTACGTTACAGGGTGGTCAGAATGCAAGAATTGCGTTCCACAAGTCTCACACAGTACTTCAAAACTCTACGAGAGCAAGTCTGCTTTTTCTAGAATTTTGGGGCTCGATATTATGCCATTTAATTTGTTCTAGGAATCTGTGCGTTCAACCAAGTAATGCTACTGTACACTGTTTGTGAAATCTTCATTTGTCATTTTCGAGTGATCTGTGGCGAGTTTGGTACAAATTTTGGGTTAGTTTACACTATAATAGAACTGAGGAAACCAATATACTAAAGGGTTTTGTCCCGTAGGCCTGATGCTTTGTAAGTGGCCAATCCCGGCCTTAGAATGTTTTTTGATAATCACTAATCCTTACGGAGCAGAGCAAGCAAGTCAGGTTTGGGATAATGCTGGAACAAACAGTAAGCCGTGCAAGCTTTAACGCTTCGGCTCAAATGATAAACTACGAAGAAAGGTCTCGTAGGGATTGCTTTCATTGCCTTTGGTTTTATAAATACAATAGGATCCTTCGATACCCTAGTGAACGCTCAGTTCTGCACACTGATTCCTCTGTAGTACTCTTGTTCAAGATTTCGTTACCCGCAGACCTCTATCTCTAACCACTTAGTTCCCAATTCATAGTTTGAATGTGTGACAAGCGTGCCACAATCGATGATAGTGCGGCCAAGTGTGTAGGATACTCTAGAATGTTTTCTAGAGAGAGTCATAATACAGAGGTTTGATGGATTGTAGTTCAAAATTTATGGTGGGTCTTTGTCAACGGATGGCAAGTTGAATTCGATCTAAGGAAGTCTCATGGAATGATTCTAACACAAAGAATGAATTTCTGTCCACATGCAGGAGGGCCAACTCGTGTGAACAGTGTACCTGCAGCAGCTGATTACGGCGGCTCCTTCTCTAAACTCATCAGTCCCGCAATGGAAGCACCAAAAGAGGTTCCAAACAACAAGCCCAGCGAGGAGCCATTACCAAAAGAATCGACTGCAACAACAGCAGCCCAGAAGTTAAGATCGGCCCGGTTCACGAGCACCCTGAACGTGGACAACGCCCAACTCGCCATGTACATCGCCATGGCCCACGCAGGTCTTGCCTTGAGCATTCTTGTGTTTTTCGGCATCGGCCTGCTGTTGAAAGGCTACTGGAAGCCCATCCAGTGGGCGGTGCTCATCTCGATGCCCTTACGTGAGATTCAGAGCGTGCTCGTCTCCTTCTGGCAGGAGCCTCTCCAAACTGGCATCTTGGAGACTCTACTGGCGGTGCCGAGGTTCGTGCTGGAGAATCTGGTGGAGACCGGGAACGATGCCAAAGAGGCTGTTTTAGGGATGGCGGGGATGGGGGGAACGACTGGTGGCAAAGGGGGGACGACTGATGCGCCTCCGAAGCAGAAGAAGATTGGATTTGCGAAGCTGTCGAGGTGGCTGCTCACGTTTGCTGTTTGTACTTTGGTGTATGACTATCTGGGTCCCGTGGTGCTCGCGTCTTCGACCTTTGTAGGGCTGCTGTTGTACGCGGGGGTGACGACGGTGTGGCCCTTCTTTGAGTCGGCGCCTGGGCGAAGTCCCATGGCTTTGAAGGACAAGGCGGGGAAACCGGTGGGGCGTTTGTACGGGTGGACTGTGCAACCCGTGGTGGATGCTTTGCGGTGCGTCCCTGTTCTCCTGCTGCTCTGTTTTGAATATTTAATATGTTGTTTTAAGGCATTTATGTACATCTTATTGCACACATCGATCTCCTCTTCTTTCTGCAGCTGCAATCCTCCTTGTTACTCTACAGTCATACCATTTACTTGGGGTGTTCAATTTCAAGAAATTTTAACGCCTAAGCGCTTCGAAGTCCATATTCGAAGCACATGCCTGTCGATGATGCACAGTGGTTCAGTGTGATGTTATGTCCAAAGAACTTCTATTCTTACAAAGTAGTGTTTGAATCTTCTAATCGTTATTTGAATCTTCAGATTTTTATCTTCCTTTATGACCAATTTGATGAAATTGGTGTAAGTACTATGTTTATACGAAGTTATATGCGAAAGTATGGAAAACCTTGAAAGATGATCTGGGCACTAATTTGATCCACAACAAATAATGTCCTAGGAAGTTGTCAGCTACTTTTCAGCTTCTTTTAAGTGGTAAAAAATGCCGCGTTACGTTTGAGAAAGATTGTTTTCGTAACGTCTTGTTATTGCTGTGGTCCGTAGACTATGCTGTAGTGTGTCGGGAGAGAATGAGTGAGTGCTTCTCTGTGGGCTTACCATAACATAGGAACCTATTTCAGTTGTCTTTAGTAGTTTCTGTTATGAAAATGGTTTCTTTGGGTTGTTCTTGTTGAGAGGATTCCCATGCATTTAAATGTGTATTGTTGGATTCCATATGAATAATGGGTTCCCTACCTTCAAAGTCACCGTGCAGTTGCTCTGAGAGCGTGTTCAGGAAGGAGTGAATCATGTACAAATTTTTGGGAGATGTATGCTTTGTTTTCATCTTCCAACCTCAAGTTTTTATGTCCTTTTTGCAGGTGGAGTAACCGGGGTGTGACACGAGCACTAGCGGCAAGACTACCAACAGTAGTAGCGATCGTGCTCATCCTTCTGATATTTGTGGGCTTCTTGGGCGGTTCCGTGTTGTTTACTTACAAAGTGGGCATGGAGGCGAAGGATGCACTGGTCTCTGCCAAGACTCATGTCGATCATAGTAACTATGCGGAGACAACGGGACTCAACAAGTGGGTTGAAGAGAACAATGTCACGCAACAACTAGAGTCCTACATGGGCCAAGCATATGAAACACTACTTCAACAGGTATGAATCATATTGCACATTCAAGAGTTTGCTACCCTTTTTTTGCGTTGGAATGTATTAAAACAACTGTAGATACGCACAAGTGTATCGCCTTCACAAGGTATTAAGTTACTAATATATTGTCTTTTACATACCATAGAATTTGTAGGTATTGATTATGTTTATTGTGTACTTATTAGTGGTTTAGCCCTTCAATCATACCTTTTACTTAGACCTATGCTACTCTAAGCTACATTGTTCTAGTACAGCATGTTGCGTTGTTTCTTTGTTATGATAGTGTACTGCATAAAATATACATATTTTAACATGTCCATAGACTATTGATTAATTAAATAACCATGAAGCAACTTAATTGCAACATATTGTTCATTAGCATAGTTTATATTCCTAACGGTCAAGGGCCAAGTGTTTGATTTGAAGTGAGTCAGACTTGAAGAATCCCGAATTGAGACTCTTCATTGTTGTTGTCAAGATTGACTCATTTGCAGAAAAGAACAATATGACTGAAGCTGTCAATGTTGGCAAAGAGTTTCTAACGACAATTGGAAAGAAAGACATAGTTGATAGAGATCAGAACGAGACTGAGATGACAACCTTGGTTGGACCGTCACATCCCCTTGTGGGAAGGCTTCAAAATATCAAGGTTAGGAGCTCGTTGCCTCTTGAACCCTCCCAATGTCTAGCATTTTTTTGACACATTTCTTAGTGGGCACTCATTTTACTATTTTTTGACTTGGACCGATTTTTGCTCAAATAATCTAATTATGCAAGCAATTCTAAATACGTTGTCAAAACCTGTTTTTTTGTTGAACTATTGCTTTCTTTATTTAAAATGTTTTACCTATTTAGATGATAATTTGGATTTAAAATTAGGTAAGTCTTAATAGAATTATGAATTCGTGACATTCTAAATGGTAAAAATTATTATCGTTGAATAAAAGTTCATAATTTATAAGGAATGGACTTATTTAAACTAATTATCACTAAATTAGCCATTTCTTTTGATGTTCAACTCCAAATTCAGTGAAACTGAGTGCTTTGGAAAGAAAATTTGAGGTTGCATCTTTTTCCACTTCCACATTTGTTTAGGGTCATTTGAACAGTGAGTCACAACTTTTGCATATGGTATTCAAAGAAAGTATTCTTTCGTGCATTGGAATCGTCATTACTCTGCTACTTTAAAAATCTGATCATTCTAATAACAGTAACCTTGCCAAGCGCTTAGAGAGTTGCAATTCGATATGGTTTACCTTATTTTCTTCATAAACTGCCGTCACTGCTGACATACCATGAACCCATTTATGCTTCCCAGGTGAAGCTCCGCATGTATGACTTTGGGGGAGCCTACGCGGAGGGCACGGAAGCCGCCGGCCTTGGCCTGGAGCTGTTTCAGATCGGACAAGACGACGTGATGGAGAAGGCGAAGCAGGCGTTGCAGAAGTCTTCGGACATCGGGAAGACGTTGGTGGTGAGTGGCTCCAGCCTCATGGGGAAGGGCTTCTACCTGGTGCTCTTTTTGTGGAGATCCATTGCCTCCGGGGCGGTGGAGCTCATCAATATCATCACGCAGACCATCATTTTCTTCTCTGTGCTCTATTACCTCATCACTTCGGAGTCTGGTGGGGTTATGAACCAAGTGCTCAACATGGCGCCGCTCTCGGACTCGGTGAGGAGCCGCTGTGCCACGGTGCTTGACCATGCTGTGAGTTCCGTCCTTCTGGCAAACTTGAAGGCGGCCGCTTTCCAGGTACGTTTATATTTGCTATATGGTTTTCTTCCTCACTATTGCAATAATCCTAAACAAATGAATTTAATGGAGTGTCTCGTCTTCTATACTGCCTCCTGTTTTGTACGGCATCTCATCTATTCATGCACTTGGTTGGTCTTGTTAACCAGTCGTGTAAGCATGAAATGGCTAATTAGATGTCTATGATCATTGACTTTGGAATGGAAATGGGGTCATCTATAGTGATAAAGATTTGATCTCAACAGCTTTGGTTCTTGTACTCAAAGCATCCATTCTGTACTCGTGCATCCCGTGAAACTCTCAAACTTGGCGTGAGGCAATAAGTAAGAACATTAGGCTCGTACACCATTATTGTCGATTCTTGGTGTTTTTGGAGATATCTGCAATGTTCAATTTTCTTTCTTTGATATTCGAGAGGTGACGATGCTTGTGTGTCTGTAATTAACAGGCGACCTTCACGTGGCTTTTGTTCACTTGGTTTCGAATCCACTTCCTTTACATGTCGACCTTCCTGGCCATGTCGCAAGCCATGTTCCCCATCTTCCCCAACTGGCTGGCGGCCCTTCCGGGAGGAGCGCAGCTGGCGCTTGAGGGACGTTATGCTGAGGCTGCGGTGCTTGTGATCCTGCACGTGTATGGGATGGACTATGGCTTGGCCAAAATCCACAGAGAAATTCCAGGCCACAATACGTACCTCACGGGGCTCAGTATTGCTGGCGGCATGGCCTTGTTTTCTCCTGCTCTGGAAGTGAGTTTCTTCGTTCCATAATGTATTGTTCTACAGTATTATTTTGTTTTTGGAGAATCAAACTCATTCATTACAGTTGAGCCTCTGTTGTAGGTCTCAATTCAGAATAGCAGAAAGTGAATTATTAGATCAGAGTAGTGTTTTAATTGTTAATCCAATGATCGTAGTTAATTAAAATCCTGTCAACTTCTCAGATCCATAAATATTCAATCTTTCATATAGACTGTCCAATCTTCATCCTATTATTCTCTCAAAAGGAAACTAATACATGTGCTTTAGCTTATTGAGGTGTTTATAACATGATGGCTATCGTATTTATGGAGTCTTGATTGTACCTGGTTTTGCATGTGCTTGCGAAGTACTGATGTTTACTTACTTGCCTGTGTGCAGGGTGCCATCCTGGGACCACTAATTATGACCGTTCTTCTTGCAGCCAAGAACCTGTACGGGGAGTTTGTGTTGGGAATTCCGATGGATCTCAACACTTGAAGTCGACCATCTTGTCTTGTTAACAGAGGAAGGAGCCACTGGCAGCGAGGATTGGATGCTTGCTAACTGCGATATTTGGAGCCTGTAGTTTAGAAATTAGGCCTGAGAACGTTCATTTCATTCTTTATGTATAAGAGTCATGATCCCTTGTATAGATCTGAGAGTTGTGATTGCAAATGTGCGTCTCAACTGTTGCGTATTGCGAGCGCAGGTTGGCTACGAGTTCAATTTTTGAGTGAGAGTTGGGGTGGGAGTGGCTTGAATGTGCTGTATCTAAGTGGCATCAGAAACCGAACCCATTGAACATCCCTGCATGTAGACTATGTTAGACTTCGTCTTGGGGAATGCCGCACTACTTAGAGCCTGGTTTAGGGCTGATTTCATTTATGTGTACCTTTTGGGTGTTATTCTGTGCATCTTCTTATGTGCACTTATTGAGCTCTTGACAATTTCGTTTTTCTTCTAATCTTGGACCTACTTCTACTTAGCAATTTTTAAAGGATGAAAATCAAATGTATTTTTTTGGAATTTGTTTTCCTTCGATTTTCAACTCAATTATTCAACCTTAAAAAAATTAAACTCAAAGTCTATAGTGCAAACTTTTTTTACAAATGGCGGTCAAAATAAAAAATTTTCAACTTTGAATGCTAATATCTCCTAATCTGTAAGGTCAAACTTTATGAAATTTTTCCCACATGATCTAAGATAAGTTAACACCTCAAGGCCCAAGGCCTTTTTTCTGCCAAAAAACACCCAAAACTGTCATTCTTTTAGCAAAGAGTGAAAAAATTTAAAAATATTTTTTTTGCACATCTAGTCATAGGATCTTACACCTAACTAGTATAAGAATGTGTGGAAAAAATTTCAGAATTTTTGACCGCACGAATTGCAAGATATCTACGTTTAAAGTGAAAAAAATAAGTTTTTCAGGACATTGTGGGATTGGATCTTTTGACTTTGAACATTTTTAACTTAAAATTTTTGCACTATATAGTATTGAGCTTTAAATGTTTATAGTGGACAATTTAGTTGAAAATCTACCAAAAAAAATAAAATTAAAAAAAACTTAATTTTCATTATTGAAAAAATTGTTAATTAGAAGTAGATACGAGATAGAAGGAAAATCTAAAATATTCATATATTTTAGACGGAATTAAAATGCACTAATCCCAATGGTGAGATTGTTCTAGCAAGTAAAATGAACCATGAAAAAAAAAAAGTTTGAAAAATTTGAAAATTTGCATTCAGAAATGAGCCCTACAAGTTATTTTTTTCAAAAAGATGCTCTATTGCCCGAAAAACAAGAATGTCCATAACTTTCTCATAACAAATCCAAATGAAATGGATCAAAGCTTTCCAGATAGATAAAAATATAATCTACAAGAAAAAAATAAGGAAAAATTAAAAAAAAAATTAAAATTTTTTTTTGCTGCCCCCTGTCCCTTGGTTTGAGCTTATTTGGTCATAACTTTTGTTCGCGGGCACCGATTGTGAAAAAAGTTATATTCCCACAAAGCTAATCAGCTTTTCTACCTCCAAAAAAAGTTTCAAAAAATCAAGAGAAAATTTTAGCCCGTAGGTACCTGCCCAAAAATGCATTTGTCCCCCAAAGGGACAATGGGCTTTTAGGGGTTAAATACAAGATCCTATGGTTAGATTCTAAAAAAAAATTATTTTTCTCTTTTCTTAAACAAACACAATAGAACTGGCAGTTTTGAGTTGTTTTTTACAGAAAAATGCCTTAGGACTTTAGGGGTTAAAAAAGTGTTTTTTTAAAGTTATCTAGACTGCTTGGAGAGCAACAGAAACTACATATTATACAATAACTTTTTAACCATGTATGATTTTTGCACCTTAAGCTACTCCTTGACCATATGTGTGAAAAATTCAAAGCAAAAGAAAGAAAATTCCATTCTTGGGTGATTGCAAGAAACACTTGTCTTTTATTTTGTCCGCTTGCTCTCGGACGGGTGTTTTTTTGCTCATAACTTTTGCATTGTTTGTACATTTGGCATGAAATCTGGAGAAAAGGTACATATAGTAGTTTCAAACATTGAATAATTTTTTCAAATTTTCAAAAAATTAGTTTACTAGTTTTAAACTGCCTCCAATTGGATGTCTACTTTGGCCATTTTGGAGGTTTTTCGTCCTATATTTGATCCAAAAATGAAAATTTGATGCCACAAATTGGGCATTTTGGAGGTCTACTAACATTATAAGGATTGACAATGAATTTTCATGAAAATAGGAACATGTCAATTGTCCACATGGGGTCAAAGTGACCTTCTTTTGCGCAAAGATTACAAAGAGGGAAAAAATTTCCTACATTAATTTTTTGGTGCAATTTGAGCACAATCTTCTTTAGCAAAATGGATTTTTTTTATTTTTTTTTTGAAATTTTTTTTAATTATTAAAAATAAAAAAGTGCATAGACCCTTTCCTGCTATTTCTGCATAGTTCTATATAGTACTAAATCAACGGTTGAGATATGTAGATGCCTTGAATGGACGGTTGAGATCTGCACGGCCGCTGTGGAAGTATAGTATGGCATAGTTCTACTTAGTACTGCTAGTCCTACGGCCAAAAACTGCATTTTGAGCCAAAAATGTGAAGTATTTCTTGCAATCACCCTCTTAATGAAGTGCCTAAAATTGCTATATTGCCAAAAAAATGTTATTTGGTTCTTCTAGGATTAACATTTTAACAACTCATTGTGAATTACTGCCTCTGTCGCAAAATAAATCCAAGGTTTTTAGATATATTTGTCTCAAATTAAATCCAACATTGGCTCTCCACAACTTGATGGACAACAATTGGAGCTAGTTTGAATACCTTGAAGCAAAAGAATCTGCATATGTCATGCTTCAAAGACTATACAATAACATTTCAATCCCTATAAAGAGAATCAAAACACAACTTCTAACCAACCCAAGGTGAAGAATTCATCCCAAAACTTTACATATTAAAACTGTTACTAACAAATCTCCTATTGAGAATTTCCTTGAGTTGAATTACAAGACATTGTCAAAATCAAATACAAAGGACATCAATGAACGTCATTGCATCAATGTTGCTCGGAGAATGATCAAAATTAATACCACTGGAGGAGTTTCCGAAAGGGCAAAAAATTGTCACTTTCGCCACTTGTTTACAACATATGCCTCTTCACTGCTACTTTCATTCTTTCACACCTATTGGGCTTTACTAGAAGCTACAGTAACTATGTAGTCCCTTGAAAATAGGAGCAACTCTTGCGTTAATCAAGCCATTTCTAAGAAATCCCAGATTTATTTTAAGATGGAGGAAGTATGTACCTTATGAAAAGTTTATTCCTTTTGAACCCTGTACTTATGACTTAGTTTTTATAAGTATCCAAAATGTGATAACTGAAAAACTAGGCAGCCTACCAAACATAGCCATTTGTTGGCCTCTCTCGCTACTGTGAAATGCATATAAATACAGTTAAAATCATGCTTACTTTCATAACTTAGAGCTAAAAACTGTTCAGGTGTTTGAAATTAAGGAGAAGCCCTGGTATTTGAGATAGAATATCCATACTTTAAGTTTGGCTGGTTGTTTGTTTTGTTTGTTTGTTTTGTTTTGTTTGTTTGTTTTATTACGTTGAGATCTCCCGGACCGTGCGTCCCCCGGCCGCGTGCTTGGTACCGTCGGAAAGCTCTCGGCGAGGAGGGGTGCATGGGCTTGGTTTCGTGGCGTTTGGACCTACTATGCGAAAGTTATTGAATTTCAAAGTTTTTATTATGACTTTAATAATTAGAAAATTACTTTGCTTTTGTTTTGGCTGTGGCATCGGCACCTTGTTGCACTAGTGATAGTTAACCCTTGAACGCCGCCGAGGACGTTCTGCGTCCTTTGAATGACAAAGAATCTTTCCCTACAAGACAGAAGTGCAACTTTTCATCCTCGGTATTAGGAGTAAGAAGGAAAGATCTTCAACAGTTCTTTGACTTCCAATGAATGTATTAGGCTTTTTCAAAGTAGATGATGTCACACGGAATCACAATACATGATTTCCATGGCTACCGGTCCGTCCTTCAAGGGTTAAGTCAAGTATAGTACGACGGTAACTTGAAACCCCATCCAATAAGTACAGGAAGTCCCTTCTTGGAGTTATTTACTGAAAGACATTACCACTATCCCCTGAAAAAAGACATTACCACTATCCCCTGAAAAAGAGAGGAACACTTCCTGCTCAATTAATTAGCCCCCCCCCCAAAAAAAAAAAAAAATTAATAGCCATTGATTGTTTTTGAAAAAAAATAAAAACACCCCCTTCCCTATCGTTGATCTTGATACAAATATTATGATACCTTACGTATATCGTATGTGTACGAATACGGAAAACAGGTGCGGAAAATGGATACGGGAAATGGATACGGATTATCCCATATCGATTGTCAAACGACTTCGTTTTCAAAAATACAAGACTGAGGGGGGTACTGGGGTTTTGAGATTTTCCGATCAAATTATTTTTCAGAACCCCCCCAAAATAAAATGAGGGGTTTTGAAAAATAATTTGATCTGGAACTTGTTCCTCACTATCTCCTCAAAAGATAGGATGCCAACTAAATGATTAGATAGTCACTATAGGAAGTCACAGAAGGTGAAAGGATGACAGAAGAATTGAGGCACAATCATGAGACAGGTCAACCGGTTTAATTCAAAACTTGCACAGAAACCTGGACTTTCCTAGAAACCTAAAGCATGAGGTGAGGGTCAAATCAGGCCACGGGAACACCCATTTGCAAATGTAAATGTAAGCAGACCAAAACTTGATGAAAAGAGTGATATTTTGCCGTACATACTCTCAAATAAGTAGTATTACACATCGAGACTAGCAAGGCTTTCACCGAGTAGACACAGCTAAAGTCTTCCATATGAACATGCTCAAGGAAAACAAACCACGGAAGGCCAAAATACTCTACATACACGTACCTTCACAAACAGAAAGAAGGAGATGTTAAGCATATGCTCCTTGAGAAGACCAGACTTAACTGCAAGTACTGGGTTGAGCCATCAGAAAACCTCAGAATGAAAAACCATCAATCTTTCATATCATCCACCTACCTACAAAGCTCCAGCTACAGAGCACTCTTCCTTGTCAGCATTACACTTTGGAGCCTTCTGATGCTCCCGTCTGACGAGCACAAGTTCCACACACATATATCAAAGCCACACCTTGTACGAGTAACTTAGCAACAAGAAGACGTGGCAGTATCTCAATTTTGTCAGTCGAAAGTTAAAACATTCATCCTAAGCATTTTCGAGAACTGAGGCTCCACAGAACCAAAATAGGGTTATCAGTAAAAGTAGACCGTCTCATGAACTTTTAGACAACATCGTCAAGAGAATCTTCCCCGTAATAGATATAGAGGCCTCCATACGATGAGGAACCGTAGAGACCTTCACATGATGCATATGATGATGTCTAAATGTTCGTGAAACCGTTTAATTTTACAGATAACCCCGTTTCATGGAGAAACATACGAACTGACGATGAGAAAAAGCACGTGAAGGGAAAACCAACACTTTAAATTAATCCGAACAATCCGAACATAATGAAAAGAGGCAGCTGGTAGGCTTCAGCTGTCTTCAAATTACAATATCAGCGGTCAATGGCATGGAACGATTCCATGCGATTATAGACCGATTGTAATGTCGAGGGAGTTACACAAGGAAAAGTCGACTGATTGTATAACGATAAAACAAACTGTACCACAACTTTCTACAGTAATAAAACACTACCCTGAAGGAACCCAAGCTCCGCTTACCACTGGTCAATGAACTTCTCTAGAGTGGTAGTCAATGTGGACTTGGGCACAGCGCCAATGACCGTGTCCCTCTTGTCTCCCTTGGTGAACACCATGACGGTGGGGATGGAGCGAATGCCGTACTCCGTGGCGATGCCTGGGCTCTCGTCTGTGTTGAGCTTCAAGCACCGCACCTTGCCTGCGTACTGCTTGGCAATCTCATCAATTAGTGGGGCAATCATGCGGCAAGGGCCGCACCAGGGAGCCCAGAAATCGACCAGCACGGGGACAGGACTCTCCAACACCAGCTCCTTCCACGTGGTTTCGTTCACAACTCCTGTCACTGAAAAGAAAAAAACAAGCACATAGATACCAAGTGAGATAAGATTCAAGACAAAGCCTGCCAACTCATGGAGCCAAATATGGAACAACAGAGATTGAATAACGAATCAACTCTAGAGTGCCAGAAATATGACATCGATACAAGGTAGAGGATGCAAAAACTGTTCAGAGACCTGATCTTGCTCTCTGGTTTCTATTTCAGCAACGATTAGAACACTTTAAATGTTTTTCAATCTAGCTTTGTATGTATACTGGCAGCTTAAGAACAGTGTCCCGAAACTGAAATACCAAATGAGATAGTCCAAGAAAAGTCCGTAAATTTGGGAGACATGCGGGTTAAATCTGTAACAAAAATTGTGGAGTTTTTTTTCTTTCTAAATTATCCCAATGATCTCAGCGATTATTCCATACGAGAGCATGTAAACAACTTGAAAGCCCCAGACACACTCTTATGTGAAGTCGAAAATAACATCAAGAAAACAGGAACTTTGATTCTGCTTGAGGTGGTAGACCCTTCTCGTCGGAGGCCTTATGTTCTGGTAGGCCATGACTAGGCCATAAGTGGAATACCAGTATATGTAACTGACAAGTGCATATTTAGAATCTAACAATATGCAGCACCTGAAGACTGAGAGCCTATCCACTATTTCACTCACCCTAGAACAAAACCTTCACAATTCATAACTTCTTACAGGACATCCAAAATATGTCCTACGTAATATACTGCATTGGAAGTTCGTGAAATGGGGACAAGAGTTGCACAAAAAAAATTTCATTTCAGTAAGGGAAACCACTCAAAACCACAGGAATGGGATTACTCTCCAGTCAGAGTCCGAAGAAAAATACAGACACAATGATTCATATTATCTCAAGACATCTCACTGGAGCAGAATACCAAAAAGTGGAAAAATTCGGACTAAATCACTCCCAAATATAGAAAATTATAGTAGGTAATCCTTCCGCGCTTCGATTCTACATAATAAACCAGATAAGTTAGGATTTCATTCGTATTCTTTCCACCCATTTTCGAATCTCTGATCTCTGAGTACAGTATCATGCAGGACTCACCAGAATAGGCCAGGAATATCAATCCTAACGACAATAGATATTCAAAACATAATGAACAAAACAATCTAAAACTGCAGAACAATCAAAGCCACCTCACAATATTACGTACAAAACTTTGAATACTCATAGCTTGTTCATACGGTGTTTAAATCATACGAATCCAATTGTGTTTAGGCTCCTCTCAAATATGCGGACAGCACCACAAATTTTCCCATTCTCACTGCCTATGTATCTGCAAACGAGGTCTCTCAACCCTCGTTTAGCAGATACACATACACCAAGCGTCCGTTTCCAGTAAAAGAGGGCTCGACAGATCTCCAAAAAAAACATTCGACTTTCAAGTAACTTGTACACATCATGTTTTCAAGAACTCGGGTGAAAACCAAATCCTGGCGATATAAACGTACAAGGCCAACAATGCGCAACACGAAGCTTTCCAAAACCGTGAAGAGTTTGAGAAGAAAAGAGGATGCGTGTTACAAACCTCCGGTGACCGTTTCTTGAGCTTCACATACAATTTTTCTCCTCGACCGCAAAGCAGGAGCACCAGCCCCCTGGGACGACAATTTCGTCCGAGACGCAGCAATTCGAAGCCCCCGTGCAACAGGCAAACACGAGCGGACGCCCCGAATCCCCACCGCACAAGGCGAGCTCGTCGAGGAAGAAGAAGCCGCAGCAGTGGCAGTCGCAAGCTGAGTCCCCGCGCACCCAACCAGTTCCATTACCATCGCCATTCTCCGGTCACAAAAAGAACCACAAAATCCCACAAAAATCCCACAAAAAAACGCACCAAATTCTCACCAAACTCTCTCAAATTCTCACCGAATTCTCACCGAATTCCCACAAACTTCTCACAATATTTGTACAAATTGGCTCAAACTGACTGACCCAGCTCGCGGAATCAGCAGCAGCAGGGGGGCTGGGGAATCAATCGAGAGTGCGCGCATAGCAAGAGGTGGCAAGGGGGGCCTTGGGAAGGGGGAGAGACTCTTCTGTGGCCCTGGAGGAGAGGCGCGGGGCCGTCGATGTTTGAGATCGGACGGTGTGAGGTCGCTTCCAGGTTGGATAAGCGATTCTGAGTGGTGCTGGCGGTCGTAGGGGGGTCAAGTGGTTATAGGCCAGGTTCAGTGGTTGTAGGGGTGCGGGGAGATTCGGAGGCTTGTGGCGAATCGGACTCGATTGGGATTGGCTGACTGGGATGATCAGACCACTCTCATTGGATAAACTTATTTCTGGCCTCCACATGGACTTCTCCGCAGATTTCAGTCCTTTCCAAAGATGAGACAATTTTTGCTAATTTGCAAATTTTATTTCGTGAGTGGGGAATGAGGGCCAGGGAGAACTAATCCCTGTATTGCCCCTAGAGTTACCCTTGCAGAAAACACTGTAATTCTTTATTTGCTACATTTGATTAAATTTGCAATTTCTGAGTTTAAATTTGCAGTCAGAGGCTCCAAATTAGTCAAGAGACGTTATGAAATAAAAAATTTAAGCGGCACAAAATAGGGGGTAGTTTTTACATTTATTCTTTGATGGGGCAATAGAGGAGTCAGTCTTCCCTTGGCAGGAAGGGAAGGAGGGAGGAGAATGAATTGGCCCCTAGTGGAAGACAAGTTCGTTCATTTTCCTCAATCCCTATTTAGTGTTGTTGCCACAATCCAAGTAAAAGTAAAAATAATATTCTAATTTTTAAATTTATAAAAACTTTGAAATTCAATAACTTTTCTTCCCTATGTGCAAACGCCATGAAACAAAGCCCGTGCAACCCCCTTGCGGAGAGCTTTTGGATGGTATCAAGCAAGCAACTAGGAGATGTATAGTTTAGGAGATTTCACCGTAACAAGAAACAAAACAAACAATCTAATTTAAGGTAATGTGGATGGATGGATGCCTAAGCCTTCCTCAATCTCCTCAAAAGAAAAGGAAATGTTGTTTTTTGATTTTTTAATTTATGAAAACTTTGAAATTCAATATTTTTCACACTATAGGTCCAAACACCATGAAACAAAGTCCATGCACCCTTCCTCGCTGTAGGCTTTTTGACAATACCAAGAACGCGACCGAGGGACTCATTGTCTAAAAGATCTCACCGTAACAAACAAACAAAACAAAACAAAACAAACAACCTATCATAAGGTATGGATTGCTTCTAAATTCTATTCTCCAAAGCAAGGCTAATATCTTCATCTATATTTGTTCATTAACAAATTCAACCATAGGATCCTTTAGTTAATATATTAGAATATATCGTCCTAAAATTTCAAATTAAAGAACCTTACTAATTGCAAGATCCTGATGCTTGGATTTCAAAAAGAAATATTTTTAGTTCTTTCCAAATGGTTAGATTCTATCTTTCAAACATTTTATCCAAAAATGTGTAGATCCTACAACTTGCAACTTTCCATACTATGTTGAAGAAATAAGTTGAAAATGCATATTAAAATTTTTAATTTTTTTTCATATTTATTTATATATGGAAAAATTAGTAAGTAAAAAGAGTAGAAAAAAGTAGAGAATGATTTAAAATACTAAGTTGTTAAGTATTTAGTTATAGAATTAAATAGAGCCAATCCAATGGTTGTAATGTCTTAATAAACAAATCTATACCCTGTGATTTTATTATTTTCCAAAAATACTAAATAAAGAATTCTAAGTTTATTTTAGAGTAGAGATTCTAACATCACAGAAAATTTCAGCCCACAGGAAGGCCTCTAAGCATTTATGGTAATGTGCATTAAGAGAAGAAATCTACCCTAAAAGCAATCAGGAATTTGTAAGGTGAGTAGTCAGCGTGTATGCCCCGTCGGACTTTTGATTAAAAAAGGAAAAATTTGAAAATATAAAAAAAATAAAAAATAAAAAATAATATATATATATATATATATATATATATATATATATATATATATATATATATATATATATATATATATATATATATATATATATATATATATATATATATATGTATCTGTGTGTGTGTGTGTGTGTGTGTGTGTGTGTGTGTGTGTGTAATCATATTTATATATCCCCCCCTAATTGCACATCCTTCGAAAGTCAAACAACCCTCTATAGGGTCCAAATTTATTGTAATGAACAACTCACAAATTAAAACTTCTTCATAACTTTCATTTCATTAATTAAAATGGAATGATTCAAAGCATTAGAGAAAATATCAACCCTTCAAAAGGCTGCTTTAGATTGACATGCCAAGCTATTTCTAAGCTTGGCTTGTCAATCTAAAAGAGTCCCCTGATGAGCAGTCAAAGTGTATGACTGCTCATCAAAAGAGTCAAATTTTGCCATTTATTTTATAATTTTTTCTTTTTACTTGTAAAATTTGGTTCCTAAACCACTGTCACTGCAATTTTAGCTGTGCAGAAATAGGGGGAAAACAAAAATTTTAGCCCCCAAAAATAAAATTTCAGGATACTTCGAGGAGCTATGGAGCAGCGCTCCGGAGGCTTGAAATTTTCTCTGGTGATTTCCACAAAATTAATGTGTAAATTGGAAAAAAGAATTCAATTTTTTTCCCTTAAAAAGTGATTTTTGTAGTTGCTTGGACTGCCTAGGTTGCAAAAAAAACTACTACATTTCATATAACAACTTTTTAATCTTTTTGTCAAAATTTACAAAAATTATTGCACCTAATTAAAGCTAAACCTCATCCACATATTATAGTTGAGTTTCAAGAAAAAAGTTGAAAATTTTGTTCTTAGTGAGATACCCAAATTTTTTATGTTGCCAAAAAACATTGACTTGGGCTTTTAGGGTTTGACGTTGATTTGAGATTAATTTTTTTGGTACATTAGAATTAATTTTAAAGTGGGAAGGAATTAGTTTGTAGCTGCAAGCTAATTTTGAAATGTGGTTCAAAAATAAATGCACCATTTGGTTTTGGATTAAGCTCTAAATTCAAGATTCTCGTCTAGAATTTACAATCCTTTGTCCTAAGTGCCATATGCTCGTGAATTCTCATTGGTGGAAGCAAAACTAGGGGCAAAATTTGAAAGAGCTCCGTAGTAGAGTTTGATCCCTAGTTTTCTAGTTTTTGCTACTGTAAAGGACAAAAAACCTAGTTTCTTCCTACTCAACAACTAAATATGTTAGAATTATCTTCAAAGTCTTGGAGTTAATTCTCTCTTTGGTTCGTAGTTTGCTTTTAATTCTAAATTGCATTGAATTTGTAATCAAGTTGTACTTATTTTTTAAGTGAATAAGGCATGATTCCATACTTTTAAAACTTTTAGGATAATTCTATTGTTGAGCCAAAAATCTCAAGTGAAAGTACATTAATAATCAAAATATATCAATTAATGACTATTATAGCTAAAAATAGATTCTAAAATTCATGAGGTATTATTAAAGTAGGCAATGTATGATTTTTTTTTTAAATTTCATTCATTGAACAAAGCCTATAAAAATTGATTCCTACTATAGATGTTACTTTGTATAATTACTGATTTGTCCACATCTATATTATTTCTTCCAAATCTATAATTGTGTGGTTGGCTAGTTCCTAAATGCTCAAAGCACCAAATCTTAGTGTCGACAATACTTTGAAGCTACATAAAACCTAATAAAATTATGATTTCTAGTATTTTATATTAAATAAATCTTTTTGAAGTCTAGTTCATAACATTGCTAAACCAAGTGAGGGTCCTCCCCTCAAGTGGAGGTATAATTCCCTCCAAAATAACTTAGGGGAGAATTGAATTATAATACTCAATATATGACTGGATGGTTCAAAACGTGATTCATTGTAATTATTGCCAAAGTTGGAAAAATTATTGATTGGGGGGCTCCTGATTTGGTAGGAGCAAAAGGGAAACCTCCAATGAAGGTGAATAATGTTATGTTTTAGCATGAAAAATTTGATTCTGAAATTAAATGATTATGATTTTTCAATTCAATATATTGTGCAAGGGTGACCATTGCAAGTGGGTCATTGCATGAATGACCTTCCATTTCTGTTCCACTTTGGCCGTTTTCAGCCAATTTTTTGGGAGTACTATAAAAATAGAAAAAACATGAGAAAAAACATTTTAAAAAAAATATGAAAAATATGAGAAATGTATACACCTATAAGAAGAAGATACCCTAAGAAGGAAAAGCAAAAAAAAACTCTTTAAAAAGGAGAATTAGAAAAGTTCAGAATCACAAGAAAATACACACTTTAACATTTTAATTTGTAAAAAATAGAAAAAGTAATTTAGAAAAAATTTGAAAAACACCATTTGAGAAGACTTCATAGTAAAGAGATTTCACCAAAAAAATGATCCTAAAACCATCTTCAGTATTTAGAACTGCATGCGCAAGGGAATCCTCTTTGCATGGACGTAGAGGATATAAAATAAAATACTTTTTTATGCCCCTTGGTAGAAACATGAGTTCCTACTACAGGAATAGACCATAGAAATTTCAGCTCCAAATCATTAAATTTGGGTACTTCTTACGTAGTAAAACCCCTAAAACACAAAATGTGACAAATTAGTTTAAATGATTTTTAAATATAAAATGATTTTTGAATTTTTTTGAAAGATATGAGATATGATTAAAATCATAAGAAGACACTCTTCTAAAAATTTCAAATTCATACGAGTCATGCTCCTAAAGTTATTGCAAAATGAAGCTTTGGGATTGCGTTTGTGACAATGTTTCAGTACTGGTCTTTCATGCAATCACTCGTAGACATACACCCATTATCATCCACTTTTAAGAATTTTTCCCTCACGTATCAATGGTGTCCATTTGTTTTCTAGAATGTATTTGTCTACAAAGATAGAATTGGGTGCAAGCTAGAATAGGAATGTGTATGTATCTACCTTAGCACTCATCATTTCAACTTTTATGGTGTTTGTTTACTAGTTTTCATAACCTTCCAATAACCAGTAAAGAAAAAATCAGCAAAAGATTTTTGCCTTATGCAATGTCCAACAAATATGGCAAGGCAACAAACTACTCATGAAGTTGTAGTGCTTCAAATCTCTATTCACTTGGTTCATATATAAATTAGCAAATTCATCATCACTTGGTTCAAAGATTTTTGAATTCCTTTTTGCTTGATTCCAATAATATGTTGCTATCTTCTTCTTGGATCTATTACTAAAGCATCTTGAGAATAGTTTGTTTGTTCTTTAGAGTCTTTGAAACTATGTCAATTGTTGATGCATAAAGTCTCTCAGAGCTCTTATAACTACAAAAGAATCCACTTGACTTGCAACTATAAAAAGGTGGGACATGGCTACTTTAATATCTATAATTGTGTAAATCATTGTAATTGGATTAACAACTTTTGTTAGGAAGACATTTTGGAATCAATTGACTAGGCAACAATAATGCCTTGCAAAAATGGGTCAATGAAATAATCTTACTTGCAAAAAAGCCCAATGAAAAGCAAAGGGTTTGCCATGCCCAATTATCTTTTTAGACAAGAAAATGCATCATTAATTGTAAACCTCTTTTAAATTAATTGAATTTTTGAGAAGATTGAGAAAATACTCCTTTTAGTGTGATTGGAGTCAACAAAAGTAATTCATCTAAAATATACTATTAGAACTTGTAGGAGAATGTTGCAAGATCTAATTGATATAAAAGAAGGAAGAAGATGCAAAGACTAAATCTAAGAGATAAGAATGCAATTGCAACTTTGGTTTTTACATTGTACAGAATTAAAGCCTCAATAGTCTTAAAAAATATAGTTTGTTGTCTCAATAGATTGATAGTATAATACATCAATGTTTTCGTCATTCTAAATCAATAACTTATGTAGAATTTAAAGCATCATTATTGTAGAATTGTAGCAAATAGATTTATTCTTTTGTCTTAGACCTTTGTCACACAATGAATTCTTTACCAAATTCAAAGCTAACTTCATACTCTCAAAGCTAATAAAGGGAGGCAAAATGCATTAAAATTTGAACTATTAACTTCTGCTCTACTATCCTTTTGACTTTTGATAAGCACAATTTTGCATCTAAAATTCCAAAAGATTGTAGCATATGGATAAGCCCATGCATTGACATTGTTCTACCTTTGAATTGCTCTTAAGAACTGCAAAGCACCTTAATTTAATCCCTAAAAGCCCGTTGTCCCTTCAGAGGACAACTGCGTTTTTAGGCAGGTACCTACGGGCTGAAATTGTCTCCTGATTTTTTGAAACTTTCTTAAGAGGTAGAAAAACTAATCAACTTCATGGGAATATAATGTTATTCACAATTGGTGCCCGGGAACAAAAGTTATAACCAAATAAGCTCAAAATAGAGGACGACGGGAATAAAAAAAAAAGTGCACTTTTTTTTTTAAGTATTTTTTTTCTCGTAGATTATATTTTTGTCTATCTAAAAAGCTTTGAATCATTTTATTTGGATTTGTTATGAGAAAGTTATGGACATTCTTGTTTTTTGGGTAGTTAAAGCATCTTTTTGAAAAAAATAACTTGTAGGACTCATTTCTAAATGCAATTTTTCAAATTTTTCAAATGTCTTTTTTACATGGTCAAATTTACTTGCTAGAAAAATCTGACCATTGCAATTAGTGCATTTTTATTCCATCTAAAATATATGAATATTTTAGATTTTCCTTCTATCTCGTACCTACTTCTATTTAACAATTTTTTTGATAATGAAAATTAAGTTTTTTTGAATTTACTTTTTTGGGGGAGATTGTCAATTCAATTCTCCACTATAAATATTTAAAGCTCAAAACTCTATAGCGTAAAAATTTTAAGTTAAAAATGTTCAAAGTCAAAAAATTCAGTTCCACAATGTGCTGAAAAGTTTATTTTTTTCACTTTAAACGTATATATCTTGCAATTTGTGCGGTCAAAAACTCTGAAATTTTTCCCGCACATTCTCATACTAGTTGGGTGTAAGATCCTATGGTTAGATGTGCAAAAAAAAACATTTTTAATTTTTTTCACTCTTTGCTAAAAAAATGGCAGTTTTGGGTGTTTTTTGGCAGAATAAAAACCTTGGGCCTCTAGGGGTTAAACAAGAATCTGGAAGGATGGTAGTAGATTAGAAAGAAATTGGTGGTAGATTGGTGGTTAGATTTAAAGCACATTTGAGAGCCTTCTACCCTTGATTGTGCTTTATTGCTTCTAGAATGTTTTACAACTTTTAATTTAATTTAATTTAACATCTTTTGTTTTAGATTTGGTGAAAAATTGATTATGTAGTGAAGGGATTGTCTCAATAAGGATTGAATATTTTGTTTATGATTCTAATCAATGCATTTCTTCTAGGAGTACTTTTCTTTTATTAAAAAAAATTAGAAGAAAAGTTTTAATTCATCCCACAACTGGATGATTGCAAAAAACCCTATACTATTTTTTCTCACACATCTCTGTTGATTTGTTTCTAGCCAATACTTTTGCATTTGGCTCCTAGTGACTCAAAATTTATGGGTAAAGTATTCATTACCATTCTATGCCTTATCAAAATAAATTTGAAACCTTTTAAAAATGTTTTTTTGTCGTGAAATAGCCTCCAATTTTTGTCACACTTGCTAATTTTGGATTTTTTTGAGCAAATAATATCCAAAGAAACAGATTTGTAGTTTGGGCAAAATGGACTTGTAGTCGACTCTTAACTAATGTTTAAAAGATTTCTACAAACATTAATTACATATTGAGTGAAAATTTTCAAAGTACTTTTTTTCTACTTGCATTTTGAAATATGTAAAATATTATTTGTTTTGGTAGATTTCTTGGTTAATGACCATTTTCATAGAATTGTTACAAACGGAACCTTTTTCTTTGTTTTCTTTATTTAATTTACTACTTTTTACTACTTAAAACACTGAAATATCTATTTTCTTGAGATTTGGCATTTTTTTAATTCTCCTATTTAGATAATTTTTCTATGATTTTCCTTCAGTGTTAACTTTTATTATAAAGGTATATTTATATTGGTTATGATGTTTTAAATTAAAAAATTAATTAATTAATTAATTTTAAGGTACTATAAAAGAAGAAAAGTATGAGTATTGTGAAATGCAACAAAAATAGTAGGTGTTTCTTGCAATTATCCAACCACGCCATTTTCTACGTGATCATAGAGCTCCAAATGAATTATTTTCAATGCAATTGTTTTTAAGAACATTTGTCCACTTATTTGTCCTCTAAACTTTTACAAAGGACAATGTTATTGGCTATTATTTTTGCAGTTTCATACCTTTGAATAAGTCAAGATTGACTATTGACATATAGAGCTATTCAACACCATATGTCATTTTTTTATATCTTCTATAAATATTTTTTTAATGTATAAATAGCCCCAATTTGAATTATATATTTTCCAAAATTTGAAATCAGAGTTTTATTTTTAGTCCAATTTGGATTTGAGATCACTAATTACTATTAAACCAGCTTGAAAATTTATTTTCTAAAAACAATAACAAAATATTCATCTTGAATATGTATTAAAAGCGTGCTGTTTTGTATCATCACAAAATTCATGAAGACTTTAGAATGTTCTTTTCATGAGATGCAATTTGTTGAGCATGCATCTTTTTTTATGTTGAAACAAATTTTCATTATATTTTTTTTAAGGCATTAACATTTTAAATTTTAAATTTTTGTTTTTTAAAATTAATTTTCTACCAACTTAATTTAGAAGAATTTTTTTGTGACACTTGGTAGTGAAATTAGCAAGATGTAGATCACATACCAAGAAAACATTGAAAGACATTAGTTTATTCTTTTCTTAATTAATTTTAATAATTTTACAAATTCCATATTTTAGATTTTTTTCTTAGAAAAAAATCGGAATAACCAAAAAAATTTATTTAGATTGATCTATTTTATGTTTTTTTTACAAATAGTGATTTTTTGTTAAAATAAATGCAAAATTTACTCAAAATGCAACACAATCATGAGTACTTGGATTGGAAGAAGATGCCAAAGCCCTTGACAAAAAGTTCAAGTGTTCATTTTTAATGTCTATTCCATGTATCTGCCAATCACTTACAAACTAGAATCTCTATATATTTAGTAAAAGAAGAAATGATTATAGATACATATGTATATTTAAGGTATAGCCAAAAACATATAGACCATTTCAAAATAAAAAGTGGCTAGAATGTTTAATGAAAAGATTACAAGAAAGAAAAAGATGCAAAAAAGGCTCCAAAATTTGTAGCCCAAAATTCTTTATTATTTCTTCATAAAGTCATTTTGTAGACTTTCATTCATCAAACAAAGCTCATATAAATTGGTTCCTACTATAAATGTTATTGTTGATTTGTTCACATCTATTGCTATTATTTCCAAATCTATCATGATGTGGTTGGTTGAATCACTAACCTTTGATGAGCCATTTAATTTTTAATATCAATTGTCATTGTTGTAGTTTCTTTTTCAAAAAAAATAAGACTAAGTGGATAAAAACATAAGGAAAACAATCCAATTAAATTTGAAGTTTCTTCACAAGGTACAAATAGCTATGAAGAATATTGTGAAATTTTCCAACTGCCAAACGGACATTGTGTAATTGGGCAAATGCAAGAACCACTTGCCAATTTGTTGCATTTTCACAATATTTGTGCTTTTTTTGCTTTAAAATTAGAAAGATGATTTTTAATTTAAAAAAAAAAATACGGCCAATGTATATACCTTTAAGATAAAGAAATGCATGGAAGGAAAAGCATAGTAAAACTCTCTAAGCGGGAGAACAAGAAAAGTGCCAAATCTCAAGAAAATAGACATTTTGATGCTTTGATTAGTTAAAAATAGGAAAATCAATTAAATAATAAAATAAAAAATAAGCCATTTATAATAACTCTATGAAAATGGTAATTCACCAAAAGAACCACCAAAATAATAATTTTTATGTATTCTAACATGTATGAACAAAGAAGCTCTCTTTGTGGACTTCCACACAATACAAATTAATTATTTTTAGAATTCCATCTTTGAATAGCTATAAGTCTGCTAGAAGACCATTTCCTCCGAATGCAGCTCTAAAATTGATTTTTTGGATACTAAACACTACTATTACCCCCAAATTGGAATTTGTGACATAAAATTGGGGGCAGTTTTCATATAATAAAGAAATTGAAAAAATTGAAAAAAAAATTTAGCAAGGTGTATAATGGTCATGAGCACCTTTCCTATAAATCTTAAGTCATTTGGATCCAATACGCAAAAGTTATGCCTAAAAAACAAATCAGCATGGAGGGTGTGACGCAAAATAGTACAAGTGTTTCCTGCATTCATCCAATTTACAATCATATTTGACCACTACACATTCAATTATTGGATATAAGGATCTTTAGTGCTTTAAACCTCTAAAGGACTAACATACAGTTATCTTATTCATTTTTCAATATTTTTTTACTATAAGAAAAAGGGATCTTTTAAGTGAGTTTTGAAGTATAGTCCTAAAGATAAGATTATAAGTAATGACATTTATGGAGATTTTTAGTAAAATTTTATTTGAAATCTAAAATTTTTAGTAAAATTTTATTGAAAATGTTCCAAAAGGTCATTACTTATAAATTTATTTCTAGGACTATACTTAAAAGCTCACCTAAAACACCCCTTTCTCTTGTTGTGTTTGAAAAAAATAAAATTATAGGATGTAGATTTTTTATTACAACATTGCAACCATTGGAATTGACCTTCTTCAATTCCATAATTAAGTTATCAACGATTTAGTATTTTGAATCATTCTCTACAATATTCTACTTACTACTTCTTTTTCCTGTATGCTGTACAATTCCAAATGATGTGATATTTTTCAAGCAGGTCTACTTGTCTAGGAAACAAAATCTAGAGAAGCATCACCGTTTTTTGACATTTTTCCATAGAAAAGTGAGCTTGTGAAGTGCGGTTGCTTTGTTTTTTTTGCAGGGCAAAAAATAGATTTTTAGTGAATTTGAATGCTTGTACCTTGCAATCTACTTGGTGGAAATTTCTGAAATTTTTATTACATGTTCCTTAGTCAGCATGATACAAGATCCTTTGATTACATGTGTCCCAAAAAAGTTTTTTTCAAAAATTTGGTACTTGTTCTTAATGGTAGTTTTTGAGCATTTTGAATGAAAACATACATTAGCAAAAAATTGGGTGTTTAAAAAAGCCGCTTTGCAACCGTCAAAGGACGCTTTAGAATTTTCTCTATTCTTGTTTACCTTCTGTTGGACTGTTGAATGACTCTTAGGGGCTCTGATTCCAAGTTTAAATGTTTATTAATAAGAATTAAGGTACTTTGGTGCACCTTAATCTAATTATTTAACACCTTAAAATTAAATACCAATAGAACTCTAAACAAGTTTCGAAAAATAAAGCAAATGTCAAAGGAGTAAGTCTATAACATTGCTGCAATTTCAGCAGGGCGGAAATAGGGGAAAAATGCTTTTTTGAGCAAAAAAAAACAAATTTCAAGGTCCCCTTAGAGGGCTAAGGATCAACCCTCCGGAGGCCTGAAATTTCCTCTAATGATTGCCCGCTCATTGTCAAAATGCAGGAATTGTGTTAAAAGTTGAATTTCATAATTCATTTAGGCATAGTAGAATAACTATTGTGGAAAAACTTTGAGCCAAAAAAAAGTTGGTTAACTAAGCTAAATTTTATCTACAAATATTGTTTTGAAGTTTAGAGCCTCCAACTAAAAGCTATGGAAAAAATTCAAAGAAGGTGTTTGAAAATGTCCCAAAACGTGTCCCATCCGACCCTTCTCAAAATTTTGTCTATAACTTTCAATTGGAGTCTTAAAACCTCCAAAAGATATTCAGAGATAAAAATTAGATAAACTATCCAACTTTTTTAGTTCGATTTCTTTTTTCAAAATAGTTATTCTACTATACCTATTAATTGGTATCATAGTTTAACTTGAAATATCAATGTCTTGTGTGATATACACTCAAAAAAGACTGAAGAAAATTTTATTGAGGTATGGAGGTCGGAGGTACACTATTGAAATAATAAACTTATTTATGTTGAAAGAATTGTTAAGGTCAATTGGAGTACTCCCAAGTGCATAGTACTTCATCCTTTCAAATTAAATACTAACTAAATGGTAGTACAAGTTCTTCACATGATGAAGCAAGGGAGTCCTCACCCAATGGTGGTGGAGCTTTATGCTTTCAACGATGATGATTGTGACTATCCATCTTAAGCGGAGATAGGGGAATTGTCTTGGTGAATTAATTGTAAAGTACAATAAAGCAACTTAGGGAAGTCTCCAAAGTTCATTGTGAGGGGCACTTCTTGAGTCCATAATTTTCCTAATGCCTTTAAAGAGCATTTCTTCTCAATTCCATCACCAAATTCATAAAATGAATTAAGTGGCTTTTGGAAGTTGTCCATGTGTTTATAAAACAAAAAAATGACCCATTTAAATTGGCTTAATTGAACCTAATTGGACTAATTTGTCAATTAAACAAATTGTACTTGCTACCTTGACGGAGGTCTTGACATTTTTGGCAAAAGTCAAATTGGGTGAAGTTTGAGATATTCAGAATCTCTAGGGCCAACATTCCAGCAATGACGCAGAACTCATAAGGATCTCAATCTGGAGCGGCCCTCTAGAGGCCTGGCCTCAATGGACCTTTAGGGATTCGCATCAATCTTTCTCTACACGCTTTATGGCTTCATATGGAAGCTAGGTCTATAAGAATTTCCTCCATCTACCAAGCATTGCTTACTAAATAATTTGCATCTACAAGTAGCCATGAAGAATGGTCTATAATTTATCAATTGCCAATATAAAAGATGGGTGTATTGCATTTCACATTCAGATTTGATTCTAGGGCATTCAATCAGGCCGTTTTTCATAACCATGGGAACAGATTGTATCAAATCAAAATAAATGTTTACCTTTTGCCACTTAAAACTAATCTTCTTCTCTAAGAAACTTACCATTTCCATTAAAAAGGTGGATGAAGTTGCCAAATTTGGACAAAAAAGTGCATGAATATGATTGAAAAGTGTTCTATGGTCCAGAAGATGAATGAATGTAGAAATACAACGCTTATAATTAAGTGATCACCATCTTGACACTTTCTTAGAAAGTAAAAAAAAAAGGCTAAACTGCATCTAGTTGTTGAATACATGGGGATCTTTAGGGCTTTGATTTGATGAAAATATTGACATTTATTCTCCCTAAGTGTGACAGTCTATGGTTTCATGTGAAAGCTAGGCCTATAAGAAACCCCAGCATCTACCAACCGCGGCTTCCGAATGATCTGCGTCTTGGATTGACCCGAAACAACATCATACTGCAACAAATAGTCCTCACACGTCACCCAAATCACGCTTCCCTTTGCAGTGCAGCTGAACCAATTCCAAAACGGGAAGTACTCAGGGCTCGTCTTCTCCAACAACGTCGTTCTTCGTAAGTCAAGATCACTTGTATCCTGGGGAACTTGAATTTGCAGCACCCCACAATTCACATCAAGTACACGATGTTCACGCTTCAATCCCAGGATTTGAAACTGCACTGGCATAACTTCGTAACCCTCTTCATGGTTGCGACTGTCCTGTCGTGTGGGAATGACGGCGTAGATGTCCCCCATGCACTCCACGAGCGCCAAGTAACGAAGAAACTTGGAGGCTTCTCGCGCGACTAAATGCTGGATACCACCCATGAGCAAGATGGCACGCACCCAGAGCACATGCTCCTTCCACGGCTTCCATTCCCCGGTTTCTAACTTGATTTCAAACACGCGGAGGATGGCGAGCTCGAGAGCACGAGCGTCGGGCCTGTATTCTAGAAATGCGTAATAGAGGCGACCACAAACCACCGCGTTCGCACATATATGCGACATTCTGAATGGCTTGTAATTGTGACGTGCCCAAGAGTTCGACGTGGACGTGTATATGCACATGCGAAATGAGCTTCGGAATGTCATGGCAATGGTGTAAGAATTCGCTTGTTCGTCCACCATCATGTCGATCAGTACCTCGTCGTACCTCCATTTCATGGAACCCGAATTCTCGGGAGCAGGCAATTCTCGCCAGGTCTTAGTCAATGGATTACACACCAGTAGTGGCTTCCAATCCTGCGGAACTTTGGACTCGGCGTACCTGAGCCGAGATTTCCTTTGCCCCCATTCATTAGAGTTCGTCCAGCACTCTAGTACGTGCCGACTACCCACACTTCCGCAACCCATGCAAGGGCGAACCACGTCCCCATTTTCCAAAGAGGGAATGGAATATATGGGAGGCATTAAGAGAAGAAGTCCACTTGCGGATGCCACGATCGTCGAGATTCTCCAGGAGGGAGGCACTTCCGGGAGAGGTGGCAGAGTGTGCAATTGTGCAGACGCTTGATCATGAGCCCAGTGATGGATTCCGGACCATGAACTTGAATTCGAAGTTCGAGTACGGGTTCGAATTGCCTTGCGGGTGAATACTGGGAAGTACCAGTCGCGTGTGTCGTCCGCTCGTGCGTTGCTGATGGCTCCGATGTTGCGTGAAATCCATGATGGAAGGAGTTCGGCTACTCGAGCAATCTTCAATGCTGAGAACGTTCCAATTTGCTGGTACAGGACCAGGTCTAGAACCTGCCGTGCATCGGGTTCTTGGTAGGCGTGGAGAGCAGGGTCGAAGCTGATATCGGTGTTTGTCATGATGGAAATTCTGCTACTCTGCTGGGGTAAGGAAGCATTTTAGAAGACTACCACAAATTACAAACGAAATGGAGCAAGGCTTTGTGACAAGGGCAAAACAGATAGTAGCTGTGTGAGTACAATCTCTCATAAAATCTACTGAAAAGTGGATGGAAAAAACCCACCAATAGTGATCTTCGCTTTTAGACTGAATTAAACTAGGTCAGGGCTCTCCTGAAGTACAATCCTGCGACCTGGAATTCGGCTGCACGTAACATGCAAAAGTAAAAACGTTTTGTTAGTGCTTGGGTTGAAAATGAAGTTTTATGCACTTCAATCTTTTTAGGATTTCCTATCGAAAGGATACAGAATTTGCAAAAGTTGATGACTACGATGGAAGTACGAAATCATAGAGATGTGAGGTGTCAAAACCTTGGAGTTCCTGGTCCGTAATTTGCAAGCTGTTACCAAATTGGGTACAAATTGGGTGATTCTTCTCTATTCAAAGTACTAGTTCCCATTAGAGTTTTGGTACATGATCATAAAATCATGTATTTTTGCAGGCCAGCTCTGATGACACCCCTACTGAGAAAAGCAGCTCAAGACTCAAGCTTAACCTAGCAACTTAAGCTTAATCTAGCTTTGGAGAAGTGAAAAGTAGGCTGCAACCCCAACGAATTACAAACCTGAGACAAAAAGCGCTGCAACAACAAATGCAAATGTGAGAGGAAAAGCTAGTTACAAACCTGAGACCAAAAGCCGGGTGCTCTGCTGCAACAAGTGCAAATGTGAGAGAAAAAGGAGACGACAGACAACATGCAAACCTCTCTTTTTTAAGGAAAGCAAACTACCGTGATAAATAAGAAAAGGAAGAGATTGTTTTTATGTCATCCCCCGTCACGGCAGCCTCGGTAGGCAGCCTTTGCAAAACTAGTTTTGCTCACGTCTCGAGAGATGAATCAAGAGTAGATTGAAACGTTGGTATTAACTTTGCGGATTTGCTTTTAATATTGAAAATTAGTACTGATCATCTTCTTTTGTAAGAAATTATTTTTCTGATAATAAGATTTGAAAGTATTTACCAACAGGTTAGATAACTGAAGGCACCCTGAAAGGAGTCTAATGATTCGAGATTCCATAACATTCAAGAGCAAAGAGAAGGTCTGTCTTCCCCCCTACGAAATGATGTGGAATATTCCACACCATTTCATCCGTCCGATGATATGATGTGGAACATTCCACACCATATTTAGCTAAAGAACACGTGTCAACACATGGACAGTTCATGTCAATCCCCATTGATGAATTCGTGGATGTGGCCTCCAGGGAGGGAAAGGCAGCCTCTCTGAAGGCTCTTGAATGTTATGTCATGATTCAAACGATGCTGGCACCTGTCCATTTTTGTTTATTTGCACTGAGGTAACCAAGCATCAACAATTGTTTGGGCGTGGGTCTGGTTGTAATAAAAGGGAGGACTCTTTGATTTCTTTTTACCCTTAAATGACACCGCGGCCGTGTTTCACCTCATGATTGACAAAAAATCTTTCTGTAATGGATATTTTGTTAGAATGGCAAAATTCCACAAACTTGGCAATTATAGGTTTAGACCATGTGGTTTGAAATGTAAACTAGTTCTATGTTTTTACACCATATGGTCTGAAATTTATACCAGTCCTAGAAAATAAATGGAAAAATGACGAAAGAATATAGCCATTTTAACAAAATGTCCATTCTATATAGGACCACCGTGCGATTGTTCATCTTTGGGATTTTGTGTAAAAAGGAAAGATCTTGTATTCTTGTAGAATAGTTTGATTTCCAATGATTGAGTACTTTTGGTTTTCTTAAACTTAATGATGTCACACAATACCAAAAGGGATGATTTCCACAGTCAATATTTTGGCATATAAGGGTTAAATGTATTTTTTTGACACCACATGAATAAATCATTTTCAAAGTATTCAAATTTGGTTCACCTAAAATCACTCCTTTGGCTCTCAAGAATAAAGGTTGTACATTTTGCTCAAATTCTATAGTTGTAGGGGTTGATTGTAGAAACAAGTCACAATCAGGGGCAATTTCCTTCTAAAATGAATAAATCAACACAATCATTCACTAGCTTGATTTTTGAACTCACTATTCACAGTTATTTTAAGCAATCTAAAGACAAGCAATTCAATAAACATTCTCAATTTTTTGATAAATTCAATAGACATTTTGTGTTCAATGCAAATATGAGCTTACATCAATCATATATACAAACATAGCATGAGTACAAGCATCAAAGTCAATTATAAGGTAGACATGCCCATTTCCATGCATTGAACAGTACTTCCATCACGTACTAGTGGCGCTCATTTGTTTTCTAGAATGTACTCTATTGGTACATAAAGACAAAATTGGATGCAAAGGTGGTCCAAATGTTTATGTGTCTATCTTAGCACTCATCACTTCAACTTCCTTGGTGCTTGTCAACTAGTTTTTATAACCTTCCAATACCCAATGGAGACAAAGTTAGCTAGAGATTTTTGTCTTACATAACAACATTTATGACAAGGCAACAAATTGCTCATATGGTTCTAGTGCTTCAAATCCTTTTTTACTTGGTTCATATATCACAAGTCCATCAATACTTGGTGCATGGAATGGATACATCTTGATGTTATATTGGACTCCATTGTTGACATAATATTGCAAATTGTTATATTCAACGTCACCTAAACTCCATCAATTAAACATGGGTTGTTGCATTAAATGTCATTTGCAATACGGTTTTTATGGTATCATTAAAAAAGCAATTAGTTGTCTCAATAGGTTGATGAATTTTGGGTATTTTAGTCATCCTAAATCAACACCTTATGTAGAATTTGAAGCATGATTATTGCAGAGTTAGGGCCAAAAGATCCATTTTCTAACTTAGACCTTTCCCACACAATTAATTCTTTGCCAGATTTCGAGCTAATTTCATATTCTCAAAGCTGAGAAAGGAAGACAAAAAGCATTAAAATTTGAAGTGTATATTATTACTCCACCATCCTTTTAATCCGTGCTAAGCACAATTTTGCACCTAAAATTCCAAAAAAACTGTGCAATATAGAGCAGTTCATGTATTGACATTGTTCTAGCTCTATATTGCTCTTTAGAATTGCAGAGCCCCTTAAGTCAAGCAAGTGTCTTGTAGATTGATAGTAAATTAGTGAAAAATTGGTGACCAGTAGATTAATGGTAGATTGGTGGTGGATTTAAAGCAATTTCTAGAGCCTTTTAAGGATGATTTTTTGTCCCTTGCCCTTGGACGGGTGGTTTTTTGCTCATAACTTTTGCCTCTTATTCCAAACTTGAAGCCACAAATTGGACATGCTGGAGGTCTACTAATATTAGAAGGACTGACAAAGAATTTTCATAAAAATAGAAACATGTTAGTTGCGCACATAGGGTTAAAGTGACCTTCCTTTGCGCAAAGTTTGCGAAAAGGGATCTAAATATAAGGTAAAAGGACTTAATAAAGAATAGATCTTTTGTCTTTGAGTCTAATCAATGTATTTATTTTTGGAGTGTTTGTTTGTGAATAGGAGAAATCAACAAAGAAGCTTTGAGTTCAACTAACAGCTAGGTGATTGCAAAACACTTGTACTATTTTCTGTTACATGTCTCTAGCTAGCGGATTTGTTTTCTGGCTATAATTTTTGCATCCTAGCTCCCAATGACTCAAAATTCATAAGCAAGGTATTCATGACTATTATATGCCTTGTCTAATTTTTTGGAATCTTTTTAAAATGTTCAAAAATAGTCCACAATTATTGTCACATTTGCCAATTTTGGAATTTTTTGAACAAAGTAGTTTCCAAAAAAGCAAATTTGGAGGTACAATTTAGAGTGGATGGTCTTGTAGTAGACTGTAGACTTTTAGCTATTGTTCAAAGAATTTCAAAAAATAGTTAACTGCATATTGAATGGCAATCCACTAAGTGAATTTCCTTCTACTTGCATTTTGAAATTTGTAAAATATTATTTTGGTGGGTTTTTTGGTAAATGACTATCTCTATAGAATTGGTACAGATGGGCCAGTTAATTTTTTCTTAATTTACTTTTTTTCCTATATTTCTTAATGAAAACATTGAAACACCTATTTTTCTTGAGATTTAGCACTTTTCTAGTTCTCCTACTTAAATAATTTTTCTATGATTTCCTTTAGTGGTTATTATTCATCATAAAGATAAAAGGTGCATATATTGGCCCCAATTAAAAAAAATGTTTTCAATCATTTTTCTAATCTCAAAGTACTTCTAATTAAAAAGACATGAATATTATGAAGCACAACAAAATTAGCAAATATTTCTTGCATCATCATACTTTGCCATTTGCTATATGATCATAAAACAAGCTTCAAATGAATTATTTTCAATGCAATTATTTTCAAGAATATTTATCCTATTATTTTTCTACCAAATTTTTTCAAAAGATGGTTTAATTGGCCAGATTTCTGAAGAAGGGTTTCATAACTTTGAAAAAAATCAAGATTGAGTATTGACATATAGAACTATTCAGAACCATACACCAATTTTTCATATCTTCTTAAACTATTTTATTAAATTACAAAAATTTCCTATTTAAATGTTTCTTTTCTTCGAATTTTGGGAATTTAGTACTATTTTTTGTTCAGTTTGAATTTGAAATCAAAGACTGCTATTAAACCAATTGAACAGTATATAGTTTAAAAACAATAATAAACTATCCATCTTGCATATATATTCTAGCCTTCTAAGAGTATTTCTTTTGTGTCATCACAAATTCATAGAGATTTTAGAATACTTGTTTCTTGAGGCGCAATTTGTAAAACATGAGTTTTTTCATGTTGAAACAAATTTCTAATGTTTTTTATTTTTTATTTTTTATTTTTTTTATTTTTTAACTATTTGTTATTTTTACATTAATTTTCTATCAACTTATTTTTGAAGAATTTTCCAAGAACATGCTATGACTTTTGGTAGTGAAATTAGCAAGATATAGTCATATAGATCACATATGAAGAAAAATTATTGAAAGATAGTGGTTGATTAGTTTCTTTGTTAATTTTAATAATGTTACAAATTCCATCGCTTAGATATTTTTTTTAGAAATAAATAATAATAAGCATAAAAAATCATTAAGATCAATTCAATTTATGTTTTTTTACAAATCATGAATTCTTTTTTATATATGCAAATTTACTCATGATGTAATATAATCACAAATGAATATTGCCTTAAATTGGGGGGAGGTGATGCCAAAGCCCTTCGAGTATCATGATGCATAAAGATTGCATAGGCTTCTTAGAAAGCTTCCCCCTTGGTGGAAGCAATTCAAATGGCTCCCAAATTTGTGGAAGTTTCTCAAACAACTTCCAACTTTGTAAAGTCTCGTGGAACCTCGTTGAATCTTGTGGAACTTTGTGGAATCTTGTGGAACCTCATGGAACCTCATGAAATCTTATGGAACCTCATGAAATCTTATGGAACCTCATGAAATCTCACGGAATCTCGTGGAACCTCATGGAACCTCATGAAATCTTGTAGAACCTTGTGGAACCTTGTGAAATCTCACGGAATCTTGTGGAAACTCTTGGAATCTCATATAAGCTTATAAAATCTTATGGAATCTCATAAAAACTTTTCAAGTACCTTCAGAGCATGACAAAGAAGCTTAGATCTTCAAGTACATATTGAATTTGAGATCAAGAGGTTCCTTGGTTTTGAGGGTCATTGCAAGAAAGGGTGTTCAAAAAGTGTAGCATTTTGTGCATTGCCCTTTTTTCTTTTGGGAGTACATTATAATTAGAATAATAATTCTAAAAAAGAGTGAAAAATATATTTAATGTATACATCTTTAGGAAGGAGATGTAACCTAAGAAGGATAAGTATAGAAAAATTCTCTAAGTGGGTAAACTAGAAAAGTGCAAAAATCTCATGAAAATAGGTACTTGCATTATAATTTCACATGTAAAATTGTAAAATTTAAGAAAATCAACTTTAGAAAAAAAACAAATTGCCCATTTTAAAAGAGTTCATATCATTAAATTTGGGGACTCCTAACATAGTAAAAACCCCTAAACCTTATAATGTGACAAACTAACAAAATGGTTTTTAAATACAAAACAATTTTTTTTTTATTTCTAAAAAACAAGATACTTGGTTACCATAAAATCTGACATTTCCAATAAAAATTTCATGATCATGAGGTTTATGCTTCAAAAGTTATAGAGGATGACAAGAAAGTCACTCTCATTGTGACGGTAAATAGGACCCTCCTTTCTTGCAATGATCCTTGACCACTTCTTTTGGTGTCTACTTCATAGCACTCTAGAGCCTTAGTTCTTGATTTAAAGCTTTTTCTTCTAAACTCTTGCTATCTTGAATACATTTTGCGGTTCTAGTTTACATAGGACTTATAGTGCCTTCATTGAGATTTTTATTTGAAGTACTTTTATTTTTGTCCTAAATCTGTCTTTAATAGTTTGTCAAGACTGACCTTCAATATCAACAAAGGTTCATTGTTTTCAAGTAGAAGTGTGCTATCCCTCTATTTAGAAGTAGTAAGGTGTTTTAGAAGTTGCGGATTATCCATTTCTAAAGTGATGTAGTCGTCTGCTAAATTCTTTATCTTCGTAGATTTCTTAACCATGCCTTTAGTTTTGAAAGCTTATGGACCTAAATAGACCATCTACTTGAGAATTCAATTCCAACCTTAATATCTATATTGTTGGCAAATCCAAAATAAACACTTAGAGAATTGATTGTAAACCAATTTAGTGCAACTACATTGGAAATACTTCTATTTTTGTCTACTCACATTATCATTTTAGTTCTTTGAGATCCCATGGTACATATATACATATGTTATTAAAGTGTTACATCTTTTTTTTCAATGAAGAAAGTAAATGAAACTATTAGAAATGATTCAAAGTTAGATGCCATTATGGTTGTCATAATAGCAGTGAGTATTGATTGTGAATACATATTCAAGAAAACTAAAGAACTGAACTAAAGACTTGGTGGCTTGGAAGCAAAGCTACAAGCCTAAAACAACTAGTGGAACAAGTTTATGCCAATAATGCAAGCCAATGCTTCTTCAAGCTTGATGTTGGAAACATCAAATTGATCTCCTAGTGATAGAAAAGAACTTGAAGTTAGCCTCCAGAAGTAATTTGATGGCACGTGTTCTAAGTTTTGAGGTTTTGTCAACCAAATTTGACTCATTTCACTCTTGCAACCACAATGTAATCCAACAAATGCAAACCATACTGGATTGGTAGAGACCTTGCTATCAAAACAAGCACTCTCTTGGTTTGCGCCATTTTTCAAAAAGAATTTTCACCAATTCTCAACAACTTTGAAGCATTTCTAGTAGCATTTGGAGAGGCTATTAGTAAACATAATAAGATTTGTTTTATAGCAACAAAGACTCAAATTTTGCAACAAAAACGGTGTTCAACATCAATATACGCTTCAGGGTTCCATTAATTAGCATGCTGTATCAATTGAATGAGACAAAGAAGCTTTGATATAAGCCAATTCTATTATCAATGGCTTAAGCAATGAATTAAAAACCTTATTATCTTTGCCAAATCCTTTGACTTCCAAGGAAGCAATTGGCTCAAGTACAATAATTGTTTATTTGAGTGACAACAACAAAAATGTGCATGAACCACTCCACAACCATCCACCGGTTGCTTTATTACTTTGCTACACCATAATCATTCTATTGTTGGAGATTTATAAATAATCCAATTTCTCTAGAAGAATTCAACCTTCACCACCTTATATTGAGGTAGATGACTACCAAACATATGAAGTTGAGGACATTCTTGATTCAAGGTCTTGATAAGGTCAATTGGAATATCTAGTTCATTGGCATGATATCTAATTAATGATTGTACGTGGAAACCAACTTCAAACAAGCTTAACAAATATATCTTTGAAGATCTAAGAATTTCATTGACAACAACCAAGAAAACCAAGACCTACTACAAAATCTAAGCTTGTAGAAGCTTCTCAAGCAATTGACTTCCAACCTTGTGGAACTTTAAAGAATCTTGTAGAATTTCATGGATTCTTGTGGAATCTCATGGAAGCGTCTTAACATCTTCCGAGTGTGACAAATAAGCTAAGATCCACAAGTATATAGGAGTTGAGACTAAGAGATTCCTTACTAGGGTGACTAAAAGAAACACTTTATATTTTTGACTCAAAAATGAAGTTTTTGGCCATATAATTGATTGTATTATAAATACTAACAAACCTATGTAGCAGCACCTCTGTAGATTTAAACCGTCAATTCAATACCATGCAACACTATGCAATACTATAGACTGCTACGGAATACTAGAAAAGCCTTTGAGAGCAAAAAAAAGCAGAAAAGGGGTCTACGGACCTTTCATTTTTAGTTTTTCAAAAAAAACTCAAAACAATTCCATTAAAAAAGCCACTTGGTAGAGAAGATTGCACTTGCATTGCACTAAAGAATATATGTAAGCAAGACAATTCTTCAATGCTAAATAATTGCTACTAAATAATCAATTTGGATTAAAAAGCAATTCAAAACCCCTCGTAGCTTTAAATGTAAAAATACGGTCTTCAATACAACAATTCACGTAAATAGCCCCTCATCAAACATGTAGGAAGTTTTTTTCTTTTTTGAAGCTTTCATGAAAAAGAGGGTCATTTTGATCCTATGTGCGTAAATGACATGCTGCTATTTTCATATTAACTTTATGTCTATCCTTGTGATGTTAGTAGACTTCAAGCATCTTCAAATTATGGCTTCAAATTTGCATTTTTGGGTCAAAAAAAGGACCAAAAAAAATACCAAAATGGACAAAGTTTGGGGGCAAGTTTAAGTAGGTACATAATTTTAAAAAAATTGAAAATAAGTTATTCACTATTTGTAACTATCGCATGTATTTTCCTTCAAAATATTTCGGAAAACAAGCAAACAATGCAAAAGCTATGAACAAAAATCCACTTGTCCAATAACAAGGAGACAAGAAATTGGACAAGTGTTTCTTGTAATCACCTAGTCTTGACAACTAGCTTCTAAGCGCTCAAAGGACCATTTTTAGGTTACTATCCAACTTTGGGTAGATTTTTCATGCAAAATTTTTTTTTGATCAATTTTTTTTTTGCTTGTCTTTCAATATTTATATTCAAAAATATGATCACTAAGGTCAAACAAAAATTACAAGAGAAATAGCACAAAGTGTTTAGAATTTGCTACGTGTTGAAAAACTTACTATTTGAAGAAAGTGTTGGTATTCTCATTACTAAATCTTATGTATTTTTCCACAAATCAATAGAAACCTCAATTTTGACCAATCAAAAAAATTCACATACTGAAGGTAGAAGCTATATTTTTAGTAAATTTTTGAAGTTAGATCTTCAAAATTCATTTGAAGAGAATTTAAAATTAACTTTATAATTTTGACCGTACGGATATTTTCTACCTTTTGTGCTTCACATTATCTTCTTTGGTGCAAACCTCAAAAAAGTTATAGAACTTATATTTTATAACACATTTGCGTTTTGTCCGAGTCCCTGGGGCTTTTAGAAACTAGTTTACAGCAGTTAGCTTTAGCTCTTGATCTGAAGCTTTGTCTTCTACACTTTTGTTCACTTGAACGTTTTTAGTAAGCATGCAACTCACAATGCCTTCAACGAGGTTCTTGTCTCAAATGTTTTTGTTCTTGTCCTGAGTCTGTCCTTAATACTGAGAGTCAATTTTATAAAATGTCTATCCCATGCGTCTACTAATCACTTTTTAATCAGCATCTCTATATATTTAGTACAAGAAGAAATGATCATGAATAGATTATATATGATTAAAATATAGCAAAAATTATATAGACCACTTTAAAATAAAATAAATGGCTAAATTACTTAATGAAATGCTTATAAGAAAGAAAAGGATGCAAAAAAAGCTCCAGTATTCGTAGCCCAAAATTCTTGATTTTTCCTTCATAAAGTCATGGAATGGACATTCATTCATTGGACAAAGCCCATCATTGATTGCTACTATGAATGCTATTGTTGGTTTGTTCACATTGCTTATTATTTGTTCCAAATCTACAATGACATGTTTAATTAAACCGCTTACAGGTATATTGAGCCGCTTGATTTTTAATATTGAAACCACTTTATATTTTAATTATGGATTTCTGATAGGCAATGAAAAAAGGATAATTTATGGACAAAAGTGATGAGACTTTGAGATGCCTCAATATTAGAAATCTAATGTGGTTTTGTGAAAACTGTCATTGTCATAATGCTTTTTTCAAAAACAAAAAATAGTTTGATAAAAACATAGTGGAAATAATCCAATTAAATTTGAAATTTCTTCACAAGATAGCTATGAAAAATAGCTTGAAATTTTTTCAATTGCCAAATGGGCATTTGATCATTTCTCATCATATTTGACTGCTAGGCATTCAATTATTGGATACAGGGATCTTTAGGGCTTTAATGAAGAGATTGACATTGTTCTCTCTGTTATAATAGTGTATGGCTTTACGTAGAAGCTAGGCCTATAAGAAACCCTTGCATCTACCAACCATTGCTTCTAAATAATTTATAAAGAGTGGTGTGAAATCTCTCAATTGCCAATATCAAAAATGGACATTTTGTAATTTATAGTCAAGTTTTAATTGCAGGGCATCCAGTCAATCCTTCTTTTTTAGCACCATGGAAACAAGTAGCACCAAATCAAAATAGATTCTTGTTTTTACTATAGAGAAGTAATCTTTTTTTGTTAGAAATTCCCATTTCTACTAAACAAGTGGATAAAGCTGCCAAAGATCAATGAAAAAGTGCATGAAAATATGATTGAATAGTACTTTTTGGTCCAAAGGATGCATGAATGTAGAAATACAATGGTTCACCAAATTCTAAGTGATTGCTATCTTGGTAATTTTTTAGGAAGTAGAAAAAATGGGTTGCATTTAGTTATTGGATATAGAGATCTTTAGAGCTTTTCATTAATGAAAACATTAACATTTATTCTTCCTAAGTATGAAAACTTATGGCTTCATGTAGAAGCTAGGCATATAAGAAATCCTTACATCTACCAACCACGGCTTCTGAATGATTTGCTTCTACAAATGGCCACGAAGAATGGTGTGAACCACTATATTGGTTCACCTTTCAGATAATTGAAAATATAAAAACTATGAATGAGTTTTTAAGTTCAAAAGTGTTAGTACATTAGATTAAACTATAACCATTAGTAAAAGGCTTTTAGTGCATAGGAAGAGAAACTAGATCAAAATTGCAACCCTAAAATATATAAAAGATAAAAGATATAAAAAGGAATCCAAAACAATGGTGAGAAGTTGAAAATGGATCTAAACATAAATAGAAAACCAATAAAAAAGAAGAAATATGGAAAAGCACAAAAGAAGTGATCAAACTTAAAATTACTATGAGAACACTAACATAGTGGTAGAAACTCTAATTTAGGCAATAAGTAGTGATTTAATGGAATTTCAGTAAATTAGTGTAGATGAAAGTGATTAGGAGTGTTAGTTAGTTAGTTAGTTGGGGTATTAGTCGAATTAGGGTTTGGTGCTCACTCTCTCTCTCTTGTTTTGTTTTGGGGGAGAATGTGTGAAGAGGTGAAAAGTGGACAATACATAGGAGAACAATGATTGCAAGGAGGTAGGTTAGGATGATAGTCAATTTGTCGAGTAGTTTTTCACCTTGTGGGGTAGAAAGTGGGTGAAAAGTGAGGATTGTGGAGGTCAGATGCAAAAAGTGTTGGGAAAGAAAGTCCGTTGCCCTTGCAAGTGGAAGCAGCAACTTTGGCGAGCTATCGCGAGAGCATGGAGTAGCGGATGGAGCTGAAAATTGGTGGAATGGTGCGTCTTTAAGCTAGCTTTCCAACAAGACTCAACTCGACCGATTTGGAGCACAGATGAGGCAGTGGTGGTCGATTTTGTGGCGGAAGGCCTACTGCCGCAGGAATTTCGGAGCTGCAACTTGACGGACGATTGCAGAAGTGTGGCCGAGCGGAATGAGCTGAATTTTTGGCGCAAGGAAGATGAAGAAGTCAGCTTTCCAACGAGATAAGGCTCGCTCAATTTGGAGTCAGGATGAAGACAGGGCGGACAGATTAGTAGGAAGAGGTTGGCTGCCCTATCGGCTGTGAGTTGTGTGTGTTTACTATGGTTCTTGTGGTCCCAAATGAATAAAAATGTAATGATAATTACAATTCAGATTGGGTCTTGCATGTTTGGAGTACATTTCTCATGGACTTGTATGATTTGGATGTTTAAAAAGAATGCATCACTAGTGAATTCTACTTGTTAAGGTCTTTAGGGCACATGTGGAAGCATTGCCCAAAGGGAGTCTAGATTAGGCACTTGGTGTGAGTGAATTGTGCTGTGATTAGTTTTTAAGGTGCAATTTAGTTCACTTAGGGCCTAAATTAGGCAATTTTAAGGTGATTTTGACCTAGGAAGTTTACTTGTCCTTTCAAAACATGTATGAAGATGAATTGGGAGTGTTAAGGCACATAATGGGATGATTTTGAGGTGCTGCCCTTTTTTCACTTAGGCTTGATTTATCAAAAATTCACTAAAGAAAAAATTTGGGAAATCCATTGCTTGGAGGCATTTAGATTAGAGTCCACACACTCCTTTTTGGCCAAGTTTGTGGATGGATTTTACCTCATGGTGAAATTCACTCACAAATGGTGTGAAATTTTTCAATTATCAAAACTAAAAAAGGACATTTTGTACTCCCTCCATCTTGAAACAATGGACAATCATTGGAAAAATAGATGTCCAAAAATTAATTCCCATTACTTTAAATTTAGCTATATAAAGACGCAATTATGAAATAGTCAATATATTACAATATGAGTTTCAATTAGATAAAGACATAATTCATGAAATTGTCAGTATTAATGTTACAATATGAGTTTCAATTAGATAAAGACATAATTCATGAAATTGTCAGTATTAATGTTACAATATGAGTTTCAATTAGATAAAGACATAATTCATGAAATTGTCAGTATTAATGTTACAATATGAGTTTCAATTAGATAAAGACATAATTCATGAAATTGTCAGTATTAATGTTACAATATGAGTTTCAATTAGATAAAGACATAATTCATGAAATTGTCAGTATTAATGTTACAATATGAGTTTCAATTAGATAAAGACATAATTCATGAAATTGTCAGTATTAATGTTACAATATGAGTTTCAATTAGATAAAGATATAATAATTCATGAAATAGTCAATGTCAAGTCCACAAAGACGTAAGTCATAAAATAGTCAATATCAATTATACAAATAGTCAATATCAGTTATATCAACTATTCACAATTTTCAAGTTGTTCACAATCTGCTCAAGTAAAATCTAATTCTAAACTACCTTTACAAAATCTTTATGTGGTACAAAATTAAGATGGAAAACCAACGTGTTGATGAGCAAAGCGCCATTTCTGCAAACCTTTGAGAAGAACAAGAGTTAATTACATGTCTGCACTCATTATTTTACCAAATTTTTGAATTTTGCCTTAATCATCAAAAAAGTTTGTTAATAAAAAATCATATTTGGACGGAGGGAGTAATGTACAATCAAGTTTGATTACAATTGCAAGGCATCTAATCATTGAATATGAGGATCTTTACTGCTTCTAATTAATGAAAATACTGACATTTATTCTCTCTGTAAAAGAATTTATAACTTCATGTGAGAGTTTATTGCTTCACCTATAAGAAACCCTTGCATCTACCAACAATGACTTCTAAATGATCTGCATCTTGGATTGACCCAAGACAAAATCATATGCCACATTTAACTACTTCTGGACTATTCACTGAATTTTGGACAAAACATTCAAAAAATTTCAAATAAAAACATCTCGAGATCTCCAGTTGCCTCCAAATGTTTGTAGAGATCTCCAGATGTTTGTATAGATCTCTAGATGTTTTACATAAATCTTCCAATGTTTTACATTATCTCTTGATGATTAATTCCTGATGTTTTATTCTCTTGATATTAATTCTGGACTCTTCAAAGTCTATAAGTAGTTAAATGTGGCATTCATAAGGTAGGATGCTCTAAAAGCGACCATTCAAGGGCTAGTCCACCTTTTTTGAAGGTTTGCAGGAGTAGAAATATTTTTCACTCATTTTTTAGAGAAAGAAAAATGAATGAACAACATAACATAAGTGGTTTCATGTTTTTTGAAGCATTTTTGAATTAGTTATGAATTTCCTAAGATTTTTGTTGTAAGTACCTATTTGTGACCCTAGGTCTCCCAAAATGCATTCACTTACAAAGTTCTTCTAAAGTGATTTGAGGAAATCAAGGCCAATAATTGGCTCTTGCAATAAAGAATACTTTTTTGGGGGGGGTCAATCAGTGACTAAATTATTTCTGCCTTCTAAGGTAAAGCAGCCCATTGTGGTCAGAATTAGGAGTCTGCCATCATCCCATCACCAAAGTTTTTCAGTTTTTTTACCATATGAAGACAAGTATGAGAATTTGTGAAGGCAATTGAAATCATAATTTTTAGACAGAGTATGAATTAGCTATGAATTTCTCAAGTGTTCAGCCCAAAGAAGTCGACAGACTACCCCAAAACCAACTGCAAGTGTATCCATAATGCTCACCTACCTCTTCTAAAGGAGACAATTTTTTTTTATATGTAGATGGCCATAAAAAGTCACTTCCTACAATGACTTACACTGAAATTACTGCATGTTCCTAATAGGGTCACTAATTACTCCAGTGAAGTTAGGTGAGATGTTGATTGTGGTCAGAAAAACCAAAATGGGGTCATTGTGTGTCCCCCATGGGTCATTTGACCACAATGGGCTACCTTACCTTATCACGTTATACAAGATTTATATACATTGACTAACAATTCAGAGAATATAAGAATAACTCGAGAGTTTTCAATTTTCTTTAGCGTTTGCTTGTTCTCTACTTGGATAGTGTGATGAAACACCACTGTAGGGCTAGTCATTTTCCAGTATGGAAGTTCCATTGGGGAGTAAATTTAAATTTTGTTGTGCTTCTATAAGCTGTTTGCAAAGTTGGCGAAAAGTTATAGTATCAGATGATACATGTGAAATCATAGCAAATCAAGAAATTTCTTTTGAAAATGTAGGCGTCTTCAATATTATTCTAGAATTGCAGTATACTTATGCTACTCCAGGACTCCCTCTGCCATTGTGCAATTTTTGAGTCTTAACATTTCTGGTGTACTTTTCACACTTGCATTGAGACTCCGTACAAGGTTAATTGTTGCTTCACGCATATCCGATTGGGTTAGATGGTATATGAAGTAACTCTTTCTTTCGGAATGTAGGTTATTAAAAAGAAGCTAGACTACAAACTCAATCATACTCAGAAAAAGTAGGTTTTCCATTATCATATTTTCTTGCTAAGTATACAACTCTACCTCAAAACTATCAACTAGCGAGAGCTACAAAAAGCGCTCACTATAATTGGAATTAGGATTTAGGATTTATTTTGCTATCAAATTGCTTTTGTTTTTTATTGTTGAAGTATGGCAAGCAGTGCTGAAGAGCGTTATGCTTGTATACTTATGCTAGTAGTGGTCACCTTTGCCAATAGGTATCTTCAATTCAAAATCTTCACAATGGAGGTCACGATGGCTGCTATGCCTCCAGGAGTTGACCATTGGGTTCATCCTTGACGTAGGAGGTAATCCATCGCTTCTATGCCTCCAGGAGTTGACTAGTGGGTTCATCCATGACATACTGACATTAGTCCGCAAGCTGCACACTTTTTCATCATGAAATTTATCAATAATTTGGTGCTAAGTAGGATCAGACTTTATGAAGAATGCAGTTCTCAAAACTTTCATTGACCTAAATTTGTGCTGAAGGGCTTTAGGTTTATTAGATCTTATGGTAATTTAATACTCCTCCCAAAAATGCAAAGAAGCAGAAGAGTATTGAATCTAAGAGCAATGGTCCCAATTACATTGTTTCTCAATCAACACCTTGCACGTCGTTTGTCAGGTTACTCAACAATAAGAGCTCCTTCAATGAGTGGCATTCTCACCACTTTGAAGATGCTTGTTGATTATTATCCAGAGAGGCTTGCCAAAGCCTTTATTGTTGATGCTTAGACTTCTATGTTTTATTATGTTTGAAAGGTGAGTTAATTATTTAATCTTTGTTGTTTTAGGTGCAGGATCTGATGCATTGGTGGTTGATGTCAAAGAATATTAGTATTGCAAAGTGTCTAACATGTTGCATTTGAAATATAGGGTATCTTCACTTTTGTTGACCACTCGACCAGAGGCAAGTTGAGTTTTGCATATTTAAGAACTATAGGCCAATACCAAAGCCATAGCATACATTGAAGTTTTTTGTTTTCATCCATACCTTTTTCAATGCATTCTCAGAGGCGATCTTCAAGCTTTAATATAGAAATTCAAAATTACCAAATCCAAAGCAGGTTACAAATTTACCTCCATCCAATATGTTGGTTTAAAATAAAAATCAAGCATATTGGAGTACTAATTTGCAACGTGGATACCTTATCCTATGATCATGTCATCACTCATCAGGCTGTCTACTAACAATAACAGTTTGAGGTAAGGTATTATATCTTAGTTGCCACAGTAAATGTGAATACAATCCACTCACTCTTGTTAATCTGCAATTTTAGAAAACGACATATCGACATTTGACACCACCTTCAAAAGAAGCGAGGACAATGAGGCACCTGACAAGCTGTCGGAGGATCTGAAGATGGCATCCAGCATGAGGAAAACATCTTATTTGTTCTCATCTCTGACAGGCTCTATCACGTGTCCATCACCTGATCAAGCAGAGGTAGAGTTTTCTAGTTTCAAGGAAGATGCTGCACACAATGTCGACAAGCCAGAAATTCCAGGATCAGCACTTGCGCAAACAAGACAACGCAAGGCTCCTTCCTAGGATGGCTTGGTTCAAAATCTACTCCCACCTTGGCTGTGATTGCACTCAAAACTTTGTACTTCATCAAGTTGTGAATTAGAGGTGCGCACTCCGAAATTTGAGATCCATGGGTTTCTTCTGAAAAGCACCCACCCACAAGCAGCAAATGAATTGAAGGAACCATGACATATCAAACCAAAAGTACATCATCCAAAATCTATTTGCATGAGGACTAGGGGAGGGTAGACCTATTATCTCTTCTACAGAGATTCTTTGATTAGGATCCTTATTTACCATCATTAAGAGAAGCCCCCCTACTTCGGCATTGAGAACGCCATCGAGCATGACTTCACAAATGGAGTCTTCCATGAAGAAGACCTCCTTGCCACTCAAATCTATCTCACTTCTGGGGTAAGCCCCACAGAGACTGCCAAAGAAATACAAATGCAAATATGTCCACACCATGGTCAAATGGCTCCTCCTTTACAACCTCTAGAGGCATGTAGATGTTGTAATTGCATCTGGGCTCCTCAAAATGGAATTGCTGATCTGAAAGTATAATGATCGTTAGAGATCAATGATGTCACAAGGGTCAACGCTAATGGAAAATGAGGACACTATAGACATTGTATGAAGCATGACCTTCTTTGTAAAGGAGTGAGAATCCGAAATTTCCCAACTTGACTTGATTTGACTTTTTTGCAAGGGCTGTAACAAAAACACGGTTGTCACCGTTACGACATGTCTGGACGGATGTGACTTTGACAAAACGTCAGGATCCAACTCCAGTGCCCGTCAGTATCCAAAATAAATAAATAAATAAATTTGTATGGTCCGTCCTTCCCTGTCGACGGACAGTCCGTCATCCGTCCATCTGTCCATTCAAAAAAATATATTTTTTTTTATTTTTTTGATCCCGATGCGATCCCGAGTCCCGACGCGTCCGGACCATCGCTGTCAAACATCCCAACGTGAAAAGCCAACGTCACGTCAAAATGGACAAACCTGAACAAAAATGTTTTCTGGATTAACGTCCATATGGACGATGCCAGAACATTTTAAACTTAGCAACACATGCTAACTAGATGTATAGGCTTTGCATTTGTCCTTCTGTGATGACGTCCAAATTTTACAAGCTCCCCAACGGACACTACCCCAGTATCAAGGAACTCTCAGATTCATCAATCAACACCTCCAACAATTTGTTGATGTAGGGAGTGTTGGCAAGCATCCGAAGAACAACAATTTCTCTAAGAAGGTCTTTTTCCTGCAATTCCCTGCTTTGAAGAAGCAGGTACAAGTATGCCTTCTTCACATAATCCTTGCCGTTAGTCAAACTCCTTACCCTATTGACGGTTGCGTCGGTGCCTCTGTTGGATAGAGACTTCTTGGCTAGAGTCTCTAGCAGCTCATATGCCATTCCACATGCCTATATCCCACACACATTGCAAATTGATGGAAGGTGGAAGAGAATGGAAGAAAATGAGTCAATTACGGAAGCCCATGCAACACATGCAAATTACAGAGGCGAACGACACGAGGCGGGAGCGCAGTAGGTACCTCTTCTACCAAACAAACAAAACTTGGTGCAGGTTTTGCGATAAGATGGATGAGCTAGATAGCTTCGGGAGCAAAGAAGACAAGAAACTTGGAGAAGAGATTCGTATGTGTCTATTCAGCTTCCAAGGGCAAAGGAATCCAACATGTTTGACGACGGGACAACTAAAGTGGGACTATGGGAGCAATTTTCAAGGCACCTCAAATAGGATACCGACCCAGCAGAGTCAACCATTCCTTGACGGCAATGGTAAGTCAATGGACTGGCCTATGATTAGGGACTATCACACCAATTTTACGTTACTATTAATTTGAATTAAGAAAGAAGGGGAGTGATTGAAATGCAACCATGGATTTTTAAGTAATGTTTTGTATATCTACAGCTTTTCCATTTTTTACTCCATAACCATGTGCACTATTTTCATGACTCATGGATTTTTAGTTCATCCAAAACTAGGGACTGTAGCACCAATTTTGCATTACTATTTGAAATAAGAAAAAAGGGTAGTGATTGAAATGCAACCATGGATTTCTAAATAATGTTTTGTAAAAACTACATTCCCAAAACTACATAATGTTTCTAAAAACTATTTTTAATTCAGTAGATTCATAAACTACTATTAAAACAACCAAACCGTGTATTTTCTTAAAACATTAATAAAATATCCATCTTGCAAATATATTCCAAGTGTGTTTCTTTTGTGTCATCATAAATTCATAGAGGTTTTAGAATGTTTGTTTTTTGAGATGCAATATATTGAATATGAGTTTTTTCATGTTGAAACAAATTATAAATGTTTTTAATTTTTAATTTATTAATACCTTTTTTTTTGCAATTTGTTTTTTTACATTAATATTGCACCAACTTATTATTGGAGAATTTTTCAAAATATTTCCATGACTTTTGGTAGTAAAATTAGCAAGATATAGGCATATAGATTGCATATTGACAAAAATTACTGAGAGATAATGGTTGATTATTTTCTTTGTTAATTTTAATAATGTTACAAATTCTATTGTCTATATTTTTTTTTAAGAAAAAAATAGAAATAAGCAGTAATAATCTTTAAAATTGATCCAATTTATGTTTTTTTACATATCATGATGGGTTTTTTTATGTATGCAAACTTACTCATAATATAATCTAATCATGAATGAATATTGTCTTAAATTAGGGGCGAGTGATACCAAAGCCCTTCGAGTTTTGCAGAGGCTTCTCAAGAAGCTTCCCCCTTAGTGGAAGCAATTCAAATGGCTTCCAAGTTTGTGGAAGTTTTTCAAGTAGCTTCCAACTTCGTGGAGTCTCGTAGAACCTCGTGGAATCTTGTAGAACCTTGTAGAATCTTGTGGAACCTCATGGAACCTAACAAAATCTCGTGGAACCTTGTAGAATCTTGTGGAACCTCATGGAACCTAACAAAATCTCGTGGAACCTCGTGAAATGTTACAAAATCTCGTGGAAACTCTTGGAATTTTATACAAGCTCATTGAATCTCATGGAACCTTGTAAATGCTTCTCAAGTACCTTCCGAGTGTGACAAAGAAGCTTAGATCTTCAAGTGCATATAGAAGTTGAGACCAAAAGGTTCCCCAGTCTTGACCACTTATTTTGATGTCTACTTCATAACACTTTTGAGCCTTAATTCTTGATCAAAAGCTTTTTCTTCTAAACTCTTGCTATCTTGAATTCATTTTGCGATTTTGATAAACGTAGGATTTTTAGTGCTTTCATTGAGGTTTTGGTTTGAAGTTTTTTTATTTTTGTCTCTCTTTAATAGTTTTTCAAAACAAACCTTCAATATCAACAAAGCTTCATTGTTTCAAGTGGAGAGTGGGCTATCTCTCTATCTGGAAGTTGTAAGGTGTTTTAGAAGTTGCGGATCATCCATTTCTAAAGTGATGTAGTTGTCTGCTAAATTCTTTATCTTCGTAGATTTTTTAACCATGCCTTTAGTTATGAAAGCTTATGGACATAAATAGACCATCTACTTGAGAATTCAATTCCAACCTTAATATCTATACTGTTGGCAAATCCAAAATAAACACTTAGAGAAGTGATTGTAAATCAATTTAGTGCAACTACATTTGAAACACTTCTATTTTTGTCTAATCACATTATCATTTTAGTTCTTTGAGATCCCATGGTATATATATATATGTTATTATCTAAGCGTTACATCTTTTTCTTCAATGGAAGAAGTAAATGAAACTATAACAAATGATTCAAAATTAGACGCCGTTATGGTTGTCATAGTAGCCATGGGTTCTAATTGTGAACACATATTCAAGGAAACTAAGGAACTGAATTAAAGACTCTATAGCTTGGAAGCAAAGCTACAAGCCCAAAACAACCAATGGAACAAGTTTATGCCAATAATACAAGCCAATGCTTCATCAAGCTTGATGTTGCAAACATCAAGCTAATCTCCTAGAGACAGTAAAGAACTCATAGTCTAGCCTCTAGAAGAAATTTGATGGCATGTGTTCTAAGTTTTGAGGTTTTGCCACCCAAATTTGATTCATTGTACTCTTGCAACCACAATTATATCCAACAAATGCAAATTGTATTGGTTGGTGGAGACCTTGCTATCAAAACAAGCACTCTCTTGGTTTTGCCATTTTCAAGAAGAACTCTCCAATTTTCAACAACTTTGAAGTATTTCTAGTAGCATTAGAGAGGCTTTTAGCAAACATGATAAGATTTTTTTTGCAACAACAAAGATTCAAAATTTGCAAAAAGAACGGTATCCAATATCAATATATGCTTCAGACTTCCATTAGTTAGCATGCAATATCAATTGAGGTATACAAGCTTTGATAAGCCAATTCTATTATGGCTCAGGCAATGAACTAAAACTTATTATCTTTGCCAGATCCTTTGGTTTCTAATGAAGCAGTTAGCCAAGTTGTCAAGTACAATAATTGTTTATTTGAGTGACAACAAAGAAGATGAGCATGGACTACACCACAACCATACACCAGTTGCTTTACTACTTTTCTACATCATAATCATTCTATTTTTGGAGATTAATAAAGAATCCAATTTATGTAGAAGAATTCAACCTTTATCACCTTATATAGAGGTAGATGACTACCAAAAATATGAAGTTGAGGACATTCTTGATTCAAAGATTTGACGAGGTCCATTGGAATATCTTGTTCATTGGCGTGGATATCTAATGAATGAATGTACGTGGATCCGAAAACAACTTCAAACAAGTTTTACAAATATATCTTTGAAGATTTAAGAATTTTATCGACAACAACTAAGAAAACCAAGACCTACCACAAGATCTAAGCTTGTGGAAGCTTCTCAAGAAACTTCTAATCTCGTGGAACCTCAAAGAATCTTGTAGAATTTCATGTATTCTTGAGGAATCTCGTGGAAGATTCACAAATATTCTCTAAGCGGGACAAAGAAGCTTAGATCCTCAAGTATATAGGAATTGAGACTAAGAGGTTCATTAAAAGGGTGATTGTAAGAAACACTTTATATTTTTGATTCAAAAATGAAGCTTTGGCCATATGCTTGGCAGTATTATAAATACTAACAATACTTTGTCGCATTGTCTCTGTAGATTTAAACCGTCAATTCAGTACCATGCAATACTATGCAATACTATAGACTGCTGCAGAATACTAGAAAAGCCACTGAGAGCAGAAATAGCAGAAAAAGGGTCTATGGACCCTTTTATATTTATTTTTTTAAAAAAAATCCAAAAAATTACCTTGAAAATGCCACTTGGTAGAGAAGATTGCCCTTACATTGCACCAAAGAATACATATAGGAATTTTTTCCCTTTTTGAAGCCTTCGCAAAAAGTAAGGTCAATTTGATCCCATGTACGCAATCAACATGCTGCTATTTTCATAGAAACTCATTGTCTATCCTTGTAATGTTAGTAGACCTCAAGCATCTTTAGTTTATAGCTTCAAATTTGCATTTTTGGGTCAAAAATAAGACTAAAATCCCTCAAAATGGGCAAAGTTTGGGGGCAAGTTTAAAATACTTAAATAATTTAAAAAAATAAAAAATCTTATTTACTATTTGTAATTATTGTAGGTACCTTTATTCCAAATTTTATAGAAAACGGACAAACAATGCAAAAGTTATGAGCAAAAATCCACCTGTCTGACAAGAAGGGGACAAGAAGTAGGACAAGTGTTTCTTGCAATCACCTAATCTTGACATCTCATTCTAATGTCTAGTTATAGCACTTGATTGAAGCTTTGTCCTCTATACTTTTGTTTTCTTGAATATATTGGGTGTTTTTGGTAAGCATACAACTTACTGCGCCTTCAATGAGGTTCTTGTCTCAAATATTTTCGTTCTTGTCCTGAGTTTGTCCTTGACATCAAAAATTTATGTTTTAAAATGTCTATTCTATGTGTCTACCAATCATTTTCTAATTAGCATCTCTACAAGGCTATATTACCTAATGAAATGCTTATAAGAAAGAATAAGATGCAAAAAAAGCTCCAATATTTGTAGCCCAAAATTCTTGGTTATTTCTTCATAAAGTCATGGAATGGACATTCATTCAATGGACAAAGCCCATCATTGATTGCTACTATGAACTCTATTGCTGGTTTGTTCACATTGCTTATATTTATACTAAGTCTACTATGACATGTTTAATTAAACCACTTACATATATTGAGCCACTTGATTTTTAATAATAAAACCACTTTATATCTTAATGGATTTGTGGTACGTAATGAAAAAAGGATAATTTATGGACAAAATCAATGAGACTTTGAGATGCCTACCAATATTAGAAATCTAATTTGGTTTTGTGAAAAATTGTCATTGTTATAATGCTTTTTCAAAAACTAAAAAAAAGCTGATAAAAATATAGCAAAAATAATCCAGTTAAATTTGAAATTTTTTCACAAGATACAAATAGCTATGAAAAATAGCGTGAATTTTTTCAATTGCCAAATGGACATTTGATCATTTCTCATTATGTTTGACTGCTAGGCATTCAATTATTGGATACCAAGATCTTTAGGGCTTTAATGAAGAGATTGGCATTATTCTCTCTGTTACAATAGTGTATGGCTTTATGTGGAAGCCTATAAGAAATCCTTGCATAAACCAACCAGTGCCTTTAAATAATTCATGTCTATAAGTGGCCATGAAGAATGGTATAGAATCTCTTAATTGCCAATATTAAAATGGACATTTTGTAATTTATAATCAAGTTTGATTGCAAGACATCCAGTCAGTCCTTCTTTTTTAACACCGTGCGAGCAAATAGCACCAAATCAAAATAAATGCCATTTTTTGCTATATAGAAGTAATATTTGTGTTAGAATTTCCCATTTCTACTAAAAGAGTGGACGAAGTTGCCAAATTTTGATGAAAAAGTACATGAATATGATTGAATAGTATTTTTTGGTCCAAAAGATGGATGAATGTAGAAATACAATGCTTAACCAAATTCTAAGTGATTGCCATCTTGGTAGTTTTTTAGGAAGTAAAAAAATTGGGTTGCATTTAGCTATTGGATATGGAGATCTTTAGAGAGTTTCATTAATGAAAACATTAACATTTATTTTCCTTAACCCTACAGGCCAAGGATTTCTTATAAGCCTATAAGAAATCCTTTTTTCTGCCGAAAAACACCCAAAACTGCCATTTTTTAGCAAAGAGTGAAAAAAAATTTAAAATGCATTTCTTGCACATCTAACCGTAGGATCTTACACCTAACCAGTATGAGGAAGTGTTGAAAAAATTTCAAAATTTTTGACCGCATAGATTGTAAGATATCAATATTTAAAGTGAAAAAAACAAATTTTTCAACACATTGTGGGATTAAATTTTTTGGCTTTGAACATTTTTAACTTAAAATTTTTACACTATAGAGTTTTGAGCTTTAAATGCTTATAGTGGAGAATTGAGTTGAAAATCTACCCAAAAAAAATAATTTCAAAAAAAACTTAATTTTCATTATTAAAAAAAATTATTAAGTAGATATAGGTACAAGATAGAAAGAAAATCTAATATATTCATATATTTTAGATGGAATTAAAATTCACTAATTCCAATGGTGAGATTGTTCTAGCAAGTAAACTAAACTATGCAAAAAAAAACATTTGAAAAGTTGAAAAATTTGAAAAATTGCATTTAGAAATGAATCCTACAAGTTATTTTTTTCAAAAAGATGCTCTAACTGCCCGAAAAACAAGAATGTCCATAACTTTCTCATACCAAATCCAAATGAATAAAACCTTTTTAAATAGATGGAGATATAATCTATGAGAAAATAAATACTAAAAAAAAAAAAAAAAAAAAAAAAATTTTTTTGCTGCCCGCCGTCCTCTATTTTGAGCTTATTTGGTCATAACTTTTGTTCCCGAGCACCACTTGTGAAAAAAGTTATATTGCCACAATGCTAATCAAGTTTTCTACTTCCCAAAAAAGTTTCAAAAAATCAGGAGAAAATTTCAGCCCGTAGGTACCTACCCAAAAATGCATTTGTCCCCCGAAGGAACAATGGGCTTTAAGGGGGTAAGTATGACAGCTTACGGCTTCATGTAGAAGCTGGGCCTATAAGAAACCCTTGTATCCTCTATCCGTGGCTTCCTAATGATTTGCTTCTACAAGTGGTTATGAATAATGGTGTGAAATTTCTCAATTACCAATACTAAGGAAGGACATATTGTACTCCCTCAATCCCAAAATAATGGACAATCATTTAAAAAATAGATGTCTAGAAGTTATTGTCCACTACTTCAAATTTAGCTATATCACAATGGACTTGTTTGGAATTCCCAATGATAAATGTGGAGATCTTGTTGTTTTTCCCTCCTAGTTTTTGCCAATTCCTATGTTGCTCAGTGTTCTAATGCCATTGTGGAGGCCGGGGATCTTTAAAGAATTTATGTACAAAAGGGAATTGTGGATTTTCTTTGAAGGGATATTCATAAATTTTCTCCAAATCTCCCGTGTGCCAATCAAATTGGTAGATTTTGCAACACATTTACACATCTTACATTTCAATGTTGTTTCCACCTACAATTTGGTAGATTTTACAAGATGCAATTGTCCCATATTGGTTGTCAAGGGTACCATGAGGTTGGACACATAAGACTTGTAAGTTGTCAAACATATAGTCAATATATTTTATTCACAAAAATTTAACATTTCAAGAGATTGTATATTTTAGAACCTAAGATTTTATTGAACATAAAACTATTAAATGTAATCTTGAAACAAATGTAATCTTGATATTCAAATCTATATAGTACTGAGATTTGAGATTGCAAAATCAACAAATTATATTGATTATGTGCATCAAAATCTACAATAAAGTTAGATTTTATAGGCATACATCTACATTCTAGAATATTGAATTTCATAAATTGAGTTGATTTGGTGGTGGGGGACATCTGCAAATAACACTAAAAAATACACAAATTCTCCCTTGATAAAATTCTTTGTCTCACATTTCCCTATGAGAGCCACATTCCCTATATTTTGAAAAAATAGTTGAATTCTATCATGAGAGGAGGAGATTTTCAATAGAATGCTTGCAGAGAATTCAAAAAATGTTTCTTGTGTATATAGACACAACCATGAAACAGTCAATATGTTAAAATACAAGTTTCAATCAGACAAAGACACAATTTATAAAGTAGTCAATATGTTATAATATGAGTTTCAATTAGACAAAGACACAATTCATGAAATAGTCAATATCAATTATTGGTAATTGTTTACAACAAACTGCTCACAATCTGCTCAAGTAAAATCTAACTTAACCCCTAAAGGCCCAAACAGCGTTTTTTTGGTAACATAGCAAATTTGGGCAGCTCACTACAAACAGAAAGTTTATTTTTTTTCTTTGAAAATTTCACATGTATGCCCAAGGAGTAGCTTTAAAGCTAACAACTTTCAAAACTTTTGACTTCATGGTTATAAAGTTATTGGATAATATGTCATTTTCAATGGTTGGCGGGTAGTTCAAAAAAATTCTGAAAAATCACTTTTAAAAAAAATAAAAATTTGAAATTGTTTATATATATTACAACCATTGGGATTTATCACAACATTACAACCATTGGGATTGACATTTTACAATTCCATAATTTAAGTCTGAGCAATTTAGTATTTTGAATCATTCTCTACTCTTTCTACAGCCTTGTTTTTTCTTATATGTTGTACAATTCCAAATGATCTGAAATTTTTCAAGCATGTAGCCAACTTGCTTTGAAAAATGAATCCAATGAGTAACCACCATTTTAGACATTTTTTCATTTAAATATGACCTTGTGAAGTGCAGCTGCTTGGTTTTTGCAAGGCCAAAAAAAGGATTTTTTTGTCAATTCAAATGCTAATATCTTGCAATCTACATGGTAAAAAATTCTGAAATTTTCTCTATACATTCTTAAATAAGCTTTCTACAAGATCCTATGGTTACATGTGTCCAAAAATATTTTTTTTTGAAAATTTGGTATTTGTACTAGAAATGGCAGCTTTGAGGCGTTTTGGGTGAAAACATAGTCTCTAACCTTTAGGGGTTAAGCTACCTTCACGGAATCTTCATGTGCGACAAAGTTAAGATGGAAAATCAATGCGTTGTTGTGTTGAGTGTCCAATTTTGGTAGAAAAGCTAAAATGAGAGGGTGCCAATTTCCCGCTTTAAATAGTTCTTGCTTCAATCAAACTTGATATTTCCGTTTTTGCAAACCCGTGAGAATATCAAGAGTTAATCTACATGTCTGCACTCATTACTTTACCAAATTCCCAAATTATGCCTTCATCTTGAGAGAAGTTTGTCATTGGACAATCATTTTGGGGCGGAGGGAGTAATGTACAATCAAGTTTAATTACAATTGCAAGGCATCCAATCATTAGATATGGGGATCTTTACAGCTTTTAATTAATGAAAATATTGACATTTATCTTCTCTCTAGAAGAATTTATGACTTCATGTGGAAGCTAGGCCTATAAGAAACCCCTGCATCTACCATTCAACCGCGGCTTCCGAATGATGTGCGTCTTGGATTGACCCGAAACAACATCATACTGCAACAAATAGTCCTCATATGTCACCCAAATCACGCTTCCCTCTGCAGCGCAGCTGAACCAGTTCCAAAACGGTACGTACGCAGAGCTCGTCTTCTCCAACAACGACATTCTTTGCAAGTGAAGATCACTCCTATCCATGGTTAAACTTTTGGCGTAATTAAATATATATTGTAATTGATATGAATTTCCTTAGTACGAACTTTAAAAAATTACATAATTTCAAATTTTCACCAAAATGTATGGATAAGTTTTTGACATGTAGTATGAACATGCCTTCGTTTATTAAAATTATAATATTGAACTTTAGTGTTAATTAGAACTCAAATTAAATTGTGGAATGTGATTCTAATTCCATGGAAATTCCATGATAATAGGCCCATCCTTTAAGGGTAAACTGAAGTTACACTTGGTGATAGTATAATAGAACCTCTCTAAGTTGATCGGTCCCGGACCGGTCTGACAGATTGGTTTATAGAGGTTTATTGACTTCTGGAGGGTCTTTTTTAGTCACAGCCTTTGTTATGTGGTCCAGTCCGGGACCGGTCTGACATGATTGGTTTACAGAGGTTTATCTGCTTACAAAGGTTCAACTTAGGGCCTCTTCACACTATGGCCATCCAAGTCGAGAGTTCGTCGTTTCGACCAATCATATTGCAGGGTCTGTCGGTTCTACCAATCATATTGCACAATCCCACGGCCTCTCGACTTGGATGGCCATAGTGTGAAGAGGCCCTTATAGAGGTTCTACTATATTGTTATTTGTTCATCACTTTTGCTTTTCCAAGAAAAAAAGCAAAAGTCAAAGTGGAAAGTAAAAGCGGGAACTATAAATGTCACGCAGGCCAGATTTCAAATTCAAATTCAAATTCGAATTCGAATCCTTCATCACGGAAGCCGGAAGTCGGTTGCTACTCGAAGATCCCATCGAAGATTTAGGGTTTGCACGAGGGGCTTGGCGACCATGCCGTCCACGGAAATTTTGCCCCTGTTGTGTGTTGGGGATGAGATTGCGGCGATTGCACCCGAGGTGCACGACTTCAGATGCGTGTTGAACATTACAGAGGACGTGCCCAAGAGTGCTCTTCTGGAGGACGACGTGGTTTTCCAGCGCTTCCCTATCTACGACGTGGACGGCGGCGAGCAGGAGCAGGCGCTCATGCTGAGCTTTTTCCCCACTACTTGCGAGACGATCAAGCAACAGAGGGAGTTGAAGCAGCCTGTGTTGGTGCATTGTGCGGAAGGCAAGCAGCGGTCATGCACTGTGGTTGCGGCGTTCCTGATTCAGTCTCAGGGTTTCACAGTCGAGGAGGCCAAAACGCAACTTCTCGCATTACACCCGCAAGCGTTCGACTTTGGAAGTGGCCTGCACTTTGAACGCGCACTTGAGAACTGGGAGAGGATAGTGCGGGCGGGCTCCTAAATAGCAGCGGACTCCTGTTGCTCCTTTCTGGCGGGTGGGGACTTAACCCCAAAGGGAACTGAATTTTCACTGTATATAAAAGTGACAACAAAAGTTTGTATTCTTTTGGTGATTCCAAGAACATTTGGCATTAATTTGGTGCAGCATGTGTACAACTCACATGCACTTGGCATCACTAATTAACGAGCCCTTAAGGTACTTCCAGACTGTATTGCAGATTGGGTCACTGATAGTACGCTGTTGCGGGAAGGTAGCGATGTATCATTGATTTTCTTCCAATCGTTCACCTGTGCTTGGATTTGTTTTCCTGGGTGGCTCTCATCAATGACTTATTAGTAGAATTTGATGCTTCCTCGCCTCCAAGTATTATAAGCTTGTTGTTCCAGGATGACATAGAATGGCTGTCCATTGCAGCTGGGTGGTTTCCTGTAGTTGATACTTTAACCCAATACATGGGCAAATGCGCTGCAACTAGCAACAATGCAGTAGGAGAGTAAATAAACGCAAAAATGATCGAAAAAAACAAACGACAGGCCTCTGCATCCATATGTAAACCAAGCATCCTCCTAGTATGACAAGAAGACATTGCATCACAAATCTCATCAAGACGGTAGCAGAGAAAAGATTAGAGTGTTACCTGTGTCCAAATAGTATAGATCATTGAAATAAGAGTCATCCGAACCATCGTTCAATTTTCCGCATCCCCCAAAAATGTACATGCGAGTTCCTATCACAGCCGCGGCATGTCCCTCACGGGCACCGGGTGCGTTTCCCGTGGTGGTGGGAGCAGACAACAGGTTGTTGACTACACCCGGTTAAATGTTCAGAAATAAATCAAAAGTTTGCAGCGTCTATAGACTTCCTTCAATTGTTCAATGAAAACGAAACAAAAACAATAAGTAAAACTTCCGGTACTAAACAAAAAGAATCCAGGAGAGCAAAAAGCCAATATGTTTCAAGCAGACTACCACACAAGAAGCCACATTTGGCTGAGTGACTACCTGTATCAAGAACATGAAGGTCATCCAGCGGACTAGAACAATCAGTCCCACCAAAAAGGTAGACGTTGTTCCCCATGGTAACTCAGATCATACTATTTAAAAGTTCATGAAACAATCTAATTTTACTGAAACCATATTATGTGGCCAGCAAAATGATAGCAATGAAAGCCGTAAGTACCTTGCTAAAGTTTGATATTCCATTAACAAGCACTACCATGTTGTACTTGCATCGCTTTGAGTAATCTGCTCAGGGAACGGCATCCCAACGAAGCTCACACATGAAAACTCCTTCAAGCTTCTCGTTTCGGGTTGCAGGATTCCCAACCAAGGGAGGAAGGTTATGCCATTCATCTGTAGTCATGTCATAAAGTCTGATAAGCTGACTCACACTTCCATTTTCATCCAGGTTGTCCCACGTCGAAAGGATAAACCCAGTGCTAGTGAAGAGTTCCATGTCATGCCGACCAACGTATGACCCGATTCGCAGACCCCTCAAGGAACCCTTGTAGTCGTTAAGTTTCCTCAATTCCGTTGTGCTGCTCTGATATTCATATTCTGAAATCACGAACATTTCAGAGGTGCGAACCCGCGTGCTAGGTTCCACGGGAGTATGCAACGCAAACAAACGGTCCTTGAGGATGGAGTGCCGTACGCACTCCTCGTCGAGATCCTCAAGAGGAGGGCGGTAGAGAAGATTATATATCAATTTGGAGGCGCAATCGAACACCAGAGGATCCAATCTTTCGCCCAAGAGGGTGTCACCGGCGCCAAACACAAGACCAGAGTCCACGGTGCCCCATGACTCAGTTTGGGAGTCATAGACATCCACTCCAAGAGCCCACTCCTTCTGCTTCTTCTGATACACCAAGAACACTCTGTAGGAGTTCGCATCCACATCCGTGACCAACTGCAACAACTGGGGATGCTTCTTGCTAAGCGGTAAGTCAGGCAGCGCTTTCCAAACATTTGTTAACGGATTGCAAACATACACAGGAAATGGCCCAGCGTCCTCTTCGTCCTCGCTCTCCGGCACAAAACAAACCAAACCCCCATCGCACGCATACCACGAGTCCATGTAGCCATTGACTAGAGGGAAATTCAATTTCACGCCATGCCACTCCTTGGATTTGGCGTCAAACATTCGGGTCCAGAAGGTTTCTAGATTATTGTCCCACCCCAGAAGGCCAAAGAGGTTGGGATTCGCCTCCGCAAAGCTCAGTTTGAAGCTGGAGGAATCTGACAGTGAGGACCAAGCACTGGAGCTGTTTTTAAGCTCAATAATTCGAGGGACGGGTAGCCGTGCAAAGACCAGTCCTACCAAATCCTCTGACAAATTGCCCCAAAGCCCTGGGTCTATCATCTCCGGGTGATGAATGCATATGTGCCTACATACTTGTGAACCGTTTCTTGCAGCAGCACTTCTTTTAGCTACTCTTGTTTCTGTGCTGAAGTTTTCCGTATATGAGGCGGAAACAACACCTGTTTCCCTCACTTTCCTTGAATCGGATCCCTGTACATAAATGAGAATCTGTTAGAAAAGTGATGTGAAACTGTTCCTTGCAAGGAGTTTTCACCAGTTAGAACGGTTCAAAATGATTTCGGGTTCAGCTGAGTACGGAAACAGACCCCTCTAGAAGAGGGAACATAACATTCTTGAGTAGTAGAGGCATGACACTTGAGAACAATGTCATTTACAGCAATTCATGCCAAATCAGAGCAAATCAAGCAAAATGAAAGCTCTAACATGCTGAAGCAACTCTCCCTTATTCCATTTGAGCTCAAAACTGCAAAACGAGGTGTCAGGGATTCCTTTCCACGCCAATTTAGAGGGTGCTAACAAGGTTTCTTTAGAATGTTATGAAACGATCATTCCGACAATTCAACTTCTGTAAATACATTTTCAATTCTCCCCTTCCTGTTTTCTTCTGATTTTCAATTCCCTGTAGGACAAAAATAACATTCCCAACATTCTTGTCTCTCATAAGATTGAAGAACAGATACGGAAATAACATTCCCAATATTCTTGTCCCTCATAAGATTGAAGAACAGATACGGGCGTAGTTCTCAAATTACCTTGTTTGCATCAGCTGGATTTGAGCTGCCCAAGACAGGAGAGGGTCTGGACCTCATGTTGTTGTCTTCCTCCAAGCTGTTAAGACTTAAGACGGCCACTTGCATTTTCTGCACATCTCGAACTCGTTCAAGGCCTGCTTTGAGAGAATTCACCGTTTCTCGCAAGATACCGGCGATGACCAGATGATCGGTCATCTCTTCAATCGCTTCCATCTCATCACCATGTGCATCCATTTCCAGCTCAGTCACAACACTCTCGATTTCGCTCAGCTCGGCAGAACAATATTTCAAACTATGAAGAACCTTGTTCAGCCTACATAAAACCTTAACATAGCCTTCTTCTGCCATTCTTGCCAAAGTACTAGAACTTCTCAAACTGTTCTGAAGGAAGACTTACAGCTCTCTCATACTAAATAGAGTCAAACTCTCTAATGCAAAAACTTGTCACTCCTCTCACACTTTGAATGGTAACGACAGCATCTTACAATTGACTGATCGAATAAATTCCTACAATGTATTCCCGGGCACGTCATCCCAATCAAATTCAGCACAGGAGAATGAGAAACAGACCCTGAAATAATTTAGGGTTTAACCTCTAGCGATTAGGGTTTAAGCATTCACCGCAAACCTAATTGTCTGGTTACAATCCACTGAGTTCCTGCGATCCCTCAGCGCAACTAAATCGGTAGATGATTCTTGTTTCCAATGATCAAATAATATAACACCTAACTAACATCATGCTGCAAACAGGGTTCCCATATTCCATGGGGGGTACAGTAGCGATAACATCAGTCGCGAAAATGTGAGAGCAGCACCGAGAATCTCAACAACGATGATGAAATTGCGACGAGAATCAGTGATCATGCTCCGTCGTGATCATGATTTATGAATCCTGGTCGCAGCGCAAATCTCTCCGACGAATTTCTGAAGGAAAAAACAAATGAGAGGAAGTGAGCGCGGCCGGTAGTTGCACCTTGTTTGCAGCTCCTGGAGGATGAAAGTATATTGGATGAAAACTGCATCCGTCATCTTTGACTGAGAGTGGCGATGATCCCCCCAAATCAGTGACTATATTATTTCTTGAATTAAAATATCTTATTAAAAAATGAAAAGAAAATAAAAATAAAAATTTGAGAAGAGTTGTACCTTAAAAAAATTCAAATACCACCACACTTTATTGCTTTTGGACAAAGGTATTTCATATATATGATAGGGCATCCTAATATTGCACATCCCCTAAATGTAAGCACCTCATAGGCATAGAAAAAAATGCGCAATATTAGGGCACCATTAAAAATTTAAAGAATAGTTAACCTTGGCTAGTCACCATGGAAATTATCATTTTTGGTATAGTATGAATCATCTATTTAAAAAAATCCAAAAGCATTCATTGGAGATCAAACTATTGTGCAAGACCTCCCCTTTTAGCACAAAATCCTAAGGTTGAACCAATATACACTTATATTGTACATACAATGATACTTTATCCATCAAACCGCTCTGATCCATAGCGTTTTTACATGGTTAATTTGAAGCTCAAAGTAGGATTTATTTCTTGATTTGATACGTGCTGAATGGAATGCGCAATTATATTAGGATACTTCCAAAACTTCAAAGAATACTACTTTTTTAATCCACCAATTGCTCATAACATCCACTAAAGTCATCATTTTTTCCAACAAAAATCACTCATTGAAGTAGCTTCAAAATTGCATAGATCATGGGAGAAAAAAGTATTTAATAAAATTCCAATTGCGGGGACAATTCAAAGTTGTAAGCATACTAGGATGCCCTATCATATCAACTATTTTATTTCCAAAAATAGACTTTCAATTGTTAAACTCTTAATTTTTCCCAAGAAATTTCATTCTTTTTTCATTTCCAAACAAATTGCATATTATACATGCCATGACCTTGTCAATAAAAATAAAATAAAACTTTCATTGTGGTGGGAGGAGCATATACCAACACATAATGTGTGGATCAACGGATTTAGATTAGAAAACAACTAGATAGAAAGCATATGATTGCTCATTAAGATTGTTTAGTGTACTATACATTTTGTGAACTTTAGTATATGAACGCTATACAATTTGCAAGTGTCATTGGTTGATGTATTGTAGAGTGTCCTACCAAAAGTTCTTGTCCATGTAATTTGGACCATTTAGTTTCTTGGCATAATGTACAACAAAATTGATATATTTGTTTTGCACAACCAATATTGATATCTTACGCAATTTCCCTCAAGCATACCAAATTTTCAATTTCAAAAAAACAAATCTCCATTTTTGGTGATTTTTAAAAAAAAATTCATAGTTTTATATAAAAATTCATTGAAAAACATTCGTGCTGAATTTTTTAAATTTGTTGGCAAAAATATGTAGGAATCATCCATGCACACATCTTTCCTTCAGCAAACATCTTCAAAAAAGTTTCACAATGCCCTCCAAAGAGATTTCAGTGGAGCCTAGACAATGTCCTAAATTTTGAAAATAGATATCTCTTTGATGTAATTAGATTTTTGCATTTTTCCTTCATTCTACAACTAATTTTGTGCATTTGAGCATGACGACACAATTTCTTTGGGAAAACCTAATTACATCAAAGATATATCTATTTTCAAAATTTAGGGTATTGTCAAGGCTCCATTGAAATCTCTTTGGAGGGAATTGTGAAACTTTTTTGAAGATGCTTGCTAAAAGAAAGATGTGCGGGTAGATGATTTCTACATATCTCCGCAAACAAATTTAAAAAATTCAGCACGAATGTTTTCCTATGAATTTTCATATTAAACTATAAAAAAAATTGTGAAAAAAATTTAAAAAAATCACCAAAAATGGAGATTTGCTTTTTTGAAATTGAAAATTTGGTATGCTTGAGGGAAATTGCATAAGATATCAATAATGGTTGTGTAAAACAAAAATATTAATTATGTTGTACATTATGCCAAGAAACTGAATGGTCCAAATTACATGGACAAGAACTTTTGGTAGGGCATTGTACAACATCCATATGGAATATGAACTGGAAGATGGACAGTATTTTGAAGTAGATTTATTCTTGCTATTTGCTATTCACAGTTAAATTATCTTGGTTGTAAAAGTTATAACTAAAGTTGAAAACTTCAATTGTCTATTTAAATTCCCATTTGAAAATCAATACTACCTTCTAAAACAATGTAATTGGTCAAATCAATTAATGAAACACAATGAAATAATACACACAATACTTCACATCAAATGCCACCCTTATGTCAATAGAATGCTAACTGAATCTTTTGTGTAATTGTTAAATTATCATAGTATATGAAGAAATTGACAATTTGAAAACTCATTATACAAATTAATTGACATTTACTAATTGAACACATAACATGTTTATAATAATGAAATAATATATGAATGATTGAATTGAGATACTTGTCAAAAATTATCATTAATTATAGCATAGGTGTCTAATCCATGCTTGTGATTGTCTTTCTAATTCAATTGCCCTATTGAACAATAAATATATGAAGAAAAATTAGATTTGGAAATTGACAACTTGTATATACAATAGTAACACAAAGTATCACTTACCCATCATCTTATTGATTACATAAATTAGTGTAAAATGTAGAGAAATAGTGTGGAATAAAATAATGAAAGTACTTGGTGTAGAAATCAAGAAGGTGAATTTAGAACCTTTTCAAAGTGATGGGTATTCCATTTGTTGATAAGACATAATAGTTTATGAAAGTGAGAATATAGGATGAGTTTTGAACAAGAGCCATCCATTCCCAAGATTCCATAAAAACCTTCCTAATACCCTCCAAAAACTTGAAATTCATAACTTTATTCCCACACTATTTCTTGACATTTTACACTAATTTAATAGTTGAGCTATTTTTTGGTTTCGTTATTGCTAAGTTACGTTATCATGTAATTCCAGAGAGTGTGATATTAGAGAAGATGGTACTCCATAATAAAGAGGTCGTGTTGAAACGGATGAACGTATAGATGAGAACCTAGCTCCACGGACAATGAGCTTCACGGCAAGCCCTAATTAGAAGCAAAGAACAACGAAGCTCTGTTCTTGTCTTGGGAGCCCTTCGTGCTTGGGGGTTCCATTTACGATTTTTGTTTCCAGGAGAAGGAGAGGTCGATTGGATTTGTAAGGAGGAGGAAAGAGTTGACGGGAACTGAAGCAACCACGACACAGCATGGCGCTCAACATGAACGAGGCGGACATCTTCGGAGACGATGGCACCGACGAGCTCGCAGGGATGAGCGCGGACGACATTCAGCGCAGGAGCCGCTTGCTAGAGAACGAGATCCGTGTCTTAAAAGTAAAAAATAATTCTGATTTTCGATTCTGATTTTAAATCGCTGTTAGTTTGGTCCAGGTGAGAATATCGCGTGAACTAGGGTTTGATTTTGAATTATTGGTGATGGGATGCGCGTTCGTTTGTAGGACGAGACGAATAGATTGACGTTGGAGTACGATGCCATGAAAGAAAAAATCAAGGAGAATCAAGACAAGATCAAGCTGAATAAGCAGCTGCCTTACCTTGTCGGGAACGTCGTGGAGGTACTTCTTGATGTATTTGTCGTATTTTGATAAGCATTAGCACGGTGTAATTTTCCGGCAAGTAAGTACACAGCTGTAATGACTTTCTGGGTTGCGAATGGAGTTAAATTGAATACATTTTGCTTCAACCTTAGGGTTTCTGAACTTTCATCAGATTGGAATCGTGATTTGAACATACGTTGTTTTTTCTCCTTCTAATGCTGTGTAGCAGAAATTGTCGAGAAATATGCTCTTCTTTGCAGCATGAGCATATAAGTCCTTTCGAACTGATGCTTAGCTCGATTCCGTTGCTGTGCAGATTCTGGACGTTAATCCAGAAGACGAAGCTGAAGAGGATGGAGCGAATGTTGATTTGGATTCTCAGAGGAAGGGCAAGTGTGTTGTCTTAAAGACCTCTACTCGTCAAGTAAGTGTTCTTCAAGTGGGCTTTCCCTGCTATTGACATCTGCAGCAAATGGCTGTCATGATTAATCCGTAATTGGCCAAATGACCAAATGTTGCCGCTTGCTATATTTGTTATAGTTGAAATAAATCGTTGAGGAAGTTTAAAGGAAGGTAACGAAATGTAGCAGTAGAACGAAGAAATCGTACCCGTCAATGTTTGAACCATATAAATATGTTTTGAATGGTACTGTAATCTACCATTCGCTTCCAAAGTGGACATTCTTTTTTTAGACTTGTCGTTAAAGGCTTGATCTATCCCATCTTATGTATTTTCTGAAAGTTCTCTTGGCTTCTACACAGACGATATTCTTGCCTGTGGTTGGTCTCGTAGACCCTGATAGTTTGAAACCTGGTGACCTGGTTGGAGTAAACAAGGACAGTTATTTGATTTTGGATACACTGCCTTCGGAGTACGACTCACGTGTCAAAGCCATGGAGGTTGATGAGAAGCCTACAGAGGTGTACTCAGATATTGGTGGTCTGGATAAGCAGGTGAGTTTATCGTCTGCCAGAACTTAAATTATCTAGCCATTATCATAGTGTTGATGACCCTGGAGTTTCTTTGGATCCGGTTGGTTTTTGATCTTGTTTGTATGCATTCGGGATGTTGGAAATTGTAATGCGTTTGGATTTCACAACTCTGACTGAGAAGCACAAGTGTCGATTCTGGGGTTTGTGTCAGGTTGCCTCGTATGCTTCCGTGTACTGGTCACTTCTGCTGGTCTTGTAAAGTACCGTGGGAAGAGCTTTTGGCAGGCAATAACTTGAGATGCATAGTATTTCCTTCGTGTGGTCAGCTGTTTGTTGCTTCAAACCTGTAACTGTTATTTTTGTATGACAGATTCAAGAGTTGATGGAAGCAATTGTACTTCCTATGACTCACAAGGAACGATTTGATAGCTTGGGTATCAAACCTCCTAAAGGAGTGCTGTTGTATGGCCCACCGGGCACAGGCAAGACCCTGATGGCTCGTGCATGTGCAGCTCAAACAAATGCAACTTACTTAAAGCTTGCTGGGCCTCAGCTTGTCCAGGTATCATCGTGTCCTTGCCCGTCGGTGTCCTTGGAGTCCTGGTCTAGAATGGAGTCCTCATTTCTTGCAGAATTTTCTATTGGAAATTCAGCGTATTATCGGTGATGGTGAACCGCCCTTATTGAAACTATGTGCTTGGTTCTTCTGATGTTCGCAGATGTTCATTGGAGATGGTGCTAAACTTGTCAGGGACGCATTTCAGCTGGCAAAAGAAAAGGCTCCATGTATCATTTTCATTGACGAGGTGGATGCTATTGGTACCAAGCGTTTTGACAGGTTTGTGTTGTGATTCAAATTCTTTACTTAGTTCATCTTGCACAGCATCTCTGGAGAGAAGATAGTCGTTAGATTGGTGAACGGATCTGACTTTTTTTTGGGGATTTACCTTCGGTTGGTGGGTGACAGTGAAGTAAGTGGAGATCGTGAAGTACAGAGAACTATGCTCGAGCTGCTTAATCAGTTGGATGGTTTCAGTAGTGATGAGCGTATCAAGGTGAGTCCTTAAGGATTTGCATACTATTTTTTCATTCTCTAGTGCCTGATGGTTTTTAAATGTTCATGTGGTTTTCTTTTTCTTTTTTTCTTAATGGGAAACTGATTTGCAACGAGAATGATGTGATTTTAATGAAGTTTAAATGACAAAAATGAAGTGGAAGATGAGGGTTTATTTTATTTTTGTACTGCAACGTGGAAAACTTGAGGTTGAGCATTGTAACTTTCCATTTAGTGATTTGTGAAGTATATTGCAATTTGGGAAGAATTTGATGCTCAATCTGTAATATTTTTTTGGTGTATGCTTGCTATCTGTTGTGTGACTGAAGGTCTACCTTCTACGCTCACCATTAGTATTTGTCCATGACCAGGTGATAGCAGCTACAAACAGAGCAGATATTTTGGACCCTGCGTTGCTGCGTTCAGGACGTCTGGATAGAAAAATCGAATTCCCCCATCCAACAGAGGAGGCTCGAGCACGTATTTTGCAGGTTAGAACAAAGAACTCTGGCATTTTACATACTTGGAGTGGGCATGCATAACTTAAGTTAATTATATTTTGACTACTTGGCCGGCTGTCCGATCGTTTATCAATTCCATGACCAATAGAGAGGTTTCCGCATTTTGACTTTCTTTGGCTTTTTATTGCAGATTCATTCAAGGAAAATGACTGTGCGGCCTGACGTTAACTTTGAAGAGTTGGCACGTTCAACTGACGACTTTAATGGGGCCCAATTAAAGGCTGTATGTGTCGAGGCTGGAATGTTGGCGCTTCGTCGTGATGCTACTGAAGTAAGTTATTTGAAGAACTCTTTTATAGTTAGACAGGATGCGTTTCCAGTATTGAGTGATGCTCAATTACTCACTCCTGGGGTAGGACAGGGAATGTCATCTTCATATATGCCACGATATCTCTTATTATGTCAAATTCTTGGAAGTTAACCCGACCTACATAATATGTTTGAACATTTGAGATTGGCTTGGTCCTGCGGAGTCATGTTTTAGATTATCCTTGTATCTTACTCATGTGTCTTATATCATATTGCTGTGCTGTAGCTCTCTATGGCAGAAACTGACAGCATCTCAATTTAAATTTATTTAGTTTTGTGTGCTGCCAGATTGCCATTTGAGGGTCTTAAATTTGTGAGAATATGCTGTTTCTGTCCCTCATTATCAAATCTTTAGAGCTTTTCAACTCTTGTTTTTGGTCTTCTGACTTTTTATCACTATGCTACAGGTAACTCACGAGGACTTCAATGATGGCATTATTCAAGTGCAAGCTAAAAAGAAAGCCAGTCTCAACTACTATGCATAAACATTTTTTCTCAAACTATAGACACTTTCAGCTTCAGATATCTTCCCTGATAAGTCAATAAGTTTCCGAACTTCGTCAGTTAGAAGAGAGTAGATGAAGTGGCAGTTTTCACCTGCCCTTGTAAATGAGTCTGATCAGTCCTATGTTACTTCAAAATGTGATGCATTATGCGTTGTGGTTTTAGCTCATCAATGTCTTTGTGGATTATTGGATTCATCATGAGAAAGCATTGAGAATGTCACCTAAGTGTGCCCTAGCTAACATTTTCTGAAGCCTATTAAAAAATAATTTAAATAGAAAATAGTATAAGTGAAAATTCGGCAAGGGGATGTTGACGATTGTTACAAAGTCAATTTATTGAATGATGGACAGAAGGTAAGGTGGAAGCACCCAAAACCGTCAATATTAAGCAATTCAGCACAGTTGGAGGCAACTTTTCCTAAAATTAGTATTTCTGTAGTATTGGCGAGTGAAAATGATGAATATGCAAAAACAAAAAAAATATTTTTTTCAGATGTAGTGTGTAATTTCTATGATTTTTCAAAGAGACGGCTCCTTAGACCACTAAAACTGTCACATAGGTGGAAATAAAATTGAAATCAACAAAAATCAGTTGTCAACAAATGAGAATTAAATATGTATCATTCAATTGTGTTAGCAAATTAAAATTTAATATTTGTAGGACACTTTAATGGTAGACAGATTTGGTAACAATCTAAAATTCAAGAATGGGGGTAGGGACGGGAAATGGGTGTTTCTACCTTAACATCATCTGTGACACTCCTTTCTAAAACCAGTGGCTTATTCTTACCTAAAATGTACTCCCACTATTCATGAGAGTCCTGGGTCAATTTTCAAAACACATGATATCAATACTTCAAAAATGCATAATTTTTTCATATGGTGTTTAAAAAATGCATTCTAGTAGAATCCAAAATCTCTTTTGGACTACCAAAAACTTTTAAGAACTTTTCTAGTATAATAATAAAAACCATGTTGAATTGCTTATTTGGACATTAGGTGTAGTCACCTTATCAAATAAGCTTTCAAATTACAATAGGAGGTCCGTAAAATGACTAAGGTTTAAAAGCATTGTTAATCATAGAGGTATGTATTATTTTTTTTACTATGCCAAGTGCATTCATCAATTTATCCTAAAGGATGGAGCCTATAACTGTGTAGTCAAATTTGAAAGCCCTCGACTCTCTATCCTCCGTTTCTTTCCTATACATAAGTGAAATTTTGGTGTTTTATTTTTCAAAGATGAAATCACATTGTCCAATATATGTTGTAAAAAATTTGGAATTTTTCATAAAAATCTGAAATTACCATGAATTTTTGGAGAAACAAATATGAAAATTCATATCAAATACAAATCACACTCAAGAAATCTGAAATTCTTAGATCATTCATCTACTATTTCAGAACTTATGATCATCTATTTCAAAACTTCACTAAAAAAAGCTTAATTTAAGAAATTTTTGAACATTTCCAAATAGAGTAAAAACTACACTTTAGTAGCCTTATTAAATTCAAGAGAAAAAAAATCATTTTGAATGCCAAAATCAAGTTTTAAAGGAAAAAAGCTCAAAGTATTAAAATAAAATGTATAGTGTACCATTTTTTTTATAAATTATCATGTGAATAAAATTAAAAAAGGTACTAAAATGCATTGAACTTAACACAATGATGTAGATATAACATCCTAACAAAAAATTGGACAACAATAATCTATTCTTCAATATGCATAGAAGACATTTTGGTTCTAACTTCAAAATTTATAACTAATTTTAAGAAGGTTAAAAAATATGAAATGTCTTGGATTAGATGCCCTTCTATTTTTCTTTCAAGGAAAATTTATTGAAAAATATTTCAAAAAATCAAACTCTCTCAAATTACAAATTAACCCATAAATGGTAACTTTATAGACCTCCTACCTTGGAGTTTGTGTTGGTTGTGCTAGCTTGAGGCTTGACTTTTGGGCCAAGGCTGAATTATAGAAGATTATATTCAATTCATGTGCCAATTTGGGTTTGCATTTACAAGCAAACAAAATTGTTGTTCCCACTAGATGTACAATACCACCTCGGTCCCCTATTTACATTTTCTTGGATTTTTCTTGGGATATTTTCCTATTCGATTTGGTTGAAATCTGTTAGAAGTTGTTGAAATGTGTTACATTCTACAAAGTTTAAGAGGATTCACATGAAAAAACATAAAAAAAATTTGATAGTTTTTTTCCCTCCTTCTTGTAGATTTATATAAAAAATTATAAAATCTAAAATTATAAAACATATTGATTAGTTCTAACATGTTTTAACACATCATAACAAATTTATAAGAGTAAATTGTCAAAAATAAATGTAGATGAATAGAAACAAGGTCAATAGTACAAGTAAATTCAATTACTACATCCTTCACTAATAATGCTTCTTTGTACTAGTTCAATAATTATGCAAATTTATGAGGGGTACCAATATACTAGTTCATAGTATTTTAAGATAAATTCAAAATGGTGTAGAATTCACTATCTTCATACCATATCAAACACTATGCATTTCTTCCAAATTTCATGCAAAGGCTCCTACTAAACAAATCACAGACATCCAAAATTACCCAATTGATTAGTGCAAGGAGCCCTTGCAAAAGTTTGAATAGTGAACAGGAGCTTGCACTATTCAAACTTCTACACTAATTGGATTAACCCCTAAAGGCCCAAGGCAGTTTTTGGCTCCAAAACCACTGAAAATTGTCATTTCTGTTGCAATCACTCAAGAAACCAAAAAAAAAAAAAATTTTAAATCTAACCATAGGATCTTGTACTTCACTTGTCTTAAATTATGTGGTAAGAATTTCATGAATTTTAACCATACGGATTGGAAGATGTTAGCATTTGAAGTTGGGAAAAAAAATTTGAATTGTGGCTTGCAAATTTAGATGACTTTGACGGCAATTTGTGTAGATTTTTTTTGCATTACACACCATTGGATAAATTTTTTTTATGCTGAACATTTGAGTTGAGAGTTGAGGAAAAAAAATTTTAGTATGTCAAAACTTGATTTTCTTATATAAAAAAATTGTTGAATAGATGTAGGTCCAAAATTGAATGAAACACTAAATCATTAATAGCTCTTAGGTGGAATTAAAACACCATAATCTCAATGAGATTGATTTTGCAGACAATATCAACCTTTAGCAAAAAAATTTGAAAAAAATGAAAATTGCATTCAAAAATGAATTCTATAAGTTGTTTTTTGAAGAAGATGCTAGATTGTCCGAAAAACAAGATTGTCTATAACTTTCACATTTTGAATCCAAATAGAATGAATCAAAGCTTCAATTATAGACAAAAACATGATCTTTAAGAAGAATTTCTTTAATTTCTAAATACAATTTTTTACAATTTTTATTTTTTTGACCAGTAAGTTGCTTTTTTGACTTCAGGTGGCATAACTTTTGCTCCCAAGCACCAATTGAAAAAAAAAATTATATTCTCAAAAAGCTAGTGTGATTTCCTATCTTCCAAAAAAGTTTCAAAAATCAGGTCAAAATTTTAGGTCACACAAGCCGGCCCGAAATCTCAAGTGTCCCCCAAGGGGACTTTGGGCCTTTAGAGGTTAACCTCTACAGTCCCATTGTTCCTAATGGGGACAAAATGGATTCTAGGCAATTACTATGAGTGAAATTTTTGAATGTTTATTTAAGACCTTTTTAACCCCTACAAACTTTGAATTCAAAAAAAATTATATTGAAGAATTGGGTTGAGGTCTTTAAGAAATTTCAAAAACACATATTTGATTTTCATTCTTTAAAAGATTATTGACTAGAAGTAGGTCTAAGATTGAACAAAAAACTAAATTGTTAATAGCTCTGAGATAGAACTAAAACACAATGATCCCATTGGTGAGATTGTTCTAGCAAGCATACTTTGAAAAATTGTGAAAAGTTCATTGCATTCAAAAATGAATCTCATAAGTTATTTTTTGAAGAAGGTGCTTAGATTGATCCAAAAAGCTACATGTAGACAAAGATATAATATTTTAAGAAAAAATAATTTTAAATTCTTTTTGATTTTTTTTGTGTTGCCAACTAACTACCGCATTTGGCTTTAGGATGGTGCCACAACTTTTTCTCCCGGGCACCTATTGAAATAGAAATTATATGTTTTCTTTAACTTTACATAAAGTAATTAAAAATTACGATGAATATTGAGGCCGTATGAGCCTACCCAAATTCGCATTTTGGACCCCATAAAGCCAATGGGACTTTAGAAGTTAAAATAGAATAAGTTATTAGCTTTTTGGAAATATGATTTTTATTTCAATTGGTGCCCAAAAGCAAAAGCTATACCACAATAAGCCCAAATTTCAACTCAACAAGCAACAAAAGAAATCCCCAAAATGGTAAAATTAATTTTTTTTGCTCATAAATAGTATTTTTGTTTGCGTAGCTTTGGTTCATTTTATTTTGATTTGTGATGTGAAAGTTACAGAGCATCTTGTTTTGTAGGCAATCAGAGCATCTTTTTGAAAAACTAATGTATAGGAATTTGTTTTTAGCTCAATTTCCACATTATTTCAAAAAAGAAGTTCCACAAGGTAACTTTGATTGTTAGAACAATCTTACCATTGGAATTAGTATGTTCTAATTCCATCCTAGAGCTATTAACAATTCAGTTTTTAATCTATTTCATACCTACTTCTACTAAACAATTTTATTTATTTATTTTATTCCTACACTCTCAACTCAATTCTTCATGATAAAATTTTTAATTCAAAATATGTAGTGCAAAAATTTGAAGTTTAGAAGATTTGAAGTCTCATAAATTAGTTTGCCACACTGCCCCAAAATCATGTTTTCTTTACTTTGAATGCATATATCTTGCAATCTACATTGTCAAAGTTTCTAAGAATTTCTTCCACACATTTTCGTACAAGTCTATTGCAAGATTCTACAATTAAGTATATAGAAAATTTATTTTTAAATATTTTTCTCTTTGAACTCGAAATGGAAGTTTTGAGTGTTTTTTAATGAAAAGATGCCTTAGGACTTAGGGGTTAATTTGTTCAATGATTTTATTAGCCTTTACACAAAACATATTTTTGTGGTAAATTAGTTTTAAAGGTTAATTTTGCATCCCTACTAGTAATATAATAGCATCCTCAATGCACGTAGTACAATGATTTGGCAATGAGATTATGAACTCTGGATTGGTATTGAATTGGAATTTCAGATTATTCTTATGGAAGTATGTTAAAAAAGTTATCTAAAAAATAGACATGAAATTTTCTGATTTGGAAATTGGAGAACTAAAATAGACGTAAACCACTCGCAGGAATTTTGTTGTACATTTGCAAGGAGGGTTCTGAGGTGTAATGCCTGATTGCGCGGGTTTTCTTGCATAATCGGGCATTACGCATTACTCATCCAACTTCAATTTTTCATCCTCGATTTTTCATCCTTCAATTCGTGATTTACATCGGGCAATGGGTCCTCATTGTCGGGCGTTTTGGGAAATAATAGGCCTCCTCGTCAGGCTCCACCCTCCTCATTGGCCTATTATTTTCCAAAACACCCTCCTCCTCAGGCATTGCCCTATATATAAGGTCAATTTTGTTCCTTAGTCCGGGGTTCAATTTTACTCTCTTGCATCCTATGAAATAAGGAGTAGAAGTTTTAGAATGAGTGTAATTGGGATTCAAAGCGTTGGATTTAAAGCTCAAAGGGTTAAGTTTACTGGGTTGAAAATTCACCATTTTATGATTTCAATGGACACCAAGATGCACTTAACCCCTAAAGTCCCATTGTCTCCTTCGGGGGACAAAATGGATTTTCGGCAGGCTACTACGGCTTCAATATTCATCATGATTTTTTGAAACTTTTTGTGAAGATAGAAAAATAAATTAGCTTTATGGGAATATAATTTTTCTTTCAATCAATGTCCGGGAGCAAAGGTTATGGCATATTAGGTCCTTTTTTTTGGTGCGGCGGGCAAAAATCTTCTCACACAAATTTTTTTATAAATTTTTATAAATTTTTTCTCATAGATTGTAATTTTATCTATATGGAAAGCTTTTATTCATTCCATTTGGATTTGTTATGTGAAAATTATGGACAATCTTATTTTTGGGGCAATTAGAGCATCTTCATGAAAAAATAACTTGTAGGATTTATTTTTGAATGCAATTTTTACAAATTTTCAAAAAAATTGTTTGACAAGGCTAAGTTTGCTTGCTAATAAAATCTCAGCATTGGGGATATAATGTTTTAATCACATCTTAGAGCTATTGATGGTTTATTTTTTCTTTCAATCTTAGACCTACTTCTATTTAACAATTTTTTAAAGAATGAAAATCAAGTGTGTTCTTTGGAATTTTTTTTCCTAGATTTTACGACTCAATTATTCTTCATAAAAAAATTTAAATTCAAAGTTTGTAATGCACACTTTTTTTACAAATAGTGGTCAAAGTCATCTGAAATTGCAAGTTAGTGTTCAAAAAATCAATTTTTTTCAACTTTAAATGCTAGTATCTTCCAATCTGTACGGTCAAACTTTATGAAATTTTTACCACATAATTTGAGATAAGTTAAGTACAAGAGTCTATGGTTAGATTCTAATATATATATTTTTTCTCTTTTCTTAGATGAACACAACAGAACTAGGCTAGCTTCTCAAGACTGGGGAGGAGATGATGAGCGGTTTTTTGTTTTGTACGTACTTACTAAATAATTGTAGTAGATATATATAGAACCGGGTCATTAGTATAGACCAATAGTATAAAAAGCAAGTAGAGGCAGTAATAAGTAAACTACCTCAAGGCATAGCAATTAAGTGTCAGCCAAGAAGAGGAACCACCAGGGAGGAAAACAGGAGAACTGAGAGAGGATATAACCATGGAGGGGACTAGAAGTTAGCTCTCAGAGGGATGGAGGAGGATGATACTGAGGCATTGTACTCGAAAACTCTGAGCAATATATGGAAAATTCACAGTTGAGCTTGTTGTGTAAGATTTCATGAGTAAATTCATTTGTCTCATTTTCATCTTCGTTTTTGACTTGGCCTTGGGACTTTATGGATTAATACAAATGGCAGAAGATTCTTGCATTATACCATAATGTGAAGAGACACTTCTGAATTGCCAATAAAACCATATAAAAAATGAAACTTGAAACAATGCAAAGGCCAAATAGTAGCACACTGATAACTTTTAGATTTTTTTAAGAATGAAAAACACACCTATTAGTTCATAAATCAAATCATTTTTTGTAAAGTACCTTAGTATTAGAACTCGTCCTTTTAAAGTTAAGAGAACCACATTAACATCCAAAAGGCCAAAAAGAATCCCTCTAAGGCTCACAAAAGGAAGCTACGTGATTTTGCTTTAATCGCCTATATTCTATCTATTTTCTTAACCTCTAAAGTCCCATTGTCTCCTTGGGGGACATTGAAATGGATTTTGTGCAGGTTCGTATAGTTCAATATTTGTCGTAATTTTCTAAATTTTTTGGTGAAGAATCCAATTCGTACTTGGAGCAAAAATCATAGCACAAAAGCCCTTTTTCTAGTATGGAGGGCAGGAAAAAAACCTCAAAAAAACATGAAATTAAAATTTTTAAAAATCAATTTCTCATAGATTATATTTTTATCTAAATTGAAAGCTTTGATTCATTCCATTTGATTTGTTATGAGGAAGTTATGAAGAAGTTATGGACAACCCTTTATCATGCAATTAAAGCATCTTTTTGAAAAAATAACTTATAGGATTCATTTTTAAACTCAATTTTCCTAATTTTCCAAAAAGAATGATTTACAAGGTTAAAGTCTCATGCTAAAACAATCTCACTGTTGAGATTCATGTGTTTCAATTCCATCCTAGAGGTATTAACAATATATTTTAATCTTCAATCTTGAACCTATTTCTATTTAACAATTTTTTAATGAGTGAAAACAAAGTTTTTTGGTTTAAAGTTTTTTTCCTAGACTCTCAATTCAATCTTCATCATATAAAATTCAAAATTCAAAATCAAGAGAGCAAAAATTTTAAGTTAAAAAGGTTCAAAATAAAAAAAGGTAGTTGAGCAAGGTGCAAAAAAATTAATTTCCTGCACTTTAAACGCAAATATCTTGCAATCTATACGGGCAAAGTTTTTGAAATTTCTTCCTCCCATTTAGCTTCTAAAGTCCCAAGGCCATTTTCTAAGCAAAAATCACCTAGAAACTGCCATTTTTGTTGCATTCACTCAAGAATGCAAAAAAATCAATATTTTAAAAATCTAATCTTAGGATCTTGTGCTTCACTTAATTGAGATCATGTAGTAAAAATTTCATGAAGTTTGACCATATCCATTAGAAAATATTAGCATTCAAAGTTGAAAAGACTTTTTTTTTGGATTGTTGTCTTGCAATTTTGAATGACTTTGATTGCCATTTGTGGAAGTTTTATTGCACAACAATTTTTGAATTTAAAATTTTATATGTTGAAAGGATTGAATTAAGAGTCTAGGATAAAAATTTCAAGAAGTAAAAAGTTGATTTTCATTCTTTTAAAAAATTATTAAGTAGAAGTAGGTCCAAGATTGGAAAAAAAATTAAATTATTAATTTTTCTAAAACAGAAATGAAATATAAGAATCCCAACAATGAGATTGTTCTAGCAAAAAAACTTAATCCTATCCAAAAACAAATTCTAAAAAATTTAAAAATTGTATTCAAAATTGAGCTCTATAAGGGTTTTTTTTGGAAAAGATGTTTAAATTGCCCAATAAACAAAATTGTCCATAACTTTCTCATCTCAAATCCAAATAAAATGAATCAAAGCTTCACATGTCCACAAAAATATAACATTCTAGGAAAAAAAATTTAAAATTTAAAATTTAACTTTTTGTGATTTTTTTTGTGTTGCCTACTGACCTCTGTTTTCAACTTATTGTGCTATAACTTTTGCTCCCGGGTACCAATTGATACAAAAATTATATTCCCAAGAACCTTGCGTGTTTTCACAGCTCCCCAAAAAGTTTCAAAAAATCACAACAAGATTTGAACAATTAGGAGCCCATCTGAAGTCACATTTTGGCCCCCATAGAGCCAATGGGACTTTAGGGGTTAAAATACCAGTCTTTGGTTAGATATGCAAAAAGAAATAGTTTTAAAATTTATTTGCTCTGTGCTATAAAAATGACAGTTTTGAATGAATTTTTATGGAAAAAAGACCTTTAAACTTTAGGGGTTAAACAATTACAATACCAAAATACTTCTAGAATATTCTCTGCTTTGCCAATCTTTTCCTTAGACTTGTTAATCCAATAACCAAACGGTCCACAATGGGCTTCCTACCGTAACGCAATGCTTCTGTGTTTTCGAGGAAGGGGAAGGAGGGTGGCACGAAGGTGACATTGTCTGCGAAATCGAAGAGTGGTTGGCTATGGCGGCCCTTACCTTGCACCTGACTTTCGCTTGCTTTCCGTGCGCACGCCAACGACCCATTCTCCACTCACCTGATTTCCCCGCTTTCTCGGAACCTCACTAGGCTTGACTGCGCCCGCACCACCCCGACTAAGTTACGGCAAGTTCATTTCCCACAAATGCAGTGCCACCGATCACCCTTCTGACGTTAGCTTGGAATTGCACAAGGGCGACTTGACTCTAGCTTTCGCTTGGCGGATATTGGATCCCGATCGAGGTTGTGCAATTGGGGTGAATTTCATGTGCTGTACCGTTAGATAGTTGGGGGTTGGGGTTGTTTTTCCTCGTTGTTGAATCGAAGGAGCATCTGTTTTCTTCACCGTCCTTAAGTTGAAGTGCCCAATTGGCGACGTTAACTTGGACGGTGTTGCAGGCATGGAATGGTAGTTTCGGAGCATTGGAGATTGGGAAGAGCGACTGAATATGAGCGTCGGAATTGAGGGTTTCAGTTAAGCTAAGGTGGTGAGTCTCATCAATTAAGGTGCCGTCGGATTTATGCAAACAGAGCAAGTTGGCGGTGTACGTCTGAGGAGAGAACTCTGTTGTAGCGCGCGAGAAATTGGTGTGCATTTGTGCTTTCTAAACAGGAAATTGTCTGCTGTAGTGTCGTTGTAATTTGCGTTTTCCCGTCCTTGCAGAAATTGGCATCTGCTTGGAGAGATCTTTCGGCCATACAAGTGGTTGTGGTGGCCGACTCTGTGCGGGGGAAACAAGAAATTGAGCGTGAGGCAAGATGTGCGACAATTGCAGGCCACTCGGGTTCCTCATCGGCTTGCCGTTTATGCTGGTGGCCTTTCTGCTGTCCGTGATTGGAGTGTTGCTATGGATCATCACGTAATGTTCTTCCTCCTCCTTTTCTCTGCAAGTAATTTGCCACTTTGCGGTTACAGAGCATTCTGGAGGAGCTTCCTCAGCACCCTTGGAACTGAGAGAATCTAGAGTTCTTTGGGACACAATCTTGAGCTCATGACAATCTTGACAAATTCGCATTCTCAAATGTTTTAAGAAAATTCTTAGGTCAGTATTGCTTTTGGTTATAATTTCATTGCTGGCGATTGTACTGTTGTGCAGGGCGCCGTTCATGATCTGCTGCCCGTGTATAATTTGCTTCACGCTTCTCGCGGAGTTTGCCGTGAGCCTCATCAAAGCCCCTTTCAATGTCATTACCTGGTTCACCGAGCAAATACCATGCTGACTGAAAGATTTCAAGGTTTCTGAGTAAGCACACGCGTCTAGTACTCTAAATACTATTGCTGTAGTGTGAGTTTGATCTTGGCTTGGTAATAAACTTAGATGTGCTTATTAGGTTAGAGGTGCACTTTTTTTTGTGACTCCTGTCGATTCCAGGCGTAAACTCAAAACACATGCAACTAGAGCGAGGTTGCGAGTGAATTCGGTTCATTAGCATGTTCTTGGAGATGGTAAGAGTTTATACCCTAAAAGGTTGCTTTTGATTAGATTACAGCGAGGGACTCATCAGGGTATATAGTTTGAGTTCTGCAACGAAAGTCACATGTGAAGTACTAGGGAGGTTGAACTCAAAGCTTTACTACATGATAGTAGAGGCAGGCAGCACCACTTCCAGTGGGCCCAGTCCTCACGGAATGAATAAAAACTAAAAGTCTCTTTACTTTTCCTCATTTTATTGTCTTTTTAGCAGTATTGACCAGAAGAACGCTTTGCTTCTACATTGCCATGTTATCGTTCACTTTCATGCGTCACATAGGACATAGAAAGCTCCTCAATCTTTCTTGTTTCTTCGCTTAACATCTTTGAATCTATTAGAGTGTTCCTTGCTAGAGTGGTCCCTTCTACAGTGGCACCGTAGATAGAATCATTCTGTCTACAATATTGCTGCAGTCCATTGCATTAAGTTCGCTTACTCTCTTCTCTAACCTCAGACGCTTCCGCCTTGAATTAGAAAGGGACATAGAATGGTGGGGTTCAAAAATGTTATACTCTACATTCACTAGATAATGACGTGCTTCCACTTGATTACCTTTCCTCTAATTTTCCACTCGTGCCTCTCAGAATAGATACCATAGCTTGTATATTTATTTTTCAGATAAGCTTCTTTGGGGATGATTCATAGCTAAGGTGTGAATCTATAGTCGCATTTCAGGTAAGTGCCTTATCCTCAAACAGAGAGGCTCATCTTGTTGAATACAGAGCCTCCATTACCTCGATCTACTGAAGGGTGTTAAAGGGGTGAGATGAAGCTCATTGCGATTCATGCAATCAAATTATGATCATCATGAATTCTTTTGCTGCTTTGAAACTTTTGGATGCTATTGAGAATTAAGATGCTATACCATGAGAAGGTTTGTTCCCTGTAATGCAGTCAACGAATTGCAGCACTGGTTTGCTTTTGCTTTTGAGTAAGGACCTATTTAAACTTCTGCACCTTCATTATAGATGTAAGATGGGTACCACCAAACCGCACTTTTTGCTTCTGTGCCTAGTTACTATTATTGCAGACTGGTCAAATTTTCATATTTTCTTGTTGGCGCTTGAAAGGAGGTTCCAATGCATCAAAGAATGTGGCATTTGGATAGCGTATGTAAAAGTTACAAGGGAACAAAGTTTGGTTCTAAAATCAATTTCTTCAATGTAGGTATGTAATTGATTTTGGAGATGTAGACAGAGTGAAGATGGTGGTTTAGGGTCACTGGTGCATTGGAGGATGTCCACCTTAGCTTTTGTTAATCCCTCTTCTTTGGTCTCAATCTCATGAGCATTGTGTTGGCTAGTTGTATCAATGTTTTCTACATTTTTCTAGTCATTTCTAGTGAAGTAGAACAAGTAAATAATGAAATTGCCTACAAATTAATTCAATTGTTGGGTCTCATACTACTAACTCTAACTTGCACTAATTCATGAATTATGCGAATCTTTGAAGTTTATTAATATAGTAGTCTAAAGTTTCTTTAGATAAATTCAATATTGTGTGGTCTACACTATTTTCATACTATTTCAAATAGTGTGATTTTTGTTCACCTTTGATCCAATTTGATCCATATATCATCCAAAGGTTCATATTAACCCGTAAAGGACCAAGGCCTTTTTTTTGCCAAAAAACACTCAAAACTGCCATTTCTATAGCAAAAAGTAAAAAAAATTGAAAAATGTTTTTTTTTCACATCTAACCGTAGGATCTTACACCTAACTACACTAAAAATGATATTTAATGTTGGCAACACTAATTACAAACCTTGACACTAAATATCATAAGTAAGTAACACTAAATCTAATTTCTAACACTAAATATGCTCTATGGTAAATCTGAAATCTGAAAAGGTTTACATTTAGTGTTAGAACACGTTAAAGGCCAGGGAAGGAGACGACAGGAGCGGAGGCGGCGCATTGAAGTCCAACACAACACTAAATCCGCTACAATTCAGATTTAGTGTTGTGGCTGGTAGGGGGGTAAAACACTAAATGTCATACTACACTAAATATCATTTTTAGTGTAGTATGAGAGTGTGTGGAAAAATTTCAGAATTTTTGACAGCACAAATTGCAAGATACTTGCGTTTAAAGTGAAAAAAACAAGTTTTTCAGCACATTGCGGGACTAGATTTTTTGACTTTGAACATTTTTAAACTAAAATTTTTACACTATAGAATTTGAGCTCTAAATCTTTGTAATGGAGAATTGTATTGAGAGTCTAAGAAAAAAAAAATTCAAAAAAACTTAATTATCATTCTTTAAAAAATTATTAAGTAGAAGTAGATACGAGATAGAAGGAAAATCTAAAATATTCATATATTTTAGATTGAATTAAAAAACACTGATCCCAATGGTAAGAATGTTCTAGCAAGTAATATAGACCATGAAAAAAAAAAACCTGAAAAACTTGAAAAATTGCATTCAAAAATGCATCCTAGAAGTTATTTTTTTCAAGAAGATGCTCTAACTGCCCAAAAAACAAGAATGTCCATAACTTTCTCATAACAAATCCAAATTAAATGAATCAAAGCTTTCCAAATAGAAAAAAATATAATCTATGAGAAAAAAAATACTGAAAAAAAAAGTTCAAATTTTTGTTCATTTTTTTTTTGCTGCCCACCGTCCCCTGTTTTGAGCTTATTTAGTCATAACTTTTTTTCCCGTGCACTGATTGTGAAAAAAATTATATTCCCATAAAGCTTATCAGTTTTTCTATCTTCAAAAAAACTTTCAAAAAATCACGACAAAATTTCAGCCCGTAGGTACCTGCCCAAAAACGCATTTGTCCTCCGAAGGGACAACAGTCCTTTAAGGGTTAATTAGATCACATTCATCCAATATTATCCAAATTAGTGTGGGGTGGGGATTCTCTTGTACTATTTAAAGTCTCACAAGAATTGAATTACTTTGCTTAGAACCATCTTAAATTAACCATGAATCATTTATAAAGCATTCTATAACTCAAAGTTTTCTTCTTTTATACTTACTTACATGAGATAATGAAATATCCCACATCAAGAATTGCATAGAGAAATGATAGAAATATTCCAAGTATAAAAGGATGTCTCACTAGCAAGTCCTTATTTTTGTCAAAGGCAAGAGAATCCAATTAAAACATTTGGATTAATATTTTCATACAGATGGAAGTAAATCTAAAGAATATTCCTAAACATCATGGATTGGGGTCCCTTTGCTTCTTATGCATTCAATCATTGAATTGTGGAAAAATGTCAAAAATGGTAGATTTAAGCTTCAACAATTGCCTATGAATTTTGTAATGTTCATTTTTTTATAGAATTATTTGAGTAACAACCCTCAAGTCAAAGTTGATTCATTACCTACAATGTATAAGGTCTATGGTCAAATTTGGAGTTTGTGGTGATTGAAATGTATTGCATTTGGAATCACCATTTTTTGGGATTCTTTAGGCATAGATCCGTTTGAACTTTGTCATTTTGTTGTTTGGATTCCCAGATTTTAACATTTCAACATTTTAGAAATTATTTCAGCATTTTATACTAGCATTACAAAATTTTAACTATTTTCCTAGTTCCATCTATAGAGCCATGTTAAAAGAGACACCATATTCATACTTACAAGAGTGATATGCCATATTTATTCTACACAAGTAGGAGTGCACTTTGCTAACATACAATCTAAATCTTTGGGGGTTCAAATATAGAGTTCAATGCCAAATATTAGTCAACCTCCACACACACACCTCAAAGTCTAGCATGAAGAATTTAGAGTTGCTAAGACTCTATGTCAACTAAAGTTTAATAGACTTTTAACCCTCAAAGGACGAGCCTATAATTATTTTTAGTTGTAAAATTTTCATATATTACTAGAAAAAATTTGAAATTGATTTGAATTTATAAATGACAAGTAAATAAATTCATATCAAATGCAATTGATACTCAAAAACTGATTTGAACATTATAAGTTTATTTCATAATATAGAACATCATGGTGCAATTTCTTAATGTGTCATTAATTAAAAAGTTAGCACTTTATGTTGTAAATTCAATTTTTTTAACCGCTAGTCAAAATTCCAATTTTTTTATAAATATTTTAAGTAGAATCATAAATGAATAGCAATAAAATATCAATGAAAAATTTATTACCAATAGTAATCTATTACCTTTTGGGGCCCCAATATCTGCATGGAAATTTCCATTGTCAAGTTTTTAAATCCAAATATTGGTCTTTGTCACTAATTTTAATTCCAATGGTGACTTTTAGGTCGGAACTATTTTAGTCGATTTTTTTGGAGTGAACTTTGACATAAGGAGGATCCACTTTATACCCATGGGATGCCTTTGAAGCCACAACTAAATTGAAGCCATGACCAAAACGATGGAAGGAAGCTTAAACAAAGATGATATCTAGATTCTAGAATGAAGCCAAGACAAAAATTGTAAAATTAAGCCAATTAGAAAATAAACAAATTTTGAAGTCATGAGACTAAAATTGAAGCTCGTAGTGTCATTTCAATTGAGGAATTGAATATTTTTAAAGATATTAACCAATTGAAAACTTTGGGATTATAGCAATTTCCAAAATAAAAGCTTGAATAAATTTTTTAAAAAGGAAGGGTATTTGAGGCAACCCATGGAATCCAAAGCTTTAAGGTTTTCTATTGATGAATATAGGATTTAATGCTAGCTATTGGTTATTGTATACCTCCAAAGTCCACCATGTCAATTGAAGTCTACAATCTTATGAACCTCCAAAAACAAACCAATTGCATTTTTTCAAACTTCATTTTCAATTGCAAGTATCTATAAATGTGATTTATTTCTATTTTTTTGAGAATGATGTGATTACATGTTTTCTATTAGTTGTAAAAATTTCACATTTTCTAGTGAAATTGAAAAATTTACCGTAGATATTTGATTGTAAAGTAAAACAACTCATATCAAATATAATTGATGTTAAAAAAATCCAATTATTTTTGTGGGTTTATATGATATTGTAGAACATCATTGTGTAATTTTTTAGAATGCCATTCTAAAATGAGAAAATCAAAAACTCTATGGATATAGGCCCTACAATGCTAGCATATGAGTATAGGAGTCTTGAGACTAAGTACAAGTAGATACCCTGCAACCATCAAATGTGCTTATAATATAAACATCCAAATTTTTACGGCCCTCATTTTGAAAATTTATTGAACTCCAATGGTTCCCAACAGGTCTTCAAAAAAACTTTTTAATTCCCTCAATTGAAAAGAATTCTCTTATGGCATGGGCTTCATGTTTAGTCATATGAAGCCCATGCCATAAGAGAATTCTAAACATGAAGCCTATGCCATAAGAGAAGTTTAAACATATACCTCTAAATTTTAGTATGACAAATTCATAGTTGCCTAGGCTTTCAAATCAATTCGGAAGTCAACCAGCTTATACATGCTTATAATCCTAAAAGGACAAGCCAATTGTGTTATAAATGGGGAAAGAATTCTTGCAATTTTTAAAAATCAAACAGTAGTTCTATGTACCCATAGAAGAGATGTTGATAAGTATAGTGATGTCATGATTTCTAAGGTATTAGATCCTAGTGATGTGTTTAAAAGATCCTATTCACTCTAATGCATTTGATGTTGAAGAATTAGGTGTTGGATTAATGATCCCAAATTCAATCAATTGAAAAAGGGAGTTGTAGGTGTTCTTGTTATGGTGTTAAGCAATATAATATTGAAAAAATAATAATCAATGGGGCAATATATAAAATTGAAGCTATTCATCGTAAAGAAGGTATATAATTATGTAGAGGCTATCAAAATTGGTATGCTGGAATTGAACTTGTAAGTGAAATTGAAGACTAAGGACAACACAAATAAAGGAAAGTACTTCAAATCTACATTTCCATTGGCATTGGCATATATCATCACTAGACATAAAGCTCAAGGTGCTGTTGTTGCCGCAAAAGTAGTTATCAATATTCGTAATGCATTTACTTCGCAAGTAGAACCTATGTCTTGTTATCTAGAGTTACAAAAAAAACGTTATGCTACCTAAGAAGTTCATTGTAGATGACTCTAACCCTGTGAAACGTATTGTACATACAATATAATAAAAACTAATAACAGGGTTAAACGTTATTAAAGTAATGAACTATATTGTACAGGTGAAACTCAAATTGACAAAGAAGGCAAATTGAACTTGCTTACATTTTGTGTTGCTAGTAAGATCAAAAAATGACTTTTTGGATGATTTTGAGACATTTGTTGGTTGAACATGGAATGATAAATTTTATTCAATTTTGTTTGAGAAGGATTTTCATAATTCTTTTCAAGTGGAACTGGGACACACCACTTAAGATCTTGTGTGATGCATAGCTCTTTCAGCCCGTCACAAATCCAGGTGTTATTTTGCTAGATAAAGTTGGAACTCCCGAACTTTTTTTTTTGATGTGCTAGTAGTGTAGGATTGCAATTTTTGGACCTCCATGAGGTGGTCCATTGTCCACATCTCTGGAGTGTTATTACACCATTAGAGGAGATCTGAGCCTCCGGAAGACCGTTTTAGGGTTGTTCCCAATGTTGGAAACAGTACACTGTTGTCAGAAAAAAAATTATTAAAAAAAAAGAAAAAAGTTGTTAAAATGTTAAAAGAATACTAAAAAAAAATTCAAAAATCTGATGTGGCAATCGCTTGGCCACGTCAGCCTGGACATTTGGCCACATCCCAACATTCCTGCAGAGTTCCCATAGTCTCGGAACTTGCAATCTTTTAGAGGCCCAAAACTCCTCTAATGCACTTATGATAGCAACAAAATACATGTTAACCCCTAAACTACCAAAGTCCCCTCAGGGGACACATGGGATTTCAGGCAGGCTTGTGCGACCTGAAATTTTGACCTGGTTTTTTTTTAAAACCTTTTTTGAATATAGGAAATCACATGAGCTTTCTAAAAATATAATTTTGGTTTCAATTGGTGCCCGGGAGCAAAAGTTATGCCACTCGAAGTCAAAAAAGCAGTTTGCTGGGTAGAAAAAAAAAACTTTAAAAAATAGAATTTTCTTTTTTCAATTTTTTTTCTCAAAGATCATGTTTTTGTGTACATTTGAAGCTTTGATTCATTCTATTTGGACTCAATTTGAGAAAGTTATGCACAATCCCATTTTTTGGGCAATCTAAGCGTCTACAAAAAAAAAACTTATAGATTTCATTTTTGAATGCAATTTTCAATTTTTTTCAAACTTTATTTTTTTGACAAGGTAAAGTTTGTTTGCAAGAACAATCGCACCGTTGGGATTATGGTGTTTTAATTCCACCTAAGAGCTATTAATGATTTAGTGTTTTGTTCAATTTTGGACCTACTTCTACTTAACAATTTTTTTATATGTGAAAATCAAGTTTTCACATTCTGAAAATTTTTTCCGCAACTCTCAACTCAAATGTGCAACACAAAATTTTTTAACTTTATAGTGTGTAGTGCAAAAAAAATCCACAAATGGTTGTCAAAGTCATTTGAAATTGCAGGCCACAGTTCTAAAAAACTTCTTTTTCCAACTTCAAATTCTAATATCTTCCAATCCGTACGATCAAACTTCATGAAATTCTTACCACATGATCTAAGAGAAGTGAAGTTCAAGATCCTACGGTTAGATTCTAAAAAAAAGTTTTTTCTTGATTTAGAGAGTGATCGCAGCAGAAATGACAGTTTTCATTGGTTTTGGAGCCAGAAACTGCCTTGGTATTTTAGGGGTTAACTGAAAAGATTGACATGAGAACTTGAATACCAAGCTGCAATTGTCATAGAAGCAATTGCTTGTCACACACCTATCAATATTAAACCCTAGGCTCTTTAGTAACTTTTGCAAACATTATCCCATTAACACAATCTTTGATGTGTAAGTTGCAATCTCTTTCATTTGCCAGAAAGCCTCAAGACTCCAGAAATTTAGAAATTATGGGTGCCTTTATCTCACATTCACAATGCAAGCACTTCAAGGCAAATTTGATATCCAAGAAGGGTAAAACAAAGGAAAAAACTTACTTGCTTGGGTTCAGTTGCAACGATGAAGAGTTGCTCACAGCACAACGTTGTTGGCTACAGAAGCAAGCAGGGAGCTCCTGGTCAGTTGAGTTCTACTTCCCTACATTAGGAGCATTAGAATCTCCCAACTGGGCCCATAAATAATAAAAATAATAAAAATAATAAAAATTCAAAAGAAATTCAGTCTTCACTCTAAAAAGCATGGTTCAACTCCCATTCCTTCTCATTTCATTTGCAATTGCTAAAAACATGATTCCTTCCAAACATCAATCAGAGTGGCAAGTTTGTGTTTCCACCACTTCAACTATGGCAAGGACATTGGTGATTATTAGTTTAGCTTGCATTTATTTACCTCCGCAAGAACCCAAACTCTTCACCTTGCAAATACAATTTCCAGAGAAACATCAAGCATATGGGCAATTTCATTAAAATGGCAATATTTTTTTCAAATGGCGTGAAAACAGTTCAGAACGGCCGTTTTGAAATCTATACTTGTCCTAGATGGTGAAAATGGCACACTATCAAAGTGGGACTTGGAATACTGCCACTTTCATGAAATTGCCCATGCATGAATTACAATTCACATGATCACCTTGCATCACCTGAACACATACCGTGACTTCCAATTTGCAAATTGATATCACTAAAGGAACCATCAAGCATGAATTACAATTCCGACGATCATTTGAATTGTACCTCAACAGAGGGCTTAACTTGAATTTACAAACTGATTCCAAGAGAACCATCAACCAGAGCACTCTAAGATTTCAAACAGAGATTGATACACACTGATCTGAAGCAAAATAAATGTTGCAAACTCCAGGGAGTTCACAGTTAAGTCCAGCAATTGCGCTCAGAACGGAGAGCCCTGAATCATTGTTTGAGCTGAAGGTCTTGTCTATGTTAGAGAACACAGATCAGATTATGTATGCACGTACTATAGAACATATCCTATCACTACAAAAGAAAGGAGTGTTTTAAGTGAGCTTTTAAGTGTAGTCCTAGACATAAGATTTTAAGTAATGACCTTAAAAGTCATTACTTAAAACCTTATATCTAGGACTATATTTAAAAACTCACTTAAAACATCCCATTCTCTTGTAGTGTATTCAGGTATAGTCGTGACAATCAAATGACCACCTAAGACTGATATCCCTTCTCAGAATCACTTGCGCAATCCGTATAGTAGGGGTAGTCACACATTCTTCAGCACGCAGATTTTGCAGAAGAATTGTACGAAAACGGCAACCATTGGGGAGCAGGTCTGGGTGAAGAAGGTGTGACACCTCTTTGCGTTGCATGGAGGATTTCTTTGAAGAATGGATCCACCTTTAATAAAAATACGCGAGCCAGCTTGCAAAAGCGCAGGTCTTGCAAGGAGCACAAGTGCGCAAGTGAAAGGAAGTAGCGCTAGCCTAAGACATTAGCTTGCGACGCCTAAAATTCACCTCCAGAGGAGAAGAATGGACATCGCGAGGGCTTTGCAAAACCAGTACACGCAACCACTGACCCAACAATGACGCGCCAGGTGCCCATTCTTCAGAGAATGGGCGGCAAGAAAAGAACCTGTGACTACCCCTAGTGCAATACGTCTTGCCATCATGCACCACCCGCACCAGCTAAAATTCTACTTCATGTCCTTTCCGTTTCCGTCCGAGCTTGCCCATGTGCGAAGTCTCATCATTGGTTTGCAGTCTCTAGGTTACCTCATCAGCTTGCAAGCACAAACATTTGCAATCAGGGCTTTACCACAAGTTTATATAAGAGTCAAGGTACCTGGTTTCTCGATTAGAATATCATTCATGAATCAAGCAATGGTGCTATTGATGTAGTCTAACCTCAATTAATTTGTAAGTTCTGAAAAGTAAACTCTGCTTCCTTCTCTTGCTGGCTGGCATGCCCTCCTGACCACTTCTATTCAGTGTGTGTTTTTCTGATAATTTGTTGTCAATTTGCAACAAAATAATGGGCCTTGCACCAAGCCCAAAGAACAAAATAGGACAAAGAGGGTGGAAAATCATCAAAAATATTTCGAATACAAAAAAAATTGGATGAAAGCGCCAAATTGTGGATGAAAATTGAATTATGGATATGTGATACGGAGTATGTATTAATGTATCCAATATGTGGATGTATGTTGAAATTTGGAGCACCACTATAACATTTCATATTGCCAATTTGGCACTTCATCAAAAATGAAAAACAAAAACAAAACTGCTTCTATTGCTAAACTAGGGTCAGGTCAACACCAATCCCTTCACCAATTGTAAACCCATGTACCATATACCACTCATATCTGATACAATGCTGCAGCTCGCTTGTGCGGCTAGGGAGGACTGACCCCTCTATTGCCCCATCGGAAGGGTAAATGTAAGAACTGCCTCCTATTTTGTGCCGCTCAAATTTTGTATTTCTTCAAGTCCCTTAGCTAATTCGGGGCCTCTGATTGCAAATATGAATTCAGAAACTGCAAATTTCATCAAATGTGGCATATAAAGAAATTTCAGTGTTTTCTGCAAGGGTAAAATTTGGGGCAATAGAGGGGTCAATCCCCCCCGGCCCGCTTGTGCTAGTTGGCTAGCTAGAGCTTGTAGCTAAACCTAAATTACACCTGAAGAATTCACAATGGAGAACAAATGCATGACGAGAATACTACACTGCATTTATTTGCATTAAATTTTTACAATTCTAAACTCAGTCATGATATCATGATATCATGAAGTAACAATTTGCCAAATTACAAGAACAAGGAACAATCAATGCTGTTGGATTAAGTGGATCTGTTTGAAGGAGCTTGTCTTTGAAAGACGTTAACCCCTAAAAGCCCACTGTCCCTTTGAGGGACAAATGGAATTTCAGGTAGGTACCTACGGGCCGAGTATTTGTTGCAATTTTCCTAATTTTTTTGAGGATTGAAAATTGCTAAGCTTTGTGGGAATATAGCTTTTTTTCAATTGGTGCCCAAAAACAAAAGTTATGCCCAAATAAGCTCAAAATAGGGTTCGGGAGGCAACAAAAAAAATTTGCAAAGTTTTTTTGTTTTTTTTAATTTCTTTTATTATATATTATATTTTTGTCTATTTGGAAAGCTCTAATTCATTTCATTTGGATTTTTTATGAGAAAGTTATGGACAATCTTGTTTCCAAGGCACTTAGAGCATCTTTCTAAAAAAAATAACTTGTAGGATTCATTTTTCAATGCAATTTTTATAATTTTTCAAAAAAAAAATTTCCACAAGTTTTTTTTTTTCTAGGACTATCCACCATTGGAATTAGTGCTTTTTAATTCCATATAAAAGATGTTAATATCTTAGATTTTCCTTCTATCTCATACCTACTTCTACTTAACAATTTTTTTAATAATGAAAATTAATTGTTTTTGGAATTTGTTTTCCCCTAGACTCTCAACCCAATTCTCCACTAAGAAAATTTGGAGTTCAAAACTCTGTAATGCAAAAAATTTAAGTTGAAAATGTTAAAAGTCATAAAATCTAGTCCGCAATGTGTTGAAAAATTTGTTTTTTTCACTTTAAACACAAATATCTTGCAATCTATGGGGTCAAATGTTCTAGAAAAATTTCCACACATTCTCATACTAATTAAGTTTAAGATCCTACGGCTAGATATGCAAAAAAACATTTTTCGAATTTTTTTAATCTTTGCTATTAAAGTGGTAGTTTTGGGTTTTTTTGGCAGGAAAAAAGGCCTTGGGCCTTCAGGGGTTAAATCCTGCCATTGAAGGTGGATCCATCAAGGTAATTGAGGGTTTTCAAGGGTAAAAGTTAAAAACGGCCCTTATATTTGAGCCGTGTCTAGGGATACTTTCTAGCCCCTCTAGCTAATTTGGGGCCTCTGATTGCAAATATGAATCTAGAATTTGAAAAAAAAAATTGTGGCAAATAAAAAATTCCTGCATTTTTTCCACGGTAAATTGGGCCCGCAAGGCCCACCTTTGATGGCATGATTTAACGTCCTGCCATCATCATTGTCTTTTGGAGTGTGTTCAAATATGCTACATGATCTAGTAATTGACAAATTATTTAGTAATTGCAACCAATGTGAGTAATTGAGTAGCTCAAAATTGAAAATTTCAATGTAGTAATCCACGCCGATAGGTGTGTGATTAAACATTGAACAAATGGCCAATCAACTCCAATGTCTCCTCTCAGATCTCAAAAGAATAATTACATCGAGCGTTACTAAACCATGGCTAAGGGCCGTAGCCCCGGACCTAATGGTGTCATTATGGAGTTCTTCTGTAGGTTTTGGGATCTAATAGGAAAGGATTTCCTCCAAATGGTTCAAAACTACATCAATATAGGCCACCTACCTGCTAGCATGACATCGGGAGCAATAGCTCTTATATTCAAGGCTAGAGACCAAGCAGATCTGTCAAACTGGAGGCCAGTTACGCTATTAAATGTTGCCTATAAAATATTGGCCAAGGCTCTCTAGATTCAATTACAAAAACTCCTTAAAGAAGTGATAAGCCCAAAGCAGATGACCTTTTTACCTTCAAGACATATCCTTAGCAATATTCTATTGCAATATGAGACAATTGAATGGGCTAAAAAGTCAAAACAAGACTTGATATTCCTCAAACTCAATTTCACAAAAGCCTACGATATGGTGTCACGGGAGTTTTTGCTATAGATTATGAAAAAGATAGGAATCCTTGACACATTCTCTCACTTGGTGTTGATGCTTTTGAAAAATGCCTCTGCCACAGTATTACTTAATGGCAAGGCTACGACTCCTTTTTCCATTCAAAGGGAAGTTAGGCAAGGGTGCCCGCTAGCTCCTAACCTTTTTCTTCTCACTGGCAAAGCACTGTACATGGCGATCTCAGAGGAGCAATGCGAGGGGATTATCCAAGATATTCAACTACCAAATAGCAACCTTCAACACATGATCTCTCAATTTGCGGATGACACATGGCTCTCTGTACTTGGTCAAAAAGTGATTCTGAGGAAGTCATTTTTGCTTATGGATGGGTTCGATTTGGCCTTGGGTATTATAATTAATTGGACGAAGAGCATTGGCTACTGGTTCTCAAGTCTTCCTAAACCAGCATGGAAGAATAATTTCAACTTGGTTTGGGGCCCCCCCCAGGGTCCCTCACTAAGCTATTAGGTGCACTTTTTGGCATTACATTTGATACTCAAGACATTGATGGGTTTCCATAAACAAAAAATCGCCAAAAAACTCACATATTGGACCACCCAAAGACTTTCCTTAGCTGGAAGAGTTACAGTGGTCAATGCTATTCTCTTTTCTATCCTATACTATTTCATAGCCATTCGGGGGGGCTCTCTTCAGACTATTCGGTCTATTTGGAGAAGCCTTTGCAATTACTTATGAAGGGGCACTAAATACAATTCACGTACAAGAGTTTGTTGGAATGATTATTGCCTACCTAAACATCTTAGTGGGCTGAAACTATTGGATCCAGAGATTTCCATGGCCGTTCTACTGGCCAAATGGATCCTATTTGCTATAGAGACTGGCATATCAAACCTCAAGGTTCTCCTCAAGTTTAAAAATAAACAAGAAGAAACCAAATCCTTTGCAAGAATTTTGGTTCCCCTCTCACGCTTTGCTCATGATACAAGGCCACTCATTATCACGAGGTTCTAGGATTTGGAACAGAATTACTTCAACATGGCGGCAATTCACCAAATCCATCAAATACTCTCCGCCCACAAATGCAGATGAGGTTCTATCTACTAGTTTATGGTGGTCCACAGAATATTTTGGATCTAACTTCTACTTTGACATAGATAAGGCAAGGGAACTAGCTAGACTTGGCCTTAGATACATAGCAGATATTTGGGATACTAATACCAAAGATTTTAAAACATGGAATGAACTAGCATCTCGATTTCATCTTTTGGATACCAAACAGATTCAAAGGTTCACTATTATCTCCTCCATTCCACAAGAGTAGAAATCCATGCTCACACCATTAGAAAAAACCCACATTTTAGGTGGCGTTTTGTGATTTTTTCAAACGGATTTTAGGTATCACTGAAAAAAATAACTTTTGTTTTTTCTTCAATAATCATGTCTAATATAACATCCAAAAAAAATCACAAAACACCACCAAAAACACGGGTTTCTTCTAGTGCACATTACTTCTTCCAAGCTCAGGCAGGGTAGTGGCTTGGCATCTTCAATCTGACAAATGAAGCCCTTCCCTTGATTGTGTGGCGATACCAAGGACCAACGTTGGTCCTGGAACAATGGTAAACAATTACTATCTTATACCAAATCAGGTGGTAGACTGCTTCTCACCCAACACCGTCAACCCAAACGAACGATTCCATCAAAGCGGCCCAATATCTTAGTTCCAGCTTTTGAACTTAACTGGAGAGACGTATGGCTCAAGGAGCGTTCTCAGAAGGAAGCCGCCTTTATGTGGTCCGTATGGCACAATGCAATCGCAGTTCATTCGTGGAAGGCCAAATTAACTCGAACTTGGATATATCCAGTATGCAACTGCTGCTCATTTGGGGCCGATGAAACAACCAGTCATAGATTTATACCACTTTTCTAGAGCACACGAAGTTTGGGACTATGCTCAATCAATCTTACATCACTTACTAGATGAGGGTGATTGCAAAAAACACTTCATGTTTTTGGCTCAAAACGCAGTTTTTGGCCATAGGACTAGCAGTACTATATTTCCGAAGCGCCCCTGAACGTCGATTCAAGGCGTTTGCAGATCTCAATCGTCAATTCAGTACTATATAGTACTATGTAGTACTATAGACTACTGCAAAGTACTACAGAAGCCACTAGGAGCAAAAAATAGCAAAAAAGGGATCTATACACCTTCTTATTTTTAATAATTAAAAAAAAATTAAAAATCCATTTTGCTAGAGAAGATTGCACTCACATTACACCAAAATATTAGTATAGGAAAATTTTTCCCTCTTCGTAACCTTCGCGCAAAGGAAGGTCACTTTGACCCCATGTGGACAACTGACATGTTGTTGTTTTTATAAAAATTTCATTGTCAATCTTTGTAATGTTAATAGACCTCCAGCATGTCCAATTTGTGGGTTCAAATTGCATTTTTGGGTCAAAATAGAACTAAAAATCCCCGAAATGGCCAAAGTAGACACCCAATTGGGGCAGTTTAAAAATAGTAAACTAATTTTCTTAAAAATTTAAAAATTATTTGATGTCTGCAACTACCATATATACCTTCCTTATAAATTTCACACCAAATAGACAAAGGATGCAAAAGTTATGAGCAGGAAAACACCCGTCCAAGGGCAAGGGAACAAAAAAAAGGACAAGTGTTTCTTGCAATCACACGTGAACAAACTATTGAGGGGATTGTCACTTTGGCTAATCTAGATTGCACATAACCAAAAGGTGTTCTTGCACACATTGTAGCCGCATGGTCTCCTGCAGCAAGTGCTCTAGGATTTGCTTCTTGACTCAGGTAGAATGACGTTACTTAAAGCCCAAACGACCGCGAGAGTCAAACCTCACCAAGCAGCTTCTGTGTGGCTCAAATTTGATAATATTTGGCCACATTCCAAGTTGTTAGCATCAAGGGAGGGTGGCATTATATATCAAGTGGCAAAGGTGTGGCCCTCCTAGTTGTATTTTTGTCTAGGGTCCTTAGGTTTTTTTGTTTTCTTTGGTCCTCCACAAGCTCACATTTGTATGAAAAAGCTCACAAGGACCAAAAACTGAGGATGGTCAAATGTATGGTGAAAATGAGCTCTTCACAAGCTCACATTTGTATGAAAAAATGTCCCAAATTGTAGTGCTTATTTGAATTCATTTTTTAAAGCAAATTGGTTATATGCTTGAAAACTTTCAAATCATTTGAAATTGTACAACATATAGGAAAAAAATAATAAGTACAGAAGAAAGAAGTAGAGAATGATTCAAACTACAAAATTATTAAGGAATTAGTTATGGAATTGAATAATGCCAATCCCAATAGTTGCAATGTTGTAATAAATAATCTACATCCTACAATTTTATTTATTTCAAAAAATATTGAAAATTGAGTAAAATAAAGGACTTCAAAGTTTATTTTAGAGTAGAAAATCCATAACTGCCTGCAAACAAAAACTCCTCATAACTCTTGACTCAGGGATCAAAATAGAAGGATTCAAAGCTTTCTACATATATATAAATCTTGAAAACCAATTTCAAATTTTTGTTTCTTGAAAAAGTGATTTTTTTGATTGCTTGGACTACCCATTTAAGATAAAAAGTAACATATTTGGGCCATAATTTTTTACTCATATTTCCAAATGTCTTGAATTTTGGTGCATATGAAAGATATTCCTGGTTTGCACCTTTTATTAAGTTTGAGCCAAAAACATAGAAATCTCCAGTCACATGTATTTGTCCAAAATTGCTATATTGCCAAATTTAGTAGGCTGGTCTTCTAGGCGTTAAATACATTTGGGATTTGCTTTAACTAAATATTCTTAGAATCTAGTTTGCATATGGGACAAATTGACTGAGTTCTATAATATATGTACATTGGGAATCTATACAAAATAGTGAAATTAGATTGCCTTATCAATTAGATTGCCTTCCTTTAGATAAATTACCTTATAGATCAATGCTTGTCCCTATGAAGGCGCATGCAACTCTCTGAATCAGACCTTGAACTAATGCACTAGTCTATGTTGTACACATGACTTCGAATTGAATGATCATTGTATAATAGCAATGAATATGTATACAGTGTGAATTGTTGAGAAATTAGTGTGGGCAACCTAACTTTACGATTTTGTATAGTTTTAGTGGTGCAACTAAGGTAAAAGACCCCATTGCGGTCAGAACTAGGAGTATGCGCTCATGCCATTGCTGAGATTTTTCAAATTTTTTTCCCATACAAAGATAAATGTGAGAGACAATGTGGACATTTGAAATTACATTTTTTGGACCAAGTATGAATAAGTTTTGAATTTTTGAAGTGATCATCCCATAGGGGTCTGTAGGCTACCTCATGACCAACAAAATCTAAATCCAATATGATAATCTTCCTACCCAATGCAGACACAACATTTTCAAACATGGAAGACGTAAAAAATCAATTTTTACAAAGAATTTTACACTGAAAAGTTGGAAGTACCTATTGAGGCCACTAATTACTCCATAACTACCATGTAAGGCATTGATTGTGGTTTGAAAAACCACAATGGAGTCATTAGGTGTCCATTACGGGCCTTTTGACCACAATGGGGTCTTTTTACCTTAGGCTCTCGAAAACCAACATTAGATGATATCCGGGGGTCTTGGAGGTCCGTTTCAGGCCCGTTCCCTGATCTGCCCAGATTCAGTGAATGCCGGTACAGGGGTGTCAGAATTTATAAAAAAAAAAAAAAAAATTACCAAATTATCATTTTAAGCAATTTTTATTTTTTTTTCAAAAAATGACGTGGCAGTCGCTATGCCACGTCAGCCAGCTGCTGCTGCATTCCCGCAGTTTGGGAACGCAGCAGACACCAGGGGAACTCGGAGCCCTCCAAGACCCCCGAATCTCATCTAATGCTAATTGGTGAGGATTATAATGAAAGACTATAGAAAAGATTATCCATTAATTTGACAGATAGTGGTTGAGGCCTTATAGTTGTGGTTGAATTGGTGGATTAGTAAGTTTTATATAGACAAATGGTCATAGGTTCTTTGTAGAGGTTAAGTCGAGCTTCAAGCAAGAGTTAAGTCTATAGACAAATTGTTGTTGTATTGTGCCATATTGTGCAAACTTTGGGTATCATGGTTTAAAATAAAAACTTATTAATTGGTGTCTAAGTTCCTTGAATTGGATTGGAATCAAAGCTTGGAGATTGGTTAGTATTCTTGGTGTAGTGGTTGATAATAGTCATCAACAAATTGTCTTGAATTCATAGCCTATATATGGGTTTGACCATGTATGAAGACTTTGTGAGTTTGCTTGTAAATTCTCTGAGGTTCTAGATTAGTATCATTAACAAATTGTTTGAAAAACGTGCAGCTCGCAAGGCTATGAACAACATATGCATTACACACATTCATGTCCTTCATTAGTTAGAGACAAATTGTCTTAGGACTAGGACAGTTTTGATATTCATCTAAATAGTGATTAGGCTAGCTAAGTGGTGATCGGGACAAATTTTCTTTGGAACAAAATCATCAATATTTAAAGAACATATATATATATATATATATATATAATACTATTTATAATTACATTGGTTTAGATCTTAGTGCATATGCATAACAAATTGTCATCTAACCTAACAAATTGTCAATAAATTTCCCATAGTGTACTACGCAAGACTAGAATAGCGCTCATGCATCTATAGCATTAGTAACAAAGTGCCAAAAAAATTACACCTTTGAGAGTGAAAGTGATAACAAATTGTCCCTATTGTGAAGTTGTATGTTATTTACATATGTATCCCATTTTATTCTAAATTAGAAGTGACTTAGTCACAATACATTAGATGATATTACACTTATAAATCTCTTGAAAGCTTAGAATAATGAAATTGAAACCTAATTAACTCTAGAATGTTGGACTAGTCATTATGGAAATCATCTTTTTTGCTACCTTGTGAACCATGTGCTTAAAAACAATCCAAAAGCACTCCTTGGAGGTCAAACTATAGTGCAAGAACTCGCCTTTCCATACCAATTCCGAAGTTGAACATTTAATTTGTAAATGCCTGAATCCTCTTTTGAATTTTTGCTTGTATCTTTCTACAAAAATATCATTTGTTGAAATTTCATGAATTTGGTCATTAAGGAAGGTGATTCAAGTATTACATTGGATGAATGAGAAGTTAGTTGGACTATACAGTACCTACAAGTCCTCTGTTCATCATCCAGAATATGGACGACGAGTACTTCAAAGTTCAATTATACTTTTGTCCTACAAAAAAAGATTCTCTATCATCCATTGGATACTTAGTATCCACATCGTGCTTCTATACAAAATAGTGAAACTAGGTTGCCTCTCACTAATTTCTTGACAATCCACACTATAGAAATATTCATTGCTTTTGTACAATGATGCATTCATTTGAGAGCCATGTGTATGGGATATATTTGTGCACCAGTTCATGGCTTGGTTTAGAGAGTGGCATGCGCTTCCATATGGAACAAGCATTGATATATGAGGTAAGTTATCTCATGTAAGGCAACCTAATTGACAAGGCAATCTAATTTCACTATTTTGTGTAGACTCTAAAGGTAGAAGCACCAGTTGTCGACCACGCCCAGTACCCAACCTGTAGGATGCATTGTTTCCAACCTTAGGTTGGAAATTAGGCTTGAGTGTTGTTTTTCAATCCTTTTCAAGGTGGGACTAATATGGTTATAATACATGTTCCAAAGTAGTGAGCATCCTTGACGATTGGAATTGGAAGACTCTAGACATTGTCTACTAGTGAAATGCACTTTTGGGCTCCCAAAATTCACTGTAATTTCAATTTTGGAAAATAAATTCTGAAAATTTTGCAATCTCCATATTTCCTATCTTCCTACATGGAAAAAATTTCCACCGCCTCATACTGTGCACAATCTGCTCCAAAATCCTTAAATGATCGATTATTGGTGCTTCTACCTTAGAGCCAAAAAAGTGGACTAGCGTAACAAAGAAGCAAAAACAGTGAATGTACCATGACTGACACAATGTGGATCTCGTATCGCACTTTCTTTCCATTTTGCAGGCAGACAAGGGCGTTGTTTTGAGGACAGTAACTTGCAGCCAGTCCTACCAGTACGCCTCACTATTAATTTAAGTACATCTGCAGTTCCTTAGAATCCTCAAATCCTGCAGGATATAACTTAAGTTAACTTACATGGCAATGCAAAGTTCAGCATTGTATCTTACATTATTCTGCGTCTAGAAGGAGCAGAACACTCTTGATTTTTGTTCACATCAAGCACCAAGGATATCATTGTCAGAGCTTCTTCTCTTCACGTTACGTTACCCTCAGAAGCCATGGCTAGCATAAAATCTGTCTCCACATGATGTGCACATGTAAGGTAGCCGACCCCTTTCTGATCACCCCCCATTTTGGTGATATGAGGTAGAGCCACTCATAACCGACTGAATAAGGAATTCCAACATGATTTGGAGCCGTGAAGGCAAACCAAATATTTTTCAGAGGTACATCAATAGAAATGACAAGGATTGCAAAAAAATTGGTAATTTTATTGCTTGAACTGAAATTACTAGGAATTTTGGGAGGCAAAAAGTGCTTTGGACCTATGGCCAACATCTAGACTCTTCTAATGCCGATCATTCAATAACTTTTTCCCTAATCATTATTTCCTACTTTCTTTCTCACAACTTGGGACGTGTATCATGTATTTATTAGTTCCAACCTTAAAAAGGGAAAAAAAAAACATTCTAAGCTTGGTCAAAAGTACGTGCACCTACAGGTCGAGAATAGGTCATTGGTTGGGAATGGGTGGCTCTAACTTAGACTATTGTCTTTTCGTGAATTTGTGGCTCAATTCCTGGAGCAGGTGTGGTGCAATATGATTGGTTGCAAGGCAATCAATATTATAACTAACCTTTGGTCAATTTTGCAATTAGCTTATGTTCAGAAATATAAAGGTCTGTATCACCATTATAGGTCTAAGAGAATCTTCCACTAAAAATTCATAGCAATTATGTTTTTGGTAATAAAATTTTGGAAAAAATATGCAATCCTTCCAAACTCTATTTTTATACACGAGAAAAAATCCGCACTCGAAAAAATTGTACTCCAAATAGGCGTAATTGCTTAAGTGGTTGGAAATGGGTCGGTTACCTTAAGCAATAGTGTATGCAAATTTTCTTCTCACGTTGAATCATTAAGGTAACAGGCTCAAAAACCGCTCATCAAAGGGCTGGTCTGCCTTATTCATGTATTTACTTGGATGGGAATATTTTTTAGCTCATTTTTCAGAGATAGAAAAATAGATGAGGAATCTAACACAAGTGGTTTCATATCTTTCAAAGCATTATTGAATTTGTTATGGATTTTCAAATGAGTTGTGCTGTAGATGCCTATATATGACCGTTTACTTGCAATTCTAAAGAGAGATGAGGAAAGCTAAGAAAATGATTGGTTCTTGCAATTAATAATGCTTCTTTCCTCGATTCATTCAATGACTATAGAAGTCAATTTTAGAACCACCTCGTTTGGGCATTTCATAGCCATTAATATGGGTGGTTTTTAACAACCATGCAATTTTCAAGTCTGTTGCTTTGTTTTCCAGCCCTGAATGTCTGATCATATCTAATGAATTAATTAAGTTACTACATGGGACTTTAGGTGTAAGGTAGTTTGCTCTTTAAGTAACATTTTAAGAGCTAATTGCATTTAGGAAGAAGTTGAACTCCTCAAAACAATTTTCAATAAATTTTTGTAGGAAGAAAAAATGCAATTGGCAAGTAAACCAAGTTGTTTCATATTTTTTGGACCTTTGTAGAATTAGTTAAATTTTCTTGAAGTTGAAACACAATGGTCACTAGAAGCAACCACCTCCTGAAATGAATACTACTGGTACATTGAAGAAAGCAAAATGTACTTCTAAGTTAGAGGTTGCTTTTAGAAAAGAGGCACTTTCTAGAATACCCTACTTAAACCCCTAAAGTTCCATGACTGTGTTTTCACCAAAAACGCTCAAAAATTGCCATTATTAGTATAAGTACCAAATTTTTAGGGAACTTCTTTTTGATCATGTAAGCATAGGATCTTGTAGTACATTGGTTTGAGAAGATGTAGAAAAAAAATTCAGAAATTCCTCCATGTGGATTGCAAGATATTAACATTTGAATTGACAAAAAACCTTTTATTTGTCCCTGTGAAAAATCGGGTAGCTGCACTTCACAAGGTCACTTTTGTATGAAAAAAATGTCTAAAATGGTGTTAACTCTTTGGACTCATTATTCACAGCAAGTTGGCTACATGCTTGAAAATTTTTACATCATTTGGAATTGTGCAACATATAGGGAAAAAATAGTATATAAACAATAGTAGAGAATGGTTCAAAATACTAAATTGTTAAGAATTAAAATATGGAATTAAAAAATGCCAATCCCAATGGTTGAAATCTTGTAATAAATAATCTACATCCTATGGTTTCTATTTTTTCAAAAAACATTGAAAATTGAGTACGATAAAGGACTTCAAAATTTATTTTAAAGTAGAGAATCATTCTAAAAATTCTCATAACTAAACATTCCCGCAAACTAAAAATTCTCATAACTTTTGACTCATTGATCAAAACGGGATGATTAAAAGCTTTTCACGTATATATAACTCTAGAAAACTAATTTCAAATTATTGTTTTTGAAAGAATTATTCTTTTTAATCTGACCGGATTGACTAGTTACAAAAAAAAGTAACATATTAGGCCATAACTTTTAATTCACATTTCCAAATATCATGAAATTTAGTGCATATGAAAGATATTCCTTGTTCCCACCTTCCATTAAATTGTGGGCCAAAAATATGGAAATCTCCAATCACACATACTTGCCCAAAATTTCTATGTAGCCAAAAAATGCATGTTGGTCTTTTAGAGGTTAATGCAGGCTCATTACAATTTGTTTGTCTAGTTAGCCTAATTCATCTTGTAGTGCTTCAAAGTGCATATCCTAGATGATTAATATAGCAATATGTTCTAAAAGCGACCATTTTAGGAAAGGTATGCCCTTTTCATAGGTTTGCATGAATAGAAATATTTTTAACTTATTTATCAAAGAAAGAAAAATAGATGCCAAATATAATACAAGCGGTTTCATGTTTTTTGAAGCATTTTTGAATTAGTCATGAATCTCCTAAGAATTTGGGTGAAGGTACCTCTTTGTGACCTTAGGTCTCCTAAATGCGTCCACTTACAACTTCTAAAGTAATTTGAGGAAATAAAAGCTAATGATTGGCTCTTGCAAAAAAGAATATTTTTTTCTTGATTCAATTAAAGGCTAAAGTGGTCCATTCAAGGACCACCTCATATCCTTGCAACAACTTTTTATAGGGTTGATTTGAAGAGGAGGGTCAGTTTTACAACATACTACTTCATAGCATTTGCTCAAATATCCGCAATATTTCATTTCCTTTAGATTCCCATATCAGGATTGAAATTTCCAGTTGCAACATGATAGCATTGCCAATTGTGGTCATACGGCTATATCTCTACACACCAATATATAGGATCTATAAACTACAACACCAATACTATAAAAAATCTATGTTTTTTTTTGACGGAATTTTCTGGAGGTCCAAGTATTTTTTTGTCAATAGTAATGTCAAATGTTAATAGAAAAATAGTTGGATCTCCAAAAAAATCCCTAAGAAAAACATGGGTTTTTTATAGTGCAAAAACATTATCAACCAACTTAATTCTAAAAAGCCGGGATGGTCACCGTGGAAATCATCAATCATTTTGGGTATCGTGAGAATCACTTGTTTGAAAAAAAACAAAAGCACTCATTGGAGGTCACACTATTGTGCAAAACCTCTTCTCTTTACCCACACAAAATTCCAAGGATGAAAATCTTGATTCTATCTTATATATATAGAAGGACTCTCTATCATCCATTGCCCAGTCAGTTGAGGCCATTGCATCATTGGAAGGTTAATCCTAAAAGAGTGGGGCCATAACCATTGATTTCAAGCTTTATTATCTATTGTTTTTTTTGTTGCCGTTTTGCAAAATTAGTACAAATGAAAAAATTTATATTTATTTTTCAAAGATGAAATTGTAAATGTGTTACAGGTTGTAAATTTTTCAAATTTGTTTGAAAAGGATTTGAAATTATTGTGAATTTTTAAAGAAAAGAATGACAAAAATTAATATCAAATACATTGTATAAACCAAAATTATTGTGTCATTGTAAAATTAGAATATTGACAAACTATGGTTGTAGCCTTTAAATTCATATTGCTATAAATTCTTAGGAATTACGGAGTATAAATTTTCAAAACTTTCCATTGGAATAGAAACTACACTTGATATCATTCATTTCATCGGTTGGATCTAAATTTAAAAAATATCATTTTTGTAGCAAAAATTCACCTTAAAAGTAAATAGCAAAAAATGGCCCAATGCACTACTTACAAGGGTGATTTATGGATTAAGCATCTTCTTATATTGAAAAGTCAATAATATCATAATGAAAGAATTGGCAATACTATTCATTCAAAATATACTCAAGCAACCTCCCCTAAAATGAAAAAAAGTTTTTTTTCCATCCTATAGACTTAGACAAAATAATTCAAAGGATATTTTGCATCCTCAACAACATTTCAAGGTTAATCAAGTCCCAAACTTCTAATTAACTCCAAAATACTCAAGGCACCATACTTTGGTGTTAATTAAAATTTGAAGTAATATAAAATCCTACTGAATTACTATTTTGGATAGTTTTTTTTAGTTGAGTATCCTTTAAGCTTTAAAATCCAAATTCTAAAGTAAATTATTTATGATTTTTCTATTGCATTTTTTGTGCAAAAGTGTACATACTTCATTTTTTAGTGTTTAGAGTTTATGGAGATGACCCTCAACTACACTGAATCTTGAAGAAAAATTACATTGAAAATTCATTTAAAAAATTATAAAGTAGATTTTGAGAAGCCATAAGTTGTAGTTATATGTGATATGTCCTTTAGTCTTGTATATTTTCATGACCTCAATTTTAGAATTGATATGGAAAGATTGGATTGAAACTCTTATTTTCATAGTTTTAATACCTTCTTATCAAACATTATAATCTTTCAATAAATGTGTGATATTATATCTTGATATTTTGAAGTTTCATTTCCCTGTGCCATCCATAATACATCTCGTTTGAATTCATATGGTTAAGATTTCATTTTGAATGATGAAACAAATAAAAAATTGGGCTTTTTGTTTAGGTTTGAGCAAACTCCAACGGAAGGTCAAAAAAGGCCATGGACATTTAGACAGGGCCACAGGGGTTTCCTGCATCTCAGCTTATTTCCAATATCCTCTGACATCTCGATCTGCAACCTGATACCCAAGCAGAACTGCAGAACCATTCAAGATCGACAAGCTCAAAACGTCTCACTAGCAAGCTCACCCTAAACTGAACAAGCCATTAAGCAATACAACCAACATAAGATCAAAACTCGGATACAGAAACCGGTCCATTACAGTCAGGAGAATTATATTAAGCAAGAGCGACCCCAGGATTGAGAGATCCTCGAAGCGGCCTCATCACTCACTACCCGAGCTAAAATTTAATTAAAGAAATATGTACACATCTAATTCCAAGCTAGTCTCGATTGTTCTTTCAATGTACAAAAGCCGGAGTACTTGTCGTGACGAAATTAAAACATCCGGCGTCGGGAGTAATCCGCGCGAGGTCTGAAGGAGGCCGAGGCACTGTCGAGGAGCTGCATAATGAGGACCAGAAAGAGGCCCACCAGGAGGAGACCCACCAGGCCGTTGAAGAACATGCGCGCCAGGATGTAAGCGAAGCAAATGACCATGGCGGATTGGAAGTAGTGCTCGCCGTCCCTGTTGGTGGAGTACGACCCTCGGTACGTCACTTCGGAAGGCCTGCCGCCATACTGCGAGTTCATCCAGAAGTGTTCCTCCACTCCTCGGTTGCCGTAGTACCCGTCCATGCTTGACGGTTAGATATATCCTGGGATGGCTTACTTGGTGAACTTGCTAGATCTGGTCTGCAAGAACTCCGATGCACAACGGGCTTCACAACGGGCTTCAAACCTTTAATTCGCTTCTGACTGCACCAGTAGGCTCTCCAGTTCGCCTCTCCAATCCCACAGTCGACGAGCAACCGACACTCTGCAATCGATGTAGACAGTTGCCTCCCAATTAAATTAACGGCCAGGTTTCCCAAATAGTTTCTGGTTTTGTTAGATCTACAACAACTCCAAATGGCATGGGCTCCAAAACCCCAGTTCTAAAATCAGCTAGCTAATTAGTCTCCAATTAGCCTCTCAAATCCCAATATCCCATAGACGAGCTACCGACACTATGCAAGGTAAACAGCCCACTTCGATCCACTCAGTTGGCTAGCTTCCGAGTTGGTTGTTTCCAGTTTTGCTAGACGTGCATCAACTCCAAATAGGCTTCGAAACCCCGAAAACTAAACTAAACTAGCACTCTTCGATCCAGACAGTTGGCTCCCAAGTTGGGTTCTGGTTTCGATAGATCTGCAGCAACTCCAAACAGGCTCCAAAACTCCACCTCTAACTTAACTTCAGTTAGATCTCCAAATTTGTCTCTCAAAGCGCACCCAAAATTGCACAGACGAGCTACTGACTCAGCAACTTATGAAGGACACTTCGATCCACAACTAGCTGTCGAGATTAGTGTAACGCTGGACTGACAGAAGAGAGGGACGGGGTTTAAGCTAAAGTTAAGTTACTCAAGTGGGAGAGATGATGGTGCACTCGAACAAACCTCTAGCGCGGGATGAGTGAGCGAGTCGCACTATTTTGTAAGTTATACGTGCAGTGTTTTGGATTTTTGGGGAGGAAGGGATGGATTTTTGGGTTTTAATTTGCTTTGAGGGACCCTGAGAGCAAGCCGCGTGGAATGGACTTGACCGTGACCCCAGAAACAGCCCACCCAGCCGCCCTGCGCCAGCCACGACTTCGTTGTCAGTTTTGAAGTTGACGAAATATCAAAGAATTCTGAATGTGTACGTGGGAACTGCAGCTGAAACAATGTGGTACTGTATATTGAATAGAAGTAAGGAACCCTAAAATTTGAGAACAAATTTCAATTGTAAAAAGAATGAGAATATGAGAATGTAACCGACGAGGTTCAGTTACCAGTTCAGTTTGTTCAAAATATTTTCAGTGAAGTAACGAACGTATTTGAGACTCAAATGAATACTCTTTCAACTTAACTGATGACATCTCTTCTTATACAGTATTGAAGTTTGTATGTACGGAGTACTTTTCTACTGTGCTTGGTTGCCTTGTACTTTTAAAACAATGTAAAAATACATTATTTATGGCTTATTTTTTAGAGATTTCTGAAATTAATTTAGTAATTGCTATGATCTTACCTTAACAGTGGCACATGTTACATATAAACAGAATTATGGAACTTTAAAGCTTGAGAATGTTCAAGCTTTCAAGTACATGACAATAATGAAAAAGTGAAACTATTTCAGCTAGACTGAGGAATAAGGAACACATTGATAAAACATGGAAAGGATAAGGTAACAGGCTCTAAAATCGCACAAGCTCTAATTTTGCCCATCCTACTCAAATGTAGAGTTCTTGTACATGTTACTTTTTCATAGCCTTCAGTAATGTACAAATTGTGTACATTTTAGGGGGTGGGCGATTTTAGAGCCCTATGCCACTTCAACTTCAAAATTTCATAACTAATCCTAGAAAGCATCAAAAACTATGAAACAACTTGGGTCAAATGTCAATTCCACTTGTCTTTCAAGGAAAATTTACTGAAATTATTATTAAGAAGCTTTACCTCCCTAAAATTCACTTTCAGCTCTTAAATGGGCAATTTCTGGACATGTTACCTTAACAAGAGCAGTGCACCATTACAAAAACAACATGTAACTTAGGTAGTCAACCCATTTCCAACCACTTAAATAATTGCGTATATTTGGAGTGCAACTTTCTTGAGTGCGAAAATTTTCCCATGTACAGAAATAGAGTTTGGAAGGATTCAATAATTTTCCATAACTTTATTTCTTAAAATATAATTACTATGAATTTCTTAGCTAAAGATTTTGTTCAACCTATATTGGTCATATAGAACTTTTTAATTCCAAGCAAGAACTAGTTACAAAATCCACCACGAGTTGGTTGCAATATTGAGAATTTTGTAGTCAATCATAATGTGCCATTATTGATCACTATTCATCTCTTCCTTGTATGGAAAGAGAATAGCCTACATTGCCAAAGTGTGTGGTTGAGGGGAGTGATCATAAATGGGTTGCCTACCTTAGAGGCACGAGAGTGGAAGAAAATGATGTTATTTCTATAAAAAGGAAGCTTCTTTTTATGACAATATTGCCTAAGAAGATCAATGCATGGTAATAAATTCGACAAGATTATCACTATGACTATTCTTAATAAAAACCTTAATAATGAGGCTCTACATTCATATTTACTAGACATAAACTCAATAGTTGGATCTTGTTTAATTGAGCTCAATCAATCAAGTGTCTGTAATAGACACCATGGTAAGCTAACAGGCTCTGAAATCGCCCATCCTATTTAAATGTACACTGCTTGTAGATGTTGCTTTTCATAGCCTTCAGTAATGTACTAACAATGTACATTTTAGGGGGTGGGTGATTTCAGAGCCCTATGCCACTTCAACTTCAAAATTTCATAACTAATTCTAGAAAGCTCCAAAAATATGAAACAACTTGAATTAGATGCCAACTCCTCTTGTCTTCCAAGGAAAATTTACTGGAAAATATTTTGAGACGGTTCACCTCTCCAAAATTCAGTTTCAGCTCTTAAATGAGTGATTTCTGGACCTGTTACCTTACTAAAGAACAAGATTGTGAGATAAAACCATTGTCTCATTTCTACACTTCATTGTCACCCGTACAAGTTCCATTGATATTAATGATGAACTTGAATACTTCCATACTCAATGTTGTTAGATTGCCTTGATTTAAGGCCCAAAACACTGTCAACTTTGTGACATTCATAGGCACAGAGCTCTAAAGAAAACAGGGTTGGAATAGATCTACATTTCAGGCCGCATGCCCTGAAAAGTGCCAAATGATCTTGGAATTCAGCCAATTTGATGAAATCAACAGTCTCTGTGCAAGTCATTGGAGGACTTGTGAATCAAGGAACTGCATACTGGATGTAAAACAGCATTCCGAATCTATGCCAAGAAGCTGGCTCAAAGATTTGACGCTGAATTGGTTCACTGTAGCAGGATCTGTCGCACAAGTCCCTTCCGGCTTACTTACCTTACATGAAGTCCTGATTCGGCACTCGGGAATAAGGCCCTTCACATTCACTGAGTGACAGTAAATTTCAACTTTAACAGTGCATGCAAATTTTACAATGAGTATCTACACTAACAGATTACAGATCAGTCCGTTATGTTTTCATAAAACTGGATCAAATCACTCAATCAGTCTAAGCTATTCCCTTTTCCCTTACAGCAATGATCAAATTAACAAGATCTGCGCTCAAAGAAGTTGCATAAATAGTAAACAAAAAAAGGATAAGCGACTTGTTACACAACCTAAACCTTTTTGGACAAATACAGTACTAATCTGTATATAAGATTATAAGCATTATAGCTAGAATGGATACTTATTGAGAGTTTCCAATTAGGTACAATGCTTGTGTACCTCTCTAGAAGTGATCCTCATTGTCTTGGGGCGACCACACAAAATATGCACCAGCTCTCAGTACACAATCTATCTCTACCTGCAAAATTTCATCTATCGGCACTACCAAAACACTTCAGAACGAGCACCTCACAAAGAGATTGCTAATGCTGAATCGGCAACAAAGATGAAATATGACAACCGAGAGAAAAGATGGGGAGCACATATTTGAAGAAACCTTTGTCACAATTTCTCATCTGCTTAAGAAATAACAAACTCTAACGTTAAATTCAAAAACCATGACACAGGCAGTGTCTGTACTGCATGTGCATCACTTTGAGAGTGCTACATGTCCACCCACTCTGAGGCACAAACATGACTTAAAACTCACATGTTTCACCAATTTACTTTGTGATGGCGAGAAACCTTCACAATGTGAGGATACTCATGCACTCAGCCCGTGAGAATTCTCATTCTGGCACTAGAGAAGTTTCTAGATAACCATTTTTTATAGTTTCTGAACATGAAGTCAGAATCCTCAGCAAGAGAGAGCTGGATCTACTGTCAAATGGACAGGCTCTGTAACACCTGAGAGAATGCCATCATTTCTTTGGCTTCGAAGCCTGCTTCGCATCTCTTCTCTTCCTGGAGCTCATTGAAGATTTGAGCTGAGTTTGGGAGCCGTCGTCATTATCAATTTTGGTCTCATAGTCTGTGAAGGACTTGGCACTCATCTCTTGGAAGCTTACGACATAGAAAGTGACAGCAGCTGCTGCAATGATACCTGCCACTGGTAACACTAGCTGCCCCGGATCCATCTCCACAAACTTGGTAGAAACGAGAGTTTGAGCTAAACCTGAAAATGCGGAAGACAATCACAGTACCAGTATCAATTCTTGATCAAGCATGCACGCCATATTTCCAAACGACCAGAGACAAGGTTATCTTAAGGCAAAAAATTTCAAGAGATGGAACTTTTCCAGGCGCTCGTCCGGAACCTTGGATCTACACCGGTCCTAATTTTTCGATTTCTTAGCACAAGAACGTCACAATTTTGGCGCTCTGAATCACGCCAATTCAACGAATTCGACCATACATTACTAAACCTATTCCTTCAAGCAGAAAACTCTCAATAAAAGAACAACATTCTGGGGAATGCAAATGCTCTAAAAGTATGAGAACTGGATTGTAAACTGTACTTCTTGACGTCATCAATCCACAGCTTCAAAACATAATAACCAAAAACTTCTATCAGCGCTACTCTTCACATTCTTGTCAACTCGGTATACAGACTCTACATGCACTCGTACTAAGACAACATCGAACACCTCCATGACACTGCCTAACATCAATTAATAAACCTAAACCACAAGTTCTTTAAATTAGCAACTCACCTCAAAAATTTCCTGGCGCACTATTCCACTGACAAGATTCCACAGGAAGAACAGCAAAAATGAAGCGTTGCGCTCTGACTGACTTGAATTACACCACTTCTTGATTTGAAACTGATTTGAAACGAACATGCGTGTGTTCCAAGACTCCGAGTAAAATTCGAAGCTCCAGCTGATTGAAATCACCTATTGCATCAGATATTTCTAAAATCCTATCGTAGCCTTTGTCTCCGTCCTGAGTCTTCTGAAATTGCTGGGAGTGTGTGTGGCTGCGACGCATTCGCTCACTACTGACTGGAGCAATTCCTTGGCTGGAGCTTGGCTATGGCGGACTATCGGAGGTCGGAAGCGGTATCTACGCAGGTTGAACACTCTGCAAATATCCGTAACAGATAAGATAACCGCTGTTCACACTGTGCCTTCAAGAATTACTTGCCGGGTCTAGATAAATTTATAGAAAAAATTTATAATTAGATCTTTTGAAAATTCATAGTTTACTAGTGTTGCCACAGTCAAAATAAAAAGTAAAAGTGGTTTTAAGTTTCAAAAATAACTTTGAAATTCAATAACTTTTGCAGTAAGTCCAAACACCACAAAACCAAACCCGTGCACCTCTCCTTGGCAAAGAGAACTATGGCCGATTCTTTGGGTTTTGCACTTAAACCCTACTTTTGGAGGGGTTTTGGTTCCGAAAAAAAGTCTATATATGTAGACAAGTTGTTATCTCTGAGTTCTAGGGTTAGGGCTTAGGGTTTCTTTTTGCTTGCAATGTGCTGTTAGCCTCTGATTGAAAGAATTCAATTTTAGTGGGATATGCTCGTTGTCTGGTTTGGAATTGAGGTACAAATTTCTCAAGAAATGTTCGCGCTGGATGGTTACTTGATCGGGGTTTGTTGTGCTGGTGTTTTGTCCACCTGATCGGGCAAAGACTTGCATAAGAGTTTTTTGTTGTATAAGTATTGTAGGCGTTTAACCCCTAAAGTCCACTCAAAATTGCCATTTTGGTTGCCTTCATCCAAGAACACAAAAAAAAAAGATTTTTTTAGAATCTAACTGTAGGATCTTGTACTTCACTTGTCTAAGATCATGTGCTAAATATTTCATGAAGTTTGACCGTATAGATTAGAAGATATTAGCATTCAAAGTTGAAAAAGAAAGTCTTTTTGAACATTGGCCTGCAATTTCAGATAACTTCGACCACCATTCGTGGAAATTTTTTGCATTACAGACTTTGAAATTAAAATTTTTTTATGTTGAAGATCTGAGTTGAAAGTCTAGAAAAAAAATTCAAAAAAAGCACTTGAATTTCATTCTTTAAAAAATTGTTAAATAGAAGTAGGTCCAAGATTGAAAAAAATTATAAATTGTTAATAGCTCTTAAATGGGATTGAAACACAATAATCCCAATGGTGAGATTGTTTTAGCAAGCAAATACAACATTCAAAAAAAATACTGTAAAAAATTGTAAAAATTGCATTCAAAAATGAATGTTACAAGTTATTTTTTCAAGAAGATGCTTAGATTGCCCGAAAAACAAGATTGTCTTTAATTTTCTCATTATTAGTCCAAATAAAATGAATCAAAGCTTCACATGTAGACAAAAATATTAAATTTCAGAGAAAAAAAAATTAAATATTTATTTTGACTTTTTGCAAATTATTTTGTGTTGCCCGCCGAGTTCAGTTTGAGGCTTTTCGTGGTATAACTTGGGCACCAATTGAATAAAAATTATATTTGCACAAAGCTAATCAATTTTTCTATCTTATGGAAAAGTTTCAAAAAGTTTCACTAAAAATGGAGGTCACAGGAATCTGATTTGTCCCCCGAGGGGACAATGGGACTTTAAAGGTTAAGGTATGTTAACCCCTAAATGCCCAAGGCCTATTTTGAGCCTCTAGGAATTTGCTCTAATTTGAACAAAATGCCAACATTTTGATAAGTTGGGCCAATTTTTTTTGAATTGTAACCGCACAACTTCAAACTAGACATGTTAGAGATCACATAGAAAAAGAAAACACAAGAATATCACTTTTGAATAAAAAGATTATAATGTTTGACCATGAGAGTGTTAAAAATATGAAAAATTTTCAATTCTCTTTTTGAGTATTACATCTAAAAAATTGGTCACCAAAAAAAATATGAGGTTGAAGGGCCTAACATGCATAATCCTAATCAATTTATAGCTTCTCAAAAGCTACTCTACAATTTTTTAAATGAATTTCTAATGTGATTTTTGCTCCAAGATCTAGTGTATTTGAGGCTCATTTTCAAGAACCCATAACACTATGGAAAGTCAAGATTGCAATGGGTATCCTTGCACAAAATCTTGAATAGAAAAATCGTAATCAATCATTTTCAAAATCCGATTTTTGATGCTAAAACTAGACTTCAAAAAGAGTTTTACAAAATATGAATTACAAAAAATAGCATTTTGGTTAGGTTTTATTTAACTTCAAAGTATTGTCAACACCAAAATTTGGTGCCTTGGGCATTTAAAATAAAATTCTGTGTTGCCTTTCTGTCGATCAAGAGTTATGACTGCTTGCAAAGAACTTCATTTTGTCCTTTACTGCGTCAATATTTTGGCGTTTCATACCATTTGAACACTCATGGCATTACTGTTAATGTGGATTTCCTTTTTCAGTTAACATTATTTTTGGCAAATTTGTTAGGCAAGTGAATGGAATTGATGGCTAACGCATTGACTGTTGGTAGGAGAGGCAACCCATTCCCGATGGACGACCCCTTTTTGATCACTTCAGGAATTACAGGCATGTAAGAGGACGGTTTCTTTGGTGGAAATTTTTCTTGTGTGTAGCAATAGTGTTTGGACCCTTCCTAGAGTTTTTGAATATTTTGATATCAAAATAAAGTTGCTATGAATCCATGAAATCCAGATTCTTTAATTCCTTAAATGATCGAGAATGGGTTGCCTCCCCTACATTTAGGTCTTGCCTGGGGAACGGACAAGAACACGTTGACAGATGCCTTCAGATCTTTTGGGACTGTGATGGAAGGTATTGCAGGTACCGGGCCTTTAGATTCCTTTGTGTTGATGTGCAAGCCTTTGTGGTTGTCATGAATTGCCTTGTTATACACTATTTCCTTCCAACTTATAACTCAAAGTGTTTCATTGGGTCCAAATCTAGACATTAGGTCATTGGCTACATCATATGTGCCATCTCGTGGTTTTGCAGAGAGGTGTATTTTTTGAGATTACATATGGACGTGCCTTATTTGACGCCAAGGTTTGGAAAGAGCTTTTTGCAAACGCTCAGGTAAATCTCTTGTTCCAAGTGTTTTCTCTCCTTTGTCCATCTCTTAAAGATTGGGATAGTGTGTTCTGAAACAATCACCAAAGAGGAATGCTGCATATGATAATCATCTTTGGTCTTGTATGAATTATCATAAGTTAATGGTTTTGGCTGAAAATGGACAAATGCATATCACTATTGTGTTTTGAATGGGTTTTTTTACCTACTGCTTCTGTAAGGCTGATTTGATGGTATGCTTGTTGAGTAGGTGCTGCAAACTGCAACAAGCAGTCATGGAATTGTCATAAGCAGTGGCGCTTCTCAAGCCATGGGACTTCAAGGACCTAACAATGTAGCCAAAGTTACAATATCAAAAAATTGCGAGTAAGAGCCATTTCTTTGTTTACGCTTTTTAGTGCAGAATATGTTATCACATACCAGTTTAGGGGTTTAGTTCAATTCATTAACCCTTGCATCTTGGAATCATATGTTAATTCATGAATCATGGAAGTCGTCACTGCTTGGTAGTAATTCAAGCAGGCTTATAAGTTATTCATCCTTTTTCATATATTCTGCATTTTCAGGTGTATTCAGATTCGGCCACTGTGGAGGCATTACTTCTAGTAAATCTAGAGTCTCATCTTTGTGGTGGATAGTAATGATAGAGATCATGTTGTAAAGGCGAAAGATGAGCTGCATTGGATGCTGAATGTGGTATCTATTGAATTTATCTGATGTGCCTCATGATTCTAATTGTGTCTCAATAATATTCAAATGTTTGTCTTGATAAATGGAAGATTCATTCCTTGTCATATTCCTTGAAAAATGGAGATTAAGTTTCTCACATTAGTTTTCTTTTTCGAATGGTATCGCCTTAGTTTTAAACTCAAATTTTGGTTGCCTGCTTAGTTAATCTAGGATCAAGGATCCCTTGGTTATAGATTGTTTTTGATACGTATTGTAACCAATTTTTCTTGTTATGAAGGATGAGCTGCGGGATGCTATCCTACTAGTGTTTGACAGCAAATAGGATTTGCCAAATGCAATGAATGCTGTTGATATCATGGATAAGCTTGGTCTCCACTCGCTTTGTCAACGCCACTTGTAAACATTGTTCTCTATTTTGCATGATATTGTTCTATATGTGAGCTTTTGACTATCCTCTTTCCGGAATTTGAGGTTCTATTTTACACATTAAACATATTTGTGTTACTTTTCTTCTTTTCAGGTACATCCAGAGTACTTGTGTTACCTCTGCAGGGGGTCTCTATGAAGGGCTTGACTGGCTTTCCAACAATATTGCTAACAAGGTTTGAATCTTTTACTTATTTCAACTACTATTCGTGTTGCCATTTTGAAAGATTGGTCTACTTCAAACATAGTCATGATGGATTTACTTGCTACTAGTCAATGGTCCTAATGTTGTTCATTTTGGAAATTTTGTGCAGGCATAAATGGGGTGGATATGAGTGCTACTTTCTCTCTTCAAGGAGCTTTCATAAAACTTACACTGAGCTGGCTTCATTTCATTTGAATTTTGTATTTGCTGATAATCCAACAATACATGTTGCTGGGGTATAGGTTGGCTAGAACAGTCCAAGTGAATTTGAAGGATTCAACAAGCCATAATGGATTTGAAAATCAACTCAATTCTTGAATGCTCATAATTTGCAAGCAGGCATCCATGTTTAAACCATAGCATTGAGTAAATTTACAAGATCGATTGCAACCCAGAGGAGGGGGGTTCTCCTTCAATGGAAGAGACATCTAGCATGGTTTTCTAGCTTGTGAATTCAGATGAAGCCATTCCTGATGAACAAATCAATTCCTGACAAACAAATCAATTCTTAGATGAAGTGATTCATGAGTATATATCTCCCTTCGAGTTCACCGTTTCAAGTTTCAAGTTCAGACAGAGTGCGCACACAATTTTGTCAGAAACCAACAATCCTAAATCGATGTCTACGCTTGTTCCTGGCATTCCCTGATGGGCGTCAATGTTTCCAATATTGGGAACATCTATGTTTCCAACGGGCCCATAAAAATGCAACATCTCAAATTTCAATGAAGCCCTTCTTCACATATACAAAATAGTGGCTCATGAGCTAATATCTCTCAATGAAGGCAACCTAATTGTTAACCCTGAAAGGCCCAAGGCATTTTTTGGCTCTGAAACCGTTGAAAACTGTCAATTCTGCTGTAATTACTCCCCAAACCTAGAACATACTTTTTTTTAGAATCTAACCATCACATCTAGTACTTCACTTGTCTTAGATTATGTCGTAAGAAATTCATGAAGTTTCACCGTATGGATTGGAAGATATTAGCATTTGAAGTTGGAAAAAGAAGTTTTTTTGAGCTGTGGCTTGGAATTTCAGATGACTTTGACATCCATTTGTAGATTTTTTTTGCACTACACACCATTGGGTTAAAAAAATTTATGTTGAGCATTTGAGTTGAGAGTTGGGAAAAAAAATTTAGAATGTCAAAACTTGATTTTCACATATAAAAAAATTGTTTAGTAGAAGTAGATCCAAAATTGAATGAACACTAAATTGTTAATAGCTCTTAGGTGGAATTAAAACCCATAATTTCAACGATGTGATTGTTTTTTGAAGAATATGCTTAGATTGCCCAAAAAACAAGATAGTCTATAACTTTCTCATTCTGAGTCCAAATTAAATGAACCAAAGCTTCAAATGTAGACAAAAACATGATATTTGAGAAAAAAAAATACAATTTTTTACAGGGTTTTTTTCTACCTAGCGAGTTGCTTTTTTGACTTTGGGTAGCATAACTTTTGCTCCCGGGCACCAGTTGAAAAAAACTTTATGTTTCTAGAAAGCTAATGTGATTCCCTATCTTCAAAAAGTTTCAAAAAATCAGGCCAAAATTTCGGGTCACACGAGCCTACCCAAAATCCCAAGTGTCTTCCGAGGGGACTTTGGGCCTTTAGTTGTTAAGGCAACCCAATTTCACTATTTTGTATAGAAATTATTTTATATATAATATATATGTGTGCTGAATATAAACCAATACTAAGATAACTAATGTGTCATGTGCCATTGCCACATCCGAAGTAAAAGTAGAAGTATTTTTTTAACTTTTTAATCATAAATAAAAACTCTGAAATTCAATAACTTTCACACCATAGGTTCAAATGCCATAAATTAAAGCCCGTGCATCCTTCCTTGTCGACGGCTTTTCATCAATACCAAGAATGCGACCGAAAGATGCATGGTCCAGTACATCTCAACGTAACAAACAAAACAAACAAACAAACAAACAAACAAACAAACAAACAAACAAACAAACAAACAAACAAACAAATAAACAAACAACCTAATTTAAGGTATGGACTAGTCTTGTGCCATTGCCACAACTGAAATAAAAATAAAAGTTACTTTTTAGTTTTTTAATTCATAAAAAATTCAAAATTGAATAAATTTCACATCATAGGTCCAAACACCACAAAACATGTGCAACCCTTCTTGCCCAGGGCTTTCCGACGGTGCTAAGCACACAACTGGAAGACGCACAATCCAAACAATCCATAATTTAGGATAATTTAAGATTAAAAAATAATTCAAAAATCCATCATTTTTACATTGTAGGTACAATGAATTTCATTAAAATGGTGGCATTCTATTTTCATGGCATGTTATTTCAATTTAGAACAGCCATTCTGAAATCTATACTTGTCTTAGATATCTAAAATCTATACTAATCCTAGATTTTTTAGAACGGTTGGTCTAAAATCTATATAGTTCCTAAATGTCTGAAATCTACAACAGTCTTAGATGTCTGGAATCTATATTTGTTCTAGATGTTCAGAGCGGGCGGTTTAAAAATATGGCACAAAGGAATATGGCACAAGGAAAATATGGCACTAAAAATACCTCCATTTTAACGAAATTGGCTATAGGTCTAAACGCCATGAAACAAAGCCCATGCACCCCTCCTCACCGAGAGCTTTTTGACATAACCAAGCATGCAAACGAGGGATGCATGGTCTAGGCATAACAAACAAAGCAAAACAAACAAACAACCTATCTTAAGGAAATAGTGTTTAATGAAATCAAATAGTTGTTTTCTTATGGAAAAATACTAACCTATGCGTTGTTAATGCATACACAAGTATAAGTGTAAATATTTTGTTGAGCATCACTAATTGTTTACAAGCATTGTTTCGCTTTTGACTAATAAAGGAATCTATTACAAGTAGCGTTGTCATGCTATATTCTATAGTACTCTATTACTTTCAAAAAGAGGCTGTTAATATTGAATTTGCATGTAAGATTCTATTTTTTTGGCACATTAAATTTTTTGTTAAAATTCTACTTCTTCTGTACAAAGATCAATGTTTTTTTAAGTTAAAATTGAAGTTAAAATTAAAACTTGAGAAATAAGTACTACGTCCAAATTAAATCAAGCGTGTACTTTGATAGCCATCTAAGTTACTTTGCAAACTAGAAGAGTGACACTTCTAAGGAACTGAATTAGAATTATTTGAAACCTCTTGCCAAATTCAATTAGGACCTCTTGTACCCCCAAAAGGTTGTTCCTAGAGCTCAAAATGTATGTATTTATATCAATTATTTTCCATTTTCACAAACATTGAATGTGTCTAAAATTAGAACAATCGATGAAACACTTCTATTTACAATGTTCAAGGATTTTCAGGCAAGCTTCAATTTCATATTTTAATAAATTTCAATTGTTTTTAACAATTATAGAAGAATGCAATGCATCAAGGGATTCAAAGGAGTCCCTGCCATTGAGGTCCAAGATTGTTACATTGCTTTACTAAAATTTTGTTTCTAAATTTTCAACTATCCATTGGATAGACGATGATGTTTCAAAAAGTACACATCGTCTAATGATGTACATTGAAGAAGAGTCAAGAAAACTATTATATCTGTAATTTATCAATGAAAAGAAGTAAGTGTGCTCAACAAGAAATTAATGATTTAGACATGTATGAAGAGTTATAATTACTTATTATGATTTAAAAAAGTGATCTTACTATCTTTAATTCAAATACTTTGGTTTTAAGTGACTGCGATCTTAACCCTTGAGCGCCCAGCTCAAATTTCTTAGCAAGCCAAAATTGCCTCTTCAACTTGACCCCACCAACTAAAAAATAAGATCCAAGAGATGTGACCGTTGGGATTGCAAGAAGGTTAGGAAAGGGAACTTCAGGGAAAATTCTAGACATTTCCACCGCACAGCTTGCAAGATTATAAAAGTCAAACTTAAATTACAAATGAGACAGGATCCTGTTGTTGGGGCGCTCAGAAATTAACTACTAAGTATGTAAGACTAACTACTAAAATACTCCGTACATGATATTTTAAAAAAATGAATCTAAAAGGATTGTTTTAATAACCCCCAACAATTACACTGCAATTGGCTATATCTACGATTCCATGTAATACTCACTCTCATTTTAAACACTGAGGTCCTCTTCAAACTTACTTCCGCACATAAGACAGGAAGTCTTAAAACAACTTAGGCTTGCTCTCATTCTGAATGAGGTCTTTTTCGAACTCCTTGCATAAGATAGGAAGCCTTGAAACATCATAGTGTTTGCCTGAACAAAGAGGTATATGTTGCTTCCTTCACTGTTTATCAATTGTACTTTGTATTCATCAATGTACCAACAATGAGCATATCAAGAGGTAAACATTTTTAGAGCCTTTTGTGATTCCCACTTCAAAACTCATAACCAATTTCATGAAGGTCCTAAAAATATGAAACAACTTGGATTAGAATCCAATCCCATTTTTTTTTCAAAGAAAATTTACTAAAAAATATTCCAAAAATACAAACTTTTCAATTTGCAAATCAATTGATAAAGGTCATTTTTAACCCCTAAAGGACCATTGTCCCTTTGGGGGACAAATGCGTTTTGGGGCAGGTACCTACGGGCTGAAATTTTGTCGTCATTCTTTGAAACTTTTTGAGAAGGTGAAGAATTGAGAGAGGTATGTGGCGGGAAATTTTTTTTGGAATCGGACCTTCGAGCAAGAAGTTATGCCATTTCTTGGAACGCATGGGGAGGGAGGGCAGCAAAAAAAATTTGCAAAATTTTCAAATTTTTTTCAAATATTTTTTTTCTCATAGATTATATTTTTGTCTATCTGGAAAGCTTTGATTCATTTCAATTGGATTTGCTATGAGGAAGTTATGGACATTCTTGTTTTTCGGGCAGTTAGAACATCTTCTTGAGAAAAAGAACTTGTAGGATTCATTTCGGAATGCAACTTTTGTAATTTTTCAATTCTTTTTTTTTGTGATCGTTTAGTTTTCTTGCTAGAACAATCTCACCATTGGAATTAGTGCATTTTAATTCCATCAAAAATATATGAATATTTTAGATTTTCCTTCTATCTCGTACCTACTTCTACTTAACAATTTCTTAAAGAATGATAATTAAGTTTTTTTTATTTTTTATTTTTTTCCTAGACTCTCAACTCAATTCTCCACTAAAAAAATTTAAAGCTCAAAACGCTGTAGTGAAAAAATTTTAAGTTTAAAATATTTAAAATCAAGAAATCTGGTCCCGCCATGTGCTGAAAATCTTGTTTTTTCCACTTAAAACGCAGATATCTTGCAATATGTGCGGTCAAAAATTCTGAAATTTTTTCCACACATTTTCATACTAGTTAGGTATAAGATCCTACGGTTAGATGTGCAAAAAAATCATTTTTCAAATTTTTTTACTCTTTGCTCTAGAAATGGCAGTTTTGAGAGTTTTTTGGCAGAAAAAAGGCCTTGGTCCTTGAGGGGTTAACCCTTGTAGGATGGACTTTTGATTGTAGAAATCATCCCTTTGGATATTGTGAAAATCATTGCCTTAACCCCTTAGGGCCTAAAGAGGCAAAAAATGCCTTTATAGATTTAAGAAAGGCACACCTTCCACTTAACCCCTAAAGGTTTTTGACTATGTTTTCACCAGAAACGCTCCAAAACTGACATTTCTAATACTAGTGCCCAATTATAGAAAAAAGGCATTTTTGGACACATGTTACCATAGGATCTTGTAATAAACTTGTTTAAGAAGATGTGGAAAAAATTTCAGAATTTTCCACCATATGGATTGCAAGATAATAGCGTTTGAATTGATAACAGTTTATTTTTTGTCCCTGCAAAAAAACAGGCAGCTGCCCTTCACGAGGTCACATTTGTATAAAAAAATGTTCAAAATGGTGGTTGCTCTTTGAATTTATTCTTCAAGGCAAATTGGCTACATTCCTTGAAAATTTTCAGATCATTTGGAATTGTACAACATATAGGAAAAAAATAGTAAGTAGGAAGAGGTAGAGAATGATTCAAAACACTAAATTGTTAAGAATTTATTTATGAAATTGAAAAATGTTAATCCCAACAGTTGTAATGATTCAGTAAACAATCTACACCCAATGTTTTTATTTTTTTTCAAAAATATTGAAAATTGAGTTAAATATAGGACTTCAAAGTTTATTTTAGATTTTAGATTCTATAACTACCCTCAAACTAAGAATCCTCATAACTTTTGACATGTTAATCCAAATGGAATGATTCAAAGCTTCCCGTGTACATATAAATCTAAAGAAACAATTTCAACTTTTAATTTTCTTGAAAAGTGATTTTTAAAGAAGTTTTTTTGCTGCCCAGGCTGCCCGCCAAGCAATGAAAATGACATATCATGCAATAACTTTTTAATCATGTAGTCAAAAGTTATAAAAATTGTTGGGCCTTAAAGCTACTCCTCGGGAAAATGTTGTGTGAAAATTTCAAAGAAAAAAATTAAAAACTCCGCTCGTAGTGAGCTGCTCAAAAACGCTATGTTCTCAAAAAAGCATGTTCAGGGCTTTAGGGGTTAACGGATGCAATATCTATTCCAAGCCCATTGATCCCAAATTTTAAAATATATAATATCAGTTAATATAGTTTACATCAATACGGCCAAATCATCAAATTGACATTTGAAACAAACCCTAAAAATCTAAATAAAATTTGGACTTAAGAACACCATAGAAAGCATAGGGCCCCAAAGGATTCAAAAAATGCAAAAGCACTCATTGGATGTCAAACTATAGTAGAAGACTCCCCTTTTCACAACAAAATTCTATGGATGAATGCAAGGATTTTCTGCCATTCAAACATCGTCCACGTCGTTTATGGGTTAAAGACCTCCTATTTTATTACATTTGTCCAAGGTAAGTCTCCTTTGGTCCACCGCCAATAACATTTGAATCGGTGGTTTATATGTCCAAAACAGAAGAATATCATGAGAGTGGATGTGGTGGAATCCAAGCCCGACAAGTGTTGCCCATCCAAACTTACACCAAATCACAAAAGGTAAGAACCAATAGCGGTGCAAGGAGAACCGGTAAGACAGTTAAAGTGCAACTGTAATGGAGTGCACGCAAAGCATTCAAATGAAAATGGGGAACAGCAGGCCCTGCACACTTCCTCCACGGCACGGTAAAGCCCCCTGCACTCCCCACGCCTACGTGGCAAATTCAACGGCCGAGAGCATCCACCGTGGCCGATCTCCGGCCAGGATGGGTCCACGGTGGAGCGCACGCCCACCCCGCGGGCTCCGAAGCCCGTGACGGTCCCCAGAGGCCCTTATCTCTTTCGTTTTCTCAGACTCTTGCTGCTGCTGCAGGGGCTCCTTCAATTCAATTGCAAGCTCCGTCGCCACCAGCTGCAAGAGGTGGCTTCCAGGGGTTTCTGATACCCTCTCCTGGACTCTGCTTCTACGGCTGTGTCCGCTGATTGTCGCGTCGACTGTTTTGGTGCATTTTGGAGGTACTTCCGGAAGTAGGGTTTCGGAATTCTTGGAGTTTGCGTGATTTTTGTGGAGAACGGAAGGGGCTGGATTGGGGTTTCGGAGGTCCGAACAATTGGGAAAGCATTGCAGGTGGAGCATTGCGCAATCAATGGCGTCGATGGCGCACTCTTTGACGCTTCCGTCTGTGGGAGCTTCGCCGGTTGGTCAGCTCCATGGCGGTGCCAAGAGCAAGAGACGGGCGGGTGCGAGGGCGGCGTTCGTGGGAAGGCGGAATGTGCAGGCGAGTTTGTGTATTACTCCGTTTCAATCGTTCTCCGGGATGCGCAAGGCCTCCGTGATTGATTCCTTGACTGTGAAACAAGGAAAGGATTTCAAGGCCGTGGTGGCGAACTCCACCGCTTTGTCGAAGCGGAGCGGGGCGTCGAGGGCCGTGACGACCGCCATGTTTGAGCGGTTCACGGAGAAGGCCATCAAGGTCATCATGTTGGCGCAGGAAGAAGCCCGGCGCCTGGGGCATAATTTCGTTGGCACGGAGCAAATTTTGCTGGGGCTCATTGGGGAAGGCACTGGGATTGCTGCCAAGGTGTTGAAGTCCATGGGAGTGAATTTGAAGGAGGCCCGTGTGGAGGTGGAGAAGATCATCGGTCGGGGAAGCGGCTTCGTGGCTGTTGAGATCCCCTTCACTCCCCGGGCGAAGCGTGTCCTGGAGCTTTCACTGGAAGAAGCCAGGCAACTCGGTAAGTGCATCTGCTTTGGGCCATGTATCAATTTGATCGGATTCCGCAATATTCGAAAGACCATCAGGAGAGGCGTCGGAGTTGCCGCAAATCAAAAGTGAGTGGAGTGACTGAAGCCCTTGACGCTGGAATGCAGGTCACAACTACATTGGAACCGAGCATTTGCTGCTTGGACTGCTAAGAGAGGGGGAGGGTGTGGCTGCGCGAGTTCTTGAGAATCTTGGAGCGGACCCCAGCAACATTCGCACGCAGGTATGGAGGCTACATTGTCATTTCTTTTTAGACGAGGAAGGCATACTTCCCTGGTAGAAACATCATGAATCTCGTTTCGGGAGGATTTGGCTCCCTACTTCCTAAACCCTAGAGGGTTAAGCTTGTTAGCAAGGCTGAATATAATTTGCTTCTGAGAGATGAAGCATTCGTTGGAGTAGTGAGTTCTAGTCATTTATGTGGTCGATTTTGATGAAAGAGTTTGGATAGTTGAAGTCGAGGGCAGGGGTTTAAGAAGAGATTTTACGATTTTGACAGGTGATCCGAATGGTCGGCGAGAATACCGAGGCTGTTGGAGTGGGCGGTGGCAGCGGGAGCAGCGGCAACAAGATGCCCACTTTGGAGGAGTATGGAACCAATCTGACCAAGCTTGCCGAAGAGGTACGCAGTGCTGTGCCGAAATGGAGTTGTACATGCTAAGGATTTGTGTCTTGGAACCATTGTTGTTGTGTGCAGGGGACAAGAGGCTTTTGTGCCCCTAGAGATTTGTATAGTATCATTCCGAGGATTGGATTTCTTGTTTGCTGGAGTCTGAAACAAATGAATATTTTTTCGATGCAAATGGATATTTTTTTGATGCAGGGAAAGCTAGATCCAGTCGTCGGAAGAATTGCGCAGATCGAGCGGGTGACCCAGATTCTGGGCCGTAGAACGAAGAACAATCCATGCCTCATCGGAGAGCCCGGTGTGGGAAAAACCGCCGTTGCCGAGGGGTTGGCGCAGAGAATCGCATCCGGGGATGTGCCCGAGACGATTGAGGGCAAGAAGGTGATCACGCTGGACATGGGGTTGTTGGTTGCCGGAACCAAGTACAGGGGAGAGTTCGAGGAGAGGCTGAAGAAGTTGATGGAAGAGATCAAGCAGGCAGATGACATCATCCTGATGATCGACGAGGTGCACACGCTGATTGGTGCGGGTGCCGCAGAGGGCGCTATCGACGCCGCCAACATCTTGAAGCCCGCTTTGGCTCGTGGTGAATTGCAGGTACTTTCAAGACCAATGGAATCATGAGTTTGTGTGTTTGTCCCTCTGATGGGAGCTCTGGTCTTATTTCTCGTGGTAGGCCTAAGACGTCCTTTTCTTTGAATGTAGTTCTGTGGACTTGATCCCCTCAGAGTAGAGAGCAAGGAATTTTCTTAGATCTTGTCTCTGTTTGTCTGTCACCCCTTAACACGCCTGTGGGTTGTGTGCAGTGCATTGGAGCAACCACACTGGATGAGTACAGGAAGCATATCGAGAAGGACCCTGCGTTGGAGCGCCGTTTCCAGCCCGTGCTGGTTCCAGAGCCCACCGTGGAGGAGACGATCGACATTCTGAAGGGGCTGAGGGAGAGATACGAGATTCACCACAAATTGCGTTACACTGATGAGGCGTTGGTGGCAGCTGCTCAGCTCTCTTACCAGTACATCAGGTTTGTGTGGATGTGTGTGTCGTGCGATGCCATTTTATTCGAGCTGACGATGAATCAGTGTCATGTTTTGGATTGGTTCTGGAGTGGATGGCACTGAGTGTAAGTATGGAGGTTTTGTTCCACCATAGGTATTAGACAGTGCAGATTAGTGGATATTGATTGGAATTCTATCAGAAAAGTGTGTCTGATGGGTGGTTTACCGTTTGTGCAGCGATCGCTTTTTGCCCGACAAGGCCATTGATCTGATCGATGAGGCTGGTTCCCGAGTGAGGCTGAGGCATGCGCAGGTATGCTTCTCACGAGTGATATGCGGAGTGCTTTGAGGATTTATATCTTTCGGGCATTTCAGTCGTTGAATGAACGTTTCTCTGCCCTCTTCTGAGTGTGTTCCTGTTCATTAACATGGATTTTGGCTCAGGTATGTACATGTTTTCAGCTCTCGATCTAGGAACTAACAGTTTTTGTGCTCATCAGCTACCCGAAGAGGCAAGGGAGCTTGACAAGGAACTGCGTGGGGTGACGAAGGAGAAGAACGAAGCCGTTCGTGGCCAGGATTTTGAGAAGGTAAGTGTTCAGGATATAATGGCAGTGTCTCTTTATGATTGTACCTGTCGTTATTTATTCCTGTAAGCAGATACAGTCTTGTTAATAGACTGATGTATACGTTGCACTCGTGTTTTGGTGTTGTTGTGACCAACTGAGTTTCTTTGTGGTTGCAGGCTGGGGAGTTGAGGGACCGCGAGATGGAGCTCAAGGCTCAAATATCGTCCTTTGTGGAGAAGGGCAAGGAGCAGTTGAAGGCGGAGAGCGAGACTGGCGACGTGGGCCCGACCGTGGAGGAATCTGACATCCAGCAGATTGTAGCTGCATGGACCGGAATTCCCATGGAGAAGGTGTCCAGCGACGAGTCGGACCGTCTGCTGAAGATGGAAGACACGCTGCACACCCGAGTCATCGGGCAGGACGAGGCCGTGAAGGCCATCAGTCGTGCCATTCGAAGAGCGCGTGTGGGACTGAAGAACCCCAACCGCCCCATTGCCAGTTTTATCTTCTCCGGCCCCACCGGTGTGGGCAAGTCGGAGCTGGCGAAGGCCCTGGCTTCCTATTACTTCGGTTCCGAGGAGGCCATGGTGCGGCTGGACATGTCCGAGTTCATGGAGAGGCACACTGTGTCGAAGCTGATCGGGTCTCCTCCCGGGTACGTGGGTTACAGCGAAGGAGGCCAGTTGACAGAAGCGGTGCGCAGAAGACCGTACACGGTGGTTCTTTTCGACGAGATCGAGAAGGCGCACCCCGACGTGTTCAACATGATGCTCCAGATTTTGGAGGATGGGCGTTTGACGGACAGCAAGGGGCGAACGGTGGACTTCAAGAACACTCTGCTGATCATGACCTCGAATGTGGGAAGTAGCGTGATCGAGAAAGGCGGCGGCGGCATCGGTTTCCAGTTGGACTACGGTGAGAAGGATTCGAGCTATAACCGCATCAAGAGTCTGGTGAACGAGGAGCTGAAGCAGTACTTCAGGCCGGAGTTTTTGAATAGACTGGACGAGATCATCGTGTTCAGGCAATTGACGAAGTTGGAAGTCAAGGAGATCGCGGACATCATGTTGAAGGAGGTGTTTGAGCGTCTGAAGAAGAAGGAGATTGACCTTCAGGTTTGTTGCTGAGATTCTTGGATTATCTGGTGTTGGATTGTTCCGTGTGAGGACTGCATTGTTCTGGGTGGTGAAAGTTGCATAGTTTTACGTGCGGCGCAGTGATGATGCTTACTCTGGTTTGATGGGTGCAGGTGACGGAGAGGTTCAGGGACCGCGTTGTGGACGAAGGGTACAGCCCGAGTTATGGAGCCCGGCCATTGAGGCGAGCCATCATGAGGCTGTTGGAGGACAGCATGGCGGAGCGCATGCTTTCTGGCGAGATCAAGGAGGGCGATTCAGCCATCATCGATGTGGACAGCGAAGGCGGTGTGACAGTGTTGAATGGCACCACTGGAACCGCGTCAAACACTGTGATAGACGTGGCCCCATCTGGTATCGCCTGAAAGCCTCGTTGAAGACACGCGGGGGTTTCTTGTTAGGTTTTAACATATTAGAGGTTGTGGTCTACTAGGCCTGATAGATTCAGGAACATAGTTGAAGCCCCTCTGTAATCATAGGAAGAGTGGTACTGGATAGCAACGAAAGGGTGGGAAGGGAATCCATTAATGTCCCTCTTGCCGAGCAGGATGTTTTTTGCATTTGCCAGCTGCAGTTCCCAGCTCTTGTAAATTCTGGCGAGTGGATAGCAAGGCAGTGCCTATTCTGTCAGGACATCTGACGATTACCAAGGTCTGTAGCCCGTGCTCTTTAGCATGCGTTATAATTTAATTCGACACCCGCATTGGGAAGGGTTTCTATTCTTCGTTAAAGTTTTGTGTCAGTGAGATGCTTCTTTCTCTGTCCTCTGATGTGCATACTTGGTCCTGTCTAGGTTTTCTGTAGAGATGTCAGGTTCATTTTGATGTTAATGTAAGGTAACAGGTCCTGAAAGTGATTCAGATCGCCCCTATAAAAGGGTATAGTATGGTTTACGCAGAACTGAAGAAATGATATACTCCGTACTGAACTGAATCTGTCCCTAGACTTCTCACCAGTGTATCACTAAATCTGTCCCTAGACTTCTCATTAGTGTGTCCTTGAAATGTTTAACTCTGATTGGCTGATGCATTTGAAGGACACATTTGAAGGACACACACCTATCTCTCATTCATTGATTAGTGATTTTTGTAGATTTTAGTTTTGGGTCCACTTGTTTCCACCATACACATGTTGTCCAGACATATTGGGAACTCGATTGGGAAGTATATTGGGAAGTTGCACAGTACCAAATGTATCCCTGAGATGGTTGAGATGGGTGAAAGTGAATGGACAATGTAGCACACACTAAAAATTATAAATAAATGAGAAGCTATAAATGTTTTTTGCAATGTGACCAAAAAACCAAATGCTTGTCACTTTAATATTGCCTATTTACTTTAGCTTGTGGCAATTCTATATTGCTAATTTACTTTGGCTCATCTTCAATGCCCATTCGCTTCAATCCATATTCAATTAATGAGGGACACTTCTTAAAACCATGTTGTATACAATTTAAATACAAGATCACTTTGGGGATACATCTATAGAACTATTCATCATGTAATCATTTATAAACTAACATAGTGACATACTAGTTTCTATTTTCAAAATCTATAATTAAATGTTTAGCATTCCAAAAATTAAGCAACTTCTAGAAAACAAATGTGCACTGTTGGAATGTAAGGGAGGAATTGGTAAGTGGATAGAAATGGATATGTGCACTTTATAATTGACTTTGATACTTGTATTTATGCTATATTCTTGTACTCATGCTATGCTGTGATGTCAAGTTTGTATTGTATACACTAAATATCCATTAATTGTATCAAAAAACTTGAATGTTTGTTGAATTCTTTGTGCTTGGATTGTGAATATTGAGTTTGGAAGAGCAAGCTTGTGAATCAATGTGTTGGTTTCTTGATTTCAAGAAGAAAAGTGCACCTAATTGTGACCTATTTCTGAAATCAACCCCTATACACATATATTTTAATAAAAAGTTACAGCCTTGTTTATGAGAGATAAGCGATTGACTTTACATTTAGAGTACTTTGAAAATCATTAACCCCTAAAGGACCAAACGCCATTTTTTGGCAACATAGCAATTTTAGGCAGCTCACTACAAATGGAAATCCTAATTTTTTTCTTTGAAATTTTCACACAAGATGTGCCCAAGGAGTAGCTTCAAGGCCCAACAATTTTCATAACTTTTGACTTTATGGGTAAAAATTTATTGCATGATATGTAATTTTCCGCATTTGGCGAGCAGCCCGGGCAGCTCAAAAAAACTCTTTAAATAACATTTTTTTGAAAAATTAAAATTTGAAATTGGTTTTGTAGATTTATATACACTAGGAAAGCTTTGAATTGTTCCATTTGGATTAACGAGTCAAAAGTTATGAGGATTCTAAGTTGGAGGGTAGTTATGGAATCTCTGCTCTAAAATAAACTTTGAAGTCCTTTCTCTAACTCAATTTTCAATATTTTTGAATAAAACAAAAAACATTGGGTGTATATTGTTTAGTACAACATTACAACCATTGAGATTGATATTTTTCAGTTCCATAATTAAACTCTTGACAATTTAGTATTTTGAATCATTCTCTATCTCTTCCTACTTACTATTTTTTTCTTGTATGTTGTACAATTCCAAATGATTTGAAAAATTTCAAGCATGTAGCCAAATTGCTTTGAAGAATGAGTCCAGAATGTGACCACCATTTAGGACATTTTTTCATACAAGTGTGACCTTGTGAAGGGCAGCTGCCCGGATTTTTGCAGTGATTAAAAAAGGATTTTTGTCAATTCAAATGCTGTTATCTTGCAATCTATGTGGTGGAAAATTCTGAAATTTTTTCCACATCTTCTTAAACTAGTGTACTACAAGATCCTATCGTTACATGTGTTCAAAAATGTTTTTTTTCTAAAATTTGGTACTTGAATTAAAAATGGCAGTTTTGGAGCGGTTTTGGTGAAAACATAGTCAAAAACCTTTAGGGGTTAATTCATATGGTGTCCAAAAAATGCATTTAGAAGAAATTAACCCCTAAAGGACCAGTTGTCCCCTCGGGGAACAATTTGGGTCCGGGCAGGTTCTTACGATCTCAATTTTAGTAATATTTTTTGGGATTTTTTGAGGTTGTGTATTTTTGCAAGATCTTTGCGAATATATAATTTTTAGTTTTATTGATGGCCAGGAGCAAAAGTTATGGCACAATAAGTAAAATTAGAATTTTGCAGGCAGCACAAAAAAAATCACAAAAAGTCAAAATAATTTTTTTTCAAAATTTTCCCTCAAAGATTATATTTTTGTCTACATGTGAAGCTTTGTTTCATTCAATTTGGACTAATTATGAGAAAGTTATAGACAATCTTAGTTTTTTGGGCAATCTAAGCATCTTCTTGAAAAAATAAGTTGTAGAATTCATTTTTGAATGCAATTTTGAGAATTTTTCAAATTTTTTTGTTAGACAAGGTTAGATTTTCGTAATAACAATCTCACCGTTGGGATTATTGTGATTCAATTCCATCTAAAAGCTATTAACAATTCAGTTTTCTCTTCAATCTTGTACCCACCTCTACTTAATAATTTTTTAATGAGTGAAAATTAAGTGCTTTTTTTCCTAAATTTTTTTGGTAGATTCTCAACTCAACTGTTTAACATAAATAAGTAGAAAATCAAAATCAGTAGTACAAAAAATTTGAACTAAAAAGATTCAAAGCCAAGAAATCTAGTCAAGCAAGGTGGAAAAAAATTTGTTTTCTTTACTTTAAATGCATCTATCTTGCAATCTACATGGTCAAAGTTTCTGAAATTTCTTCCACATATTCATATACTAGTCAAGTATAAGATCTTAGAGTTGGATATGCAAAAAAAAACAATTTTCTGAACTCTTTTCTCTTTGCAATAGAAATGACAGTTTTGAATGGTTTTTGGTAGGAAAATCACCTCGGTCTTTTAGTGGTTAAGACACCACGTTCAAACGATTGTTGGTGCTTGGTTACCTCTCTGCAAATGAATGAAAAAGGAGTGGCACCGTTTGAATCGTAAATCTCGAATCATCTTTTCTAGTCGCCTTCGTTTATCTAACGTAAAGGTAAATGTTTTCAAAGCTTATTGTTAACAAAATAATTTCTTACAAAATAAGATAAGTACTAGTTTTCAGTATTAAAAAGCAAATTATTAAAGTGAATCCAAACGTTTCAATCTACTCTTGATTCATCTCTCGAGACGTGAGCATATCTGGTTATGCAAAGCCTGCCTACCGAGGCTGCCATGTCGGGGGATCTATAAAAACAGTCATCTCTTCCTTTTTCTTATTACGGTAGTTTGCTTCTGCTTCAACTGAGAGGTTTGCATGTTGTCTACAGTCGTCTCTTTTTCTCACATTTGCATTTGTGGTTGCAAGAGAAGCACCCGCTTTTTGTCTCAAGTTAGCAATTTCAGCCTGCAATTTCAGCCTGCTTTTCACTCCAAACCTAGATGAAGCTTGATTTGCTAGGCTAAGCTTGAGTCTTGAGCTGCTTTTCTCAGTAGGCGTGTCATCAGTGAGAACTGTCCTGCAAAAATACGTGATTTTATGATCATGTACCAAAACTCTACTGGGAACTAGTACTTTGAAGAAAGAAAAATCACCCAGTTTGTACACAATTTGGTAGCAAAATTGCAAATTGCGGAACAGGAACTCCAAGGTTTGACACCTCACACCTGTATGATTTCCTTTTGTCATTGTAGTCATCAACTTTTGCAAGTTCGATAGTTATAGAATATGAAAACCCTCAAGTACTGAAGTACATGAAACTACTTTTTCAGCCCAACCGCTAATAAGACGTTTTTATTTTTCCATGTTAGGTGCAGCTGACTGTTAGGTCGCAGGATTGTACTTCAGGAGAGCCCTGACCTATTCTACTTCTAAAAAACAAAGATCACTATTGGTGGGTCTTTTCATCAACTTTTCAGTAGATTTTATGAGAGATTGTACACACACAGCTACTCTGCTTTGCCCTTGTCACAAAGCCTACCCGGTCATCTTGCTCCATTTCGTTTGTAATTTGTGATAGTCCTCTAAAACTCTTCCTTATCCGAGCAGAGTATCAGAATTTCCATCATGACAAACACCGATATCAGCTTTGACCCAGCTCTCCACGCATACAAAGAACCCGATGCACGGCATGTTCTAGATCTGGTCCTGTACCATCAAATTGGAATGTTTTCAGCGTTGGAGATTGCTCAAGTAGCCGAACTCCTTCCATCATGGATTTCACGCAACATCGGAGCCGTCACCAACGCAAGAGCGGACGATACACGCGACTGGTACTTCCCAGTATTCACGCGCACGGCAATTCCAACCCATACTCGAACTTCAAGTTCATGGTCTGGAATCCATCACGTGTCTGAAAATCAAGCGTCTGCGACAGTCCACAATCTGCCACCTCTCATGGAAGAGCCTCCCTCCTGGAGAAGCTCGACGATCGTGGCATCCGCAGGCGGACTTCTTCTGCTCATGCCTCCCATGTATCCGATTCCTTCTTTGGAAAATGGGGATGTGGTTCGTCCTTGCAGGGCTTGCGGAAGTGTGGATACTCGCCATGTGCAAGAGTGCTGGATGAACTCCAATGGTTGGTGGCGAACGAAATCTCGGCTCAGGTACGCAGAGTCCAAAGTTCCGCAGGACTGGAAGTCACTACTGGTGTGTAATCCATTGACCAAGACCTGGCGAGAATTGCCTGCTCCCGAGAACTGGGGTTCCATGAAATGGAGGTACGACGAAGTACTGATCGACATGATTGCGGACGAACAAGCGAATTCTTACATAATTGTCATGACATTCCGAAGCTCATTTTGCATTTGCGTATACACGTCCACATCCAGCACGTGGGCATGTCACCAATACAAGCCATTGAGGAGCCCTGGAATGGCATGGAAGCCGCACGTATGTGCAAACGCCGTGGTCTGTGGGCGCCTTTATTACGCATTTCTAGAATACAGGCTCGACGATTTTACTCTCGCCACCCTCCGCGTGTTTGAAATCAAGGTAGAAACCGGGGAATGGAAGCCATGGAAGGAGTATGTGCTCCAGGTGCGTGTGTGGGGCTTCTTGGTAGCACGATTCATCCGTCGTATGCAGGGTAGGGTTGGGAGAAAAGCCTCCGAGGTTCTTCGCTACTTGGCGCTCGTGGAGTGCATGGGGGACGTGTACGCCGTCATTGCGACTCGACTGGACGAGGTTATCACCAGTAACTATACTATCTCTTATGTGAGGGACGTGCATCGCAGCCATGAAGAGAGCTTCGAAGCTATGCCTGTGCAGTTTCATATCCTGGGATTAAACCACGAAAATCATGTGCTTGAAGTGAATGGGGTGCTCCGAATTCAAGTTCCAAAGGACAGGAGTGATCTTCACTCGCGAAGAATGTCGTTGTTGGAGAAGACGAGCTCTGAGTACTTCCCGTTTTGGAACTGGTTCAGCTGCTCTGCAAAGGGAAGCGTGATTTGGGTGGCATGTGAGGACTATTTGTTGCAATATGATGTTGCTTCGGGTCAATCCAAGACGCAGATCATTCTGAAGCCGCGGTTGGTAGATGCTGGGGTTTCTTATAGGCCTAGCTTCCACATGAAACCATAACCTCTCACATGAAATCATAAATTCTTGTAGAGAGAGAATAAGTGTCAGTATTTTCATGAATTAATCAAAAGCCCTAAAGATCCCCATATCCAATAACTGGGTGTCTTGCGATTGTATTCAAACTTGATTGTAATTTACAAAATGTCCACTTTTGGTATTGGTAATTGAAAATTTTCACACCATTCTTCATAGCCACTTGTAGAAGCAGATCATTAAGAAGTTGCAGTTGGTAGATGCAATTTTTGTTTGATAGGCCTAGCTTCTATATGAAGCCATAACTTGTCATGCTTAGAAAGAATGAATGTCAGTATATTCATTAATTAAAAGCCATAAAGATCCGCATATCCAAGATGCAACCCTTTTTTTACTTTTTGAAAAAGTGCTTCGAAGACAATCACTTAAAATTTTGGTGAAGCATTGTATTTCTACATTCATCCATCTTTTGGACCAAAATACAATTTTCAATCATGTTCATGTATTTTTTCATCCCAATTTGGTAGCTTCATCCTTCTTTTTAATAAATATGGAAAATTTATTACAAAAAAAGATTACTTCTAGTTGGCAAAAGTAGACATTTATTTTAATTTGGTGCATTTTGTTTCCATGGTGCTAAAAAAAGAGCTAAAAAAAGAGCTGACTAGATGCATTGCAATCAAACCAGACTATTACAAAATGCCCATTTTATATATTGGCAATTGAAAAATTTCACACCATTCTTCAAGGCTACGTGTAGACACCAATCTTTCAAAAGCAATCGGGTTGGTAGATGGATGATTGCACAAATCACCTGGATGATTTTTTCTGGAATACTTTAAAATTAGGAAGATAATTTTTCAAGAAATTAAAAGAATATGGCCTATCTATCTTATACACCTTTATGATGAAGAAAACCACCAAAGAAAATTCATTAAAAATTCTGTAATTAGGAAAACTAGAAAAGTACCAATTCTCAAGAAAATAGATACTTCAATGTTTTCATTATGAAAAAAATTGGAAAAATGTCAAATAAAGAAAATAAAAATTGGACATTTGTAGTAGTTCTATGAAGATGGTCATTCACCAGAAAAATACCAAAATAATATTTTATATATTTCAAAATGCAAGCAGAAAGAAGCTTGCTTTGTAGACTTCTGCACCTTATGCATTTAATTATCTTTAGATGGACTTTGGGTGGTAGTTGCAAATCTGTAAAAAGACCATTGTCTTCAAATTTTAGCTCAAAATTCATTTTTGGGGCACAAAATAGTACTAAAATCCCTAAATTGTCTAGGGGGACATAAAATTGGGGGCTATTCTGAAATAGAAGAATGTTTTTAAAAAACTTCAAAAACTTAGACAATGTGTTTAATAGTCATAAGTACCTTGTCTATGAATTTTGAGTCATTTGGAGCTTTAAAGCAAAATTTAAGTCCAGAAAACTAAACAGCATGCAACGTGAGTATGTGGCAAAAAATAATATAATTATTTCATGCAATCACCCATATGCAAAGGTTTCTTACAGGCTTAGTTTTTATATGAAGCCATAAATTGTGGTAAAGGGAGAATAATATGAATCTCTTCAATAAAGTCCTAAAAATCCTTATATCCAATAATTGGATGCCTGGCAACCAAAATTGATTGTAAATTACAAAACATCAATAAGGATCTCAAATTCTCATCAATTTTGTCCAAAATCATCCTCTTCTCATTGCCTATCACAAACCCATTTAGATGTAGTATGGTTTCAATATTATAAATCAAGTGGCTCAATATAAATAAGTGGTTCAACCAACCACATCATGATAGATTTAGAGTAAATAATAACAATGTAAACAAATCAACAATAACATTTATAGTAAGAACCAATTTTTATGAGCTTTGTTTAATGAAAAAAAGTCCACTCAATGACCATGAAGAAATAAAGAAGAATTTTGGGCTACAAATTTTTATAGCCTTGTATATAGTATTTTTTTTCTTACAAGCATATTATTAGGCATTCTAGCCATTTATTTTATTTTGAGATGGTCTATACAATTTCTACTATATCTAAACCACTCATTTGTATCTATTCATAATTACTTCTTTTATTGAATATACAGAGATGCTAATTTGAAAGTGATTGGTAGACATACGGAATAGACATTTAATCAAGTAAATACTTGATGACAAGGATGGAGTCAAGGCAAAAACGAAAAATATTTCAAACAAGAATCTTGATGAAGGCACAAGTTCTAAATTTACTGAAAGATGCAAGATGTATTCAAGAGAACTAAAGGACAAAGGACAAAGCTTCAATGGAAGAGCTAAGGCTGAGTCATTAGAGAAAATTTCAACCCTCTACAGGGCTAAATTGATGCATTAAAATGCGCACTTAAGAAAAATATCAATTCAAAAAGGCTGTCAGGCAATCTGTAAAGTGAGTAGTCAGCTAAGATGCCATGTTAGAATTCTGATAAAAAAATTACTCTTTATTATTATCTTTTTTCAAACAAGATTTCTTTTCAAAAAAGATTATTATGTATATATTTTACATTAATTGCACGGCCCTGTAGAAGGTCCAAATTTTCTATAATGTGCTAAAAATTAAACATCAGAATGAATTGTTGAGTCTGAGGAACCTCTCAATTTTGACATCTATATATACTTGAGGAGCTTCGAAGAGACTCCACGAGATTCTACAAGATTCCATAAGGTTGTACGAGATTCAATAAGATTCCATGAGGTTCCAAGAGATTCCATGAGGTTCCTTGAGATTCAACAAGTTTTTGTGCAATTCCATAAGGTTCCTTGAGATTCCACGAGGTTCTATGACGTTCTACAAGATTCCACGAGGTTGGAAGCTGCTTGAGAAGCTTCTACAAGCTTGGAAGCTATTTGAGTTGTTTCCACTAAAGGAGAAGTATTTTAAAAAGCTTCCACTATCCGGGCCACAATCTTTATGCATTCATGACATTACTTCCCCTTCTAGGTCTGAGATCCTTTAAGGATTTTTGCTCTGTCATGTTCAATTGAATCTTGTAGTAGGTTTTTTTTTTTTTTAATTGCTATTGATAAAATTTTTAGATCTTCAAAGGTGTATTATTGAATTTGTTAAGTTTGGAGTTGGTTCCTACATACACTTACTAATTTGATATTCACACCAATGAATAAGACATTACACTTGACCTCATCAAATCCTTAAATCAGGAATGTCCTTAACTTTATATTTTTGGCAATCATCTACCATTCTACCTCTATAGAAGTTGTGGAGGTTGAATTCTTCTAGAGAAATTGGATTCTCTATAAATCTTTAAGAGAGAAGTATGAAAAACAAAATATACCTTTATAAATGCTAGAAGGTCCAAATTTCCAATTGAAATGCAACAACATAAATTTGCTTTTCAATGCAAAATGGTCCAATTCTGCAATAGTCAAGTTTATCACATGGTTGAGAAGTTTTAATATTGTGTTGTAATAGCCACCCCTTATCGTGCATTCAAAATTTTGATTGTTCTTTTCTTCTTACATCAACAGATTCTTTGAATTGAGCTTGAGTTTCTTCAAGGTGTTCTTTCATTGTTGTATGCAACCTTTATACATATTACAAAATTCTCCGCTACAGGGCTTTTCTTCTCTAAGCCAGTAGCTTGTCAAGTTTCTATATGACTGAATGTCTATTTTGGTTGTATGGATTCTATTGGTTCATACAAACTTACGGATTACGTGGGCTTTGGAGTGTTCCATTTGCACATAAACAACATTCATTATGACAATACGTATATCGTGTCTCTTTCGTGTATATTAGGGGTAGTCACACCTTCTCGCTTCCTTGAAGGTTGAGAGGATGTGGAGAAGAAAGTGGAGCCAATGAGAGTCCATTCTCCATGAAGAAGGTGTGACACCCCTTCTTGCTTCCTGTGGAGGACGAGATTGAAGAACTTACTTGCCGTGTCACTTTTCAGTAGTTTCGTAGATCCGCGAGGGACAATGAGAAGTTGGCAATGGCAACAGCGGTGAAGTCTCTAGCGAAGGGGTAAAATTCCTAAAAGCAAGCATTAGAAAACCTTTACATAAACTTCTTCATGGCCGTTCTTGTCCTGCAGAGGAAGAGAACAACCCTTCTCAACCTTCACGGAAGAGAGCCGGCACAAGCCACGTTGTGTATAGGCTGTCTTTTGAGTGGATAGTGTAAAACTATGTACAAGCCTAATAGTAGGGTTAATTAGGGAATAATTATTGTAATGTGGCATGTAGTAATCAAACAAAATCATTTCCAATTCCCTAAATTGAAACACTCAATCTCCAAATTTATCCTTCCTCTTCAATCCTTTTCTTTGTGTGGCAATCCCTAAATTCATTAAATTTTCAATTTCACAAAGCCAAAAAACAATGAGCTAATGAGAGAGTACAATTTACTCTTTATAGTCCCACAATCACTACTTTGGACACCCTACTACATTATTTCAATCAAAGTACAATAAACATGTAGCCAATACTTCCATCTTCTAAGTACAAGTGTTGTTTTTGTAAATGCAAGCTATCAACTGTACTTCTCTATGTTTCCAAATGCATAATGTCTTCTTTGAGGTCTATAAATTGTCCTTCTCCGTCTTCATACTCCGCAAAGTACTACTAGTAGCACCTAAGTTAAGAATTTGTGATAGAAGAGGTCTCATGTTTGAGGATTGAAAGTAATAAGAAAATCAACACATTGAAGACAAAAGCAAATGCAATATACAAAACAAGTTCATAAGTGAAAGGTAGTCATAGGAATGTAACTGCCTAGAGATCCAAAGTTGAAGTTGAAAAGTTCAAGAACCCAAAGAGGTCAAAATGGTTGTCAAAGGCCACACTCTTACAAATCTCTATCGACAAGCTACTTCAAATCCGTGTCCGCAAATGCCAAATGTGTAGTTCGTGGCAACTACTTCCGTGAACAATCATTTTAGTGCAAGTGAGTGGATAGAGAGTTTATTTTTTTTTCTAGACCCCCAGATTCACAGCACAAGGGGGGATAAGTTTTTTTTTAATATCAATCTAATAATACATATTTTTTGGCATCGTAAAGGGGAGGGATTTTTGGCAATCTAGATTGTGCACTATCTTTTCACGAGATAGAGCCAAAGTTCTGCTAAGCTTCATGTCCCTCTTTCCAACCTTCACGGAATGGGATGAAGGAGCCGTGACTACCCCTATTACCATCGTATTAATGATGCACGAAAACTGTGTGTAACCAATTCCGTGTGGATTTAGTGTCTAAATAATGCTTGACAAAAGCGTCACTAATTACGTCCTGAATCAACTTGTACGAAATCCGTGCGACATGGACACAAATTGAAGGCATTTTTCAAAAAATGAAAAGAAAAGTTGTGAAATTTTTTTGCAAAAAAAAACTCTTTTTAACATTGCTAAAAATATCTGTAGTCCTCTTTGAAAAAAGAACAACTCCTAATCATCATGATTTTGTCCAAAAAAAATATTTTTTGAAATTTTTTACAACTATTTTTCTAGAAATATATAAAAGCATGCATAATCTGCTGCAAAAATTAAATTGGAAAAAAAAAGGTTTTATCATCACTAGAAATTTCCAAAGTCTAATTTGAAGAAAATCCAACTCTTAGCAATCACAATTTTGTCAAAAAAAATAGTCTCCAAATTTTCAAATTTTTTTTTAGATACAAAAACAATGCTTGCATTATGTATTACCAAAAGAAAATTGGAAAAAAAAAAATTCATAGCCAAAAATGTTCAAAGTCCATTGTAGAAAAGAAAACAATTCTCAACTATCTTACTATCTCAATTTTGTGAAAAACAAATTACAAAATTTTTGAATTTTTTTGAGATGTACCAAAGTGCCAACAGGTTTTCATGCAAAAAAGTATAAATGTTTTTAATTTTGATATTTTTTTAATATGACAAATGAATCCCTAAGAACAATGAAAAGTTTTAAGTATGAAACAATTTACAACCATTTCAAATAGCGATTTATGTGGTGTGTTAATTAAAAATAAGTGAATAACCTTGGTAAATGTGAGATTGTTGGTTTAAAATTGGCCACCATGAAGCAACATTAGGCAAATAGTAGTAAGCCTAGTCTAGAATATTCCGTATAGGATAGAAAACCAAAATTTTGTTGATTTGGGTGCTACATAGATATTTTTTTTTATAGTTTTTTGTTGATTTGGCATAAGTTAACAAAAAAACCAAAAAAATTTCTTGATTTGGATATTATAATGGCATAAATTTCATTTAAAAATTGCCTATTGTGCCATTCAAATTTTCTTTGCATAATATAGAGAAAATTGGATTTTTTTGTCTTGCATAATTAATTCTCAATTCTTACGCAATTCCAATCAAGCATACCAAATTTCAGTTCCAAAAATGAAAAATTGTATTTTTGGTGAATTTTTTAAAGCCAATTTGCATGGTTATACATAATATTTTATAGGAAATAATTGGTGATGAATTTTTTTAATTCAATTGCTTAGATACGTAGGAACATCCATATGCACATCTTTCATATTAAAAAACATCCCTTTAATTAACAAAAATATGAGCAAGGAAGAGTTAAATGTAAGGCATTATATGACCAACTTTGTCAAATAGATATTTCTAATTGTAACTAGATTTTGCTATTTGACCCGCACATTGTGACTAATTTTGTAAATTTGAACATGATGGTAAAAATACTTTGCCAAAATCTACTTAAAATATAGAAATATCTATTTACAAAGTTTATTCATATGACGCATTATATTGAACTCGTCTTAGATAATATTTTTGTTACTTAAGGGGGTGTTTTTTAGTATGAAAGATGTGTATATGGATGTTCCCTACATATCTACAAAATCAAATTAAGAAAATTCATCACCAATTGTTTTCTTCAAAATATCATGTATAACTATGCAAATTGGCTTTAAGAATTCACCAAAAATGGAATTATGCATTTTTTGCACTAAAATTTGGTATGCTTGATTGGAATTGTATAAGAATTGAGTATTAACAATGCAAGATAAAAACCCCAATATTTTTTCTACTATGCAAACAAAATTTGAATGGCACCATAGACAATTGAATTGTACCCCACTGTACAACGTCCACATCAACCAAAAAATCAACACTTTTTTGTTCATTTTGTTCATTTTGACTTAAAAGAGTTTTGATTGATTTTTTGGCATTTGGGCAAAGTTAAAATCACCAAGGTTGGAATTCTATGTAAAACGGAATTTTCTTTCCAAACTACAAAATTCACAATTTTGTATTTTTAAAATTCAGTAGACTTTGGTGACCCCTTAGGCAAAGTAGAATAACATTTTTCAAAAAAATTTGATCTAACAAAAGTTGGACAATCAAGCTAAATTTTATCTCCAAAAATCTTTTACAATTTTAAGTCTCCAATCATAAGTTATGAGCAAAGTTTAGAGACGGGTTGGGGTGGAAATTTTCTTTGACATTTTTAAACATCCTCTTTGAATTTTGTCTATAACTTTTTAAGGAAAAGTTCAAAATGCAAACAGGTTTTTGTAGATGGAAGCTGGCTTGATTTTTCATCTTTTTCAAAGTTTTTTGAAAAAAAGTAATTCTACTATGCCTAAACGGACACCAAAGTTTGCTGAATTAACAGAAGAAATGAAAAAAATTGCAAGAAGCATAAATTTGAGGTCATCAAAAGTTACAAGAAATGAGCTTCAAAATCTTGTTGAATCCAAAATGTCCTATAGTTGGAAGGTTGTGGCAGACATGTAAGATTTGGAGGTGTAGTAGTTAATCAGGAATGTACAAGCGTTCTTCAAAATATAGATGCTTGTCTCCAATCTTAAGTTTTTTTAGAATCTTTGTTGCCATTGTTAAGGCATTGGAACATCATATTTGTTATTTTGGGAGTTTTTCAGTGAAATGGGAGTCCTTTTCCAATGACATGGAATATTATAGATTCTAAATTGCAATGAGAATGATGGTATATTATAGTCAATTCAAACATATTGCAAATAACTTATCCTTGAAAAATAAATTTAAAAATATTCATTCATATCTATGATAGTTGCAAAATGGTAGCAAACAGAGGATGACAATTGAGTCTTGAAATCATTGGTCATGGGCCCATCCTTTGCATGGTTAAAGAAAAGAAAGAGCATCTATGAAGTTGGAAGACCTTGCCACACTCTTGAAAGTCTCGTATTTTCTAAGTGACGATCACAGAAGATTTAGTCTCTAATAAGATCCCCAAATACCTAGAAATCAGTACTTCGATCACTTTTGCCTTACCTTTGAGATTCTCGGTGCTGTTCTTGCATTTTTGTGGCTAATGTATGGTTATTGTGCCTCGAATGGAATATACGGAAATCCTTTTTGTTGATTTTGATATCACTGTCTTGGTCCGGAAGCTTACGTTAATAATATGGAGATGAAGTTTGTGGATGAGGGTGCTGAAGAGTATAAAGTAGTCTCACTGAATGCTATTTCTTATAGGATGCTACTTTTTACAGAATGCTATGCTATGGATCAACTTCTTACTAGTACATCCAAAATCTTTCATCTAGCATCTGGTTACAAAGTAGGTTTTTTAGCTCTAGAATTCACCGGAAAATGCGGTGGAACTTGGCTCACCCTAAGATGGGAGTTTTTGCCTAAATTCTCAAGCTTTCTACTTGTGGTTGACAAGGTGTCATCTGGCTTGCTGTATTGTTTCTTTGCTATTTAGTTAAGAACTCAAAAATCGTACAAATTTCCGCCGAGGACTCAATGTACAATTTCCCTTATCAACCTTTCAAAGCCAATAAACCTCTATAAACAAATAGGGTTGGGCGGTCTTGACTTCGGAAATAAAATAAGATGTAGTACTAAATGAGAGTTTGACAAGGAATTGTGGTGGACCTCAACCTTGTCAAAAAAAGGTAAAATATTCTCTTGAACAAGCTCATTTTCCTAAAAATGTGGCACATGTCCCCTTGAGGCAACTTCTTGTGTAGTGCAAACCTTCTCTAAAGCAATCTTATCAACCGGTTCCGGACCAATTCGGTTAGAGAGGTTCTACTGTAATATGGACCAAAACAAAATCATTCTTCTTTGTCAAAAATCATAACACTGAAGCCAAGGGGACACTACTTTTACTTTTACACCCTCATTACGTTTAACCCCTCCCTTTGGGGGACAAATACATTTTCGGGTAGGTACCTATGGGCTGAAATTTTCTCTTGATTTTTTGAAACTTCTTCTGGAAGTAGAAAAGTTGATTAGCTTCATGGGAATATAATTTTTTTCACAATCGGTGCCCGGGAACAAAAGTTATGACCAAATAAGCTCAAAACAGGGGGCAAGAGGTAGCGGGCAACAAAAAAAAATTTCACTTTTTTTTTCTTTTATAAGTATTTTTTTTCTCATAGATTATAATTTTGGCTATATGGAAAGATTTGATTCATTTCATTTGGATTTGTTATGAGAAAGTTATGGACATTCTTGTTATTTGGGCAATTAGAGCATCTTTTTGAAAAAAATAATTTGTAGGACTTATTTCTGAATGCAATTTTTCAAATTTTTCAAATTTTTTTTTTGGCATGGTTTAGTTTACTTGCTAGAACAATCTCACCATTGGAATTAGTGCATTTCAATTCCATCTAAAATATATGAATATTTTAGATTTTCCTTCTATCTCATACCTACTTCTACTTAATAATTTTTTTAATAATGAAAATTAAATTTTTCTGAATATTTGTTCTAGTAGATTGTCAAATCAATTCTCCACTATAAATATTTAAAGCTCCAAACTCTGTAGTGTAAAATTTTTAAGCTAAAAATGTTCAAAGTAAAAAAAACCAGTCCCATAATGTGCTGAAAAACTTGTTTTCTTCACTTTAAATGTAGATATCTTGCAATCTGTGTGGTCAAAAATTCTGAATTTTTTTCCACACATTCTTATACTAGTTAGGTATAAGATCCTATTGCTAGATGTGCAAAAAAAAACATTTTTAATTTAATTTCACTTTTTGCTAAAATAAATGACAGTTTTGGGTGTTTTTTTTGGCAGAAAAATGGCCTTGGGCCTGTAGGGGTTAAATCGATATTTCGGTGCTCCATCCAAGGCCCCGAACCCCAAACCATAAAAAACCCTATTAACTGAAACTGATTCGATCTGCTTGCGACTGGGGTTTGTATTCTAATTGTCCTGCAATAAAGGCAACTTAACCCTTTATTTGTGTCAAAAATAAAAATAAAAAAATAAAAAAATAATTCGATCTGCCTTTCCACACCATCAAGTCTGCGAGGGCGAGCTTGGCCCATCCCTCTCAGTGGAGACGACACCTTGCCGCAGCTAAGCTTAAGCAAGGCTCTTGAAAGCTCCGCCATCTCCAATTCAGCCAGGTTCAATCCTCTGTCCCTGGCATTGCGCTAACTGACAGTCATTCGATTTATATGCACCAGCGATGGAGAGATGGAGAGCTCTAGAATTCTCCATAATACATCTGTAATTGGTACGCCGTAGTGTTTTCTTCAATGCAGAGTTCTCGATCTATTTAAAGTCTTCCATAGCAAGTTTGAAGAAAGCCCATCCGTGTTCTTAGCCAATTTTGATGACGGGGAGAATGTTCGTAGTAACAGAGGAATTTGGTGCTTTATCATGCTTAGAATTATTGAGTGTACTTATCGTGGTGGAAATTGTATTCTGTAATCGTTTTGATCAGAGATTAGGGTTTAGAAAAGGTTTGTTTGTGCCTGCATATCTGCGAGTTCTTGTGAATTTGAAGGAAATCTGGTTGTACAGGGATCGGCACAAACTTTTCGGGAATTGCCACCTCATTTGACGTGGTTTTTAGCCAGTCACCTCTTGGAAGGCTTTGGGCTTGTTTAATTTCAGGTGAGCCAGAAATCGTTTTGTCAATGCAAAAAGCTGCTGCTGTTTTTGATATGCTGTTTTTTATCTGAATGATTAGTTAGGTGTTACTCGATCATTGGAAACAAGAATTGCAACTAATTCAGTGGATTGTAGCCCAACATTGAGGTTTGCTGTGAATGCTTAAACCCTAATTGCTAGGGTTAAGTCCTAAATTTCAGGGTCTGTTTCTCATTTTCCTGTGCTGAATCAGATTGGGATGACGTGCCCGGAAAAACACTGTAGGGATTTGTTCAATCAGCCAATTGTAAGATGCTGTCGTTACCATTGAAAGTCGGAAAGTAGAGACAAGTTCTTGCATTAGAGAGTTTCTGTGGCTCTATTTAGTGTTAGAGGACTCTAAGTCTTCCCTCAGAGCAGTTTAAGAGGTACTAGTTCTTTAGATAGAATGGCAAAAGAAGGCTATGCTGAGGTCTTATGTAGGCTGAACAAGGTTCTTCACAGTTTGAAATGTTGTTCTGCCGAGCTGAGCGAAATCGAGAGTGTTGTGACTGAGCTGGAACCGGGTGCACTTGATGATGAGATGGAAGCGATTGAAGAGAGGCCCGACCTTCTGGTCATCGCCGGTATCTTGCGGGAAACGATGAATTCTCTCAAAGCAGGCCTTGAACGAATTCGAGATGTGCAGAAAATGCAAGTGCCCAGGCCCTGTCCTGTGTTGGGCAGCTCAAATCCAGCTGATGCAAACAAGGTAATCTTACAACTACACCCATATCTGTCCTTCAATCATTTCAAGGAGAAGACTGCTGGGAATGTTAATTGTCTCCTAAAGGGAATTGAAAATCAGAAGAAAACAGAAAGGGGAGATTTGAAAATGTATTTTCAGAAGTTGAAATGTCGAAATGGTCATTACATAACATTCTACAGAAACCTTGTTCGCACCCTCTGAATTGGCGTGGAAAGGAATCCCTGATACCTCGTCTTGCAATTTTGAGCTAAATTGGAACAAGGCAGAGCTCCTTCAGTATGTTAGCTTATTCGAGCTTTCATTTTGCTTGGTTTGCTCTGATTTGGCATGAATTGCTCTAAATGACATTGTTCTTAAACTGCCATGCTTCTACTACGCAAGAATGTTATGCTCCCTCATCTAGAGGGATCTGTTTCCCTATTCATCTCAGCCCTAATCTTTTTGAACCGTTCTAATTGGTGAAAACTCCTTGCAAGTAACAGTTCCACATCACTTTTCTGACAGATTCTCATTTATGTACAGGGATGTTATTGGGGAAAAGTGATGGGACAAGGTTTTGTTTCTGCCTCGTATACGGAAAACTTCAGCACAGAAACGAGGGTAGCGAAAAGAGCTGCTGCTGCAAGAAACGGTTCACAAGTATGTAGGCACATATGCATTCATCACCAGGAGTTGATAGACACAGGGCTTTGGAGCAATTTGTCAGAGGATTTGGTGGGACTGGTCTTTGCACGGCTACCCGTCCCTCGAATCATTGAGCTTAAAAACAGCTCCGGCGCTTGGTCCTCACTCTCAGATTCCTCCAGCTTCAAGCTTACCTTTGGGGAGGCAAATCCCAATCTCTTTGGTCTTCTGCGATTGGACAGTAGAGTAGAAACCTTCTGGACCCGAATGTTTGACGCCAAATCCCAGGAGTGGCATGGTGTGAAATTGAATTTCCCTCTAGGCAAGGGGTACAGGGACTCCTGGTATGCGTGCGATGGGGGTTTGGTTTGTTTCGTGCCGGACATCGAGGACGAAGAGGATGCTGGGCCATTTCCTGTGTATGTTTGCAATCCGTTAACAAATGTTTGGAAAGCTCTGCCTGACTTTCAGCTTAGCAAGAAGCATCCCCTGTCTGTGCAGTTGGTCACGGATGTGGATGCGAACTCCTACAGAGTTTTCTTGGTGTATAAAAAGGAGGAGGATTCCACTGTTGGAGTGGATGTCTACGACTCCCAATCTGGGTCATGGGGCAACGTGGACTCTGGTCTTGTTTTTGGCTCCGGTAACTGCCTCGATGGCGGAGGATTGGATCCTCTGGTGTGTGATTGCGCCGCCAAGTCGATATGTAATCTTCTCTCTTGCCCTCCTTTTGAGGATCTTGAAATGGTCTGCGTATGGCACTCTATCCTCAAGGATCATCTGTTTGTGTTGCATGCTCCCGAGGAATCTAGCACGCGGGTTGACGCGTCTGAAATGTTCGTGATTTCAGAATATGAATGGCAGAACAGCACAACGGAATTGAGGAAACTCAACGACAACGAGGGTACTTTGAGGGGTCTGAGAAAACTTAACGACAACGAGGGTACCTTTAGGGGTCTGCGAATTGGGTCATACATGGAACTCTTCACTAGCACTGGGTTTATCCTTTTGACGTGGGACAACCGGGATGAAAATGGAAGTGTCAGTCAGCATATCAGACTTTATGACATGGCTGCAGATGAATGGCATAATCTTCCTGCCTTGGTTGGGAGTCCTGCAACCGGAAACGAGAGGCCTGAAGGAGCCGTTTTCATGTGTGAGCTTCGTTGGGATGCCGTTCCCTGAGCAGATGACTCGAAGCGATGCAAGTTCAACATGCTAGTGCTTGTCAAGCTTTAGCAAGGTAGTCATGAGCTTTTCTTGCTATCAATTTGCTGACCACATGATTTGGTTTCAGTAATATTAGATTGTTTCATGAGCTTTTAGATAGTATGATATAAGGGAACTCTCTCATAATGCATGGGCAGGTTCCGCTATGGTCACGGTGATGTCTCCAAGTTCCTGAAATAATCTAGTTCTTTTGGAAACACTGTTTCGTGGGCTAGTGGATCTCTGTATTCTGAAGTGCAATGCAGCCCGTTACCAGCTCTATTTGTCTCATGTGGAAGCTTTAATGGGATGGTCACTTGGCAGCCTAAGAAGAGCCGACAAGTCGCCTTTGGAGTCCCACTTTTTGGATAGGACATTTTGAAGCGAATTCGGCTTGTATCAGGTGCTCGCGGAGATGCTCAGTTTCAGCCCAAGAAGAACTTGAAGTTTCGGGCATTGATCGGGTCAATTGCGATCACTTTTTGTAGATTACTGGAGCCCTACTGCCATCTCTCTTTTTAAGTGATCTCGTTGCTTGGGTTGCTTCAGTATCATGCTTTGACTTTCAAGAACTTCTTAATTCTCGGATTTCATTAAAATTGCGGTCATGAATAGGGTAACTTTGACATCACTCCTGTAAATATCAAATCCTGGTATTTGTTTCCATGAGCATGTTGTGTGTTGGTTTTAGTTTCAGTGTTGGATATGAATATTGTACTCACCTTGTTCCATTTCTTTCCAGTTCACACTCAGTGACTTCCTTTGCTGATCACCGTATCGCATGGAACAATGTTTGCTCGAGAATTGGCAATGATTTATTACTAGGTGGTCTCTTATGGACCCGAGACATTTGAGTTCTGTGGTTCTGTCTACAATGGTTCTGTGGTTCTGTGGTTCTGTCTACAATGAAGTTCCCTACAGTTATGGAGTACTTCAGATGAAACTGAAAGGCATTGATTAATGTTAACGGTTGCAGTTGCCCAGCTGATTTGGGATGGAATCATGTGAACACTTCACCATTGTGTGCTTCGATTCTGTAGCAACCTGTCACTGCCAAAGAACCTAAACCCTAAACCGAGTTTCTTGAACAATTTAAAGGCAACAACCTAATGAATACAACCCTGTCTGCTGGAGGTTGTCAAAATGACAATGTTCTTATTTTTGTGTTTTTTGAAATGGGCAACCTGCAAGAGCAGGACTTTAAACTTATCTTGCGAAGTGAGACCAAGAAGGTGGATTTTACCTGGGGAAAACGCAGGAATTTTTTATTTGCGACACATGGAAAAAAATTTGCAAATTTTGAATTAATATTTGCAATCAGAGACTCCATATTAGGTTGGGAAGTTACAGAATACACCCTAAATACAACACAAAATAGGGGCCTTTCTCTTACTTTTACCCCGGAAAATAAAATATGTATCCCGTTGGTCCCACTTCGTGCAATGGGTTTAGCATCTTGTCCCCAAAAAGTTGGTCCCACTTCGAGGAATGGGTTTAGCATCTTGTCCCCAAAAAGTTGTAGCCATCAAAGTCATAATATTTAAGAGCACATGATTTCATTTCAAATTAGAGATCCTAAGAGACCTACTCAATCTCTAGTCAAAGCTATTAGCAATTTTCCTTTCATCATGTACCTTCTATTTCATTCTCCATGTTAAATTGCAAATGTAAAAGAAATAGTTATCAATCCATTTTCTAACATTTTGTCAAAGACTTGCAATTTTTCTTCTAAAAATTTGAAAGACAAATCTTCACCTTGGGAAAGGACAAAGAAATAAAAGACAAATTGCTATTTTAGAATGACAGAGGTTTTGCTCTAAATTTGGGAAGATGGACTCAAATAAGTTAACTAAAAGATCCTTTACTTAGTCATATTAAATTAAATAAATAAATAAATAAAGATGAAGATTCAGCTTTGATTTTTACAAGAGTATTTTGAAGCAATTATGTGCCTCAAAACTCTACACTATTTTAAAAAAGGAAGAATTAAACATTCAATTTTAAACAAGGAATTAGATTGCAAACTTGTACCAAGTACACAACTTTTTATTTATTCTTTTGGGCTCTTTCCTATAATGTATATATAGTATAGTTTAAAATATTTGTCTTTAAAATTATTCTACAATGCAGAGGTTACAAGTATATTTTGCCTCAAGGATGACTTTCCTCTTTGAAAAAATGACCCTCAAAAGTGAATCAAATGAGTCAGTTAAAAATTCTTAAGAAATCAACATTATAAAAACTTAACATTTTGAACTAAGAAGGAAAATAACTTATAAAGATTCCAAATATTCAATCTACAATTTATTTGGAAAGAATTTTGGTTTACAAGTCTATTGATGAATAATAATTTTTTGTATAATACATCCAACTACATGGAAATGATTTTTAGATCATACTTTGGTGCATTGGTTAGATTTTACTATTAAAATATTCTCCAAAGTTGGATACTTTATAATACATCTTTGTCATTTTGGAAAATGGGAGTATCCCTAGTTTTAAAGAAAATGAACATAGCAACTACATGACTATGCCAAATTTTGATTCTACAATTAAAAAGAAAGAAATCAACTACTACATGCAAATTGAATTCTAAAAGCGTCTCATCCTCATACTGCACTTAAATTGGTACTTCTATATTTTTTCAAAATTGACTGAGTTCATTGGAAATTTATCATTGCAAATCTAGGGTGTGCGTTAGATTCCCTTACAATTTGAACTCTGAAACATTATAGTTTAATCATATAGAATGTCCAAAAAACATATTTAATGAATACAATGAAATTAACTTTCAATTGTGAAGAAAATAAAATAGAAATGGAAAAGTCTAATAATAGTAATGAAGCTTTTTTGTCACTATTTTTGGCACATATGAAATTTATTTGACCTCATTCTAGCGTAAGTGAAGAACCTTAAGGCTTGCAAGATGTAATCCTTGTCCCTAAATTTTTTTTGTAGCTTCTTCTAAAAAACTTTGAATACAATCATAGGAAAATTTGGATGGATTATTTGTATGTGCTCATCCATCAAGATCAAATGAAACAAATACTTAAAGCGTTCCTAAATTTTTTTATTCTTTTTCCCTCTAAAGACCTAAAGAAGGTGTACTTTAAAAATAGGCCCAAATTGCCAAGAACTTGAGCAATTTGTTTCCTCATTTTATCTTGAGATTGGATAGAATGTAGCTACTAGATCTTGTAGGTCAAATAGAAAGTGAACATTTGAAAAAATTTCAAATTAATGGACTTCATATAATAGTAGATACTTAGATTAAAATTTTTATTTGGATCAAATGCCAAAATAGTGTAGTGTACTTTAAAGGAGCATATCTTCGTGAGTATATTTTGGCATGATTACCTTATTGTGCTCAATGAAAGACAAGAGAGTTGAAAATGCTCATATAAAATTTTACAACATTCTAGTCAATCTGTAATTTTGGGTGGAGCTTGCAATGCACTATGGTCATTGAAATGAGAGTGATATTTGTAAGAAAAAACAAAAATGGGCACACTTGTTTTCACCTTGAGCTCTTTGTATCAACTCTTTAGGAGGTGGGCAACAATCAGATTAGTAATTAGCTGGCTGCTTTTTCAATCTATGCCTAAATAGAACCAAAACTCATGAGCCGTGAACTACACCATTCCACTCCACTTTTAAAAGTTCTACAGAGTAAAGTTGACATGAAATTTGATGAAACTATTGCCATTGATTTCATAATGTATTTTTATTTTCTAGAGATAGGTTTTGATTTTTTTAAAAGTTCAAGTTTTGAGAATGGGCATGCAATTCTAAAAAGAAGGGTGGCAATCAAAAAATGGTCATTTGGATCATTAGGAGTTAAAGGAGCTAGCTAAAAGAAGAAGATACAAGAGTTGTTGACTACTTATTTTGGTTTTTAAAAGCAAAGAGAACTTCCATAAAATTTGAGTAGTACTTATCTTACACCCCTTGCAAATTTTATACTTTTTATTCTCAAAACACTCATAGGAAAAATGACTAGTTGGAAAGGTCCAATTTATCATATGGAAGGCGTGTCTACAAAAACGCTGGAACTCCTACCCTTTACCGATTGAAACGTTATTTCAATGGCAAAAAAATCACACTATTCAATGCCGTAAATGCTATTGGATCTATTTTTTTAAGTCAAATCAAATACTTTGTTGTACACTTTTTTGGATATTAATACATGAAATAATGATGATATTTCAAAATCTGACCTAGTAGATTTCGTAAATTGTACTCTAATTTCAGTGTATATAGATTAAACGTTTTAAATCAAGGTTGCTAGTATGTAAGTCTAGGATCTTAAGACTATAAACCTATGAGCCTAGGCATCTATATTATAGGTACCTACATTATTAGCACCTTCCATAATTATAGGATTATATAATTATACCTATATATATATATATATAGGTATTTATGTTATAGTCACCTTCAATGGTTTTAGATTACCTATTTATACCAAGGCTAAAGGTTCATGAACTCACATTTTTAGGCTCACACTCTCACATCATTGCATCTTGAAATATGTACCTGTTGATGTTAAAATTTTGTAGGGCATGGATTTGGGTAGGCATTTATAAATGTGTATCTACTTTAGAAGTAATTTGATTAGACAAAGATACAACCATTAGAAGAAGATGGAAGCACTTGGAAGGCCTCTTTCCTTTGTAAACTAAATTTAATAATGAAGAGTGCAAAATAGAATAAAACAACACTTATAAAATATTTTTAAAATTTATCTAAAAAGAAGATTTAAAAAAAAGCAGTCCATTGTGGTTGACAATTGGTTACGTTGGATTGCAATAAAAAGTATTTTTATCAAACTTTTTTTTCAGCAAAAAGAAATCATTTTGTAAAAAATTAATTTCTTTGGATAACTCAGCAGCTGCATTCATTGCTGGTGCAGAAGTGAAGGTCTTCCAGAGGACTATACTCTACATGTAAGGCACTAAGGCATAGCAAGAAGTGTAAGATGGCTTATTTCATGCAAATCTTGTTTGTACAAGTTTACAAAGACCAAGTCATTCATATAAGCACTTTCATTTCTAAACTTATTAAAACAATGGCAGGCTTTTTCTAAATGCAAGACCTTCAAGAATGTTTGATAAGATCTTTCAACTTTATAGGTGTATTTCCTCATCTTTTGAAATCAAAATAAGAGGTAAGCATTTTTTGAATATTTCCTTTTCCGATTTTTCCTTGAAAAGCTCTTGTCAAGATTTTTTGAAATTTTTTCTAAAGACAGAAAAATCATTAGCTTACTAAAAGTATAACTTTTATTTCAATTGGTGCCCAAAAGCAAAATTATAGCACAATAAGCATAAATTTTAGTTCAACAGGTAAAATATTTATAGTAAATTTTTTTCTTATATATTCTATTTTTATCTACATAGGAAGCTTTAATTAATTCCATTTGGACATGTTATATGAGAAAGTTATGGACACTCTTGTTTTTTGAAAAAATAAAGCGATTGCTTGAAAAATGAACTTCCAAGATTAATTTTTGAATTCAAGTTTTACAATTTTTCCAAAAAAATGTTTCATAGAGTCAAGATTTACAATTAGAACAATTTCATTGGTAAAAGTAGCCCCTAAATGCCCAATGCCTTTTGGGGTTTGAAAGCATAACTGCTTTTGAAGTATTATCAGGAAGTCTAAATGTCATTAAGATATAGAAATCTCAATTGTATAATCTTGTAGTACACATATTGTAGATGATGTGAAGCAAATTTTGAGTCATTTGGCTACATAGATTGCAAGATTATAAATCTTTTAGTGTTGAAAAAGGATGTTGAAAAAGGATGTTGAAATTTTCCTAGCAATACATCAGTGAAGGTGAAGTTTGATTTCACTAAACCGACCCAAATGAAAACACCTCAAACTATAAAGTTCTTCAAAACCAGCATACAAACACACTATGAAAGAAAATATCATTCAACTGATTCATTGTTTTCGCAAAATGGCTTTGAAATGTCAAAAAATAGCAAAAAAAGATGCAAAAAACACAACTAAGAATGAACCTCCTTCTACTAAGATGCTTCTCAAACACTTACAACTTTTTAGATTGATATGAAATTTTAATCATACAAATTGCATGCCTATGCAAAAGCTTGAATGAAAAACAATAATAAAAAACGACATTGTATGAAGAAGAAACAAGCATCCAAAGTTCACTGTGATCCAAAAATTTACAAATTTTGAACTTCAAATTGATCCCAATCATTTAAAGCAGTTTGGATTGATATAAAAATTTCACCACAATATTTGAAGGGGAATATAATCCAATGAATTCTTGTTGAAAATGAACCTTGGATGAAGGAAATACAAACCTCCAAAGTTGCATTCCTCAAATCATAGTTTGATACGTGGATACAAATTGAACCTATGACTTCAAATGGCTCTAAAAAAATCAATACATATTGGATTGATGTGAAAGTTTTACTGCACAAATTAGAAGAGAGATAATAAGTTTACCAACCAAAAAAAATTTAGACATTGGATGGAAAATTTATAGCAATTCAAATTGAACTTCCAAACTATGTGGGGACACTTTGGGTCCCTTTGGGTGCTTAGGGGTTAGTGTGTTTCAACTTCATTTTAAAGCTATCAACGGCTTATTTTTTTCTTCAATCTTAAACAAACTTCTACTTAAAAAAGAATTTGATGAGTGAAAATTAAGTGTGTGTTTTTTGAATTTATCCTCCTAGTCTTTCAACTCAATTCTTCAACACAAAAACTCCAAAACTAATTATGCAAACATTTTAAGCTAAAAAAATTCAAAATCAAAAAATCTAATCGATCACAGTGCAAAAAAGTTTTTTCTTTTTATTTCACTTAAGATGAAAATAATATCATGCAATCTATGTAGGCAAAATTTTTGAAATTTTTGAAATTTCTTCTATATACTCTTACACTAGTCTAGTACAAGATCCTATAGATATACATACAAAAAAACAAAATTAAATGATTTTTGCTCTTAGCAATAGAAATGGCACTTTTGAATGGTTTTTGATGGAAAAATACCCTTATGGCTTTAGGGGATAATGAAAGAACTCTAGTGGGTCATTCATATGTCTTCACCCAATCAAAACAAATAAAAACAAAACTCACTCAAAATTCTTGAAATTTTAGGAGCTTTTCAAGGAAGCAGCTGCAAAGGAAATATTCAAGAAATGTTGACTCCTTATTTTGGTTTAAAAAGAAAAGAAAGAGTACCTATGAAGTTTGAAGACCTTACTACACACTCTTGAAAGTTCTTTATTTTCTAAGTGACAATCATGGAAGGCTTAGAGCATCTCCTGCAGCCCTCCAAATAGCCAGGCTCCTTCAATCTAGATCCATCTAATGTAGAGGGGATAGCCACTTGTATCCCCAATAGTGCAACTCCCTAAAATATACTTCCAACCAATCACAAGCTATCATTTATTATGACGACTTGTTAATCCCAAGATATTATATAGCACATAGAGGGGTGAGTGAGCCCTTCAAATATGACCTTATTTGAAGGAAAAAGTGAAAATATACTGTGAAATACACTATAATTGATTGCTTATACTACAAGAGAAAGTGATGTTGTAAATAAGTTTTTAAATAAAGTCCTAGACATAAGGTTTTAAGTAATGACCTTTAAGGAGATTTTCAACAAAATTTTACTTAAAGCACATGCGTTTTGAGTAAAATTTTGCTAAAAATCTCCTTAAAGGTCATTACTTAAAATCTTATGTCTAGGACTATACTTAAAAACTTACTTAAAACACCCCTTTCTCTTGTAGTGTTATCATCCAAAAATTAGAGGGGTTCTTTGGAGGGGTGTAAGAGATGCTCTTAGAGCATCTCTTGTAGCCCTCCACCCAAATTGTTCCTTCAATCGAGATCTGTCTAATTTGAAGGGGATGGCCACTTGAATCTCCAACAGTACAACTCACTAAATATACTTCCAACCAATCACAAGTCACAAAACTTGCAAAAGCAATAAGTAAGGTTAGTAAGTTATGACAATTGCTAATCCCAAGAGAAAATATAGCATGTAGTGACCATAAAGGTCTGCATCAAATATGGATTATTTGAAGGGGAAAGTGAAAATATACTATGAAATACACTAGAATTGATTGCTTATCATCCAAAAATTAGAGGTGGAGGGGTTCTTTGGAGGGGTGCAGGAGATGCTCTTAGTCTCTAATAAGATCCCCGGACACCTTGAGTTCAGCTTGGCTTCCCTTGCTGACCTTCAAACGTATAAATTATCCATCTCCGACTGCGACAAGGGTTCACAAATTTGTTCGTAGAATAGAACCGTTAGGGTTCCATTGTTCCTGGCTGAATGTCATCCAAGGACTAAACTAGGTTTACGACTCCCTGTACTTAAACCACCGAGGTTTCTAAGTCTCTGCTAAATGAATCTGAGTTAAGCTCCTGATCACGCTTGCAGCGCCTTGTCCACAAAATCATGATCACGAAGCCCTCGCTGTCCCAATTTCATCACCGTTGATGAGATTCTCGGTGTTGTTCTCATACTTCCGCGACTGATGTATGGCTACTGTGCATCGAATGGAGTACGGGAGACCCTTTGTGCAACATGATTAGTGAGGTGTTATTCGATCATTGGAAACAAGAATCCGCTACTGAATTAGTTGCGCAGAGTTGTCGTGAGGATCGCAGCAACTCAGTGGATTGTAGCCCAACAGTGAGGTTTGCGGTGGCGAATGCTTAAACCCTAATTGCTAGGGTTAAAACCCTAAGTTTCAGGGTCTGTTTCTCATTCTCCTGTGCTGAATTTGATGGGGATGACGTGCTCGGGAAAATACTGTAGGGATTTTTTCCAATCAGCCAATTGTAAGAAGCTGTCGTGACCATTCAAAGTCGGGAAATAGAGACAAGTTCTTGCATTAATTAGAGAGTTTCTGTGGCTCTATTTAGTGTTAGAGAACTCTAAGTCTTCCTTCAGAGCTGTTTAAGTGGTTTAGGGTTCTTTAGACAGAATGGCAAAAGAAGACTATGTTGAGGTTTCATGTAGGCTGAACAAGGTGCTTCACAGTTTGAAATGTTGTTCTGCCGAGCTGAGCGAAATCGAGAATGTTGTGACTGAGCTGGAACCGGGTGCACATGGTGATGAGATGGAAGCGATTGAAGAGAGGCCCGACCTTCTGGTCATCGCCAGTATCTTGCGGGAAACGATGAATTTTCTCAAAGCAGGCCTTGTACGAATTTGAGATGTGCAGAAAATCCAAGTGCCCGAATCCTCTCCATTGTTGGGCAGCTTAAATCCAGCTGATGTAAACAAGGTAATGTGAGAACTACATCAATATCTGTTCTTCAATCATATGAAGGTGAAGAATGTTGGGAATGTTAATTGTCTCCTAGAGGGAATTGAAAATCAGAAGAAAACCAAAAGGGGAGAACTGAAAATGTATTTGCGGAAGTTGAATTGTTGGAATGGTCGTTTCGTAACATTCTAAAGACTTTTTGTTGGCTCCCTCTAAATTGGCGTGAGAAGGAATCCCCGTTTTTCAATTTTGAGCTCAATTAGAACAAGGGAGAGCTCCTTCAGCATGTTCGAGCTTTCATTTTGCTTGATTTGGTCTGATTTGGCATGAATTGCTCTAAATGACATTGTTCTCAAACTGCCATGCTTCTACTACTCAAGAATGTTATGCTCCCTCATCTAGAGGGGTCTGTTTCCAGTTTCAGCTGAGCCCTAAATCTTTTTGAACCGTTCTAATTGGTGAAAACTCATTGCAAGCAGCAGTTTCACATCACTTCTGTGACAGATTCTCATTTATGTACAGGGATCGGATTTAGGGAAAGTGATGGAATTAGGCGCTGTTTCCGCCTCATGTACGGAAAACTTCAGCACAGAGGCCAGGGTAGCGAAAGGCGCTGCTGCTGCAGAAAACGGTTCACAAGTATGTAGGCACATATGCATTCATCACCCGGAGATGGTAGACCCAGGGCTTTGGAGCAATTTGTCAGAGGATTTGGCAGGATTGGTCTTTGCACGGCTACCCGTCCCTCGAATTATCGAGCTTAAAAACAGCTCCGGTGCTTGGTCCTCACTGTCAGATTCCTCCAGCTTCGAAGTAAGTTTTGCGGAGGCAAATCTCAACCTCTTTGGTCTTCTGGGATTGGACAGTAGTTTAGATTCCTTTTGGAACCTAATGTTTGACGCCAAATCCCAGGAGTGGCATGGCGTGAAATTGAGTTTCCCTCTAGACATGGCGGTATGCGTGCGATGGGGGTTTGGTTTGTTTCTATGACATGGCTACAGATGAATGGCATAACCTTCCGATCCGAAACGGGAGGCTTGAAGGAGTGTTCATTTGTGAGCTTGGTTGGGCATTTAGGGGTTAAATGTCTGGTATTTGTTGGCCACATAATATGCTGGAAACTTTTAGATAGTATGATGAAGAGGAACTCTCCCATAATCCATAAGCAGGTCCCCCTATGGTCATGGTGATGTCTCAAAGTTCCTGAAATCATTTAGTTTTATTCGAAACACTGTTTCGTGGGCTAGGTGGATCTTTGTATTCTGAAGTGCAGTATACTGCATAGCAGTGCAGTACGTTACCAATTCTATCCATCGTATGTGGAAGCTCCAATGGATGGGCACTTGGCAGTTTAAGAAGAGCCGACAAGTTGTCTTTGGAGTCCCACTTTTTGGACACGACATTGTCAAGCGAACTCGGCTTGTATCAAGTGCTCGCGGAGGTGCTCAATTTGAGCACAAGAAGAACTTGAAGTTTCGGGCATTGATCGAGTCAATTGCTGTAGCGATCACTTTTTCCAGATTACGGGAGCCCTCTTGCCATCTCTCTTTTAAGTGATCTCGTTGCTTGGGTTGCTTCAGTATCAGGCTTTGACTTTCAAGAACTTCTTAATTCTCGGATTTCATTGAAGTTGCGATCATAAATAGGGTAACCTTGACATCACTTCTATAAATATCTAGTGTTTGTTTCCACGAGCATGTTGTGTATTGGTTTTAGTTTCAGTGTTGGATATGAATGTACTCACGTTGTTCCATTTCTTTCCAGTTCACGATCAATGACTTCCTTTGCTGATCACCGTATCGCATGGAACAAGGTTTTTATGAGAATCGGCAATGATTTATTACTAGGTGGTCTTTTATGGATTCAAGACATTTGAGTTATTTTGGTTCTTTTCCCTTGGCTTGTTCTTTGGTTCTGTGCACACTGAAGTTCCCTTCAATTGCTTCAGAAATAATGGCCTTGATTAATGTAAACTGTTTCAGTTGTCCAGCGGATTCGGGATAGAATCATGCATCATGTGAATGAGTGGCTTCACCATTGTGTGCTTCGATTCTGTAGCAGCCTGTGCTTTGATTCTATAGCACAGTCGGGGGAGTTCTGTACAGAAAACGGACAATTTCCTAGCTTCTAGGAGGTGGCTTGGATTTTTTAATTTTTACTTGGAAGTGGGCCTAATGACTGCAAATTTTATCGGTTCATATCCCCCATTTTTTAATGTACTTAGGCAATCAGCCGACATTTTTTATTTCAATTATCTACTCTCCTAAATGTCTAAAATGGATTCAGTTTTTTGTTTTGGTGGGGGATTTTTGTTTCCTCCCCATGTTTTTTTTGCTTTAAGTTTCCTTGTCATTCATTCCCCATTTTTGTTCCAAGTGTTTAGGGTTAAAAAATGTTGGCATTCACTCTCTATTTTTTGTCTAAAAGGTATCCTTGGAAGGAGTTGAACTTGGCAAAGTCCCTACCACTTTAGGGCCAAGGATGTAGCCTTCAAAAAATACAAGGATTCACAAAGGGTCCAAGTATTTTCCGAAGGTTGGTTAGTGTGGTTAGTATTGGAAGTCAAGAAATCTGCATACCACTATCGTTAGTATCAGTTGTCCCAAATGAACAAGATGGATCACTTGCACTCGGTCAATTAGGAGAATTCAAGTAAGAAGACGGGTTACCATACAAAAAACGGTAGTTACTATCATTCTTCCAAAGTGGAGATATGGAAAATTTGGAATCCTTCACTCTATCCCAAATACTAAAAGCTAATGACTTTGGATGCCTGTCAGCCTTTGAATGAGGAATACTTGATTGTTAGGAATTTGATAGTTGGTAATTTGGTATTATAGTTTAGTTACCTTGGTTACTTGGAACACTAGAATAGTATATATTGTATTAAAAAAATTTCTAAACTGAGTATATGCCCGGTCAGTTGTTCGCCGTGAAAAATGCCTTTTAGTCGGCTTGTTGTGGATACTCCTAGGACAGCTTGCCAAAATGCCAACAATTTTTTTCTAGTCGGCTAGTTTTCGAAAACCTTCATTTCTCTTCTGGAACCCCTTCCTAAACATTTCTATCTCAATATCAAAAATTCTCAAGATCAATCAGCTAGCTTGTAACTAACTGACGGCACTCCCCATTCATTATTCTATAGTAGCCTATCACTGCCAAAGAATTGAAACACTAAACCAACTTTCTTGAATAATTTAAAGGCAACAACCTAATGAATACAACCCTATCTGCTAGAGGTTGTCAAAATGACAATGTTCTTATTTTTGTGTGTTTTGAAATGGGCAACCTGCAAGAGCAGGACTTTAAACCCGTCTTATGAAGTGAGACCAAGAAGGTGGATATATCCCGGGAAAAACGCATAAATTTTTTATTTGCAACACATGGAAAAAATTTGCAAATTTTAAATTCATATTTGCAATCAGAGCCTCCAAATTAGGTAGGAGTGTTATAGAATATATCCTAAATATGGCACAAAAGAGAGGGCTTTCTTTTAGAAAACACAATATTTTTCCCATTGGTCCTACTTCGTGGAAAGGGTTTAATGTCTCATCTTCCAAAAGCTTTGTCCGTCAAAGTCATAATTTTTACAAACATATGATTTCAGATCAAGAGACCTATAGAATATTAGATTTAAAAAAAAATTAGAACATGGGGCCCATTTGATTTGAGAAATTAAATAATTTCTCTTGACTTCATATTTTGGAATTTTGCATGAAACTGAAGTTATAGCTTCTAATCATCATTATTTGTATATACAACTTTTTTTTCACGTCATTTCAATAAGTAATGCAAAGGTTTTTGATTAGATAGATTAATACCTACATGCAAACCTTGGAGCCATTCAAGTCTTGACTATTGAGATGAAAGTGCTAGAGGAGTTTTTCATTTTGTCGACAATGAAGTAAAAATCATGTTTTAAATTAGTTTTTAATTTATTTTTAAACTTCAAAAGTAAAAACAAAAATAAAGCATACAATTTGCTTCATAGAATATTTGAAATTCACAATTCTCAATCTCTAATCAAAGCTATTAGCAATTTTTGTTTCATCATGTACCACCTTCAATTTCATACTTCATGTTAAAATGCAAACGGGAAAAAAATAGCTTGTTTTTTCTTATGTATCTTTTAGTCCATTTTCTAACATTTTGTCAAAGAGTTGCAAGTTCTCTTCAAAAAAAAATGAAAGACAAATCTTTGCCTCGAGAAAAGACAAACAAATAAAAGACAAATTGAAAAATTATAATGACAAAGGTTTTGCTCTAAATTTTAGGAAGATGGACTCAAAGAAGTTAACTAAAAGATTCTACAGTTAGACATATTAAATAAAAAAACAATAAAGATGAAGATTTCAGCCTTGACTTTGACAAGAGTATTTTGAAGCAATTTTGGACCTCAAAACACTACACTAGTTTAGAAAAAAAGAATAAAATATTTTAATTTTGAACAAGGAATTATAATGCAAACATGTACCAAGTACACAAGTTTTTTCTTCTTTTTGTGCTGATTTCCTATAATGTATATATAGTATTGTTTATAAATTATAGTGCAAAGGTTACAAGTATATTTCACCTCAAGAATAAGTTTTTTCTTTCAAAAAATGACCCTCAAAAGTGAATCAAATGAAATGAATTAAAAATCCGCAAGAAACTAACGTTATTAAAACTTAACATTTTGAACTAAGATGAAAAAAAACTTATAAAGATTCCAAATATTCAATCTACAATTGATTTTGGAAGAAATTTTTGGTTTACAATTCTATTGGTGAATAATAATTTTTTGAATAATACATCTAACTCTATGGAAATGATTTTTGATCATAGTTTGGTGCATTGGTTTAGATTTCACCATTAAAATATTTTCCAAAGTTGGATAGTTTATAATACATCTTTATCATTTGGAAACTTGGTTAATTTATTCCTAGTTTAAGAAAAAAAAATAGCAACTATATGACTATTAAATTTTGATTCTACAAATGAGAAGAAGTAAATCAACTACTACAAATTGAAATCTAAAAGCGTCTCGTCCTCATACTACACATAAATTGATACTTCTATATTTCTTCAAAGTTGATTGAATTCATTGAAAATTTGCCATCATGGCTCATTGGGTTGTGCATTAGGTTCATTTACAATTTGAACTTTTGAAACTTTATAATTCAATTATATAGGGTGTCCAAAAAACATATTTAACCCCTAAAGGCCCAAGGCCTTTTTTCTGCCCAAAAACATCTAAAACTGCCATCTTTTTAACAATGAGTGAAAAAAAATAAAGAATGTTTTTTTGCACATCTAACCATAGGATCTTACACCTAACTAGTATAAGAATGTGTGGAAAAAAAGTCAGAATTTTTGACCGCACAGATTGCAAGATATCTACGTTTAAGGTGAAAAAAACAAATTTTTCAGCACATTGTGGGACTGGATTTTTTGACTTTGAACATTTTTAACTTAAAATTTTTACACTATAGAGCTTTGAGCTTTAAATGATTATAGTGGAAAATTGAGTTGACAATGTATCCAAAAAACAAATTTCAAAAAAATTTAATTTTCAATATTGAAAAAATTATTAAATAGAAGTAGGTACAAGATAGAAGGAAAATCTAAAATATCCATATATTTTAGATGGAATTAAAATGTACTAATCCCAATGGTCAGATTGTTTAGATTGTAAACTTAACCATGCGAAAAAAACATTTGGAAAAATTTGGAAAATTGCATTTAGAAATGAACCCTACAAGTTATTTTTTTCAAAGATGCTCTAACTACCCAAAAAACAAGAATGTCCATAACTTTCTCATAACAAATCCAAATGAAATGAATCAAAGCTTTTTAGATAGAAAAAAATATAGTATATGAGAAAAAAAATACTAAAAAAAAAAAGGCACATTTTTTTTGTTGCTTGCAATCCCCTATTTTGAGCTTATTTGGTCATAACTTTTGTTCCTGGGCACCGATTGTAAAAAAAATTATATTCCCATAAAGCTAATCATTTTTTCTACCTCCCAAAAAATTTTCCAAAAATCATGAGAAAATTTCAGCCCATAGGTACCTGCCTGAAACACATTTGTCCCCCAAAAGGATAACGGGCTTTTAGGCGTTAATGAACAAAATGAAATTGACTTCCAATTGTCAAAGAAAATAAAATAGAAATTTAAGAAGTCTAATAATAATAATCATGCTTTTTAATCACTATTTTTGGCACATATGAAATTTATTTGACCACTTTCTTGTGTAAATTACAAACCTTAGGGCTTGCAAGCTGTAACCCTTGTCCCTAAATTTTTTTTGTAGCTTCCCTAAAAAACTTGGATATAATAATAGAAAAACTTGGGTGAATTATTTGTATATGCTCATCCGTCAAGATCAAATGAAACAAATCCTTTATAGAGCTTCCCTAATAATTTTGATTCTTTTTCCCCCTAATGACCTAAAGAAGGTTTACTTTCAAAATAGACCCAAACTGCTAAGAATTTGAGCAATTTGTTTGCTCATTTTATCTTGAGAGTAGATAGAATGTTACCACTGGTTACATGGAGAGTAAGCGCTTGGAAAAGTTTCAAATTCTTTAATTGACTTCATAAATTAATTGATATTTAAATTTTTATTTTTATTTGGATCAAATGCAAAAATAGGATAGCGTATTTTGAAGGAGTATATTTTAGTGAGAATTTTGACATGCTGACCTCATTGTGCTCAATGGAAGACAAGAGAGTTGAAAATGCTCATCTAAAATTTCACAACATTCTAGTCATTTTGCAATTTTGGGTGGAGCTTGCAATGCACTGTGGTCTTTGAAAAGAGAGTAGTATTTGTAAGAAAAGTAAAAATGGGCACACTTGTTTTTACCTTGAGCTCCTTGTATCAACTCTTTATGAGGTGGGCATTAATCACATTAGTTGGCTGCCTTTACAATCTATGCCCAAATAGAACTGAAAATCATAAATCGTAAACTACACCACACCATTGAACTTTTAAAAGTTCCACAAGGCAAATTTAACTTGGAATTTGATGAAACTATTGCTATTGAATTCATGATGTAGTTTTGTTTTCTAGAAATAATTTTTATTCTTGAAAAAGTTCAAATTTTAAGAACAGGAATGCAATTCAAAAAAAAGGGGTGACAACCAAAAATGGTCATTTGGATCATTAGGAGTTAAAAAAGCTAGTTAAAACATGAAGATACAAGAGTTGTTGATTACTTATTTTTGGTTTTAAATGCAAAGAAGGACTTCTATAAAATTTGACTTATACTTGTCTCACACCCCTTGTAATTTTACACTTTTTTTTTCCCAAAAATCTTACAGGAAACTGATGACTGGTTGGAAAGGTCTAATTTATCAAATGGAAGACTTGTCTATACAAAAATGTTGGGACTCCTATTTTTTACATTGAGACTTTATTTCAATGGCAAAAAAATCACACTACTCAATGCCCACTAGGTAAGTAGGCCAACAACTACACTTGAGATACATAAAGAAAAGTTTTCATTGTTGTTAAATTTACATAAATGCTATTGGATCTATTCTTTAATTCAAAAAATAATCTAAAATACTTTATTGTACATTTTATTGGATATTAATATGTCAAATAAATATAATATTGCAAAGCCTAACCTAGTAGATTTCACAAACCATGTCCTAACATCAATCGTGATATCAGTGTATATAAATTGAGCATTTTGAATCAGGGTTGCTAGTATGTGAGTCTCAGATCTTGAGCCTATGAATCTATGAACCTAGGCATCTCTACTATAGGTACCTACATTATCGGCACCTTCTTTAATTAAAAGATTATTATGTTATAGATATTTATGTTACGGATTCCTATGTTGTAAGTATTTATGTTATAGATGTCTATGTTATATGTACTTATGTTATATATCAATTCTATGATACAAATATCTGTAGAAGAAAAGAACACCAAGCCTAATGTATTCCAATGAAGGAGAATCACAAACAAGCATGAAAAAAAAGTATTAACCCCTCAACGCCCGAGCCTGAACTGTTTGTCAAAGATGCTGTGAGAGGCTGTCGTGCTTTTCAGCGATCCGTGGAAACCATGGGTGGTTGTAGAAAAATTCACCGTTGAATTTCAATTGGAAGGAGGTTACGTATAAATTGAAAAAAATTGCTGTTCATTCCACCGGTGCGATGTTGAGATTATAATAGAAGAGAGGGCCCTACTTTGGAGCTTGAAAGACAGTTTTTGTCAATCTTTGTCACTTTTGGCACCATTCCCGCACGACCCACTCTACAAAAGAATTTCAAATTTGAGGACGCAGTGGACCAGCAAGTGTCCAATGCATATGACAAATTCCAACGCATTTGATGCGGAAATGAGTGAGTGGGACCAACTGAAGTTCATGGTGCCTATTGTTCAAAAGGTGCTTCTGACCGGATTGAGCTGTCCACACAGTACAAGCAAATTGACACATGGCGGTTTTCATGGAAGTCCTCAGGAACCTTGTTCACGTTCCTGTGACATGACAATGCAACCGATTGGTAGTTGTGGCTCCACCTTGCAACTGCTACGTTGGAATGACATAGAACTCAAAACACTACTTTGATGCCACCCCGTGGACGCAACAAGTACACCGAAGTGACACTGAGCGACACTTGGAAAACTCATTCGGAACGCTGTGTTGAAATAAGCAGTTTCACATTTCAAAGTGGTCAATTACAGGGCGCAAAGACCCACAGTTTTACACTACGCCACTATTAGCCATTGTTGCTTCCTTCCCTCCCACAAAAACTAATCAGAGCCCCTCGATCAAAAAATCTCATGCATGTATTACCCTAAAGAACGGCCTACCCTACTCATACATTGATCCATGATTAGAAAAAATTAGAGGCGAAAAAATCCGAGTTGCCCTCTTGCACGATACGACCAAATTTCAAAATGTTTACATGCACCATGCGAGACCGAGGTACCTTCATCGAGGACCCAGTGTTGGACAACGAGCGGAGTGGATCGCTGTTGAACAACCCCGGCGACGTGGTCTTGAAGGTGATCGACTGGCACTCCCTGGCGGTGGTCTTGAAGCTGATCGACTGGTGCTCCCCGGTGAACGACTGCAGTTGATCTTGAGCAATCACGCTACACAGCAAATCCAAAGTTAGGATCTACGTAATCTCATAGCCCACTTCCGTGAGGCATACACAACTTGAAAACAAGGTTCGTCACACATATATACATTGCCACATTGTCGACAGACTCTACGTTGCCTCGCTTTGCAGACAACGCACTGCCTTGGCCACCGTGCCGTGGACCTCACACTGCAGTGAATGGAACTGGGGTTTCGGTTCAAGCGGCCACAAGTCATTGGCAATGAGATGCATGGCTCGATCAAAGCCAAGGCCACTGCATAATGGAATCCCTTCCATTCCAGTGCAGGCGTGCCCCGTGCCATCATATGCTTTTGATACAACACCCAAGAATTTTGCAGAGAAGAGTCTAAGACAAAGAACCATAATTTGTGCCACCATTTTTTGGACCAAAATTATATTGTATAATCTCTCCGCATTTGGTCTATAAGATCCACTCCTCTCATGTAGATTTGATACTCTTGCTGCTGCGGTGTTGTTGGAATAGGGTCCCGACTGCCATTCACCCACCTGTGAGCAAACACACCTTCCCAAATTGGATCTTGGGAGGTGCTCAAGAAGGTCATGGGTTTTGCATTGTACCATGTTGTAGCTGCCATGTGTTGCGTGCAATGCATTTGTCTGAACAAAGTCCCTCTCTCATGTTCCCCCCATTTGAACCCTAACAAGATGGAAGGCATGCCTACCCGACCACCATTTACAGTCCCTGTTGCCCAAATCTCCCTCTCTAAAAGTTGATCAAACAACTCGGGGCTTGTGAAAAAATTATCCACAACCACACAATGCCCTTTATGTGATAGCCCTTGCACCAACTAGTTCACAACACGTGCACCCTGACTATGATCTCGTGTACCATTACTACCTACGTACACCTGCAAGTTATAAATATATCGACGAGGGTTTGACACAAGAGACCACACTTTGAGGCCATACCTAGTGGGCTTGGCCTTGATGTATTGTCTAATTGGGCTGAAATGTCCTCTGTAGGCAATCATAATTTCATCTACAGTGACAAACTTCTCAGGATTCCATAGCTCACGTGACCGCTCCACAAAGCTCTCAATGACCCACCTCACTTTCCCAATTTTATCATAACCCCTCTCTTTCTTATCCGTTTCTAGTGTTGTATTATCAACACAGTGAAGGCATCGTAGAATGCATTCAAATTTATCACGACTCATGACATTGGAAATCAGACCACAATGCCAGAAGACCTCCTTCTTCCAATAATCTCATATGGTTGGAGTTACTTTGAGCCCCATAAGAATCACTATACCGAGCCAACTTCTGAATTCAGCAAGAGTCAGGTCGGTCCAGTTAGGGCCACCGTTCGCATACTGTGATGCATATTCCGTGACATCCTAATGGGCATACCTATTGGTTTCAAGAACCATTCTCTCTACACAAACCTGATTCCAAAATAAATCAAAAAAATATCGCACATTTTGCGAACGTCGACGGCATTGCTCAGTAGGGCTTGGTGTAAGGCCTGTGAACTTTTCCCGATCTCCTAATAAGGTAGAGGCATGTTGATCCCAAGAGGCATCAGCATAACGTTCTCTAACACTCCCTATCGATTCTGGATTCATCCCTTCACCCTCTACGAACTCCTGGTAACGATCCCTATCCAACCCATCATCACTAGACAATCTAGTACTCCGATCGTCAAAGAGCTCCCAATCTGAATTGGAATCGGCAGACAAAGTACCTGTGAAATCTCTGAAATCCGCCATCCACTCTACATCTTCCGAATCTTCCGTCCACCCATCCAAGTGGCTCAGTGGAGGTGTATCCACAATCGTTGTTCTACAAGCAAGATTCCTTCCTGGCGTATGCAATAATTCTGGAGGATACTCCACGGATTCAAAAGGTAACGATACTGAGTCTTCCGACACTCCATGCTGCGGGCACAATTGCAAGCTTTCATCGTGAGGTGGCGACGTGCCCCTCTCTTGTGGAAGAGAAGGCCCTGCTACGGTGTATGGTCGAGGTCGTTCATCCCTCCACTCCAAAGATTGGCAATCAGTAATCGGCACCTTTCTCCACCCAATACTTCCTCCAAACTCAATGCCATACCACTGGATTCCGTCTTCCCACCACCTCTGCTACACGTCCCCTAAGAATGTTTGGAGCCCTCCCCACTGAGTTGGATCAAATCCCAGTACATGTAGCGGCACCCATACATGGTCGGGAAGTGCCCTTGTTTTGCTGGGAGGCACATCAATTGCGGCCAAATCAGCAACAACAGTCACCCAGTCCTGCACCCGACCCGCGTTCGCAAAATCTGGCCCCAAATGTCGAGCAATGCCTTCTCTTCGTCGTGAATCATGGGCAGTTGCTGCTGCTGTTGGAGATTGTGCGCCTCCGACTGCTGCTGATGCGCCGCCCCGCCGGACTCCACTGTGCCGTGGTGGTCCCTCCCTTCTTCCCGCATTGGGTAGCGGAGACGTCGGGCCTGCTCTCAGACATGGCCTTTGCGGAGCACGTGTTGCTGACGTAGTTGGTGACCCGGCAACATGTGGCATTGGTGTGGAATTGACCCCCACTGCAGGCACTCAAATTGCCTCCCTCTTACGTAGACGCGGCGGTGTGAGATTCTCAGGTAAAATGGGGGTCGCCACCCAATCCGCCGGTGCCTCTGTTGCTCTCTACTTACGACCTCTTCCTGTGCCACGTCCCCTCCCTCACGCCGGCAGCTCATTTTGTTGCGCAATATCACTCCTTGGAATTAGTGCCTGGCTTTTGAGCCCTTGCACTTGCGGGCCCTTCCTACTACGCCCTTGGCCGCGGAATGCGCTTGCGTCAGGCCTCACCTCTAGTTGGGCGGCTTGTTGTCGGCCTTCCTATGTTGCCAGTGGCGGCCTCCCCCGCCGCGTCTGCAACGTTGTCTCCTCTCTGCTGAGAATTGGGGTGTGCTCTTCGTGTTCGCGGCTTGCTGGAGATGTTGACAATTTGCCTCCGTTCGGTTGTGGTCCCGGTGGTGGCTGGGATTGGGCAGCTCTGGCAGCTAGTAAGCTCCTTGTAATGCGGCCCCGCTCGGTTGGTGATCGCTGAGCTAATCGGGCATTGGCTCGCAGTTGCGCGGCCCCCTTCAATTGGCTCATTGTGAGATTGTGGCCACTGATTTTTGATGAGGAATTTGTTGATAGTAGCAAGAAAACCGCCCTCTTGCCCCTCACAAATGCGCTCCTTCCACCCAATCAAGCGCCCAATTTGCCGTCGGCAAAGATACCTCCAGTTCCGTGTGCCTGGGCTATCCGGCCAGTGGTGTTTCTCTTCAGGTGATCGCAATTCCAACAAAAAGGATTCGTCGAGACAATTGACGACCCTCTGTGCTACGCTCCGCCCAACTCCCTTCTCCAGTGCCCAAGAGAACAGCGTGTCCTGAACGGATTGCACTTCTTCCAAAGTTGCCTGTCCTTTATTGAGAGCGGTTGTGAAGGCACCCTCTCCCGAAATATGTCCTCCCAAACGCCGCCTTTTTCTCAAATCGCAGTAGGAGCTGCGAGTGGAGAACGCATGATCTCAAAGACTATACCCTAGAATTTTGTTGCCCTTGCGCAACACCGCTGCTTGATGATGGCATCCCACGCATATGGAAGCTAAAGCCCTAATTGTCGCCACACCACTACGCTGTGCAACTTGAAAACGTCCCCGTCGGTAGCTGAAATTTTGCAATCAGAGCCGCCCACTCCCCGTCTCTATTCCGCGCACCTCGCAGCTCTGACAAACAGTCCATGAGTGCTTGGGGTGGCCTCCTACAAGCGTACAGTCAGAGCATTGGATCTCTCCCCTCGTCCCAGATGTACCAACGACCAGGCACCGGCTTCGCTCGGTCACCATGACCAAACGGCCATGTCCGAAATTAGCTGGGCGACAATTCTTCGCGCGCATCAGAATTTAGCATTTTGAAATTGATATCGCATTGAGGTCCTCTGGCAGAGGTTGCCATGCCTGACCGATTTGGTGTTCAAGTTATATGAATTTATTTTGATCCAGAATTGCAGCAGGTCTTTGAACAATTCGCAGGAACACTGTTTGAGTTGCATGGGCGTTGAAGGGTTAAGTCCATGCAAAGACATGACCTCTTATACTACTCTACCAACGAGTGTGATGACTAACCATATGGGTTATATCACTTCTTGGAGGGCTATCCAATGTAGATGTCTATTGGTTTGGCTACAAACAATCTAAGCCATACTACACACTTTCTTCAACACTCCCACTTTGTTTGTTGCCAAACAGTGTCAAACCCATCTCCTTACAAAGAATTTCATGTCAAGGCTTCCCAAGCGATTTGGTAAGCACATCCGCCACCAATCTTGCCTTGTAGCGTACAATGTTGCCCAATGCATCTCTCTTGGTGCAAAACACCCACTTGCATCCAACATTTGCACGATCAGGAGGAAGCGGAGAGAGTTCCCATGTACTTTTGATCATAAGTGAGGCAAACTCCTCTTGCATGGCTTGCTCCTACTTGCTTGCATCCGGGATCTTCATGGCTTCCCCAAAGTTGCATGGATCTCTTGTATACGATACATTAGCATGCTCCACTTGTTTTTTTAGGTAAAATATGGTTCTTCCACTATTCTCCAGGCAAGCTGTGTTCCCTTGTAGGATATCTTGGCTCTTTAGAAAGATCTCCTTCTCCATCATCTTTGCTTGGTGTCCAACTTGAAGATGCCGTAGACTTCTCTTTAGGTGTTGGTGGTGTCTCTTCTTAGCCTCCATCCTCTTTTGGCAAAGCTTAGATAGTTGGAGATTTGTCCACCTCAAGCTCTAGTCCTCTATTGCTCCCACTTGGACACATCTCCAAAGTCGTAGACCCCTCTTGCTTCTCCTCAATGAAGGTGACATCTCGACTCTTGATGATCTTCTTCGACTCCAAACACATAAGCCGGTAGGCTTTGGAGCCCTTACAATAGCCAAAAACAAGCACTTGGTGCCCTTCGCATCAAGCTTGGAGCACTTTGGGCTCAAATCCAAGGCATAAACAATGCATCCATAAATGTGCATGTAACCAAGGTTTGGCCTCCTTCCACTCCATGCTTCTTGCGGTGTCATAGATGCTACTGCTATTGTGGGATACCTATTGCGTGTGTAAGCCGCATTCAATATGGCTTCCGCCTAAAGGTCATATGAGAGGCCTTAAGCATCCAACATGGCTCGTGCCATCTCTACAAGTGTGCGTTTGGCATGCTTTGCCACACCATTTTATTGTGGAATATAAGGGGTCAATGTTTGATTTTGAATGCCATGGTCTCTCATAAAAGTCTCAAAAGCCTTGTATTTCCCTCCGTTGTCCACTCTCAACACCTTCACCTTTTGCTCCGATTCGTTTTCCACAAGGGCCTTCCATGCCTTGAACCTCTCAAACACATCACTCATGTACTTGAGCGTGAACATCCAAATCTTCTTTGAGAGATCATCAAGAAAAGTCAAGAAATACATTGCATTGGCCATAGAAATAGTCTTCATAGGGCCGCATACATCGGAGTGCATAATCTCCAATACATTGGCTACCCTTCGTGCTCCATCACTTAAAAATGATTGCTTTGCTTGCTTGCCTGCAATGCAAGCCTCGTACTCAAGGTCGCTAGAGCTCTTCATCACTAGCATGCCACCCACCATGCTTTAAAGGCTCTGCATACTCTTCACATTGAGGTGGCCCAATCTCTTATGTCATAGCTCCAAAGAGTATTGGTGTGTGGATTCTTGTGCCAAACACACCATATTGATACCATTCACCGTTTTGAACCTGAGTTGGCACAAGTTGCCTTTTCTCGGTGCGGTGACAATCATTTCTCCATTGGGTGCGTCCAAAGTACAACCCTTGTTGTTGAATTGCACCTTCAAATCTTGTGACACCAACTTGCTTATAAAAAGCAAGTTGGCATGCAACTTGGGCACATGTAATGCATCTTAAATGCAAATTCGTCTCAATTGGCCCTTCACCTCTACCTCTACCGCAATGCAACCCATGTCAATGGCCTCCATCACACCATTGTCACCCAAATACACCTTTCGATTGCTAATGAGCTCATATGTAAGGAAAGCTTGCTTATGCGGAATTAGGTGTTGAGTAGCACCTGAGTCAACAATCCAATGGAACATGTTGGTGTTATCATATCCATCACTAGCTGCAAATGCAAAATCATCTTCTACCTCCTTGACACTGACCTTGTTTGCATTCTCCTTCTTGGGCTATCTACAATAGCTTGCAAGATGACCGGGCTTCCCACAATTGTAACACGTGCATGTCTCCTTGCATTGTTGTGAGCTCGCCCCCTGGCCATATCGTAAGAGGAGGGTTGCTCCTCCATCTTGGGACTCATTCTCCTTCCTCTTGGACACCTTATACATTAATCTTGCTGTGATTAAAGCAAGAGTGAGCTCCGGCATGGGTCTTGTCTCTAAAGCGGTGATGAGATACTCAAACGAAGGTGGCAAACTCTCAAGGAGAGTCATGACAATATTTCCATCCTTCACGGGCACCTCCAAACATGTGAGTTGGTCCACAAGCCCCTTCACCTTATTGATGTGGTCAAGCATGTCCTCGCCCTCTTGCATTTTGTATGTGAAGAACTTGCGCCGAATAAAAAGCATGTTGGACAAACTTTTTGTTTCATGGATGTTGCAAAGAACAAGCAATGCTTCCGCCGGTTCCTTGCATGCTCAAACATGTGCAAGTTGCCTATCCACAAGATTGCAAGCAATCACAGAGAAAGCCTTCTTGATCCTCCGATCATAGGACTTCTTGACTGCTACATCAGCATCGGATGGAAGAGACAATCTCCTACAAATCCTTCTCGGCCAAAATCATCTCCACTTTAAACTTCCAAAGTCCGAAATTGTCTCCATTGAACTTGTCAATGACCCTCACACCGTCTCCTTCACCAGTGGTCATGGTGCAATGACTCCCACCCCAATGAAAGCCCCTTTCACGTCAAGTCACCACTTCTTGTGGTTGCACCAACTCTATAAGGACCCTAAATGGTCCAAATCACTCCAATGAACACTCAAATGCTCTAAATCTCTCAAATCAACTCCTAAGTGGTCTAAATCACTCCAAAGAGTATCTCAACCTCTTGACTTTTCGGTCCTCTTGGCCTTTCGGTCCTCTTGGCTTTTTGGCGCTCTCGACCCTTTTGGTCCTCTCCGCGTTTCGGCGCTTTCGACCCTTTTGGTCCTCTCGAAATGACCCCAAACTTTACTTGCTCTAAACTCTGTTAGTGTTCCTCCAACACATCTTGTAAAGAGATTTAACCTTTCATAACAACTCACATGTGTGGGCCCATAACCTATAGAAGAAAAGAACACCAAGCCTAATGTATTCTGATGAAAGGGAATCACAAACAAGCATGAGAAAAGGGTATTAAGCCCATGCAAAGAGATGACCTCTTATACTACTCTACCAACAAACGCGATGACTAACCATATAGGTTATGTCACCTCTTGGAGGGCTACCCAATGTAGATGTCCATTAATTTGGCTACAAACAATCTAAACCATACTACGCACTTTCTTCAACAGTATCTATATTATAGGCACTTTCTATGGTTACGAATTACCTATCATTAGAAAAAATTTCAGGCCTACAAAAGGCTGCATGCAACAATGTAATAACAATAGAAAATAGTTAAGAGTATTTTTTTGTATATAATCAAAAATTAATAATTGATTTTTTTCAAGTATATATATTTTCTTAAATTGCAGTAAAGTCAAACGGCCTTTTACAAGGTTCAGATTTTTATAATGGTTTATTTGTAGGTATATATGTTATAGTCACCTTCAATGGTTTTAGGGTAACTATCTATTTACACCAAAGCTAAAGGTTCATGGACTCGCATTTTTAGGCTCACACTCTAATATTGTTGCATCTTGAAATATGAAGGTGTTGATTTTTAAGGTTTTTAGGGTATGGATTTGGGTAAGCATTTGTAAATGTGTATCTACTTTAGTATTAATTTGATTACACAAAGATACAACCATTAGGAGAAGATGGAAGGGCTTGGAAAACCTCTTCCCTTTACAAACTAATTTCAACAATGAAGAGTGCTAAATAGAATTAAAAAATTATTATTATTTTTTCTTAAGAAAATTTAAGAAAAGATTTTAAAAATCGTAGTCCAATGTGGTTGACGGTTGGCTACATTGGACTGCAATAAAAAAAAATTTATCAAAAAAAAAATTCAGCAAAAAGAAATCATTTTGCAAAAGAATAATTTTTTGGGGATAATTTAGTAGGTGCATTTTTGTGTTGTTTTTTTTGATGATTTGGTGCAAAATTTCACCAAATTTTATGGCCTAGCACCACGCCTATAGAAAAAAATGGGACTAAAAAGGTAGAAAATTGCCATAAAACTTCAAACAATAAAAAAAAATCTTAGATGATATTGCCAATTTGTGGATGAAAATTGAATTATGAATATGTAATATTTTATTTTCTATCCAATATGTGGATGAATGTTGAAATTTGGAGCACCACTATAACATTCAATATTGCCACTTGGACACTTCATTAAAAATGAAAACAAAATCACTGTTGCATTCACTGCTGGTGCAAAACTGAAGGTTGTCTGGAGGTCTATTCTCCACATGTGAGGCACTAAGGTATAGCAAGATGGGTAAGATGGCTTATTTCATGCAAATCCCGCTTGTATATGTTTACAAAAACCAAGTCGTCCATATAAGCACTTTTACTTCTGAACTTATTAAAACAATAGCAGATCATTTATAAATGCAAGACCTTCAAGAATGTGTGATAAGGTCTTTCCGAGGGTCTTTCAACTTTATAGGTGTTTTTTTTTTTTTTTTGAAATCAAAAGAAGAGGTAAACATTTCTTAAATATTTGCTTTTTTGCTTTTTCCTTAAAATGCTCTTATCAAGCTTCTTCTTAAATTTCTAAAGATAGAAAAAACATTAGTTTTTTGAAAATATAATTTTTTTTCAATTGATGCCCAGGAGCAAAGTTATTTTATAATAAACACAAATTTTAGTTCAACAAATAAAATATTTAAAGTAATTTTTTTCCCTTGTATATTTTTTTTAATCTACATCAAAAGCTTTGATTCATTATATTTGGACACAATATGCAAAAGTTATGAGACACTCTTGTTTTTTGAAAAATCAAAGCATTTTCTTGAAAAATGAACTTCTAGGATTCATTTTTGAATTCAAGTTACACAATTTTTCCAAAAAAATATTTCACAAAGTTAAAATTTATGGCTAGATCAATCTCATCGGTAAAAGTAGCCCCTAAATGCCCATTGCCTTTTGGGGTTTGAAAGCATCATTGCTTTTGAAGTGTTATTAATAGGTCTAAATGTCATTAAGGTACAGTGTTTTCAAATTTCACGAGGTTTAGATTTATAGCTAAAACAATTTCATTGCTGAGATTAGCCCCTAAATGCTTAATGCCTATTCGGAATTGAAAGTGTCATTGCTTTTGAAGTGTTATAGGTCTAAATGTCATTAAGGTCTATACAAAAATTTTACTTGTATAATCTTGTAGTACACATATTATAGATGATGTGAAGCAAGTTTTGCGTCATTAAGCTACACAAATTGCAAGACTATAATGTTTTAGTCTTAAAAAAGGATGCTGAATTTTTCCTAATAACTCCTTTGGAGGTAAAGTTCGATTTCATGAAACTAACTCCAACGGAAACACTTTAAACTATAAAGTTCTTCAAAACTAGCATACAAATACACCGTGAAAGAAAATATCATGCAAATGATTCATTGTTTTTGCAAAATGGTTTTGAAATGTCAAAAAATAGCAAAAAAAAGGATGCAAAAAGCACAACTAATAATTAACCTTCTACTACTAAAATGCTTTGCAATCACTTATAGCTTCTTGGATTGATATGAAATTTTAACCACACAAAATACACAACTATGCAAAAGTTTGATTAAAAACCATAATAGAAAAAGACATTGTATGAAGAAGAAACAAGCACCCAAAGTTCACTATAATCCAAAAATGCGCAAATTTTGAACTTTGAGTTGATCCCATCCATTTAAAGCAACTTGTATTGACATAAAATTTCACCACAATAACTATATTTGAAGGGGAATATAATCCAGCATGTTCTTGTTGAAAATGAACATTAGATGAAGGAAATACAAGTCTCCAAAGTTGCATTCATCAAATTGCAATTTGGTACTTGAACTCAAAATAGTTATTCTTCCACAAAATTTAAACCTACAGTCTAAATGCTATATTCTAAATTCTATACCCTAAACCTTAAACTTTGAACCTTATATTAGCTACCAAAAACATTGGTGCAATGAGCAAAATATATTTGGCCTTCAATTCCTTTTAAATGTCATTATCAAAATGTACTATATATGAACCTCACAGATTTATTCATTTATGTTTCCAATGTGTTCTTTGTTTTCTTCATCAATCAATTATTATGTATCAATATACAAAGTAAAACATACAATTATAACTTGAACTATTACTTTAAATTTTGTTGTAAAATGCATTGATAGTTTGAAATACCAAGGTATATATAGTACAAGCAATTATATTATTTTAGAGGATGCTACTAAAAACACTTTAAGCACTTTAATGTAATTTAATGTAGTTTAATGGAGCTCAAGATTAAATATTGCATTCATACAACCAAAATATAATTGAAATAATTTCCCTACTTCCTTACACCTATATCTACATCTTAAATTGTAAACCGTCAACAATATATCCAATTTCAAAAAATATTAGTGCTTTGGTAGTGAAGAAGGTGATTGACCTTTAAATATGATGACCCCTCAAGTATGACAATTATGGACCTCATTTATGTACTTTTGTTATGTATTTCTACATCAAAAATAATATCATCTTGTTGTAATATGCAAATGTAAAATGTGCAATTTTGATTTGAAGGATTTTTCTAAATTTGGGCTTAGGACCTAGGATGCATACCAAATTCAAAGGATCAATACTATTATATTGCAACTGTACAATCAATTTTACATTTTTATTAGATGGTGCTATATTGGAGAGATGGAGAATCACCCATGTCCACATGAGCTCCTGAATGTTTTCAAGACCAAACATGTACATTATGTAATGTTGATTGGTTTTTCAAAACAATTGCGTTTTAGTGCTTCAAAGGAGTTAATGAATTTCATTAGAGTAAATCAATAGATTAAAACTGAACAAAGAAAAATTCTTGAATGCTTGTGATCTAAGTGATGATGGCATTGAATATCATTCATATAAATAATTAATATTTGTATTTTGGAATATATTGTCATGGTGAATCTTCTGAGTCTATTCAAAGTTTTAGGTAGAGCATTGGATTTATAATGTGGACTTTTGGAAGGACATGATGATTCTTGGTCCAAAGTGCCTATTTTATTCCATCTTGTGGCTATGTTAGAAAATCTTGTAACCATATTAGGAGACATTGTGACTGCTTTAGGTGGTAAGATGACCATCATGGATACACTTTTTGTTGGTTTTGGTGTAGTCTAGAGACTCTTTTAGACCAATTGTTCACACTTAAGAAATTCATAATAAATTTATACTTAGCCAAAAAAATAAAATTTCAATTGCTCCCTGGCTCCATTTCTCACATTTGTCTTTATATGAAATTTTATTTGAAATTTTCAACAATGCTCACAAGGCATTCTGTCTATCACAGGCTGATTTACCTTATGCCTATGAGCAAAGAGAGTGAGAAGTAAAAGTGAACATGTGCATGATTCTGTTTTTGCAAGAATGCAGGGACAAGGTTACATGGAAAGAGTAGGGGTAGTCACAGCTGCTTCGCCGGACCCTCAACCTTCACGGAATGGAGATGTGGCGTTTCCGCATTGGCTCTCCCTGGCTTGTGCGGTGCCCATTCCGTGAAGGTTGAGATTGCTCAACCTTCTCTTCTGTAGGACAAGAATGAGTATGAGGAAGTTTACACGACGGCTATTTTAAGGGAAGGGCCAACAACCTGATCTCTTGCTGCTTCGAAATAGGCTCCTCGGGAACCTAAAAGCTAAACTTAGTACCTCTCCTGTCTCATTCTCCAGTCTTAAAGAAGGAGTGTCACACCTTCTTCATGGAGAGTGGGCTCTCATTGGCTCCACTTTCCTCTCCACATCGTCTCAACCTTCATGGGAGCGAGAAGGTGTGACTACCACTAGTCTCTAATAAGATCCCAGGACACCTGGAGTTCAGCTCTGACTTACGCTGCTGATTTTGAGGGACGCTGCCGCAAGCGCATTCAAATTCGGTGTTAGATCCATCACGGACTTCGCACCAAAATCAGAAGCCTACTGTGGAGGATTCATTGCAAAAAAAATTCGGAAGACCTAAACTCCAGCGATTCTTTCCCAAGTAACTTACCATTCAGAGCAGGCCTGCCGTCCTGCGACTCCTGCGTTGACGGTAGTGGCGTAACAAGGAATGAATGCCTCGAACTATCGAACCGAAACTTCCATTTGTGCCAGAAAAATCGACCCAACAAAAGAAAATCAATTTGTGCCACCAAAAGTGATTGAATCTAAGTTAAAACGTACTTATTCGAACTAGTGTCACAAAACCAAAATCCTCTGTCCTCGGACAAATTGCACAGTTTCCAATGCAGGTCTCCTTGACTGACCGGCGGAGATGGAACGGTCCCCTTTCGGAACATTTATAGAGCCTAACACAGCCAAAAACCGAGCTGATCATGTACAGGCTAGGGTGATGCGAGCACAGTGCCCCGTGCGTGAATTGCAATCATGTGACGGCATGGGCGTGGCCATCGTCCGGTTCTCCTACGACCCTACGGAATGATCCGCGCATCTGTGTTTTATTTTTAAAGCAAATTCAATGAAGGCCTTCGTTGTAGTGATCCAAGGCATCTTGACGAGCGCCACGGGTCTAGTACTGCGCTTATCACGGACTATGGATTGACTTGACTGGGTGGAAAGACAGAATATATAAGGTTAAACGACTGTGTCCCTGTTGCAAGATCACTCATAGGTTCACCAGTTGACGAACTGATTATTAGGCGACAAACTGACAATGGAATTTCGTAGACCTTTGACTGACGCGAGTGCTACGAAAATGGGTGACTGATCGAGATCGAGTTAGAAAGTCCGGAAAGCACACGAGCAACAGCAAACCTACAGTGACATCGTAAATCAGTGATCAATCGACTACTTGCGAATCACGCTTCGAAGCTAGAGGAACAATACCCATGAAGCTATATTGATTTCAAAGCCCGGCCGTAAACATGATTTGCTGATGATTCAATTTGAGAACGGATTTCGTTGATTTGTGCGAGCTTATGCGTTTCTGGCTTTGCAATGCAAACGCAAGTGGTCCCTTGTGTTCCGCTGTCGTTGAGTGACTGTTCACGACAATCGGAATCTCTTTGAAGGCACCGGAAACGTAACAACTGCAAATTTGGCAATTGGCATGCCATAGGGCGTCTCCGCATGCCCTACTTGAAGGTCAGGTTCGGCATAAATTATGTTATTTTTGTTAAAACAAAGTGCCATATGTCAATGGGACATGGGCTTAAATCATATTTCTTGTAAAAAAAAAAAATACCACATGTAAATAATGAATGGTGTGAGGTGACGTAGACCCTTGAGGATTTGACATAGAAATTCAATTTTGGACCATCACATATGATATTCACAAGTGATAATAAAGTCACTTCACTATTTTTAGTTTACATATACTAGTTACTCTATAGCACTATTTTTAGACACTATTTTACTTTGTGGGATGGCCATGTAGAGTGAAAATCTCTCATGTAATAGAATGTTTTTTTGTTAGATTCCTAAATGCGCTTTATTAGATTTACTAAGGTAGCTTTGCTTATCACTTGACTTCAAATCTCACTATGAAAATTGACTCCCTTACAATCTTATATATAAGATAAACGGTTCAAGTTTGCTAAAACAAAGTGATCTTGGTATTGACTCACTCACTTGTGAGTAAATGTAAATGCGGGTGATTGCACAAAACACCTGTCAATTTTGTTGTGTTTTACAACAGTATTCATGATTTTTTCTGGAGTGCTTTTTTGAAAAGTAATTTAAAAAAAATATAAACATATGACTAATTTATACACCATTAAAATGAAGGTGACCACCAAAGGAAAAACATAGGAAAATTCTCTAAGTAGGAGAACTAGAAAACCGCCAAAAGTCGTGAAAGTAGGTACTTTGATGTTTAAAATAGTTAAAAATAGGAAATAAATTTAAATAAATAAAATAAAAACTGTTCATTTCTAAAAATTCTATATAGATGGTCATTCACCAAAGAAACCACCAAAAATATGTTTTATTTGTTTCAAAATGCAAGCTGAATGAAGCTCACTTTGTGAACTTCTACACCACATAAATTTGAGTGTTTTTAAAATTGCTTTGGAAAATAGCTATAAGTCTATTAAAAGACCATCTCCACCAAATTTCATCCCCAAATTCGTTTTTCTGGGTACTAAATAGTACTTAAATCCCCCAAATTGGCAAGTGTGATATAATATTGGAGGCTATTGTTAAATAGTTAAAACATTTTCAAAAATTTTCAAAAAATTAGACAAGGTGTATAATAACTATAAGTACTTTGTCTATGAACTTTGAGTCATTTGAAGTCAAAACGCAAAAGTTATAGTGAAAAAACTAAACAATATGCAACATGTGACAGAAAATAGTACAAGTGTTTCATGCAATCACCCATGCCTTGTAAGTATAAGCAAATGTGGAGGACATCTCTATTTTTGTAATGGAGTGTTATCAAAATAGTATATTGTTTCAAGCAATTTTTTTCAACTTTTTCTTCGGCACTCCTTTTGACCCTTTTTCAATACAATAAATTTTTTACATTTAAACCAAAAAAATCCAACAATTTTTTCAATACTGTAGATTGAAAAAAATTATTTAAAAGAATACCTGGTTTTGATAGTGTAGGGACCTCTAAAAGATAGTGTAATTTTTCTTTAAAGACATTGCAATCAACTAATCTCATTAAGATAGTCACATCCAATTTCACCTTGTTCTATTCTACGCCATCTAATTTTGACCTTATATGCTACTTATTATTACCAAAAAACGCCACATACTATCAAGAGCAATCAATGAGAGTTAGCTCCTAAAGTTTGAAGGCCTTTTTTCCATCAAAAAACATTCAAAACTGCCATTTCTATTGCAAAGAGCAAAAAATTTAATTTTTTTTTCTTTTGCATATCTAACCATAGAATCTTGCACTAGACTATTGTAAATTTTGGTATATGGAAGAAATTTCAAAAAATTTGACTACATAGATTGCAAGATATTTGCATTTAAATTGAAGAAAACAAATTTTTATGCACCTTGCTTGACTAGATTTTAGGCTTTGAATCATCTTAGTTTAAAATTTTTGTACTATTAATTTTGAATTTCTAATTTTTTATGGTGAAGAATTGAGTTGAAAGTCTACAAAAGTAAAAAAAAACATTTAAAATTTTTACTCATTAAAAAATTATTGAATAGAAGAAGGTTCAAGATTGAAGGAAAAACTAAACCGTTAATAGCTATAAGATGGAATTGAAACACCCTAATCTCAATCCTCAACGATGAGATTTTTCTAGCAAGAACTTTTAACCTTGTGAAACTTTCTTTTTGAAAAATTATAGAAATTGAGTTAAAAAATGAATCCTACAAGTTATTATTTTAAGAAGATGCTTTGATTGCCCAAGAAATAAAGTTGTCCACAATTTTCTCATAACAAATCCAAATGGAATGAATCAAAGCTTTTATATAGATAAAAATAGAATCTGTGAGAAGCAAATTTTCAAATCTTTATTGAAAGTTTTTGTGAATTTTCTTTTGCCCATTGAACTAAAATTTGGACAAGTTGTTCTGCTATACTTTTGATTCTAGGCACCAAAACTCTTAAATGAAAATTATATTCCCAAAATACTCATGTGTTTATCTATCTTCACAAAAAGTTTCAAAAATTACAATGAACTATATTGAGACCTTAACCCCTAAAGGACTGAACATGCTTTTTTGAGAACATAGCTTTTTTGGGCAGCTCACTACAAGCAGAGATTTTATTTTTTTTCTTTCAAATTCTCACACAACATTTTCCCAAGGAGTAGCTTTAAGGCCCAACAATTTTTATAACTTTTGACTACAAGATTAAAAAGTTATTGCATGATATGTCGTTTTCATTGCTCGGCGAGCAGCTCGGGCAGCAAAAAAAACTTCTTTAAAAATCACTTTTTAAAATAATAAAATTTGAGATTGGTTCTTTAGATTTATATGTAGGTGGGAAGCTTTGAATCATTCCATTTGGATCTATGAGTCAAAAGTTATGAGGATTCTTAGTTTGAGGGTAGTTATGGAATCTCAACTCTAAAATAAACTTTGAAGTCCTTTATTTCACTCAATTTTCAATATTTTTTGAAAAAATATAAAGACCTTGGGTGTAGATTGATTATTACAACATTACAACCTTTGGGATTGGCATTTTTCAATTCCAAAAATAAATTCTTAACAATTCAGTCTTTTGAATCATTCTCTACCTCTTCCTACTTACAATTTTTTTCCTATATGTTGTACAATTCTAAATGATCTGAATTTTTCCAAGAATGAATCCAACTTGTCTAGGAAAATGAATCCAAAGAGTAACCACCATTTTGGACATTTTTTCATACAAATGTGACCTTGTGAAGGGCAGCTACCCGGATTTTCGCAGGGACAAAAAAAGGGTTTTTGTCAATTCAACTGCTATTATCTTGCAATCCACACGGTGGAAAATTCTGAAATTTTTTTGACATCTTCTCAAACAAGTTTACTACAAGATCCTATGGTTACATGTGTCCAAAAATGTTTTTTCTGAAATTTGATACTTGTATTAGATATGGCAGTTTTGGAGTGTTTTTGGTGAAAACATAGTCTTCGACCTTTAGGGCTTAAGAGCTTACCCAACATCCATTTTGTTCCATGAAAGGACAATTGGACTTTAGCCTTTAGGCTTTCTAGAGATCTTTGAGGCAACTAATGAGAGGTGAAGCATTTTATGCTTTAAAGATGTCTAGTTTTGAAGGGAGTTTAGTAGCATGTCTTTAAGTATTATATACTTACAACTTTGAAAATTCACAAAATATACTCTAGAGTGTTAGAAAATTATGAAGCAATTGGAAGTTGAATTTATCTTGAAGTCCCTAATAATTCATTAAAAAAATTTACAAATACGGAGAAGGGATGGATCATATAGTAAATTGTAGAACCAAGAAAAAGTGGGCTTTTGGATGCTTGTACCCTACTAGTGAAAAAAACATTCTATCACAAATTCTATAGTTTAAATAGATAATATTCATCATATTTTGCAATATAAAATGAAACATTTCCAATTGATTTTTGACCAAAAAAATGACAAAAGACTAAGGAACTCAAGCGGAAACTTTGAAGGGCATAATTCATTAGGAAAATTCTGAGGCCTACAAAAGGCCGCCAGTTTCTAATTTTCGGCACCCCGGCAGTGTAAGTACAAAAAAATAAAAATAAAATTTTTTTTCAAAAAAAAATAAAAAAAAATAAAAAAAAATATTAAATATTTAGATTTGCTGATGTGGTGCTGATGTGGCACAAGTAGTGCCACATCAGATCAATTTTTTAATATAAAAAAATTCTTTAATTGCACCAAAATTGCGAAGGGGGGATACAAAAGTAACGACCTTCTTGAGGCCTGAAAACTTTTGTAATGGAAAGTCTATGATCCCTTATTTTTCAGTTCTTGGTGGAGCTTGCAATGCTAGGTGACCACTAAAATGAAAGTAGCGTTTGTATGAAAGAAAAAAATGGGACATTTGTCTTCTCCTTGAACTCTTTGGATCTACCCATTTTGAGGTAGATCTGACCTTTTTGAGGTGGTCACATTGGTTGGTTGACTTTTTAGTCCATGTCCAAAGCCCCAAACCGCCCCCCCACCCACCCACCCACCCACCAAAATGAGCTATAAACTACACTACACCACTTAACTTTGAAAAATTCCACAAGGCGGAGTTTAACTTGGAATTTGATGAAACTACCTCTGTTGGATTTATAGCACAATCTATTTTCTAGGAAAGATTTATCTTTTAAAAAAACTCAAAATTAGAGTATGCACAACTCAAAAAAGAGGGGCAGCAACCAGAAAAATGGTTGCTTGAATGGGTAATTAGGGGTTAAAGTTCATATGAAAGTTGTATCTAGTGTGGTACGGCCAGGGAAACAATATCATATGACAATGACAAAGAGGCTTTTTGACGATGTGGCAGTCACCGACTCAATTAGTTTTCTGAGCCAACGACCTTCGGCTCTAACCTTTATTTCTCATCCATTCCGGCACCATCTGTTGCCACGTCTAAATGTGAAAACAATGCTTCATTCATGGCCTAAAAGAAGCTCCTTTGTGGCTTCATTGGTGCAGTGACTAAGCTTAAGCTGAGCTCTGCTATAAAAGGAATGCACCTTTCCTCCTCCATGTAGGTGATGTAGCCACATTCCTTTTACTATATTTAATATTCCACTAGGACTATAATCTGAAGACGCATGATTCACAAGTACACCTCCTTCCAGAAGGACCCAATTGACAATTTTAATTAGCTAACCTGCTTTTATTTTTAAAATGATTTGGAAGCTAAACAGCCTTTTCCGTGCACACGAGGAACATCTAACTCAATCCGACTCCCTTATTCCGGCATCACCTTCTGCAATCCTCCGATTCAAGACAGGCGTCATGTGGTCGCCATCGAGCCGTCCAAAGCTGCCATTCGAGATCAGAATCTCAGGAATCGATTATATTTTTTATTTGATCTTATTCTTGAAGGAGGAAGCCCACATCAAATAAACCGATAATATTTGCAACCTGCATGTGAGTGCATGTGCCTAGATGCGCGCGTTTCCTACCGAATATGCGAAAGAGTCATTGAAATTGTCATGATTTCAGGACGATCACGGTGTCAAGAATAATTTGACAATAAAGTAATTATCAACTACTGTAAATGATCATTGATTAATTAACACATGATTCATCACATATTTATTTGTCTCGGCAATTGCAAGAGTGGAGCCAGGCCAGAAGTGTCAGCGAGGACCCTCCGACATGATTCCTTTGGAGATATATACCACTGTACTGTTGCAGGCAGTTACGTTTCAGCTCTGCACGGGTATCTGATTACAGGCTAGGTCATACGGAGTATATTTTTCTAGGTTTCGCATGCCAAGAATTCCTTAAGCTCGAGCGAGGGGTTGAGTCTGCAAGAGAGGCTTAGAAATCCTGCAGTCTTGGCCTCTTTGTCTTTGCTCCCATTTCCAGAGCTGCAAAAACTGTCTGTCTTCCCATTTCCTAGTGTTGTACAGATCGATGTCATACATATCTGAGTGCCCAGAAGATGAGATTAGGCTTTAGTACGTACACTCTTCGCATGGTTTAGCTAGACAGGTCAAATGTGAAGTAGTTCTCTGAGCACTACCATACTAGTACTGTCACTTTGCAGACACCCATGCAGCTTTGACAGCCATTACTATCCAGTTTCTGCCAGTTTTGCAATCTGATTATGTGGAAAGCACGGCGGAAGTTGCATCCGTGACTTGCAGATTCTCTCGGAATTGCCGCAGGCTTGCTTTTGCTCACTGAAACTCTTCTGTCATGAATCTCGTATTACACGTTACAGATCGAATCTCGATATATAGCAGTTGAAACAAAAGCTAACTTAAAGTTCCTCCACTTACTGTGATGGCCTGCACAAAGGCCTTGTGAAGTGTTGGTTTCGTATACCTGGAGAGTGTAGATCTCGTGGTGGTAGAATAGCAAAGATCCTTGTATGGCTGATCTGTCCCACGTCAGATGAATAGCCTGCCGGCGATATGCGGCCATTGTCAGTTGATCCAAATGAGCTGCACTCTTTACAAGACAAATCGTCCTGAGGTGTACGTCCCATCTCGAGCGCTCTCTTAGCCCTCATCCACTCACAGTTCTAGCTAGCTCCTCTATCGATATCAGTATCCCTGTAGTGCAGTCTAGGCAGCCTTATTCTCAAGGAACAAGTTCAAGTAGCAGAAGATATTCGAGTTATCCTTTAATTGTAGTAGTATGAACTGGGAGATTCCTCCCCCCCTTTGCCAAACTACGAAGGATAACTGTCAATGAAAGTGAGTTTCTTACGGTTAAGTGCGTAATGGAAGGTTTTCTTAAGGGTTTTGAGATCCTAGTTAGAAATATGTAGTTCGTGGTACTACTGCGCGCAGTATTTACATATCTTGGATAGCAGCTCGATCTACACCAAAGCTATGGCGTTGCACGATTTGTTACTCGGAGACGCTGGGCATGCGAAGCGGAAGTGGGACTCATCCGGCGTGTCGACGTCGACATCGGTGACTAAGAAAGAGAAAACTTACCCATTGGAGCTCTTCGACGTTCATACGATCGATGGAGATTGCGTGCGCTCCTTGCCAATGGCAGTTTGCAATTCATACACAATTTCAACATTCGAAACTCCAGTTCCGCATGCGCCAATCCAGTTTTCCCAAGCAAATCAGCACAGTGAGCAGACTGCTGTGAACATGTCATCTCAACTTCAGCTGCAGCAGCCTATAAGAAACTCCTCCGATCGTGATCTATCACTGGGCATGGACGATGACTTGAGTACCAGTCATGACTACGGAATTGGTGCAGTTGTGGGACAACATGCTCTTTTCGGCGATTCACAGACATCTAGACAACTCCAGTTCCGTTCAAACATTGCTTCTACTGTTGGTGCAAATTCTGCTTTCTCCGGTGGAAGTATGAAGCCCGAGAGAGTATACCCTGATTACACTTCAGATACTTTTAGGCATTCTCCAACACACCACATTCTTCAACAACCTCCAACTAGTTTACAAGAACTGAGTCGTGATTCCCAACTATCTGGATCTGCGTTGAACGTTGTGCAGAATCCACATTTCTATACAAACACTTCCACTGAGCTAGTGAATCCCGAGGTAGGAGAAAACTCTATTTCCAGTAGTGATCATGGATTCTCCGTTAGCAAGAGAGCTTACAGAGGTGTCAGGAAACGGCCGTGGGGAAGATGGTCGGCCGAGATTCGTGACAGAATTGGGAAATGCAGACACTGGCTTGGGACTTTTGACACTGCGGAAGAGGCAGCTCGAGCTTACGATGCCGCTGCAAGAAGATTGCGAGGTGTGAAGGCGAAGACGAACTTTGAGCTGCCAGATTGTTCTCCTCCTTCTCCTGGAGAGTCTCCGAATCTGCTTCCAGGAGAAAGTCTCCACGCCCGTGCGGTTAGACTCTCTCTGAAGCCCACCGTAGCTAACGCGAATCAAGCATCCCTTATTCAGGTTGAAGAAGTAGTAGCCACTGTGTCCACAGAAGATGATCTTCACGCATCGTCACCAGTTTGTTCTCAAACTGGAGTGCTGGAGCTCGACCTCACACTGGGAATTTGCAGCCCCAGATCATGTTCCAGTTTGGACTCCTCCAATTCTGGCGAGACTAGTGCTTTTCAGCTACCCATTTCCTCTAAACGCTTTCCGAGTTCTCGATTCTCCGCAGCTGTTGACTCGCATCATGGCCAGGCCTGCTTACCTTATTGCATTCTCGGAGAAGACAATGGGTGTTAAGAGGGTACGCAACTTTGTCACTGTTTCATTACAAGAGGGTTGTAGTCTGTGACGTTTCAGTCATCTATCTTAACACAATTAGATCTCTTGGGTGCACAAAAGTAGCGAGGTAGAATTGTTGATATTTAGTTCTATGTGCATGGGCTCAATTGCAGTTGAACAGAATCGGTGTTTAAGAATTTAGAGCTCCCAGAGCACCGCCAGAAGAGGATGTGCTAGGGCCGCACCAGGGCATTGCAGTCAGTTTAGAGCGGAATGGATGAAGGAAATGCAGTAGAATATGTTTTTGAAGAATGGGGAAAAGACACTAATTGTGCTGAAGGTTATATGTGGTGTTCAATGATACATGACTTCTCCGTTCATCATTCAAGGAACGCCATTTTGTAAAGACTAGGAATTGCAAGTCTGATATGTTCAGGGAATTTGATTGATAACTACTTATCATAACTGTGCTCACCTATCACCATTCACCAAGATACTCACCTAAAAAATGATCTTATTTTTGGACCAAAGAAGGTGCATTGTTCATTGTTCATTTCTTCAGTGATTTAGAAAGTCATCTATCAGACAATTTTAGGCCGATGTGTCATTATGGAGTTAATCAAAGCATTGGTGCGGTTTCAGACACATGACCTGAAACCCAAATTTCTACTTGTCCTAGTTTGTGGTCTATAATTACAACTTTGTGAAGATGTATGTCACAATTTTTGGCTTGTGGAATATCAGCAAGTTAATGAAATTGACATTAATTATCATTTGCTTTTTTACAAGCTCTATTTTTTAACACACTTTGTGGTATTTAAGGGGCAAAACCTTAATTCTAGAAGGATGCAGCTATGTCACGATCTAGTTAGTAAAATGGCCAAATTCCAGGACAATTTCTACATGAATCATCTTAAAATCATTTATTGGATATCTGATGTCCTAATTGGGACTCTAAGTTAATTTCAACTTTGGATGAGAATCTCTTAATATGTGGATTGGAAAGTTAATTGTAGACAATTTTTGTCTTTTGGAAGACTACACCTAAGTTTCTAGGATGGAAAGAAACATTTTTTCTATCCAATTGTTTTTGGAAGTTATTTGAGTACATTTCAATGAATTGTATTTCAAATTCCCTCACTAACCCCTATAGGTTTTTTACTATGTTTTCACCAAAACTGCTCAAAAACTGTCATTTCTAGAACAAGTACCAATTTTTTCAAAAAACTATTTTTGGACATATATAATCATGAGATCTTGTAGTACATTGGTTTGAGAAGTTGTGGAAAAAATTTCAGAATTTTCCACCATGTAGATTGCGAGATATTAGCGTTCGAATTGATACAAATGTTTTTTTGGTTCTTGCAAAAAATCGGGCAGTTGCACTTCACAAGGTCACATTTATATGAAGAAATGTCCAAAATGGTGGTAACTCTTTGGATTCATTCTTCAAGGCAAATTGGCTACATGCTTGAAAAATTTCAAATCGTTTCAAATTGTTCAACATATAGGAAAAAAAGAGTAAGTAGAAAGAAGTAGAGAATGATTCAAAATACTAAAGTCAGTGAAGAATTTTGCAATGGAATTGAAAAATGCCAATCCCAACGGTTGTAATGTTGTAATAAACAATCTACACCCAAAGTTTTTATTTATTTTTTAAATATGGAAAATTGAATTAAATAAAGAACTTCAAAGTTAATTTAGAGTAGAGATTCTATAACTACCTCAAAACTAAAATTCTTCATAGTTTTCATCTCATTAATCAAAATAGAATGTTTCAAAGCTTTCCAGTGTATATAAATCTAGAGAACCAATTTCAAGTTTTTATTTATTTAAAAAGTGATTTCTTCAAAAACAATTGAGCTGCCCAGGCCCCAGGCTACCCAATGATTAAAGAAAATTACATATCATGCAATAATTTTTTAACTGTGTAGTCAAATGTTATGAAAATTGTTGGGCCTTAAAGTTACTCTTTGGACACATATTGTGTGAAAATTTCAAAGAAAAAAATAAAAATTCCATTTGTAGTGAGCTGCCCAAAATTGCTATGTTGCCCAAAAAATGGTATTTGATCCTTTAGAATTAAGGTATTATTGACTTTTCTAAAGAAGAAGATGCTTTAATCCACTATTCCACAAATCATCTTTGTAGTGTATTTTGGCCTTTTCTTGCTATTTATTTCTAATTTTCTTTTTAGCCATAAAATTGATATTTTTTGAATTTGAATTCAACAAATGAAATGAAGATTATCAAGTGTAATTTCTATTCCAATTGGAATTTTTGGAAAATTAATAACTTTCAATATTTTATAGCAATATGAACTTTGGGCCTATAAGCATAGTTTGTTAGTTGTCTAATTTCAAAATGATACCGTAACTTTTGGTTCATATTGTGATGTTGTACACTATAATACACATCTATGGTGAAAATTTCAAGTTTTCAAAATATCTTTTGTATTTGATATAAATATTCTTCAATTTTTTCTTAAGAAACTCACAATAACTTCAAATTTTTCCCAAAGAGATTTTGGAAATTTTATGACTTGTAGCAAATACAAGAGTACTGAAAAATCCAAGACTTCATCTCTGAAAAATATATGTAATCTTTTTTTAGTCCTATCAAGTTGCAAAACAGAAGCAAAGAGAGTGAAAGACAAAAAGAATGGTCATGGGCCCGTTTTATAAGACTTGTTAACTTGTAAACGACACTGAAGACATTTGGCGTCCAATGAATGACAAAGAATTCTCCTGTGTATGACAAAAGTGCAACTATTTGTTCTCGGAATTTTGTGAGAAAAATGGATAACTTCTACATTAGCTTGACTTCCAATTAGTACTTTTGTTTCATACCAAAGATTCTCAATTAATTCCATGATCACCAATTCGTCCTTTGACCCTTGAGCGCCCCAGCGCCTCAATTTTGGCCTTCTAGTTTTGAAAATTTACCTTGTTTGACTATTATAATCTTTTTACTTGTACGGCCAAACCATTTGTTCATTTTCCCACAACTCTGGGCTTGTCTATACTACCAATTGATATGATTAGTTTTTGTAAATCTTGTTCATGGTGATTGTTTGATTGGAATGAGTTTGAATGGGTCTAGATTTGGGTAAACATGGATTGGGCACTTAGGGGTTAAGGATTAAAGTCAAGTTATGAAGGAAAGTTTTGAACTGAACACTCCATCTTAGAAAGTCATCCAACACAAAAAATGAACGTAGCAAGTCACATTTACGTTGACTGCAAGAATCAACGACCTATCTATCTTTGGATCATCTGTCAATAATTTGACTACCAAAATTGTTGCTAACACAAGCTCAATAGATGAGATCAGGGGTCTTGGAGGGCTCGAAGTTCCCCTGTTGTCTGCCGCGTTCTCAGATTGCGGGAATGCAGCAGTAGCAGCTGGCTGACGTGGCACAGCAATTGCCACGTCATTTTTAAAATAAAAAATAAAAAATGCTTAAAATGATATTTTGGTAAAAAAGAATTATTTTGTTTTGTTTTGTTTTTAAAACAAAAAATTCTAACAACCCCGTATTGGCATTCACTGAATCTGAGCAGATCAGGAAACGGGCTTGAAATAGCCCTCCAAGACCCCCAAATATCATCTAATGTTCCATGCAAAGTAGAATGCCGGAAAAGCAACAGTATCTTGCGTACTTTGACACTGATTATATGGACTTAAAGGAGGTGCACCCATTCCCGATCAGGGACTTCATTCCGATCAACTCTACAAACGGTACTCATTGTAGAACTCAAATGTTCTTACACCATAGATAGCTTATGGTTTTGAATGCCATTTGTAGATTTGATCAGAATGAAGTCCCTGATCGGGAATGGGTGCACTTCCCTTACATAGATTAGTTATACGACCACAAGTCTACAACTTCAGGAATTCAAGGAACCTGAGAGTTTTAAACAACCACAACAATAACATTGGAACTTGAATAGGAAGGCTCAAGGCTGCAGTCTTTCTACAGCTTCAGTGGAACAAGAATAATAAGGTAGTCTGCTCTACAAGTGACCTTTTAAAAACTTATTGCATTTGGGAGAAGCTACACTACTTGAAACAATTTTCAATAAATTTTCGGAGGAAGGAAAATGGAATTGGAATCTAACCCAAGCCGTTTCGTCTTTTTTGGACCTTAATGGAATTAGTTACAAATTTCTGAAGTTGAAATGCAGTGGTCACTAAAGCGACCCCCTCCTGAAATGTACACCATTGGTACATTGAAGAAAGCACAACGTATCTTTGTGGTAGAGGTCGCTTTTAGAGCACATTTGCTTTAGAGCCCCCCCTACCTTAAATCATGGCCTTTTAGATTTCTACACTTAGAAAGGAGTTTTGATCACTAGAAAAAAACTGCATTCTACTTGACAAAAACTGCGTTATGAATGTCAATTATGCGTTTTATTTGACAGAAACTGCGTTGTACTCAACAAAACAGTGTCAAGTAGTTTTTGTTGAGTCAATAAAACAGTATCATGTAGTTTTTGTTGAGTTCTCCATTTGTAACGCAAAATTCTGCGTTTCAACGTTTCAATACAGAACTTGACAAGTAAAGCGCAAAATTTTGTTTTTGAAATGCAGAATTCTGCATTACGAATAGAGAACTCAACAAAAACTACTTGATACTATTTTGTCAAGTAGAACACAATTTTCTTCTAGTGGATTCATGGGAAGCAAAGGGTCCCTTGCCTTGAAGTTCAAACCTCTACAAGTTTGTAACTATGTTTACCCCAAAACATTCCAAAACTGTCATTTCTAGTGCAAAGAGTGACAATGGAAAAAAATTGTCATTTGGGGGGAATATTTAACTTCAAGATCTTGCATTAGACTTATATATGAGAATGTGCGGAATTTTTTTCAATCACCTTTGACAAAGTAGCTTGAATGTAAGATAATAGTTTTCAGATTGAAAAGAAAAGACTGTTTTTTACCTTGCCATGTCCTTGGTTATTAGACTTTTAATCCTCTAAACTTAAAATGTTTGGACAACAAATTTTTGAGGTTTAAACCTTCATGGTTGAAAATTGAGTTGAAAATTGAGTTGAAAACCTACAAAAAAATTCAAAAGAAAAGAAACTTAATTTCATTCTTTAAAAAATTGATAAGTCAAAATTGATATAAAATGAAAAGAGAAATTGAATCTTTAATTGCTCTAAAATGGAATCAAAACATGTCAACCCTAATGGTAAGATTGTTTTAGCATATACCATACATCCTACAAACCTTTTTGAATTAAAAAATTGTGAATGTTGAATTAAGAAACAAATCCTTTACATTATTTTCACTTAGAAACTTGTCTTAATTGCCCACAAAATGTAGCTTTCATAGACTCTTCATAGCTTTCCTTCACTATTCCAATTCAAATGAGTCAAAGATTTTTGTATAGGCATGAATATATTAAATAAAAAAATACTTAAAAATTTATTTCAAGTTTTTATGGGGGGGCTACCAAGCTCAAGCATTTTGTATTTAGGAACCCACAACTTTTTTCTTAGGTACCAAATGAAATAAAAGTCATATTCACAAAAAGTTGGCACATTTTGTTACTTCAATAAGTATCTGAAAATCTCAATAAAATGAGCAATTATAGGAACATGTCCCCAATCCTTAAAAATTTGTTCCAAAACTTTAATTTGAGTTAACCTTTTGAATGACAAAGCCTCTCATCATTCTAATTAGCCAAAAAGAATACACTTCATTGGATGATTATAGATTTTTTTGGTTTCTATTAAAATCCTTAAATCAATCATTGGACACTTTGAATCTTTTGTAATGACATTAGATCAAACTATCCTACCTTAGGATGATTTCAATACATAGTTGTCCTTGATTTATTTGAAATCACTACAATTCTATTTTATTTAGTTTCAAATCTTCAATCCATTTCAAAAGAAATTCATTCGATATAATATTTTTTTCATTGAAAGTTTCATCTAATAAAACTTTTTTTCATCCATTTTGAAGAATAAATCGTTTTCTCGCTTCAAATAGTCACGATTTACAATGTTACAAAACATTCAACGTTCTCATTTTTAATTAAATTAATCCAAAATTAATATTTGACATAGGGTAGTGGATAGCCTAGAAAATGTTCCTTAAGAATTGAAGCCTCAAAGAAGAGAAATTGGAATGTTGGTCCAAATTTTTAATTGAAAATAATGCAAGCGCTTGTTATTTGCTGCGGATGATCAACTTTGAAAATTTTAAATTCATATTTGGCTTTGCAAATCTCAAATTAATTAGAGGCCTTCATGAAGTAAAAAAATTAACCAACTAAAAAGTAGAAGGCAAACTTATACATTTGTTTTGACACTGTGAGGGAAAATTCCACTAGGATTGTGCAACACTTGTAGGTCTACTACTCAAATAAGTTGTGGCACCTTGAGCTTCAATACAATGATAATATTGTGGCTTTAAGAGACAACTTTTTATAGATGTTCTCTACAAAGGTGTGCTACAATCTCTAGGAGGTATGATTGGCTTTGGAAATTAGCAACCTATATAGTCATCTCCAAAGCAAGATTTTTATATCATTGTACAGAAAACATTACCTTTTACAAAGTATTTTATTTATAGAAATATACACATATATATATTTCAATTGTTGGAAGTACATTTGGTGGTATTGTAGAAATTAAATTTAATATGCAACTAGTGGAGCACTTGCAACAAATTTTGTGGCATTTAAGGAATTTAACCCCTAAAGGACCATTGTTCCTTCGGGGGACAAATGTGTTTTTGGGCAAGTACCTACGGGCTGAAATATTCCTTGGATTTTTTGAAACTTTTTTTGGAAGTAGAAAATCTGATTAGCTTTGTAAGAATATAATTTTATTCACAATCTGTGCCCGGGAACAAAAGTTATGACCAAATAAGCTCAAAATAGGGGACGACGGGCAGCCCGGTTAGCAAAAAAAAAATGGACAAAAATTTGAAGGATTTTTTTTAACATTTTTTTTCTCATAGATTATAATTTTGCCTATTTGAAAAGCTTTGATTCATTTCATTTGGATTTGTTATGATAAAGTTATGGACATTCTTGTTTTTTGAGCAATTAGAGCATCTTTTTGAAAAAAAATAACTTCTAGGATGCATTTCTGAATGCAATTTATCAAATTTTTCATTTTCTTTTTCCAGGGTTTGTATTACTTGTTAGAACAATCTTACAATTGAGATTAGTGCATTTTAATTCCATTCAAAATATATGAATATTTTAGATTTTCCTTCTATTTCGTATCTACTTCTGTTTTAATAGTTTTTTAAAGAATGATTATTAAGTTTTTTTGAACTTTTTTTTTTCCTAGACTCTTAACTCAATTCCCCACTACAAAAATTTAAAGCTCAACACTCTGTAGTGCAAAAGTTTTAAGTGAAAAATGTTCAAAGTCAAAAAATCTAGTCCCGCAATGTGCTGAAAAACTAGTTTTTTTCACTTTAAATGCAGATATCTTGCAATCTGTGCGGTCAAAAATTCAGAAATTTTTTCCACACACTCTTATACTAGTTAGGTGTAAGATCCTACGGTTATATGTGAATAAAAAAACATTTTTCAAATTTTTTAACTTTTTACTACAGAAATGGCAGTTTTGAGTGTTTTTTGGCAGGAAAAGGGCATCGGTCCTTTAGGGGTTAGTTAGAAATAATTTGCATTATTCATTGATGTCTTTATTTTCAAAATAATATACAAATCAATGAATTTTTCAAAGTGACAATTACAAACATGAAACCAGATATTCTCACCTTTCTATTGACGCTTTAAAAGCGTATATGGCAGTTTTCCTTGATATTTTATGGAGTTCTAAAGTTTAAAACCATAATCCATGAATAATTAGAATGTACCTTATACACACGCCTATTACTCATTTTCATACTTAATACAAGATTGGAAGTTCAATAATTGTAAAATTTGTAGCCAAAAAATACAATCTCTAGAGATGTGTGACACAAATTTGTCTATTCAAGTAATTCTTGCAATCACCCTCAATCAATCTATTTATTAAGCATCAATCTCATGATCTCTAATACATTACAAAAAATTTGGGCTCTATAGAGGGCCTCTATAATTTTGAAGAATGTGCAGTTATAGTTATATATATATTTATAAAAAAGATAATAAAAAATAAAATATTTATCAAAATTCTGACGGGGCACCTTGGCTGACTGCTCACCTTACAGATGACCTGATAGCCTTTTGGGACTAATATTTTTCCTAAATGTACATTTTCATGCATCCATTTAACTTTGTAGAGGGCTAAAATTTTCTCTAATGACATGAAACATGCAGATTCCACTACGTGCCTTGTAAATAATCAACAATATATTGTTTAATATTAATATAAATTGTAGTATTATAATGGTATATTTAAGTTGTGTTACAACTTTTACAATCATAACATCCTATGATAGTCTTGACAAAAACTCCTCAACTTAAAACTATCACAGCCATCAACACATTCTCACGCTGGATTTGATTCTTAAGAGATAAGAAGCACGTGATGACAAAAGTTTGAATAGTTCATAAACTATAAAGAAGTACAAGTAAAGTGGAGTATCATAAAAGGCCACTTTAGTTAGAATCTAGAAGTGTTTTAATATTGATTATTTTGGCTATTCACATGCCTAGAGCAAAGTAGACATTCTTATCCAAATGTTTCATTTTGTATGTACTATAGATGTTTTGTAGTTTATTTGTTTGTATTAGAAATCAATACCTTAAATGAGGCTGTTTGTTTGTTTATTTGTTTGTTTGTTTGTTTATTTGTTTGTTTGTTTGTTTGTTTGTTTGTTTGTTTGTTTGTTTGTTTGTTTGTTTGTTTGTTTGTTTGTTTGTTTGTTTGTTTGTTTGTTTGTTTGTTTGTTTGTTTGTTTGTTTGTTTGTTTGTTTGTTTGTTTGTTTGTTTGTTTGTTTGTTTGTTTGTTTGTTTGTTTGTTTGTTTGTTTGTTTGTTTGTTTGTTTGTTTGTTTGTTTGTTTGTTTGTTTGTTTGTTTGTTTGTTTGTTTGTTTGTTTGTTTGTTTGTTTGTTTGTTTGTTTGTTTGTTTGTTTGTTTGTTTGTTTGTTTGTTTGTTTTGTTTTGTTTTGTTTTGTTTTGTTTGTAGCGTGGACAAATTCCTGACTGTGCGTCCCCCGGCCGCGTGCTTGGTACCGTCGGAAAGTTCTCGCCGAGGAGGGGTGCACCGGCTTGGTTTCGTGGCGATTGGAGCGGTGGTGCAAAAGTTATTGAATTTCAAAGTATTTATTGATTAAAAAATTAGAAAATTACTTTTTTTTTTTACTTTGATTTTGGTGGCGTTCTTGCTACTGGGAGTGGAACCGAGAGTTAGAAAATTGTTTTTACTTTGATTTTGGTGGCGTTCTTGCTTCTAGGAGTGGAACTGGGAGTGGAACCAAAAGTTAGAAAATTACTTTTATTTTGATTTTGGTAGTGTTCTTGCTTCTGGGAGTGGAACCAAAAGTAGAACCAGAAGTGGATGAAAATTGAGTCAATGGCACAAGGCCACACTAGAGTTATTTTTAATATTTCTAATACACGATGGAAAATATGAAAAATATGAACAAAAGAAAAAAAAGCATATCTAAATCAGGATGAAAATTGGGCCAACGGCACAAGGCCACACTAGTGTCCTATTGAAGATTACAATTTTAGAATTTTTTTAATTTTAGTAATCAATACCTTAAATGAGGCTGTTTGTTTGTTTGTTTGTTTGTTTGTTTGTTTGTTTGTTTGTTTGTTTGTTTGTTTGTTTGTTTGTTTGTTTGTTTTATTTTGTTTTGTTTGTAGCGTGGACAACTTCCTGAACGTGCGTCCCCCGGCTGCGTGCTTGGTACCGTTGGAAAGCTCTCGCCGAGGAAGGGTGCACCAGCTTGGTTTCGTGGCGTTTGAAGTGGTGGTGCAAAAGTTATTGAATTTCAAAGTATTTATTGATTAAAAAATTAGTAAATTACTTTTACTTTGATTTTGGTGGCGTTCTTGCTTCTGGGAGTGGAACTGGGAGTGGAACCGGGAGTTAGAAAATTACTTTTGCTTTGATTTTGGTGGCGTTCTTGCTTCTAGGAGTGGAACTGGGAGTAGAACCGAGAGTTAGAAAATTATTTTTACTTTGATTTTGGTGGCATTCTTGCTTCTGGGAGTGGAACCAAAAGTGGAACCGGAAGTGGATGAAAATTGAGTCAATGGCACAAGGCTACACTAGAGTTATTTTTATTTAAAATCAATACCTTAAATTTGGCTGTTTGTTTGTTTGTTTGTTTGTTTGTTTTGTTTTGTTTTGTTTTGTTTTGTTTGTAGCGTGGACAACTTCCTGACCGTGCGTCCTCCGGCCGCGTGCTTGGTACCGTCGGAAAGCTCTCGCCGAGGAGGGGTGCACCAGCTTGGTATCATGGCGTTTGGAGCGGTGGTGCAAAAGTTATTGAATTTCAAAGTATTTATTGATTAAAAATTAGAAAATTACTTTTACTTTGATTTTGGTGGTGTTCTTGGTACTGGGAGTGGAACCAGGAGTAGAACTGGGAGTAGAATTGGAAGTAGAACCAGGAGTGGAACCGGGAGTAGATGAAAATTGGGCCAACGGCACAGGGTCACACTAGTCAATACATTAAGTTCGCATGGTTTTTTTACCTATATTTAGGTACCTCATTTGTTTGTTTGTTACGTTGAGATCTCCCGGACTGTACATCCCCCGGCCGCATGCTTGGTACCGCCGGAAAGCCTTTAACAAGGAGGGATGCATGGGCTTGGTTTCATGGTGTTTGGACCTACGGTGCGGAAGTTATTGAATTTTGAAGTATTTATGGATCAAAAAATTAGAAAATTACTTTTACTTTGATTTTGGTCACGTTCTTGGTACCGTCGGAAAGCCCTTGGCAAGGAGGGGTGCACGGGCTTTGTTTCATGATGTTACAATTCACGGTATTGAATTTTGAAATATTTCATATGAATAAAAAAATTAGAAAATTACTTTTCCTTTGATTTTAGTTGTGGCAACGACACATGGCACACTAGTTTTGAATGAAATCAAGCAAGTGTGAAAATCTATTTACAATTATTTATTTATATAGACATAATACCTATAGACATATTATATGTGTATTGGTAATTAAATCAAGACTAATACTAATATTGAATACTCTTGGAAGTAGATACATTTGGTAAAGCAAAATTTTGAGACAAAGGCATTTTTAACATAGAATGATTTCAGAAAAGTAATAAACTGACATCCAAAAATTAAAAGAGAATAGCTTCCAAATTGAAAGAAAATATCAGACTGAATTTCCACCTAAAATTTTAGTGCTCTACTATTTTCATCTAGAGGAAAAGAAGAAAATTATGGATGAAATTGATAAGAAAACATCTTCAAAAAACACATGGTCTGTCAAATTTTAGATGAGGTTTACTATTGTAGATAATACTATAGATGAAAGCAAATAATTCATGAATGGAAACAGAAAATGAAATATGGTTTTGACCAAAAAACAAATTCTATGAATATTTCTATATTTAGACTTGCAACTTTAAAACATATTGCAAAATAAAATTTAAAAAACTCCAATAAATTTTAAATCAAAGTATTGATTATTTTATTTTGTTTAAAATTTTATCAAAAAATATTGATTAATACTGTAGTAAATTCCATTATATGAGTATTATGACTCTATGAGTAATGTTTGACGGTTTTTGTTTTAACATCACTAAATTATTATTCTATAGTATATTGGATTTGACTATACATCAAGGACATCATTTTGAATTGGATTCAATAATACATCATCTCATTTTTTTTAAATATAAACTATAGTATTTTGACATATCTATAATTAAAGTTTAAAAACCACTATTGTTATTATTCAAAAATTTGACTTTCATATAATTTCAAACAACTATACATTATTAGAATACATGGCATTACAATTTATTTTAAAGAAACAAGAGGCATAAATTTTCATTTGTACACTTTTGATGAAGAAAATACATATAAATAACTTTAATTTGAAAAAAATACTCTATTAATATTTGAAAAAATGAAAGATGAAATCTTTAATTTATTATAATATTGAAATACTACTTTAAATATATAGATGATTGTTATTTTTACTACAAAATATTTAGATGTAATTATTTACTTGAGATGCATTTCTAGCATATCATTAGATAAAATATGGCAAATGAGTCTTTTTATTGATTTTTTAATTTTAAAATTATTATTGTGTGTTGATTTCATTTAAAATGATTGAATTTAATATTTTTTAAACCTTATACATTAAAGTAATTCAAAAAATATTAACATGAGAAAAAATATTTTTAATATTGAAAGACATAAAATAAAACATCTTATAAGCATTTGAAAATTTTTTATAATATTTTTTTCATTTAATATAAAATTAATTCTTGACATTTCCAATTACTATTAATTTTTGTCAAGTCATGAAAGCGAGATATGTAATGAATAAATATATAATGAATTGAATTTTCATATTTTATTATTATTTTCTGGAACAATAATATAGTTAATGAATATTACATTGTACAAAATGTCAACGCCATTTTTGAATTCAAAAGCAATTAATTCAAATGATTATAAGTTATAACAATGATGTTTATCATTGAAATTTGTATGAAATTTTACAATCAAATATTTTTAATATTATTACTATTGAGTAATTAAACCTTTCATTAATTGTAAAAGATACGTTTTTCTTAATTGCATATTTATGCAGAAGTTGTGGCGTTTGTAAAGTTTTTGAAACCATTTTTGTCAATTAAAACTTTCAAATTGCGATACTTGGATGAAATTCTGTTGTTCTAAAAAATAAAGATAAGATTTTGATCTAATTTTAAGTGATAAAATATCATCATTTTGCTTCAAAACATAAAATTTAAATATTTATAACAATTTTGGAATTTAAATTTAAAAACTCACATGTATAAAAACAATCTTTTTCATTTTATGAATAGATGCTGTAATTTTTGGATATGGGAGGTTGGTTAGCAAAATCTAGTAAAGTTGAAGTAGAAACTAATACACCACATTTTTATTCACGATTAAAAAATGTATCTACATCTCCTAGAATAACTCGATCACCTGAGCAATTAGAAAGAGATGAAAGAGTAAGAATAAAAAAGCACATTGACAAAGTACTTCAAGAAAATTATAATTGGAATAGTATAGAAATTAATGATATTATAGAGATTTTTACAATACTTCTTCCTAAAGACAAGAATAAAATTGAAATAGCATGGAAAAATTGGAGACTTAAAACTTATGAGAAAATATTCAAAGATAATTTAGTTATATGGAACCCTAGCATTTATGAAGATGACATAAATTTGACATATGCAAATCTTTATCCATGTGTTATTAATCAAATTGAGGGAAATCCAATCGTAGGTTACAATAGAAGCTCCAAAGAATGGTCTGGCATGTTTAAACTAGATTTTTTACCATTAGATGTAAATGATATTATTGCAGGTGATGGAGGTTTGCTTTGCATAAATGGAGGTCTTCAACCAAGAATAGCTAATCCTCACACTCCACCAATTCCTCATTCTAAAGATTACAATTATACACTTTATCCTCAACAGTCTATACTTTTAGTTTGCAATCCTCTTACAAAAGAAATCAAATTCATCCCAAGACATACAAATAAAACCTTAGATAACAAGATTGCATGGATGACAACAATGATAAATCCTAAAAGAAATGATCTAAATAAAATGAACCCACCAAAACAAAGATATAGATTATATGTTGTTGGAAGCCATGAAGATGTGCCAACACTTTGTGGAAATGGTTGTAATGAACTTGTATTGATGGCTTATGATTCAAGATCTGACTTGTGGATTTTTGGATCCATTGTTGGACAATGTCGATTTCCAGAATCTGGAAAGACGGGTATTGCAATATTTGATGAAGGATTCATGATTGGTGGTCAAGAGAAATCTATTATTAATGCTGAAAAGACTAGAAAAACAAATATTAAATCAAGTTATGTAAATAACTCTCTTGATGAGTGTAAAGCTCCAAATTTCAAACCTCAAATAAAACCAGGTTACTTGTGGAAAAACAAACTATTTTTTGTACACCATTCATCATTGAAATGGCACACATTAGATTTTGAGATTTTAGACAACAAAGGTTTTCCCCGTGAAGATTTAGAAGCTCCACGAATATTGCAATGTGAACCAGGAAATACAATATATGTAGTAACAAGGTCAATTGTAGATCCATCTACAATTGAAATCCATCAAGTTCTTATGTCAAATGGATATCCTTCTGGAGACTTTTCGTTTACGACAATGATGCCTATGGATATATACAAACCATTATTTAGGAGTGAAAAATCTTTAAAAAGATATGATTGTTGCTCTAGTTTACAATTGTTATGTTTTTTAGTACTTGATAATCGAGAAGATGATACAGAAAATGATAAGAAACTTAATAAAGAAATTGAAATGAAAGGCAACTTGATAGAAGGTGACAAAAAAGATGATAGTACTAATGATAGAAATACAAACATAAAAAAGAAAAGAAAAAATGACTTAAAAAATGTTGCAACATTAGCCACCTTTAATATAAACACCAAAAAATGGTCTATATTATTAACACCCAACTTAAACAATGAAAGCTCAAATTGCTCCTATGCATTGGCAAAATGTAGTTGGAGTCCAAATTGGCTAGCAAGACCTTAAGTTTGAATAAAATGAATCGTGATAAACAATTTTGGTGAAAAGTTTTCTTTTATTGATTAGAATTTATAAATCTAGAAGTCCTTTTACGCCAAATTTTATGTCAAAATTAAAACACAAGCCTAGCTTCACAAATATTAAGTATTCAAAGAGTGCTTATGCGTTTGGTTCAAGTTAATTATAATTCTAATAACTTAAAATAACACTCAATATAAAAGTCTTAGTGACAATCTTGGACATTTTATCATGCAATCAATCCCAAAATGCCTAAGGCATCATATTTTGGTGTTGGCTAAACTTTGAAATTAAATAAAATCTTTCCAAAATACGGAGTACTATTTTTGTTTTTCTGGTTAATATCCTTCAACCTTTGAGCGCCAGAGTGTCCCAAATGTGGCCTCCTACTATGAGACAATTGACCATTATAATGTCCTGAGGTTGTATGGTGAAAACTTCCACAAGTTTCCACAAAGATGCCCTCTTTACCTCTCTTGTAATCTAAATGGTCATGTCTCTTGGATTTATTTTTTAATTGGTGGGGTCTACTTGTGACAATTTGTAGCTTGCTCTTGGAATTTACGTTGGGCGCTCGGGGGTTAAAGTCCATTTTAAGCACCAAAGATTTAATTTTGAAGAAAACTGTTCATGTAATATTTCTATTGAAGATTTTGTGCAAGGGTGTCCATTGCAAATCTGAATGTTTTAATAATAGAGGCCCTTCGAGTTGACCCTCAAATACATTGGATCTTGAGGGAAAAATCAAATTGAAAATTCATTTTAAATTTTTTTAAAGGAAATTTTTGAAAAATCTTAAATGGGTTATGGTTATGTATGTTATGTCCTTTAACCTTATATTTTTTTCATGAACATGAATACAAAAATAAATCACATACGTAATTGCAAAATGTGAACATAATCAATATATGAAGAAAAAAATTCTAAAATTTGAAAAAGTAGTCATAGGCCCATTCTTTAGGATTAACAAACAAAGCATCGATCCTCAATACTAGAGGCCTTGTAATATAGGATCAATACAAGGAGTTGATTTTTGTATAAGTGAAGGTTGCAAGATTGTAACATTTTTGAATGGAAAGGAAGAAGGTCCTTTTGCAACAGTACTGTAATCAAAATATCCTATATTAGTGTATTCAAGATCTTTTACAATAAAAAAAGCATTATTTATGGAAAGCAAAAGGGCCCCTATCTACAAGTTTTAGAGTGTTATCATTAGAGGAGATTTTGGGCTAACGCATGCATCAATCTTACTCATTTAGAATGACAGTACCTTAAAAGATCTATATAAGTTTTTATATGTCATTACAATACAAGTCAAAGAATAAAATTCTACAATTCAAAGTTCTTTAAAATGCAAAAAATTTTGTTTATAATTTTTTTGGTCCAAGGTGCTATTTTGGAACAATTTTAAGAGTATTTTCCTATTTTTGAGCTAAAGAACTTTAGGGGCTAAATGGTACCATAAACACCTAAAGAAGGTTTGTACAAATCCTTTAGAATTTGCAAAATTGCAATAACGTTGAAAAAAGGGCTTCAAAATTTCTAATGTAGGTACTTTGATACTAAAAAAATCTAGATTGTAAGGTAGGATGCTTTAAAAGTACCTCCGCTCTAAAAGCAACCACAAATACAAAGGTACATTCTCCATTGTCACTCTTTGCACAAGAATTGACAATTTCAGAGTGTTTTTTGGTAAAACACTATAGTTAAGAACCTGTAGAGGTTTGAACTTCAAGGCAACAGACCTTTTGCTTCCCATAAGTCAAGACTCCTTTCAATGTAAAATTTGTCCATGACTTAACCCCTAAAGGACCAAGCATCATTTTTTGGCAATATAGCAATTTTGGGCAGCTCACTACGGATGGAGTTTTTTATTTTTTTTCTTTGAAAATTTTACACAACATGTGCCCGAGGAGTAGCTTTAAGGCCCAACAATTTTCATAGCTTTTGACTATACGATTAAAAAGTTATTGCATGATATGTGATTTTCATTGGACAACGGGCAGCCCAGGCAGCTCAAAAAACTTCTTTAAAAATGACTTGAAAAAAAAATAAAAATCTGAAATTGGTTCTTTAGATTTATATAGAAGTGTGAAGCTTTGAATCATTCAATTTGGATCTATGAGTCAAATGTTATGAGGATTTTAAGTTTGTGGGTAGGTATGGTTTTGAAAGACTCCATACCTATCCTAGAGGATTTTAAGTTTGTGGGTAGGTATGGTTTTGAAAGACTCCATACCTATCCTAGAGGATTTTAAGTTTGTGGGTAGGTATGGTTTTGAAAGACTATTAACCCCCAAAGGACCATTGTCCCTTCAGGGGACAAATGCGTTTTTGGGCAGGTACCTACGGGCTGAAATTTTATTCTGATTTTTTGAAACTTTTTTTAGAGGTAGAAAAGCTGATTATCTTCATGGGAATATAATTTTTTTCACAATCGGTGCTTGGGAACAAAAGTTATGACCAAATAAGCTCAAAACAGGCGACGGTGGGCAGCAAAATTTATTTATTTATTTACTTATTTTTGTTTAAAGTATTTTTTTTCTCATAGATTATATTTTTGTCTATCTAGAAAGCTTTGATTTATTTCATTTAGATTTTCTATGAGAAAGTTATAGACGTTCTTGTTTTTTGGGCAGTTAGAGCATCTTTTTGAAAAAAATAACTTGTAGGACTCATTTTTGAATGCGATTTTTCAAATTTTTCAATTTTTTTTTTTTTTTTGCATGGTTTAGTTTACTTGCTAGAACAATCTCACTATTGGGATTAGTGCATTTTAATCTCATCTAAAATATATGAATATTTTAGATTTTCCTTCTATTTCGTACCTACTTCTACTTAATAATTCTTTTAATAATGAAAACTAAGTTTTTTAAAACTTTTTTTTTTGACTAGATTCTTAACTCAATTCTCCAGTATAAACATTAAAAGCTCAAATCTCTATAGTGCAAAAAAATAAAGTTAAAAATGTTCAAAGCCAAAATATCTAGTCCCCCAATTTGTTGAAAAACTTGTTTTTTCACTTTAAACGCAGATATCTTGCAATTTGTGTGGTCAAAAATTCTGAAATTTTTTCCACACACTCTTGTACTAATTAGATGTAAGATCCTACGGTTAGATGTGGGGAAAAAACGTTTTTCAAATTTTTTTTATTTTTTGCTATAGAAATGGCAGTTTTGAGTGTTTTTTGGCAGAAAAAGGGCCTCAGTCCTTTAGGAGTTAAGCAATTCGGGCATCATTCTAGATGTTCCTATGTTGAAGTGTTCAGTTGATAGTGTTTTTTTTTTTGGTAAATTAGAGGCAAGAAAAACAAGCAAGGAACAAAAAGGCAGGAAGAAGAGGAGCCCAAGACAAAGCCAAGAACTTTTGTTGATAGTTTCAATTCAATGTATGCAACAATGATTTGTTTTGTTTTGAAACAAAATGAAACAGAATTTCATTGCAACTAGTGTAGCCCTGTGCCGATGCCACAGCCAAAACAAAAGCAAAGTAATTTTCTAATTATTAAAGTCATAATAAAAACTTTAAAATTCAATAACTTTCGCATAGTAGGTCCAAACGCCACAAAACCAAGCCCATGCACCCCTCTTTGCCAAGCCCTTTCCAATGGTACCAAGATTGCCACTAAAATCAAAATTAAAGTACTTTTCTAATTTTTTGATTCCATAAATACTTTGAAATTCAATAACTTCTACACTGTGGGTCCAAATGTCACGAAACCAAGCCCGTGCACCTCTCCTTGCCGAGAACTTTCCGACAGTACCAAGCACGCGACCGGGGGATGCACGGTCCGGGAGATCTCAACGTAACAAACCAACAAACAAAACAAAGCAAACAAACAGCTAAACTTAAGGTATAGACTAGTGTGGCCTGTGCCGTTGTCACAGTCAAAATCATAGTGAAAATCATTTTCTAAATTTTTATTTCATAATAAAAACTTTGAAATTCAATATCTTTCACTTCGTCATTCCAAACGCTGCAAGCAAAGCCCGTCCACCCGTCCTCACCAAGAGCTTTCCAACGATACTAAGCACGCAACCAAAATCAAAGTAAAAGTAATTTTCTAATTTTTTGATTCATTAATACTTTGAAATTCAATAACTTCTGCAACGTAGGTCCAAACGCCATGAAACCAAGCTCATGCACCCCTCCTCGCCAAGAGCTCTCCGTCAGTATCAAGCACACCACTAGGGGACACACGGTCTAGGAGATCTCAACGTAACAAAACAAACAAACAAACAAACAAACAAACAAACAGCCAAACTTAACCTCTAAAGGATCGAGGCCCTTTTTCTGCCAAAATGCACTCGAAATTGCCATTTCTATAGCAAAATTGAAAAAAAATTGAAAAATGTTTTTTTTCCACATCTAATTGTAGGATCTTACACCTAACTAGTATGAGAGTGTGTGGAAAAAATTTCAGACTTTTTGACCACGCAGATTGCAAGATATCTGCGTTTAAAGTGAAAAGAACAAATTTTTCAGCACATTGTGGGACTAGATTTTTTGACTTTGAACATTTTTAACTTTATTTTTTGCACTACAAAGTTTTGATCTTTTAATGTTTATACTGGAGAATTGAGTTGAGAATCTAGCCAAAAAAAAAAAGTTCAAAAATCTTATTTTTCATTATCACAAAAATTGTTAAGTAGAAGTAGGTACAAGATAGAAGGAAAATTTTGAAATATTCATATATTTTCGTTGGGATTAAAAATGCACTAATCCCAATGGTGAGATTGTTCTAGCAAGTAAACTAAACCATGCAAAAAAAAAATTTGAAAAATTTGAAAAATTGCATTCAGAAATGAATCCTACAAGTTATTTTTTTCAAAAAGATGCTCTAACTGCCCGAAAACAAAAATGTCCATAACTTTCTCATACAAAATCCAAATGAAATAAATCAAAGCTTTCTGGATAGAGAAAAATATATTCTATGAGGAAAAAAATACTTTAAAGGAAAAAAAAAAAATTGCAAATTTTTTTGCTGCCTGCCGTCCCCTATTTTGAGCTTATTTGGTCATAACTTATTTTCTTATTATCACATCTGCCAATTCGATTGTCCGCACTGCCTGCGGTTGTATGATAAGTTAGGTTGTAAGGCTGTGGTGCCTGTCCACCCAGACCTCTATTGTATCACACCTGTCCACCCCTTCATTCCCAGTTGTCGCAGGTTTCCACATGTCGATCACATGTTGTCCCTGGACAGCTTCCACACGTCATACAAGAGCCATGCGATTGGCCTCAAGCATGTGACATAACGGAGGTGTCTGGATGTTGGGACTCCCTGTAGTAGTACCCACTCAAGTGCAACACTCCGTCCGCGACTGCTGCGTAACTAATTCCGACCCAGCTGTCGCCCCCAAATTGGAACCCAAGCGAAAGTGGTGATTCATCGACACACAGCGTCCGTCAGCATCATGACAGAATCCCTCACGAAGTTAGAGCATTCCCACCGCAAGGCGTCAAGTGAAGCTGACCCTGTGAACTGGCAAGTCAGGCCAAGTATTTTCCCCCACTGCAGGCACGCTGACTCGACAAAAATGCCTGGCCACTTCAAGTTTTCAAGAGGGGACGAGCAAATGGAGAAACCCTGGCATGCCTTGCTATGGGGTTTGACTTCACATTTTATCCTGACTTAGAGGTACTGACGCCTCCAACTAGCAGTCAAATGTAATTAAAAGAATTTAACTACCATAAAATTTTCTTCATTTGCATGAAAAAAAAAAGGAAAAAATACTTTTGACTACAAGAAAACTTCTTTTATTTGTGTCTATCAAATTTGGAAAGTAAGTACTTCCAACTTTTGTTGAGTTCTTAGTGAAAAGAGTAGCTCACTATATACACATGGGGTGGTAGGAGGTAGAACAAACAATGTGGGATAAGTAAATTAGATGTAGTAGGAGCTCCACCACTCATAGTTAATTCAAAATTATGAATTGTGTTAAGAATAGGATTTCAGACCTCATTTAGGCATAGTAGAATAACTTATTCCAAAAAACATCAAACTAAGAAAAGTTGGAGAATCAAGTTAAATTCCATCTCCAAAAAATCGTTTGAGATTTCAAGTCTCCAATCAAAAGTTATGGACAAATTTCAGAGTGGGGTTGGAATGGGGAGAGAATGTTTGAAAATTTTCCAAAAAATCCCTTCCAACCCCACTCTGAAATTTGTCCATAACTTTTGATTGGAGACTTGAAATCTCAAACGGTTTTTTGGAGATGGAGTTTAACTTGATTCTCCAACTTTTCTTAGTTTGATATTTTTTGGAATAAGTTATTCTACTATGCCTAAATGAGGTCTGAAATCCTATTCTTAACACAATTCATACTTTTGAATTAACTATGAGTGGTGGAGCTCCTACTACATCTAATTTACTTATCCCACATTGTTTGTTCTACCTCCTACCACCCCATGTGTATATAGTGAGCTTCTCTATTAGTTCAAAATTGCAAACTAAGTTGGAGATGCCTTTGAAACAATGTGATCTAGTTCTCAATGAACTAAGTAAAAATTTTGAGTTTAATTTTTAGAACCATTAAAATCTTTTGAATTACATATTAGGCACCCATTACAAATTTGATGCCCTTGTCTGGCGCGTCAGCCGTGGGGCAGAGGAAGAGTGGTGAAGCCCCACTCTCCAAATCCACACCCCACGGCTGCACTTGGTGCCCCTCCTTGGCGCGTCAGGCGTGGGGATGCCCTTAATCCAACAATCTGGGTCCATTAGTATAATTAAGCTGATTACGTGTTGATTGTTGCACTTACCGGAGGAAATGAAAGGTTTGAATCAGGAGTAGATATTATTAATCATTGATGAGGAAGCTTGTGGCTTGGAGAAAGCCGGCTGCCGGGTGGCGCAAGCTGTGGGCGCAGGCGTGCGATTGACGTCTGGCTCGAAGATGCAGTTGCAGGGATCTGTACAACTGGGTCTCTGCAGCAACTGCCACGCAGACATATTGGCCGGTAATTCATCGTGGTACGCGTCTGATATTTACTGCGGCAACAATTGCATCCCGTAGTTTGCAATTGGAGACATTCACGTACTTGAACTCAGTCAAGATCGATTCCTTACAGCAGTTTGAGCCGACGGCGTTTTACAGCCCAACTGCAGGGATACAGGAAACTCGAATTGTAGTTTTTTTGCATCAGAAACATCGAGGGGAAGCTTCTTGTCGGTCGATGTCTCAAATCGCAGAAGGACGAACCTCTTCCAAATTCGAAATCGAATGGCAATCGATCAGGACGTTTCTGATGAATTTGGAAGTTAATTGAATGAGATTGATCGAACACATGAAGCGAATAATTGTATTGAAGGCACGAGGTAGTTACGTAGAATATTTCTTTCAAACTGCGCAGTAGCTAGGATTGCAAGAGAAGTATGTTGCCGTGCGCCAAGGCACCCGCGATGCCCGAGCTCCAAGAGCTTCGCAACAGCATCACCATCCAGCGCGGCCGGCGCCGCAAGCGCACCATCCCCGCGACAATGCAATATGGCACCTCCGTCGCAGAAACTCTCGCATGGTGGGCAAGCCAAAACAAGGGGATCCAGAGCGTGGATCCACGCCATGGCGAAGCTACCGGTGTAACAAAGAAATCGATTCGCAAGGCGCCAGCGAAGGGGAGCAAGAAGGGTTGCATGAAAGGCAAGGGCGGACCCGAAAACGCACTCTGCATGTACCGCGGCGTGCGCCAACGCACCTGGGGCAAGTGGGTAGCGGAGATTCGCGAGCCCAACCGCGGCTCTCGTCTCTGGCTGGGCACGTATCCTACAGCGGAGGTCGCCGCGCTCGCATATGACGCCGCCGCGCGCGTCTTGTATGGCACTCAAGCCCTTCTCAACCTCCCCAATGGCCCGCCCAACGACCCATCCAACGGCCGCGACGCGCGTGACTCCCAACTGCTCACAGCTCGGCACGCTCAGGACACACGGGATACATCTCAGGATGCGTGTGCGGCGCCATGCGCATCCGCTTCAAGCTCTGCCGTTGTCGCCAGTGAACGAACCCCTCAAGAAAGAGACAGCGCGGTTGTTTCAGATTGCAAGAGTAGCGCCGCGGACGCTTCTTCGCCCGACATCGACTCTGCCACATCTCTGTCGCCGTCGCGGGCTCTTCAATCACTTGCGTGGTTACGAGACCCGAAGATGGAGACGACGATTGCGTTACCCGAGGTTGATTCCAGGAGCTTTGACGATGAGGAGTTGAATTTGGGGGAGAATTTCGGCATTTTCGAGAGCTTCAATGGCGATGGCGATGGCGATGGCAATGGAGGGGATGTGGTTGTGCCGTTATTGCAGAGAAATCGTAGCGACTCCAGCACTATGACGAGCGAGGATTTGTGGAGCGTGGCGGAGGTTTCCAAAAAGGAGTCCAAGGAGCATCCGAATAGGAGTAGCACCAAGTGCGTGGGGAATTTGATTGAGGAAGAGGTGAAATTGCTGGATTCGTCGCCGCTCTTGTGTAAGAAGCAAGCATGGACGTCGCTGTTGCGATAAGGGCGACCTCAGTTTTGACGTGTAACGTTTTATTTGGGGGATCCTTTTTTACATCTTTGTTTGCCGAAAATACCGAGGTTTTGCGGATAGTTGTAAAGAATGTAAAGAATAATACAATCTGAGAGTCGTCATCAAAGCTTTTCTTCTTCTGTAATATTTAGGTTTAAGAGGAAGGAATGGGGCCAGATGTCAGCTTTTTTTCGGTCCCTGCATGCTTAAACCCATATGCAGATCATGACCGTCAGGAACTGCATGTTAGCATTCTTCGACGGTCCATTGCTGCACCTGAGAATTCATCAGTCGGATTCTGCAACAACTGTTACAAAAGTGTGCACACGTTGGCTTGCCATCTCTGTCATTTGCAGCGTAGTGAGCAGTTTCATGGTAGTAGAAGAAGGAAATTCAATTTCAAAATGCGGAACAATCTGGAACCGACCAACCATGTTAGGATTCGATAGATTCTCAAAGAAAGAGGTGCAAGCTTAGAAAGGCTAAGCTTGAGCTATCTCTTTCTCAAGATGCGATCAAATTCATTGCAAAGGACAGATCTGCCAAATTTTTTTTGATATAGATTACACCTCCCTCTCAGATTTCCTCCTTCGGGAATCTTGACCCAGAGTAGCAGTGTTGACAGGTGAAAAACTAGTAATTGAGAGAGTGTCACCAAGATGAAATATGGGGATTAACCCTTTTCTTGCGGGAGATGTAACGTGAGTTGCTGTAATGTTGATAGTCAGCAGTCAACAATTTGCACATTGATCCGTGTGTGGCTTTAGCAGTTTGTACAGTGAAGATCTCACGACAAATGTATCTTTACAATTATGATAATATTTTGCATTATGATAGTTGTGTGTACTTTGGAAACATTTTGGTAATATTGAGCTTAATAAGCTTCAGTGTCTTCTGTGATGTGAGAACATATACTCAATTATGCACATCCTACACTCGACTCTCCTTTATATTGATGCGCTCTAATATGACAAAATATGACAAATTATATATTGTGACAAGATTTTTGGGAATAGATGTCTCCAATCAAGAATTGAATTCTATATTGTGACTATCATATTCACTAATGTGATCTCAACAGACAAACAATATTGAGAAACTCAAACAAGGTTTGTTATCTTTAAGGTGAAAATACCCCGTACCATTCCTATATCCATTCTTATACAATAAATTTTCATTAGAAGTATCCCTAGACTCCCATTAAGGTATCCCTTGAAAAATTGTCATGAAATAGTCCCCATACTTAATTGTGATTGGTTGATTGAATTTTGTTAGATTTTGGTTTTAGATCAAGTTATATGATGGTTTCATTGGTCTAAGGAGCTTTCACTTTGAAAATTCATAGAAATTACATACCATATCTTAAAAAGGAAATTTTTTTTTGAAAATTCATGATTTTGAATTGCTAAAACCACAAAAATATAATTTTTAGGAAAAAATGCCTCCAACTATGTTGAATTGCTTATTTGAGGACTTCAGTTGTTTCCACCTTAAGTTTTGTCTTTTCCAAGCACAACTACTACACTCTTCTCCCCTAAAATGTAAAAAGAAAAACATGTGTGGCAAGCAAATGTAGCTCTTATCTATTGAATTTTAAAACTTCATTTTCAATTGCCTCTTTAATGTGACAATTACATGCTAATTCCACAAGTACTAGTGTGCCCTGTATTGTTGCCACAACCAAAACAAAAGGAAAAATAATTTTCTTATTTTTTTATTCATATAAAAAACTTTGAAACTCAATAACTTCCACACCATAGGTCCAAAGGGCACAATACAAAGCCCGTGCACCCCTCCTCGCAGAGGCTTTCCGACGGTACCAAGCACACGGCTGGGGGACGCACAGTCTGGGAGATCTCAACATAACAAACAAACAAAGAAAAGAAAACAAACAAAACAAACAGCCTTGTCTTAAAGCTATGGATGGATGACACCTCCCCAATATGACTGCAGTAAAGGGAGCTCTTATAAGGGTCTACCTGAGATGCTGCATTTTCAAAATAAGAAACTCGAATTACAGGATAACCTGGCAGGAATTTCGGAAGAGGAGCTGCCCAGTCCATTCTGTCGTTAGGCTATGAAATAATTCTCCACGTGAAATGCAAAACGTAATTTGCACTAGTGATTCCAGAATAACTGCCATAACATTTTTGAAAGAGATTATAGCACTATTGAGCAATTGCAGCAAGGTGTCTCTGGGGTTAGTTTTGAAAAGATAACATATTTGATCACACGGAGAAACTGATAACTAGTACCTTTTGCCTTGCCACTAACACCTTGAAACGGTGTGCTAATCTAAGACGACAAGGGTGTCCAAGATGCTCCAACTCTTGGAAATTATCAATGTTTTGACACAGATCCTCTCTTCAGTTCAAGAATGCCAACGACGATACTCAACCTACGCAATTATAGTCACTGCCTGGTGCCAACCACAATGCAGCAACTGAGAAAAGGTGAGTAGTCTGCACTGCTCTAGAATGTTATGGTGTTTGACAATGAACAAAGAGAGTTGCAAAACTACCTCCTCGTAAAGCAGACTTCCCAATAGTAAAAAATTATCGTTATTCTCAAAGCCACGAACAACACAGCCCTGCCAGTGACGGAACAAGATCAGACTCGGTCGTTGATATGCTACAATAGAACTCACCACAGTAACTAGATCCCAGCAGTGGCCAGGACTCGTGAGCCCTACGACGTGACTAATAAATACTGAAGATGAATGCCATCCGTGAGTGTTCATAGTGCTGTCGTGCACTCTTAAGAGACTCTCCAGAATTTGAAGTTTGAAACAGGGCTCTCAAAGATGAAGAATCCGAAAACGGGAGATCAGTCGTAGATCAGAAATGCCAAAGCATTAGGCATGGGTGCGGGGCGGTTTACCAAAAGCACTGCGAATTGTTCGGCCCATGCTTCTCAGATCCTCGACCTGCATAAACACCACTGTGTAAGTGGGCACACGATCTGCCGAGAGTTTCTCAAGAACCGACGGAAAAAATGAATTCTCTGCCACTTAACAGAGATCCGACAATACGAGATGCCAACTTCAAGGTGGCAAGAGCACCTTGTAATCAGAAACCCTGCAGAGGCGAGAGATTAGGGTTTGTGATTAGACCGGAGCAGCAGCTAGGATGAGGCTATTTCGCTTAGGGTCTAACTAAATAATTTACACAAAAAGGTTCAATAGGGATTGGGGACATTGATCTCATCGACCTTTTGTTTCCATAAATACTCTCGGGTCTTCTACACTGCTCTTCTCCTGCCCACTCTCTCATTCTTTATATTACAATAGAAGCGAGGATTGTTGTGAGACGTTAAAAAGAGAATATGAGGAGCACATGAATGCAACTAGTTGCATAGGAATGGTTTCATGATCAAGCCTAACCACTACATTGTCAGGGCAAGATGTAAGTCGAAAAAAAGCATTGTTCTGAGTCTATACAAGAAAAAATGGAAGGTCTCACCTCCCGAATTCCGCTTGCCCAAAGTGTACCGCCCATAGCACAAAAACCAGCGCCCAGTACCAAAGAGGCAATCGAGAAAGCCCGAAGAGGCATCGATAGACCCCCATCTCCCCTCTTCGTCAACATACGAGCTGCCATCGCCTGCACTCAGAGCATAGTTTCCGGCATGAGCACGCACTCTCGTTGCAAACAGTCATTGCCAAGAGATAAAAAGAAAAGGGAAAAATGTCGAACATACTTGACTCACAGCACCACTTGCCCACAGAGTTGGTGTGAGTGCGTTGCCATCTTGCCGAGGCACGGCGCTACTAATGGAAGTAAGCTCATGTCCATCTGCCATTCATGCGAATCAACCACTTCAAAATTCTCACTGCAAAACAGTCGACGTAGAAGCATTAGGTCACACTCTGAAACAACGGCGAGCTCACGATTCAGAAAGGACAAATCTGGAAGGAAATCCATGTCAAAGGTTCAAGAGCAAATCTGTCGCGCATTACATTTCGGTAGAGACTCCACAACTCCAATGTTTGCAAATTTATGAAGAATCTGAAAGCAGAGGAATTAGGTCGCGAGAAAAGCGTGAGAAGTTGACCTCGGATGCCGCTTCGGGAACTTGCATCCTGATCGATTGTTTCCAAACAAATCTCTCCTTCAAAGACCGCAACTCATGTCGCAACATTTCACAAGCGCCCATTCACGAGCCAGAACAGGAACATACGAATCCGTTTTTAAACTTAGGGTTTGCTAGCGCTGGCTTTAGGGTTTACTTCGATTGTGTAAAATGGGGTGAAAATCATCCTTTTTGGTACCGTGTGAATCATTTGGTTAAAAAAATCCAAGACCAGTCATTGGAGGTCAAACTATCTCTCTTTTTTATACAAAATTTCAAAGATTAACATTTGCATTTTTGTATTAGATAGAAGGACTCTTTGTCATCCATCAGACATTTAGTATTTGTGGTGATGTTCCAAGGTTAACCACCAATGTCCTGAATGAAGGCTTTAAGTTTCATTACGAGAAGGATTTTGATGCTCTCGGTTTCAATCGTAAAAAACAAGAACTTGTTGATAAACTTTAAAGAGCACAGACTATGGCAAAGCACTGTGGCCATGAAGGAGGTTGTGAAACAAAGCACGAGTAGTAGCATAGTTTGGCTTTTGAAGTCAGTGAAGGTCATAGCTATGCTAAACTAAGTCAGAAAGTACTATAAGACAATACAAAAGGTGCCGATGGTAAGATTGTCAAACATTTTGAGCGACATGGATTTTTTGTTGAAAAGATTCTAGATCAAGAACAAGAAACATAAGTGAATGGGAATTTTCCTTGAGGATTTAGCTTGTCCATGGACCATCATCAAAATTGTATTTGTAAATTCTTAGACAATGGAAGGCTATATGCTTTTGTGGAATAATGGATCTTCGGAGAGTTTTTTTGTAAAATACAACAAGGTGCCAGAAACCTTTGAATTCAATAACATAAAGAATGCAATTGATATCAAATTGATAAAAAGAAGAATTTGCAATGGTGGCCACATGTTGCAAAAATATGGTGAATTTTGTAGTCATTACCAGTTGTTAGGGAAATACCATCAACTAACATTCTCCACAATAATCTCTCAATGTCCAACATCTTACTCCATTTGAATCTACAAATGGTTTCTTTTGCTCAATTCTTCAACAAAGAAAGTTTTAAATTCAAAGTGTAGTGCAAAAAATCTATACAAATGGTGGTCAAGGTCATCTAAAATTGCACAACAACGTTCAAAAATACTTTTTTTCCAACTTTGAATGTTGATATCTTCCAATCTATACAATCAAACTTCATGAAATTTTTACTACATAATTTGAGACAAGTAAAGTAGTGGTACCAATGGTTAGATTCTAAAAAAATTATTTTTCCGTTGTCTTAGACAATTGTAGAAAAAATAGGAATTTTGAGGGTTTTTTGACAAAAAAATTGGCCTTAGAACGTTAGGGATTAAATCTAATACTTTACACTTCACTTCCTTGATGTCTAATTTGAATTGCCTTTCAAAGAAAGATGTTGAAAAAAGCATATATATTGAAGAAGACAAACTTCTTTACATACATTTCTATCCTTTTTACCCAATAGATGCATTATTTGAAGCCAAATTCTAAGTCTAATTTGACGATTAAAATCTATTTTTATATCTTCCATTCTAATCTAATTGACTTTAAACATTCACATTTCACTTCCATTCACAATTACAAAAAGATTCTATGTGGACTTTAGGGATTGAATAACATTATGATGAATCTTTACAAGTCATTGCAATAAAGAACTGAAAATGCCTCAACTTTTTTAATTGGGACTTTCACAAAAGTCATTGTGAATGTATAATTTGAATCAGTTACATGATGCCCAAAAGTGATACTTTTATCTAATTTATAAAAAGCTTGAGAATCTTAAAATGATTCAAACTGTAAATTCCATGTTTTAGAATAAAAAAATAAAAAAACTTATGTGGTTTTCATATTCTTCTAAAATTAAAATTGATTATAGAATTTCAATTACTAAAAACTGTTTCTTTTTGTATCTTCATCGAAAAGTTCTTGTACCATTTGCATTTTATATAAAACAATTTGTTTTCAATGAAGACGTTGTAAATTACATTTAATATATTAGATATTAGGACGAATTTCATTACAATGTGTAATGCCGCTAGAAAGGTTTCATCTCAATGTGCAAGAAAAGATACAGGGAATTTAAGTGAAATAAGAGAAAGATTCTTGGCTGTCCCTTTTTCTCATTTCTTCAATAAGTTGAAGGAATGAGGGTTCTGCTTGTCCCTAACAACCCTTTCTTTTAGGGCGAAATGGAGCCAAAAAGCATCATTTCATAGTGAAAATCTTTTTTCGTCAAAAAAGTTTCAATCCAATTTAAAATATGGATGAAATTGTCAAATTTGGATGAAAAAGTGTATGAATTTGATTGAAAAGTGTTTTATGGTGCAAAAGATGGATGTACGAAGAAATAAAATGCTTGACCAAATTTTAAATGATCGCCATCCTGGTACTTTTTCAAAAAACCTAAAAAAAGGGCTGGTCCCTAATACAGTAGATGACAAGTTTCATCCAAACCCGACAGAGTTCATCTAATTCCTAGAGAAGCCCTAACCGTGTCCGTGTGTTACTTCTAACATTCTCTCGTCTGTCTTGGAAGTCGCTCCTCAAATTGATAGCTTGTGGGGCTTGTCGTGGTTGATCCGTATCGGCGCAGGAGACGCGAGCAGATTTTCGATTCGCGCAAGCGAACATTGTGTGCTTCTGCAGACGCCTTGAGCAACAGTTGTGTATTCCACCATGCAGAACGAGAAGTATGCCGGCATGGATCCCGACGAGATGCGCAACCTCGGGGAGTACGACACCACCGCGTTCAAGACGTTCAGCGCGGCTGGGTCGAGTGGGTTGGCGGGCATGATTCTGGGCGCCATCACAGCGACCTGGCAGGACGTGCCCGCCGTGGAGCGGAACGTGGCATTGCCGGCGTTGCTGAAGACGGGCAGGTTGATGGGCAACTATGGCTTGACGTTCGCTGCCATTGGAGGGCTATTCGCGTTCACGGAGGCCACAGCCTCGTCCATTCGCGGAAAGAAGGATCTCTGGAACTCGGCATTGGGGGGTGCTGCTGCGGGGAGCATCCTCGGGCTTCGAGGTGAGCTAGGGATTGGAATTCCTTGGAATCCTTTGGAATTTCGAATTTTTCTTTCTTCTTCCAAATTGGTAATTCGACTGAGCACATCTTGGTTATGCTATTGTCTCTGGTTATAGGGAATAGCAGTGGCTGTGGTGGAGGTGACCATTACTTTGCTTGCAATCGAGTTAGGGTTTCTGTTTGGAAGACCGGCTAGAGATCGCACTCTCAGAGAATTCTTGAAATTCTTGAACTCCATTTTTACTTTCTTTTTTCAAATTGACAATTCAATTGAGAGCATCTTGATTATGCCATTGCCTCTGGTAATAAATAATAGCCGTGGCTATGGTGGAGATGACCATTATTTTTGCTTGCAACCCTAACTATCGATTCAGGGTTTTTGTTGGGAAGACCGGCTAGAGATTGTACCGTTGAGAGAATTCTCGAATTTATTGACTCGATTTTTCTTTCTTTTTCCAAAATGCCAATCCAACTGATCGCGACTTGATTATGCCATTGTCTCTGGTGGGTATGGCCTTTATTGTGCTGGAAACTCGAAATCATCCAGTTAGGGTTTCTGTTTGGAAGACGGGGGAGGGTTCAAATTATATGTGTGTAGAACAGAACTGTGTTATTGGAGGGTGCTGTGACACGGCTTATTTACATTTGGCTCCAAATTGTTAATCATGTCACTATTGAAGAAGGCAAATATTCAATGGCTTTGATTGATCACACTGATAATAGACCAATCAACTGAGTAGCGCCCACCGGCATTAACCAAGTAACAACGATTACCCAACTGGTATATTAAGTCCCATTAGTTAGGTGGGAACTGATTAATGTATTGTGTGCCTGCATTTGTTGGGTAGTTAATGGGCAATGATGCTTTCAAGGTGCATAGCTGCTAACTTGAAATCATTGGTATACAGTACCACAGTTACTGTACTTCACTTGTCTAAATGAATGTAAATTCATTGCAAGCTAGTTTGTAGCAGAAGTTATCATCGTTTTTTCCGGCACTTGGTGACTAATTTTAGTTAGCTGTATTTGCTACTTGGTTGGTGCGGGTGGGCCTAAATTCGAACTTTCAGTAAGAGGAAAATGGCTATATTTTTAGTTTTTATCTCGATGTAGGCTCGGCAATTTATGAATCTGTGACCTTTCTCTATGTTCTGCGAGAACTATCTGCAATCCAACAATGCCCTAAACTGACCTGTGATAATGTCCTGTCTTTCTTCGAGCTTGCTCACTTTGTAGTCGTTAGCCTAGCTCTCTATGTAATAGTTATCCTTCAGATGGTTGTGTAATGAGAGCAGGCAGATTCTTTATGCCAAAATATTTTTGCTTTGTTAAGTTATTCACTGTTTTGTTACATGTAGCATGGTCTTGGTCTTCTGCCTACTGTTCAACTCAGGCTACCAGACATCTGCTTGCTCTTCATAGTATTCTAACAGATTCCACTATATTTGCAGCTGGGAAGTTGCCTGTGGGACTAGGAGCTGCAGCGGCGCTTGCAGCTTGTGCTGTCATTGTTGATGCTGGAGGCCAAACAGTGAGGACACCAACCGGGCGTGAATATTTGCCATATCCGAGGGTTAATCCAGATTTATAAAAGTTGCTTCTACTCTTTTTCTTTCCAAAGAAAATTGCTTTTCAGGAGCAAATGTCACGTGACATCAGTGAGTAGCTGAGGTGATCCGCTCTACCCACTTAGAAAGATGCTTATTTCCCAAGGGCGACCTGCTTAGTTTGGTCAAATAATGTTAATACAGTCAAGCGTCTCAAGCATCAATTTGAATGGGCTCTTCAAGTTGCATAGTTGAAGCGCACAATGCCCCTATGCCGTGCTCTTCTTAATATTTGGCAAGTGCCTTCTGGATTTGTGCTGTCATGATTTGTGCTGTCATGATTTGTGCTGTCATGTTTCCGTTAGCAGCTTCGTGGGTTATAAGATAGTTTTGCAGTTTTAAACAATTGGCTGATAAGGTAACCACAGTTGGTGTCGAACATGACCTGCACGTACGGTATTATGTGTTAACCCTGGAAGGACGGAGCATGTCATCTGTCTCAATTTTATTTTTCTTTGTTTCCTCGATTTTGCAACTAAGTTTGAGTGAGAATTATTTTATTTTATTTTTCAGAGATCAAATCACATGTCTTCAATAAATCATAAAATTTCAATAAGTCACAAAATTTTCAGATTTATTGGTGGTGATTTCAAATTACCATGATTTTTTTAAAGAAAAAGTGAAGAAAATTCATATCCAATTCAAATTTAGCTCAAAAAATCTGAAATTTTTCTGTAGGTTTGTATTACAGTGAATAATATTATAGTTCAAATTTCCATGTCCAACTATAAATAGGATGTGGGAATATGACAATGTTCACTTGTTCAATATAGAATAAAATGTTCAATTTTAGGAATTTGACTCCAACTAATGAATTTGATTCCAACTACACTAAAAATGATATTTAGTGTTGGCAACACTAATTACGAACCTTGACACTAAATATCATAAGTAACTAACACTAAATCTAATTTCTAACACTAAATATGCTCTATGGTAAATCTGAAATTTGAAAAGGTTGACATTTAGTGTTAGAACACATTAAAAAAATGAACTTGCAAAGGAAGCGGAGGCGGAGGCGGCGCATTGAAGTCCAACGCAACACTAAATCCGCTACAATTCAGATTTAGTGTTGTGGCTGGTAGGGGGGTAAAACACTAAATGTCATACTACACTAAATATCATTTTTAGTGTAGTGGATTTGAGGCACAAAAAATTTAGAATTTTGTTATCTGTGACACACAATTCTTCATTTTTAGTATATTCTTGGACACCCTCATAAGGCTCTTATAGATGAATTTTCTCTACCAACCAAAAAATAATTGGATGAAAATATATTGATTTACATCCTATAAAATAACGAGCTTTTTTTGTCATTCCAAAGTCACATTTGGGTTCCTTTGGTATTCCAAAGTTAACTCCTAAATGTCCAAGGCCTTTTTTGAGGTTCTTAGGATTTGCTCTAAATTGAACAAAAAGCCAATTTATAGATAAGTTTTATCAACTTTTTTTGAATTGTGACTATACAAATTCAAATTAGGCAAGTTAGAGATCATATAGGAAAAGAAATGACAATAATATCAGTTATGGATTGAAAGATTATAATGTTTGATCATGGGGGTGTTAAAATTGTGAAAGTGGTTTGAAGTCTTTTAGTCTTCTTTTCACATGTTAAAACTAAGAAGTTAGTCACTTAAAAAAATATGAGGTTAAAGAGCAAAAAATGCATAGTTCCAATTAACTTACAACTTCTCAAAATCTACTCTACAATGTTTTTAATGAATTTCTAATGTGATTTTTTCTCCAAATTCTAGAGTATTTGAAGTAAATTTCTAAAAGCCTTCAACATGAGAAAATCAAGATTTGTAGTGGACCACCTTGCACAAAATCTTGAATAGAAAAATCATAATTGTTCCTTTTCACACTCGGATATTTTATGCTAAAACTAGACTTCAAAAAGGATTTTTCAAAAAATTAAACTACTAAAAAATTTAATAGTAGTTTTATAAGGTTTTATTTAACCCCTAAAGGACTATTGTTGGTTCGGCGGACATTTGGGATTTTGGGCAGGTACCTACGGGCTGAAATTTTGTCATGACTTTTTGAAACTTTTTTTGAAGATAGAAAAACTGATAAGCTTTGTGGGAATGTAATTTTTTTCACAATCGGTGCCGGGAAAAAAAGTTATGACCAAATAAGCTCAAAACAGGGGATGTTGGGCAGCTAAAAAAAAATGGACAAAAATTTGGATTTTTTTTTTCAGTATTTTTTTTCTCACAGATTATATTTTTGTCTATTTGGAAAGCTTTGATTCATTTCATTTGGATTTGTCATGAGAAAGTCATGCACATTCTAGTTTTTCGGGCAGTTAGAGCATCTTTTAAAAAAAATAACTTCTAGGATGCATTTCTGAATGCAATTTTTCAACTTTTTCAATTTTTTTTTTGGTGCATGGTTTATATTACTTGGTAAAACAATCTCAACATTGGGATTGGTGCATTTTAATTCCTTCTAAAATATATGAGTATTTTAGATTTTCCTTCTATCTAGTAACTACTTCTGTTTAACAATTTTTTAAAGAATGATAATTAAGTTTTTTTGATTTTTTTTTTTTCCTAGACTCTCAACTCAATTCTCCAATACAAAGATTTAAAGCCCAAAACTCTGTAGTGCAAAAGTTTTAAGTGAAAAATGTTCAAAGTAAAAAAAACTAGTCCCGCAATGTGCTGAAAAATTTGCTTTTTTCACTTTAAATGCAGATATCTTGCAATCTCTGCGGTCAAAAATTCTGAAATTTTTTCCAGACACTCTCATACTAGTTAAGTGTAAGATCCTACGGTTAGATGTGAAAAAAAAACATTTTTCAAATTTTTGTACTTTTTGCTATAAAAATGGCAGTTTTGAGTGTTTTTTGGCAGGAAAAGGGCCTCGGTCCTTTAGGGGTTAACTTCAAAGTTTTCTTGATACCAAATTTTAGTGCCTCAAACATTAAGGGGTTAATGTATGGCACAATGTTCTAAATTGCATATGGAACATATATGTTCCCAGCATATCATCACATGTTCTAAATCTTGACACAATATAGATATTGTAGTTTCCCATTATAGTTTTCCATTGTTGGAGGATATGGGAGAATGTCATACTTTGCTCTTTTTGCTCCATAATTTGCAAGATGTTACCACATTGGAAATACTGCAATTCCTGTTTCAATGTACACAATATTATTTCTCTTTCTAAAGGATTGAGTTATGGAGCTTCTTTTGTACTCTGTTGATATTTACTAACAAAGGTCAAGTCTTTTTTGTCAACATTCTTCAATATCCTTTCAAATTGAATTATAACCTTGACATTGAAATCTTGAAGGTCATAATGAAAAGAATTGTTGCAAACATCAACATTTTTTTGATCCTAAATGGAGTACAATATTCTAATTTGCACAATTATTATCATCCCCAAAGTCCCATTGTCTTTAACCTTGAAGCACGCCAAAGTCCATTTTTTGGATGATGAACAAAGGGCTTCGAGGCACTATTCTGTGCAACTAACTTCTCATTCATCCAATGTAATACTTGAATCTAGAAAAGGCAACCTTCCTTAATGACCAAATTCATGAAATTCTGGTATATGATATCTCTGTACAAAGATATGAGCAAAAATATGCAAAAATTCAAAAAAGGATTGAGACGTTTAGGGGTTAAAGGGGACAAAATGGATTTTAGATAGGTATTTATGAGTATATTTTTTGGCAAAAAGATTTTCAATTTTTTTTTAACATTAAAAATTTATTAGCTTTCTAGAAATATGATTTTTTTATTTCAATCAGTATTCGGACTAAAATTTATACCACAATAAGCCCAAATTTCAACTTAGTGAGCAACAAAAGAAATTCACAAAAATTTGATTGAATGAATAATTTTTTTTCCTCATAGATTGTATTTTGTATAGATGGAAAACTTTGATTCATTCCATTTGGGTTTTTGATGTGAAAGTTATGGAGCACCTGCTTCAAATCAAGCAAGTGTCTTGCAGACTAAAAATGAATAAGTATAAAATTAATAGTTGATTGGTGGTGTATTTAAAACAACTTCTAGAATATTCTAACCATGATTTTAATTTATTCCGGAGCAATTCTAAATTTTCTTACCGCTATTATTTTTCCCTGTTTGATATGTTTCAAAATTTAATACCATCTGTCTCTTTTTCCCTATAGCATTTAAATAGAATATATATTTAATTGTGTAATTTGATGAAGTAGAGAGGTGCCGCAATGAAGAATGGATTTTTTTGTCTTCGACTCTAACTAGAGTTTGCAATTAGTGATGCAAATACTAAATATCATTACTAATGTATCACCATACCAGTGTCCAAGGTTTGGCAAAAAAAAATTTATAATAAATATGCTAGAATTCGTGAAATATTTATTTTTCAAACAAAAATTGTATGGAAAAAAATAAATTCTCTATTCTAGGCATTTGCCAAGTTTAAATAATTATTCAAGAAGTGAATTCCAATACTAGCGACTAGCTATAGTAGGACAATTCAATGTAGTTCAAGCTAATACTATTTGGATATATGGTCAGTACACCTAGAATCACACTCTACCTAAAATTGCCATCATCACCTTGTATATATCTTAAAAATTAATATATACATGTGTTGAAGAAACAATTTAGAACATTTACTAAGAAAAACTATGACCCTTCATAGCTTTGGTGTACAATATCCAAATATGCTTTTTCTTGGTGCGTTAGAACCTCTTTTCACTTGCCAATAAGAAAGTATGAAAATTGGACTAGTGTAAGAGTATTAGCTAGACACAGTAGCAAAAATGGTGATTTTGGAGTACCTACCTTTGTATGAATTTATGAAGTTGTTTAAAATCTAGTGGGGACATTAAACCCGTCCCACAAAGTCAGACCAATAGGGTGGATATACCCCAAGAGAAAATGCAAAAAATTTTATTTGCCACAAATTTTTATTTGCCACAACCTAAGGTAGAGCCACCTATAACAGACCGAGTAAGGAATTCCAATATGATCTGGAGTAGTGAAGGCAAAACAAATATTTTTCAGAGGTATATCGATAGAAATGACAAGGATTGCAAAATTTTTGATAATTTTATAGCTTGAACTAAAATTACTAGGAATTTTGGAAGGCAAAAAGTGCTTCGTACCTATAGCCAACATCTAGGTTCTTCCAATTCTCATCATTCAATAACTTTTTTCCTAATCATTATTTCCTATTTTCTTTCTCACTACTTGGGACACGTGTCATGTATTTATTAGTTCCAACCTTGACAAGGAAAAAAGAAAACATTTTAAGCTTGGTAAAAAATACATGCACCTATAGGTCTGGAATGGGTCATTGGTCGGGAACGGGTGGCTCTACCTTAATTGTTAAGGCAACCTAATTTCACTATTTTGTGTGCAGTAGTAAAGATCTAGATTCCATACCGGGTACTGGTGTGAACGGGGTTTACGAAATCAGCACTCGCGGTTTTCGCTACTTGTGGCACCACCGGAGCCGAAGCCCCTCTTTCGTCTTCTCGGCGTCTTTGCGGTCGCTCCGTCCGAAGCACCACCGCCCCTGCGCCTCAAGAAGCGTTTCGGACCTCTTCCGCAATGGGTATGCAAATTCTCTTCTCACATTCTTTTCGTTTTCTTCATTGGAACTCGTTGAATGCTTTCTGTCCAGCCGGCTTAAGCTTCGGACCTTTGGTGGTTCCATTTGGTTTAGGGTTCTGAATTTGTGCGTAATGTATTGCAGCCAAGATCAAAGTCCACGAGCTCCGCGCCAAGAGCAAGAATGAGCTTCTCAATCAGGTGCACTTCTTTGTCTCATCTTTGGGGTTTGTGAGTTATTGTCGTAGCTGGAATGGAGCTGGACGGTAGGGCTGCTAGGGTTTTAGGATTCTGACTTGGTGGTGTTCATCGGGGTTCAGCTGAAGGAGCTGAAGGCTGAGCTTGCTGCTTTGAGGGTTGCTAAGGTCACGGGAGGCGCGCCTAACAAGTTGTCCAAGATGTACGTTTCTATACTTTCCCGGATTGCAGAGGCGTCAGTTTTTCACGCCAATGCTTTGAATTTGGATGTATTCCGCTAAGATGAATTTGTAGTGCATAATAAGTGGGTGTTGCATCACAATTATGCTTATATTTTTCAGAACTGAGCATTGCTGTCGGGGGGTAAGACAGAATTGCTACCATGTTCTTAATAAGAGCAATTGCTTCGCTTTTAAGATCATCTCCGCTCATCTGTTTTCGACGTCATAATCAATTGCAGTTCTGTCTGTGCTCATTACCCTCCTCGAATCCTGCGTTGATTTCTGTTGAAGCGTCGAGTTTGGGATTTGTTGTGCTGGTGGTTGTGCAGTAAGGTCGTCAGGCTTTCAATTGCCCAGGTCTTGACTGTTATCTCTCAGACCCAGAAGGCTAGCCTTCGTGAAGCATACAGGAAGAAGAAGTTTATTCCTATTGACTTGCGTCCGAAGAAGACTCGCGCTATTCGCAGGAGGTTGACAAAGCACCAGGTCTGCTTTTGAACCCTTGCTTGTGAATAGGTCACTAGAATGTTCTGCGTTCCTGATGCTCAAGCTGGTTGAGATTTCATCACTTAAGATGTGAAACTCCTGGCTCTCATTCTTATGGGTTGACAAATTCAATCCTTTCTGCTAATAGTATGTCTCTACCTACGCAGGCTTCAATGAAGACCGAGAAACAGAAGAAGAAGGAAGCTTACTTCCCCATGAGGAAGTTCGCAGTTAAGGCCTAGAATTCTGTTAGTGCATTTGTGGCTTGTCAGAGCACCTTACTTTACCTGATCTTTAAAGTGGGAATTCCCGTTTTCAGTCTCTCACTTGTTTGTCCACTGGTGCGTCTGGTGTTTTCACAATGGAATTTTAGCGCGAACAGGTTGAAAACGAGAAGGGATGGAGTAAGGCCTTCGCGTTTTTCTAATGTTTTGTTGCTTGTTGTCTTCGTGGCCTCTTGCTGTTGGGTTGTTTCTGCTCTTGAACAGTATGGTAATGCTATTTCTCTTTTGACCGATCGATTGAAATTCACAAGGACAGTCGATATCTTTTGAGTGAAGGGACGGTTTTTTCACTATTAGCTTTGAACATTTTGGTTATTCATGGTTTGAAGCTTGTACACGAGATGGCAGCACCCAAAGCGTTCGTTCGCACCTTTATGTCATCGTCGGAATTGAAATTCACCAACAATTTATTCAAACCGTTACAGTCCAAGCACTTGCTGCTGGCTGTTTGGATTATTCTGCACAATGGTGCTTACGACTTCTGCTGCCGGAGCCCTTATCCCAGCGTTATGATTCTTTCAGATAACACAGCAAAGGCACCAGGCCTCCGATTGCATGTAAATCTGCAACGAAGAAGTATGCCCACATTACTCGGGGGAAATTCACTTGCAATATGTCACTCCAACGACACTGCTTAACGTCATAAAAAATAAAACTAGAAGCACTCAAAGCATTCGAGCACTCACAGCCCACCGATTATAAAGATGTATATGCAGACACATGAGGCAAACGGGGGGCGTGCGACGTCGCAGGTGAGGGCGCGGAAACGGAGGTTTGCCCTCGCCGAGCCCTCACAGGCGAGGCAAAAAAAATTATAAGACCTGTGCCCTCACGGTTTGCTTACTGTGTGAAAGCAACGCCAAACTTAGCAGGTCTTCTCGTCTCTCCGTCTCCTTCCTCGTCTCATTCTTCAGCAACCTTCTCGTTTGTGTCCCAAACAAATGGCACAGACGGGTTTTGTGTTTTTTCACCTGAGCTTGTTACCAAAAGGCGGAAGAGCAATTTCCACGAACCTTCGGGGTGGGGGCCTCCCTGATCATGTTTGACGCCTAACTGAGCCCTCACAGGTGATCGTGTGCACAGCCCTAGTGACAAGCACACTAGAATGATTTGAATCATGGAACTCAATTCCAACATGCCTGTTTTGACGAATAGGACACAAAAGCAGGAAGTTTACATCAATTGATTCCTCTTGAATATGCATCTTAATTTAAGAAGTTTGAAATCAACAAACTTTGACCGTCCATAAATCAATAAATTTTCTCCAAAATGAAAATGGTAGGTACCATTGTAAGTATAGGTACATTGTAGGTATAGATCAAATTTTGATGACCAAATATGAAACCAAAATAACAATTAAATCGCCAATTGTGGCCTATGTTAGATTGCAATTTTGTTCTAATTTAGTATTATCGAATATAATGATGTTAATAAATTTACAAACAAAGAAGTAAGTGGGATTGCAGTTACTAGTTTGATGAGGAGTCCAATCTCAGAATCAAAGAATGTGTGACCCCACTCCTCTCCAATTGACTTTGTGTCAAGTATCTTAAAGGACGGACCCATGACCACTGATTTCAAGCCTCGTTGGGGCAGCGCACATGCTGACTTACAGCCACGCCATCCGCACCCGCCTAGACAGGTGGCGCAACACCATTGGCCGGCGCGGAAATACCGGGCGGATGGTGGTGGCGGTGCTCACCACGCACCCACACAACAGCCACGCCAGGTGAGTTTGTAGTAAGTTTACAGCTCCAGGCAGGCCTCCGTTGAGTTCAGAGCTCTAGGCTTTAAAAAATTGACCATGCTTAATTTATAAATAATTTTTCTGAAATATGTAATGACGGTCCAAATTCAAATCACACATGTTCAAGATCACATAAGGAATGAAAACACAATAATAACACTTACGGATTGAAAAAATTGTATTTAATCATCAGGTTATTTGCCCCCGGAACGCCTGGGACGTCATTTGTGGCTTTTGGATGACAATCCCATGGGCTATAAAGCTATTGGAAGCATTTTTCATCCCCCTTTCGCATTGTTGACCTTTCATGTTGAGTTATGAAGAGTACCCAATTGAGTTTGTAGTCTTGCTAGTGTTTGTCTTCACATAAATGAGAAGTTTTAAAAAAAAACGGATTACAAAATATGCCAATTTTGTTTATTTTGGGAAGTTGTTGCTCTTTGTTCTAAATCTAAAATTTCTCCACAAAAATGATGTTTTTTGAGTTTGAGCCCAACTAACAAAATGAAGGTCATCTATTCTAATTTTAGTAACAACAATTCTTGAAGGTAATAAAAAACTAACCAAATTGCTATTTTTAATAATTTATATTTTTGGAAAATACTTTTTAAAGTCTAATTTTAGCATCAAAAATCCGATTTTGAAAATGATTGATTATGATTTTTCTATTCAAGATTTTGTGCAAGGGTGTCCACTGCAATCTTGACTTTCCGTAGTATAGAAGGCTCTTGGAAATGAGCCTCAAGTACACTAGATCTTGGAGAAAAAAATTATATTAGAAATTTATTTAAATTAATTGTAGATTAGATTTTGAAAAGCCAAAAATTGATTGGGATTATGTGTGTTAGGCCCTTTAGCCCCTAAGGACCAAGGTGATTTTCTTATCAAAAGCCACTCAAAAACTATCATTTCTATTGCAAAGAGAAAAGAACTTTAAAAATTGTTTTTCATTTGTATACCCAACTGTAGTATCTTGTACTTGACTAGTATATAAATATGTGGAAGAAATTTTCAAAAACTTTGAGTATGTAGATTGCAAGATATATGCATTTAAAGTGAAGAAAACAAATTTTTTGCACCTTGCTTGATCTAGTTTTTTTGGCTTTGAATCTTTTTAGTTCAAATTTTCTGCACTCATGATTTTGATTTTCTACTTTTTTATGTTAAGTAGTTGAGTTGAGAATCTGCAAAAAATTTAGGAAAAAAAACAATTAATTTTCACTCATTAAAAAATTGTTAAGTAGAGGTGGGTTCCAGATTGAAGAAAAAACTAAATTGTTAATAGCTTTTAGATGGAATTGAATCACAATAATCCAAACGGTGAGATTATTCTAGCAAGGAAACCTAACCTTTTCTAACAATTCTTTTTGAAAAATTCTAAAAATTACATTCAAAAATGAATTCTATAAGTTATTTTCTTAAGAAGGTGCTTAGATTGCCCAAAAAACTAAGATTGTCCATAACTTTCTCATTATTAGTCCAAATTGAATGAAACAAAGCTTTACATGTAGACAAAAATATAATCTTCAAAAAAAATTTGGAAAAAATTATTTTGACTTTTTGTGATTTTTTTTGTGCTGCCCGTCAAACTTCATTTTTACTTACTGTGCCATAACTTTTTATCTTAAGCATTTATTAAAATAACAATTATATATTCACAAAGCTCTTGAAAAAATACACAACCTCAAAAAATCCCAAAAAAATATCACTAAAAATTGGGATAGTAAGAACCTGCCCGGACCCAAATTGTCCCTTGAGTGCACAAATGGTCCTTTAGGGGTTAATCTCAAGTTTTTACAATGACCAATTTTTTCATGGATGGTTTCAAGTCTTTCAATCTCCTTTTGACATGCCGACTAAAAATTGATACCCATAAAAGTATGAAGTCTAATTCTATCATCTAAAAAAACTTTTTGAAAACAAATAATTATGATTTTTTCTATTCACAATTGCGTGCAAGGGTGTCCATTGTAAATCTTGATTTTTTAGTGTCCAATAATCTTGAAAATGAGCATAAAGTACACATTATTTTGGAGAAAAAATGCATTAGAAATTTATTTACAAAATTTGCAAAGTAGACTTTGACTTTGAGAAGTCGTAAATAGATATGGATTATACGTAGAATGCCCTTGAACCTCATTTTTTTTGTGACCAATTTCTTAATATTAAACACATGGAAGAGTTTTGAAAGAATTCAACACTTACTCACAATTTTAGGGTTTCCATTATCTAACATTGTAATCTTCAAATTCATAAGTGATATTGTGCCATTTTCCTTTTCTCATGTGATCTCTAACATGTTTGCTTTGAATTTGCATGGTTATAACTTTTTTTTAAATTGATAAAACTTATTTCAATGTTTGCTTTTTGATAAAACTTATATCAATGTTCATTTTTTTGTTGAATATAGAGCAAATTCCTCATTGGTCAAAAAAGGCCTACAACATTTATGGATTAAGAAAACACTAAGTTTCAAATTCAAAAATTCGTAATTAATTTTGTGAAGCTCCAAAAAATATGAAACGACTTTGTGCAAATGCCGATTCCATTTTACTTCCTACAAAAATTAACTTGAAATTGTTTCAAGGAGTTTAGCTTCCCCCAAAAGGCAATCAGTTCTCAAATGGTTGCTCCAAGAGCAAAGTAAATTAATTTGTTTCCTAACCCTTATACCGAAAAAGAAACAAAGTAGCACCTCAATGCAAAGAAACCACCATGTGGTAGAATTTCTGGGCATGTCATTAGAAGAGATTTGGGGGGACTAGAGGGCCGTTTCAAGTGTGTTCCCCTGACGTTGTTCCTATGGCAAATTGGAAACATCTGCTGTTAGATTTTTTTTTTTGAAATTTTTTGAAATTTTTTTTTTGAAAATTCTAAAATGAAAAATAAAGCGATTTTTTTGTTTTTTGTTTTTTGTGACGTGGCAGTCGTTCTACCACGTCACGCAACAGTTGCAAATTGTTGCGAGGTTGTTCCTCCGACCCTGGCAGCTCTCTAAAGGAGCTGAAAAACATCTAATGTATATCGGCGGTGGTGCTCGCGGGGCGTTGGCGGGGCTCAAGTCCGCCAAGCGTCAGGCCTTTCATGCTATGAAACGCCGACACCCACCACAAAAATGTGGCATGTGCGCGGGCTCATTGCCCCTCACTTACTTTGATGCCGTTTTGCAAATGGATACAAATGAAAATTTTTATATTTATTTTTCAAAGATAAAGTTGCATGTATTCTTTACTTCGTAAATCTTTTAGATTTTTTTGTGAAACAATGATTTTTTTGAGAATTTTTGAAGAAAAAGTGAAGAAAAATCATATCGAATAGGAAAATACTTCACTACATTAGAAGAGATTTGAGGCCTCTAAGAGCCTGCAAGTTATCCTGCGTTCCCAGACTGCGGAAACGCAAGAAAGCTGCTGGCTGAGGTGGTCGAGACAATGCCCAGTCATTTTCAAAAAAAATAAAAAATAAAAAAAATAAAATTTGGCTTGAAATGATATGTGGGAGAGAATTTTTTTTTTTTTAAATTCTAACATAGATCTGACCACATTGGGGAATGGGCCTAAAACGACCTCCAATGCCCTCAAATCTCTTCTAATGAAAATAAGAAAGTTTCACTATGTGTGTATTACACTCACAAACATCATGCTGTAAACTCAATTTTCATGTCATTCTATAATTAGAAAATACTCCCTCTACTTCTCTAGAAGTCCATGTTTTGGCTTATTTTTGGTTTAAAAAAAACAACTGTGTTTGTCCATTGACTTGATTTTTGTAAAGTAAAAAACCTACGCTTATTTCTAAAATAAAGTGAATTGCTTGGCATGTTTGATGATATTTTTTGAGCATTTTGTGCTCATCAATTGCTAATGTTAGCAGTGCAAACTTGATTTAGTGATTTCTGTTTGCAAATTGTCCCTATCATTAAGCTAGAATCATCAATAGTGTCAACCTTAAGATTTGTTTTTTTGATAGATAAGACAACTTGGGCAACTAAGCTAACCTGTTCTTTACTAACAATTGCATTGACACTATTCATATCAATCATTTTTCTATCCATTTGTGACAAAAACAAAACACTTGAAATTTCAAAACTTTGGTACTAATTTCCTCTCTTTTATAAAAAACCTTAATTCTAGATAAAACTAAAATTGGGTTTGGGATAATTTAAGCATAATATCCAATAATTTCCAATTACAATTTTTTGTTAATATTCTTTATTTTCTCACAAATTCTCAATCACGGGTCTTTTAGAAAAATAGAAGGAGTAATAGATGTTGAAAATACATTCAAAGTTCAAATTGCAATAAAATTTTCAATATTAGAAATTTTTTCAAAATTCAAATTGGAATAGAAACTAAAATAGATGACCTTCATTTTATTAGTTGGGCTCAAACTCAAAAAATATCATTTTTGTGGAGAAATTTCAGATTTAGAGCAAAGAGCAATAACTTCCTAAAATACACTAAAATTTTGTGGTTCTTTTTTTTTCTAACTTCTCATTTATGTGAAGACAAACACTAGCAAGACTACAAATTCAATTGAATACTTTTCATACCCACTTTGAAAGGTCAACAAGAAAAACGGGGATGAAAAAATGCTTCCAACCTTTGTCCAGATCATAGCATTATCATCCAAAAGACACAAAATGACTCTGGCGTTTAAGATTCTTGCAGTGAGCATTCTAGGATGGGTGAGTGTGGCGTGTATATAGAAATCAAACAGACAAAGGAACAATCAAGCAAATGTAGGAGCTAACGGCCTTGCACTGGCCAATGGAGCTGGAAACTCCGTTTTTCTTTGCAAGAGCAAGAAGGGTTTAATCTTTAAACGTCTTGATTCATTGTGAAATGGTCAAATTTGAAATTTCCTCTTTGAGCTAAATTTTAGCATTTTAAATTGTGTTAAAAAAAAATCTTATATTTTTATCACTTGAGATTTTAAATTATATATCATTGTGAGAAATTTCAATTTGTTTCGTGAAAAATTGTAATTGTTATCATTTTTGTTGCAAAAATTGACAATAAAGAAGTAAAAATAGCAAAACAATCCAAATGATTTGAAATTTTTTCAAGAGTTACAAGTAGCAATAGATATTAGTGTAAAATTTTTTCAGCTGGTTATTTTATTTTTAACACCCAAAACAACCAGAACAAAGACCTTGATGTCGAGTTTGACTATCAAACCAAATTACCAAATTTATCCTTTTATTTAATAGATGAATAAAATTTTAATAGCTTTTAGTTGTGTAAAAATGCATTTTCTATTTATATATATTTTTTCAATAATTTTGATGAAAAAAATAAATTATTGTGATTTTCTTAAGTTATAGGTGAAAATCAAATTATATAAATTATAATATATATTAAAATAATCTGTAATTTTGACAATAAATAAAGGATAGAATGAGAAATATATTTCTATAGTTTAAATGTAAAATATTGTTTTTTAAAGAAATTATAAATGTAAATATACCATATTGTGTTATTTGGATTTTAACACAAGGAACTTTCAATTGCAATAACTCTTTTTTAAAATATTGACATTTTTCAAAATTTTGAAATGGAGTAGAAACAAAACTTGTCAAGTTCCATTTTCTTGGTTTAAATCAAATTCCAAAAGTAGTTACAATCAAGGTTGACCAAGACGCATCCACTTTTTGGATATGTGGACCTTTAAGGGTTAATGTCAGCATTAATGTTTGGCGGCTGATGATACAAAAGGAGCTGATACTAAATGACCGTGTTGCATTTATTTGCATTTGTTGATGTATGATTCAAACGGTTGCAATTATGAGACAATTCCAAATGTCACAAGGTATAATTCATAATAAGGTAAAACAGCCTATTACCACCCTAATTTGCAATCGGACTATCTTCGGGTCAACTCCAAGAGGGGCACATATTTTTCAGAGGTGTTTGCTTGTTTCACAAATCAAGCCCAAGTGGAATTATAATTTTCTGATCAAAATTGTAATTTATGTGAATTTTGGAAGTAATCATCCTAAAATTACAAAACCGTGCATAGGGTGGAGACATAAACGCCCTATCAACAACCCATAACCGCCCTTCTATCGGTATCTATTAGAACTTAAGAATCCACCAATCAAAGGCTGACAAGTTACCCCATGTTAACATTAAAGCCAAATCTTGTCAGATTTTGTCAGAATCTTAAATGGTTTAGGATACTTTCTAGATTAATGTGGATAGGTCAGTGAATGCAATTGGGGCCAAACAGTAGGCCATGGATTTGGAAAGCAAATGGTAATGGGCTAGTCCACCTTAAGTGGCTTGTGAGAAAGTTGATGGCAAGAATAACTTTGTTTTCATGATGTAACGTAATGTACTAGTAATTGATCATTTAAGCAATTTTGGAGCAGATCATACGCAGTATGAGGTGGTCAAAATTTTTCCTATGTCGGAAGATAGGAAAAATAGGGATAGCATATTTTTTCAGAATTTTATTCCCAAAATTGAAATTATGATGAATTTTGGGAGTCAAAAAGTACTCTTTACCAATAGCCAGTGTCTAAAGTCTTTCAATTTTGATCACAACCAAACTCCTTTTTTGCTCACTACTTTGGGGCATGTGTTATAACCTTATTAGTCCCTACCTTCAAAAGGACAAAAAACACACATTCCAAGCTTGAATTCCAGCCTTGGTTGGAAATAGGGCACCCTATAGGTTGGATATTGGGAGTGATTGGTTATTGGTACACTTACCTTAAGGAAGGCAACCCATTTCTGATCACTTAAGTAGTTACGCATATCTGCAAGGTGGATTTTTTCATTGGGAAATTTCTCCGTGTGCAAAAATGCAGTTTGGAAGGAATCTATAAATTTTTTGATTTTTTTTTTCAAAACAAAATTACCATGAATGTTTTAGCTAAAGATTATATTCTTCATGTACCGGTGAAATAGGGCTTATTATTTCCAACCATGGGTTGAGAACAAAATCGACCAAGGATTGGTTGTGATATTGAGAGACTTATAACCAATCATAATGTGCCACAACTACGTTGGGAACCGCGCCATAATTAATCATTGTTCGTCTCTTACTAATTGAAAAGAGAACAACCTACATTGTCCAAATGAGGGGTGATCAGGAATGGGTTGCCTCCTATATCATTCTTAAGCAACTTCTAGGTTCTACAAGATTGATTGGGCTATGTATTATTCGTGCATGGTTTATGGGAACAAAGATTTATTGTACTTTGATAATAAGGGTAGTTGGTGGGGTGTATTACAATATGTAAGGTGTACCTTAAATCGCACAGTTAAGCAATTCAGCCTTTTTTTTCACTATTATATTGAAAAAAAATTGTGGGATCCCATTGGTAGTCAAAATGAGATTCTAGATTCTATTAGAATGCATTTTTTAGACACCATGTGAATAAACTACAAATCTTCAAAGTGCTGAAATAGGTACACCTAAAAGCAATCATAGAGTCATATGAATATTGGGAGTACATTTTAGGCAAGAATATCCAGTGTGCCAATTTAGGAACCATGCGATTTTAGGTGTAGTTACCTTAATGTTCAAAAGCAATTGAAGAATGCTGCAGCATGGTAGGTTCTACCCATTTGTTAAAAGAATAAAAAAAAAAAATGCTGCAGCATTTACACCTAATTAGTTTTCTAAAATTGCAGCAGCTTGAGACATTAGAACAAAGTTGTAACATACTTTTATACCATGATGATTGGTAGGATGTGTTAACCCCTAAATGCACAAGGCACCCAAATCTGGTGTTTACAAAACTTTGAACTTAAACAAAATCTAACTAAATTGCTATTTTTAGAAAGTTCTTCTTGAAGTCTAATTTTAGCACCAAAAATCCGATCTTAAAAATAAATGATAGTGAATTTTCTATTCAAGTTTTTGTACAAGGGTAACCATTGCAATCTTGACTTCCAGTAGTGTTGAGAGCTCTTGCAAATGAGCCTCAAATGCACTAGATCTTGGAGAAAAAATCACATTCAAAATTCATTTAAGAAAATTGTAGAGTAGATTTTAAGAATCCATAAACTGATTGGGGTTATACAAGTTAGGCCCTTTAACCTCATGTTTTTTTGGTCACCAGCTTTTTAGATTTGACTTGTATAAAGAAAATTGAAATATTTTTGCAATTTTAGCACCCTCATGGTCAATCATTATAATCTATCACTCCAAAAGTGATATTGTTGTGTTTTCTTTTCCTATGAGATCTCTAACATGTCTAGTTTGAATTTGTATGGTTACAATTCATCAACTTATTAAAAAAATTGATACAGCTTATCAGAATGTTGGCATTTCATTCAATTTAGAGCAAATTCCAAGAAGCCCAAAACAGGCCTTGGGCATTTAGGGGTTAAAAAATCTTCTCATTAAAATGCAAGCATTTTATATATGCTTGCAAGCTCTGTAGCATTTTCATTTGATTTTGAAACACAAGCTGAGACATTTGATTTTCAACCCTGTAAGGATGGACCCATGACCATTGATTTGAAGGCACCCTACATATCACTTTATTAGTTGCCATTTTGCAACTAGATATAAATGAAAAATTTTATATTTATTTTTCAAAGATGGAGGCATATGTCTTCTACAAGTTAGAAACACTACACTAAAAATGATATTTAGTGTTGGCAACATTAATTACGAACCTTGATACTAAATATCATAAGTAAGTAACACTAAATCTAATTTCTAACACTAAATATGCTCTATGGTAAATCTGAAATCTGAAAAGGGTTACATTTAGTGTTAGAACACATTAAAAAAATAAACACGTTAAAAAAACGAACTAAATCCACTACAATTCAGATTTAGTGTTGTGGCTGGTAGGGGGGTAAAATACTAAATGTCATACTACACTAAATATCATTTTTAGTGTAGTAGAAAAATAGTAACCAAATCAACAAAAATTTAGCACAAAAGTGTTGATTTTTTTTGTTGATTTGGACACATTGATGTGGGCACTTGTGAACAAAAAGTATTGATTTTTTTATTAATTTGGTCAATTCAAGAATGAAAAATGAAAAAAACTTAAAGGAAATTTGACTACACAGAAATTGATATGTGGCAAGTGCCACATCATTACAAAAGTGCCACCTTGGCAATTCAAGCCAATGGAGAGCCTCCACCTTGACAAGCCTCCACCTAGACCAGTCAAACCAATAGGGAGCCGCCACCTAGGCAAGCCACCACCTAAGCAAGGAGGGTCAATGGGGTTCAAATCTTGCACCCCTTGCTTATAGTACAAGGCCTTTACCAACACACCAAACATCCATATACATGTAAACATGTGAGTTTCCATATTTATTTATTTAGTTATTGCTAGTTAAATTCAGTGTTTTTCAAACTCAGCAGACTTCAGAGGCCATTTAGGCATAGTAAAACAACTTTTCAAAAACAACTTTCAACCAACAAAAGTTGAAAGATTAAGTTATCTCTTACCTCCAAAAATTCCTTTGCAATTTAGAGTCTCCAGTCGAAAGTATGGACAAAATTTAGAGAGGGGTTGAAATGGACATTCTCTTTAACATTTTAAAACACCCTCTCTGAATTTTGTCCATAACTTTTGACTGAAGACTCTAAATTGCAAAAGAATTTTTGGAGGTAAGAACTAACTTGATTTTGCAACTTTTATTAGTTGAAGGTTTTTTGAAAAAAGTTGTTTACTATGCCTAAATGGCCTCTGAAGTCTGCTGACTTTGAAAAACATTGAATTTTAAATGATTATATTAAAAAAATACAATCCATAGTACATAGAATTCCAACCATGGTGAATTAATCCCTAAATGCTCAAGCTGTTTGAAGAGTGTTTCAATAGTGAACAAAGGACATGGACTTATAGTTATCCCCAATGAAGCAATTTAAAAAAAAAATTAACCTGTATAGATGTTTGAAGGACTTGCTTATTGTATGTACTCCAATTTTGAGTGTGAAATTGCTTAGGAGTTGTGAGATTGCTATGAATAAATTTCAGAGAGGATGTTTAAAAAAGTCCCCAAAAAAATTCATCCCAACCCTTCTCTGAAATGTATTTGTAACTTTTGATTGAAGACTTGAAATTGCAAATGGATTTTTGGAGATGAAAGTTAGTTTGATTTAGAAACTTTTTTTAGTTCAAAGTTTTTTGAAAAAAATTTCTTTTCTATGCCTAAATGTCCTCTAAAGTCTGCTGATTTTAGAAAATACCAAATTGTGAATGATTAAGTTCTTAAAAAACAAACAAATTGTATATAGAATACTAACCATGGTGATTTAAACATTTTCCAAATGAAAAAACTTACTTGAGATGCTTGTAAGTCAAAATGAACAAAAAAGTGTTGATTTTTTTGTTACTTTAGAGTTGAAGTATCAGAATCAACAAAAAAAAGTATTGATTTTGTTAATGTGTACCAAAATCAACAAAAAACTATTAAAATGGACGATACAATATCCAATTCAACAAAAATTTGTTGATGTTTTGTTGATTTAGACATTGTTTTTCTACTAGTGAAAAAATCTCAAATATTTGGGTGGAAATTTGAAACTGCTATAAATTTTTTAAGGAAAAAATGAAAAAAATTCATATTGAGTATAGAGTATATTCAAAATAAATTGAAGGGTGAATGCAAGAAAGACCGACCAAAAAGCGTAGCTTTCTCCACAATACTCATGTTTTTTTTGGGAACACTGTTTAATTAGAAAAACAATTTTAAAAAAATCTGAAAAATCTGTTCAATGTATACACCTTTAAGAAGAAAGTACCCTAGGAAGGAAAAGCATAGAAAAATTCTCTAAGTAGGAGAACTAGAAAAGTGCAAAATCTCATGAAAATAGGTACTTTCACATTTTAATTTGTAAAAAATAGGAAAAACAATTTTTAAGGGAACTAAAAACTGTCCATTTGAGAGGACTTTATAGGAAAGAGATTTCACCAAAAAAATGATCTTGAAACAATTTTGAATGTTCAGAACTGCGTGCGCAAGGGAGCCTTGTTCGCACGTATGTGGAGGGCATAAAATAAAATATTTTAAACTTTCCTTTGGTAGAAACATGACTTCCTACTATGGGAATAGACGATAGAAATTTCAGATCTAGATCATTAAGTTTGGATACTCCCCAGTACTAAAAAACCCTAAACTACAAAGTGTGACAAATTAGCTAAATTTAAATTTAAATATAAAATGATTTTTAAATTCTTTTGAAAAATAAGGGATCTAAACAAGATCAGATTAGCCATCTCCAATAAAAATTTCAAGTTATTTGGATTCATTCTTCAAAAGTTATAGCCGATAACAACTCCGACACGTCAAGTGTGACAAAAAATAGTACTAGTCTTTCTTGCAATCACCCTGAAAATTTCACCATAAATGCATATTATAGTGTAGAAGATCATGGTATAACCAAAGTTACTATGTTGCTTCAAAGTTAGAAAACAACAAACCATGGTTATAGGTCAAAAGTTCATATTGCTATTAAATATTGAGGTTTAGGAATTTTTCAAAACTTCTTGTTGGGGTAGGAATTGCACTTGATAAGCTTCATTTCATTAGTCAAGCTCAAATTCAAGAAACATCACTTTTTGGCTGAAATTCACATCATTTTTTTGGCAGAAATTCACATGAAGAGTAAATACCAAGAAATGGCCAAATCTAGTTCAAATCTTAAAAGTTTATTTTAAAACTAGTTCTTGGTTTATTTATATTCAAGTAGTCAAACCACCTTCCCAAACTTCTATAATAAGCCAAGTCAATTTTTAGAGTACAGTTTATGAACACAAATCTTCCAACTCATGATATTATTTTATAATACAATCTGTTTAGGTTTGAAGGATTGATTTTGTTGCCAAATGGTTAAATAACTAGAAAATAGCTGAAACCATCAAACTTGAGTGAATAAAGAACTCATGTATTCATGTATAAGCCAGATGAAGTATACCAAATATTCCTTGAAATATTTTTGTATACTTATACATGAATACATGAATATTTGTATACTTCATTTGGCTTATTCATACTCTAGCAAAGATCACTTTTCTACACGATCAAAAAAATTGAAATAAAACCCTCATGTCCACCATTTTATACATGACATTGAGTATACTCCATCGTAAAATTAGCAACAATTTCTATATCATTAAATGGAAGAAAATTTAGAAAATTAATGAAAGAGTGGTCATCTACTTGATTAGAATAAATTTGTGACTTGAATTTGTGTATCCATTGATATAGCTAGAATAGATCATATTGCAATGCACAACAATACCAAAATGGTTTTGCTGACTTCTCAATGTTGTTGAGACTTTGTAATAGTTAATAGGATTTGGTATGAACAAATGGATAAATAACTATGTAGATGAAAAAACAAGAATAGCAAAAATAGCAAAAATCGTGACATTAATTTGTGTAAAAATTGTTTCTAGTAGTTGAAATATTACAACAATTGCAACAATATCCCTGTTGAATAATAAATACAATATTTTAGATTGCCAAAATTAGATTTCAAACTCAAAAGAATGTCTACACTTTCATGAAAGTCAATATATGAGCATCCAAATGAAAGAAATTGTGATTACAAGTCGACATTGCGCACTTAATTAATTCCTAAGTGAGATAATAAGATTACTTTTGAAAAATTATAATAAATGATTGAGACTCCTCCAACATGTTTATAACATTGATATAAAGAAAGCATTCTATCATTAGGAAAAACTTGAACCCTCCACAGGGCCGTTAAGCTTTTATTTTTCGGCACCCAAGGTGCAAGTATAGAAAAAATACTTATTTTTATTTATTGTTAAATTTTTTTTTAGTTTTTATTATTAATTATTAAAAATATAAAATTTTATTAAGAAAATAATAAAACCTAACGTGGCACCAGTAGCGCTACATTAGATGCTAAATTTAAAAATAATAAAAAATAACAATTAATTTTAATTCCTCTTTAATTGCACCAGGGGGTTCAAAACTCGCAGTCTTCTCAAGGCCTAAAATTTTTGCTAATGCTTCTTTCCATTGATGTGTATTTATTTCTATGATTTTTTCTTAATACTTTTTCAATGATTATTAATTGGATGAAGTTCAATTTTCACAACAATCTTTAATGAGCATTTTGGTGTTAATAGAACAATTAGAATTTATATTAATTAATATATATTATGCTTATATAGATTCCGATAACCCTATCTTGATTAAGATGTCAAGAACCTTAGGCTAGGATCCAAAATTGCCCTAATTCATATTAAAAAAAAATATTATATTAATACACTCTCCACTATAGTTCACTGTAGTTTACTTTAGTTAGAATCCATAATAGAAGAGGAGGTCTATTTATATTCTCTCTCCTTGCATATAATTTCAAACCTACTTTGAATATATTAACTTCTTTGTTCCATCTTGCGTACTTTGGGTTTTGCAACCTTGTGTAGTTTCGTTGTGTTGTCTATTCTCCTTCCACTTTGACCTGCAAACCCACGACCCGCGGCCTCCGAAGCCCGTGACAGTACCCCGGTGACCAAGAGCCCCTTACGATGGCCTTATCCCTTTCCCCTTCAATTCTTGTTGCTGCAGCGGTTGTTGCTTTCCTGAACACATTTGTACCCTTCCCCCCTGCACCACCTCCATCGTCATCAGCTTCAGGGGAGTGGCTTCCAGGCCCTTCCGAAGCCCTCCTGGAGTCGACGTCTCCAGCGGTGTCCACTTTCACTATTAAGCTAAGTCCCAGTTCCAGGGAGTAGGGTTTCGGAATTCGAGAGGTCAGGGTTCAGGTGATTTTGTAGAAAACAGCGGTGGATTGCTGTGTTCGGTGCTTCGGAATTGAGAAAATTGTAGGTCAGCTCGAGCGAGCGAGCGATGGCGACGATGGCGCACTCTTTGAGGCTTCCGACTGTGGCAGTGTCGCCTGTTGGTCAGCTCCATGGCGGTGCCAAGAGCAAGAGACGGGCGAGGGCGGCGTTCGTGGGAAGGCGGAATGTGCAGGCGAGTCTGTGTATTACTACTCCGTTTCAATCGTTCTCAGGGATGCGCAAGGCTTCCGTGATTGATTCCTTGACTGTGAAGCAAGGGAAGGATTTCAAGGCCGTGGTGGCGAACTCCACCGCTTTGTCGAAGCGGAGCGGGGCGTCGAAGGCCGTGACGACCGCCATGTTTGAGCGGTTCACGGAGAAGGCCATCAAGGTCATCATGTTGGCGCAGGAAGAAGCCCGGCGCCTGGGGCACAATTTCGTTGGTACGGAGCAAATTTTGCTGGGGCTCATTGGGGAAGGCACTGGGATTGCTGCCAAGGTGTTGAAGTCCATGGGAGTGAATTTGAAGGAGGCCCGTGTGGAGGTGGAGAAGATCATCGGTCGGGGAAGCGGCTTCGTGGCTGTTGAGATCCCCTTCACTCCCCGGGCGAAGCGTGTCCTGGAGCTTTCACTGGAAGAAGCCAGGCAACTCGGTAAGTGCATCTGCTTTGTGCCATGTATCAATTTGATCGGATTCTGCAATTTTTGAAAGACTACTAGAAGAGGTGTTGGAGTTGCCGCAAATCAAAGTGAGTGGAGTGACTAAGGCCCTTGACGCTGGAATACAGGTCACAACTACATTGGAACCGAGCATTTGCTGCTTGGACTGCTAAGAGAGGGTGAGGGTGTAGCTGCGCGAGTTCTTGAGAATCTTGGAGCGGACCCCAGCAACATTCGCACGCAGGTATGGAGGCTACTTTTTTTTTTTTTCCGACGGGGAAGCATATTTCCCTGGCAGAGATATCATGAATCTTGCTCCGGGTGGTTTTGGCTCCTGACTTCCTAAACCCTAGAGGGTTAAGCTTGTTACGAAGAACTTAATATAGTGTTTTTGAGAGGGATGAAACGTTAATTGAAGTAGTGAGTTTTAGTCGATTGTATGATCGGGTTTGAAGAAAGAATTGGGACAGTTTGAGTCGAGTGAGGCTTTCCAGGGATTGAAGAAGAGGTTTACGATTTTGATAGGTGATTCGAATGGTCGGCGAGAACACCGAGGCTGTTGGAGTGGGCGGTGGCAGCGGCAGCAGTGGCAACAAGATGCCCACTTTGGAGGAGTATGGAACCAATCTGACCAAGCTTGCCGAAGAGGTATGCAGTGCTGTGTCGAAATGGTGTTGTACATGTCAAGGATTTGATGGTCGACCTCACAAAATGAAGCTTTGTGTGTTGGAACTATTGTTGTTGTTTGCAGGTCAAGAGGGTTGATTTTGTGTTATTTATGGCCTCTAGTGAGTTGCATGTTCTCATTCGGAGGATTAGATTTCTTGCTTGCTGGAACCTGAGCAAACGAATATTTATTTTTGATGCAGGGAAAGCTAGATCCAGTCGTCGGAAGAATTTCGCAGATCGAGCGGGTGACCCAGATTCTGGGCCGTAGAACGAAGAACAATCCATGCCTCATCGGAGAGCCCGGTGTGGGAAAAACCGCCGTTGCCGAGGGATTGGCCCAGAGAATCGCATCCGGGGATGTGCCCGAGACGATTGAGGGCAAGAAGGTGATCACGCTGGACATGGGGTTGTTGGTTGCCGGAACCAAGTATAGGGGAGAGTTCGAGGAGAGGCTGAAGAAGTTGATGGAAGAGATCAAGCAGGCAGATGACATCATCCTGATGATCGACGAGGTGCACACGCTGATTGGTGCGGGTGCCGCAGAGGGCGCTATCGACGCCGCCAACATCTTGAAGCCCGCTTTGGCTCGTGGTGAATTGCAGGTACTTTCAAGACCAATGGAATCATGAGTTTGTGTGTTTGTCCCTCTGATGGGAGCTCTGGTCTTATTTCTCGTGGTAGGCCTAAGACGTCCTTTTCTTTGAATGTAGTTCTGTGGACTTGATCCCCTCAGAGTAGAGAGCAAGGAATTTTCTTAGATCTTGTCTCTGTTTGTCTGTCACCCCTTAACACGCCTGTGGGTTGTGTGCAGTGCATTGGAGCAACCACACTGGATGAGTACAGGAAGCATATCGAGAAGGACCCTGCGTTGGAGCGCCGTTTCCAGCCCGTGCTGGTTCCAGAGCCCACCGTGGAGGAGACGATCGACATTCTGAAGGGGCTGAGGGAGAGATACGAGATTCACCACAAATTGCGTTACACTGATGAGGCGTTGGTGGCAGCTGCTCAGCTCTCTTACCAGTACATCAGGTTTGTGTGGATGTGTGTGTCGTGCGATGCCATTTTATTCGAGCTGACGATGAATCAGTGTCATGTTTTGGATTGGTTCTGGAGTGGATGGCACTGAGTGTAAGTATGGAGGTTTTGTTCCACCATAGGTATTAGACAGTGCAGATTAGTGGATATTGATTGGAATTCTATCAGAAAAGTGTGTCTGATGGGTGGTTTACCGTTTGTGCAGCGATCGCTTTTTGCCCGACAAGGCCATTGATCTGATCGATGAGGCTGGTTCCCGAGTGAGGCTGAGGCATGCGCAGGTATGCTTCTCACGAGTGATATGCGGAGTGCTTTGAGGATTTATATCTTTCGGGCATTTCAGTCGTTGAATGAACGTTTCTCTGCCCTCTTCTGAGTGTGTTCCTGTTCATTAACATGGATTTTGGCTCAGGTATGTACATGTTTTCAGCTCTCGATCTAGGAACTAACAGTTTTTGTGCTCATCAGCTACCCGAAGAGGCAAGGGAGCTTGACAAGGAACTGCGTGGGGTGACGAAGGAGAAGAACGAAGCCGTTCGTGGCCAGGATTTTGAGAAGGTAAGTGTTCAGGATATAATGGCAGTGTCTCTTTATGATTGTACCTGTCGTTATTTATTCCTGTAAGCAGATACAGTCTTGTTAATAGACTGATGTATACGTTGCACTCGTGTTTTGGTGTTGTTGTGACCAACTGAGTTTCTTTGTGGTTGCAGGCTGGGGAGTTGAGGGACCGCGAGATGGAGCTCAAGGCTCAAATATCGTCCTTTGTGGAGAAGGGCAAGGAGCAGTTGAAGGCGGAGAGCGAGACTGGCGACGTGGGCCCGACCGTGGAGGAATCTGACATCCAGCAGATTGTAGCTGCATGGACCGGAATTCCCATGGAGAAGGTGTCCAGCGACGAGTCGGACCGTCTGCTGAAGATGGAAGACACGCTGCACACCCGAGTCATCGGGCAGGACGAGGCCGTGAAGGCCATCAGTCGTGCCATTCGAAGAGCGCGTGTGGGACTGAAGAACCCCAACCGCCCCATTGCCAGTTTCATCTTCTCCGGCCCCACCGGTGTGGGCAAGTCGGAGCTGGCGAAGGCCCTGGCTTCCTTCTACTTTGGTTCCGAGGAGGCCATGGTCCGACTGGACATGTCCGAGTTCATGGAGAGGCACACGGTGTCGAAGCTGATCGGGTCTCCTCCCGGGTACGTGGGTTACAGCGAAGGAGGCCAGTTGACAGAAGCGGTGCGCAGAAGACCGTACACGGTGGTTCTTTTCGACGAGATCGAGAAGGCGCACCCCGACGTGTTCAACATGATGCTCCAGATTTTGGAGGATGGGCGTTTGACGGACAGCAAGGGGCGAACGGTGGACTTCAAGAACACTCTGCTGATCATGACCTCGAATGTGGGAAGCAGCGTGATCGAGAAAGGCGGCGGCGGCATCGGTTTCCAGTTGGACTACGGTGAGAAGGATTCGAGCTACAACCGCATCAAGAGTCTGGTGAACGAGGAGCTGAAGCAGTACTTCAGGCCGGAGTTCTTGAACAGGCTGGACGAGATCATCGTGTTCAGGCAATTGACGAAGTTGGAGGTCAAGGAGATCGCGGACATCATGTTGAAGGAGGTGTTTGAGCGTCTGAAGAAGAAGGAGATCGACCTTCAGGTTTGTTGCTGAGATTCTTGGATTATCTGGTGTTGAATTGTTCCGTGTGAGGACTGCATTGTACTGGGTGGTGAAAGTTGCATAGTTTTACGTGCGGCGCAGTGATGATGCTTACTCTGGTTTGATGGGTGCAGGTGACGGAGAGGTTCAGGGACCGCGTTGTGGACGAAGGGTACAGCCCGAGTTATGGAGCCCGGCCATTGAGGCGAGCCATCATGAGGCTGTTGGAGGACAGCATGGCGGAGCGCATGCTTTCTGGCGAGATCAAGGAGGGCGATTCAGCCATTATCGATGTGGACAGCGAAGGCGGTGTGACAGTGTTGAATGGCACCACTGGAACCGCGTCGAACACTGCGATAGACGTGGCCCCATCTGGTATCGCCTAAAACCCTCGTTGGAGACACGCGGGGGTTTCTTGTTAGGTTTAGAGGTTGTGGTCTACTAGGCCTGATAGATTCAGGAACATAGTTGAAGCCCCTCTGTAATCATAGGGTAGAGTGGTTCTGAATGGCAACTAAAGAGGGAAGGGAATTCATTAATGTCCCTTTCTCACCGAGGAGGGTTTCTTTTGCATTCGCCTATCTCTTGTATATTCTGGCGAGTGGTCCGCAAGGTCATTGTCCGTTACGTCAGGAGATCTGACTATTACCGATGTCTGAAGAGCAAGCTCTTCATGTGTTATTGCAAATTAATTTGACACCCGCATTTGGAAGGGTATCTGCTCTCTGTGTTTCGCTCGTCTCCTCTGTATACAGTATCAACTCTTACTGCTGGAGCCGAGGCCTGGTGTATGCTACACTTCTGACTACTGACCGCAGTTGCATGGTGCACAGTTTGGAAGTTTTTTCACTTTTAGCTTTTAATGGTAACATTTTCAATACTCCATTTTTCACGAAATTCAGGTAGATCGGTGTTAACTGTTAAGTTGTGTATGTGTAAAGTTGTCAATCCAAGAGTACTGGTTTTAACTCTCAATGAGAAACATTAAGCCAAAATTAACAACTTTTTCCTTAACCACATGATTTGTGGTAATAATAACCACAAAGTTGCTTACGAAGCCCCGACACTTGAGATTTTGCTTCTAGTAGGGTATGTTCACCCATACTTTACTTGCCATTTATTGCAATTAAGTACTAAAACTCCAGACTCATTTTCTATGAATTGATGAGTATTTTGGGCATAAAAAATCCAGAGATGACCTTTTAGATTGGAGGTGGTTTTTTGCATTGATGTATGCGGAGTCCACTTCTCAACTTTGAGACACCGTAAGGTCTATTTGGAATAAATTGCATTTTGAGGCCACATAACTAAAATTGAATTCCAGACAGAATTGTCATTTTGGAGGCACAGAACTGAAATTGAAGTCTAGACAGAATTGTCAAAAGACTTTTGCGTTGTGCTCTATCCATTATGAGTTTGAATTTGTCACCACAAATATTCTTTGCGGCCCTTTGGAGAATATCTAGAATTTGTTGCTTCAATCACACATTAACATTACTTTCTCTTTGCTCTCTCATTATTCTAGTCAGATGACGTTTGGATCCAAACTACGTTGTTTGATATATACAAAAGACAACCTAAATTTTGAGGCTTCACAACTATCATCAACCTTGATTGGTTTGGAACCATACTTGTCTATCTTTTTATCTACTTTTCAAATTTGAATAGTTTCCTACACAAGTTTTTTTTCCCAATTCCGTAAAGCAAATGCAAGTTGCAAAACTAGTGTAGGGAAAAGTCACTACATGCATATCAAACCAGACTCTAAATAGAAGGTACCTAGAACAATGCAAAGCATGATACTGATGGTCATGCTACTTCACAAAGTCTATTGACAACATCAAAACTTTCTAAAGTCACCAAATCACCGAGGACATTGTTTTTAACCAAATTATTTTTAACCTTTCAAGGCCTGACAATTTTTTGACTATGGATGTTTTCAAAGAATTGTCCCACTTTGATATTTTGTACATGGATTTGCTTGAAATTTTTCATTCTAATCATACAAAAGTAAGGATTACTTTGTCTAGTATGCATAGAAGTAATTGTAGAAAATATCGACCATTAGATTTTTAATTTATAGCAATTTTTGGATGATCAACTTTATAGGCAAAAAATGCAATTTGGGGGGAAGAAAAATTATAAGAAGATTAATAAAGCTTTTTTATCCTCCAAAAAATTTTGGAATTAGAATCTAAGGTAAATGTAGTATTTTTTAATTTAAAAAAATTAGAAATAAAAAACTCTCTCATACTTATACACATTTTCAATCCAAAAGAATAGAAAGCCAAAACTGACCAAATGGGATCCCACAAAAAATTTAAAAATTTATATATGCATCAAATTTTGAAATTTAACAATAGACTAGTGTGACCCTGTGCCGTTGGCCCAATTTTCATCTACTCCCGGTTCCACTCCTGGTTCTACTTCCGATTCTACTCCCAGTTCTACTCCCGGTTCCACTCCCAGTACCAAGAATGCCACCAAAATCAAAATAAAAGTAATTTTCTAATTTTTTAATCAATAAATACTTTGAAATTCAATAACTTTTGCACCACCGCTCCAAACGCCACGAAACCAAGCCGATGCATCCCTCCTCGGCAAGAGCTTTCCGACGGTACCAAGCACACGGCCGGGGGATGCATGGTCAGGAAGTTGTCCACGCTACAAACAAAACAAAACAAAACAAAACAAATAAACAAACAAACAAACAAACAAACAAACAAACAAACAAACAAACAAACAAACAGCCTCATTTAAGGTATTGATATTATTAGCACATTGTTTGGAACATATTCAAAAAAATTAGAATCATTTTAATTATTTTGTATTCTTAATTACACTAGATTGAACCTTGTATTTTTTAAAATTGCTAAAAAAAAAAATACTTGATTTTCTTTCCTCTAAATCTAGTTTGTTTGTGCATAATAAAGACTAGGAATGTCCAAGAAAATATCTTTTTCCATCCTATGATTCCTTTCATTGGAAAAATACTATATTTGCTCCCTTTTTCTACTAGACTACATTTTCTAAATAAATTTTTTAATACTTCCCACATTGAAATTTTGAAAATAAAAAAATGCAACAAGAATGTCAACTTGTTACTCTACAAGTTACTACATTGAAATATTGAGATTTCTTTCACTCTACCAAGAATTTGCCATTGGAAATTTAAAGAGGATACATTGTGTTTTCTTAGACCTTGATAGGTTAATTACTTGAGTAACTAACACTAACTTCTAAAACCAAAAACTCAGATGTTTCCTTACTAGTCATCCGGAACTAAAGACATTGTCGTCAGGTTCTTTAGCTACAAAGGGAACATCCATCTCATAACTGAACAAACTCCTGATTTTCTTTATGATTTTTGTAGGTTCAACTAATCTTTGATGACATTCCAATTAGGAGAGATTTGGGGCCATTGGAAGACTGTGAGTTATCCTGTGTTTCCAGTCTGCAAGAACGTAAGATAACCGTTGGTTGATGTGGTCGAGACAATGCCACGTCATTTTTGAAATTTGCTTAGAATGATATTTTGAAATTTTTTTTTTAATTTTTTAAATTTTTTTTGAAAAAAAAAATCTGATAGCCCGTAGAATTTGGGAAGCACAAAATTCAATGTCCACAAATAATATAGGTGCCTAAAACAAATATAATTGAAGATACAATTATAATGAGTAAAACTAAATAACATAGTTTTCTTCGAAAAATGACTGCTAGTTAGGTAATTCAAGACTCTATCTATAAATTCAAAATGCAATCATCCTATCTTAGAGTTAAAGAACATCGACATTCCCGATATTCCCAACATTCTAGGTACAATCGGCATTTTCATTTTGAATGATGATGATACCAGAACTATTAAGCAGGTGTTTAACTTCATTGAAGCTGAAGCTTGGAGAATGTATGAACTTGTCTTCTTCCAGGTTCAGTTTGCAGAAGTAACAAAATAGATAATAGAGATGCTTGCAATTAACCCCTAAAGCACTGAACATGCTTTTTTGAGAACATAGCTTTTTTGGGAAGCTCACTACGAGTGGAGATTTTTTTTTTCCTTTGAAATTTTCACACAACATTCTCCCAAGGAGTAGCTTGAAGGTCCAACAATTTTCATAACTTTTGATTATATGGGTAAAAAGTTATTGCATGATAAGTGATTTTCAATGCTCGGTGGGCAGTCCGGGCAACAAAAAAAATTTATTTAAAAATCACTTTTAAAAAAAATAAAAACTTGAAATTGGTTATTTGGATTTATATATACGCAGGAAGCTTTGAATCATTCCATTTTGATCTATGAGTAAAAAGTTATGAGGATTCTTAGTTCGAGGGTAGTTATAGAATCTCTACTCTAAAATAAACTTTGAAGTCCTTTGTTTCACTCAATATTCAATATTTTTGAAAAAAACAAAAAACATTGGGTATAGGTAGGTTTTTACAACATTATAACCATTGGGATTGGCATTTTGTAATTGTATGATTAAATTCTTAACAATTTAGTGTTTTGAATCATTCTCTACTTCTTTCTACTTACTATTTTTTTCCTATATGTTGTACAAATCTAAATGATCTGAAATTTTTCAAGCATATAGCCAGCTTGACTTCAAAAATGAATCCCAAGAGTAACCACCATTTTGGACATTTCTTCATATAAATGTGACCTTGTGAAGTGCAGCTGCTCGAATTTTTGCAGGGACAAAAAAAGGATTTTTGTCAATTCAAACACTAATATCTTGCAATCCACACAGTGGATAATTCTGAAATTTTTCCCACATATTTTCAAACAAGTTTACTGCAAGATCCTACGGTTATTTGTTTCCAAAAATGTTTTTTTTCTAAAATTTGATACTTGTATTAGAAATGGCAGTTTTGGAACGTTTTTGGTGAAACCATAGTCAAAAACCTTTAGGGGTTAACATATTGATGGCGACCACCAATTGCTGAAATAGCCATATCAACAAAATTAGGGCATGTGCACTCTGGGTACATGCCGAGTGTGATTCGATAAACCTTATATGCAGGTTCAATCCCGGATTGAAGACATATTATAGCTCTAAGTCCAGAGAAGGGGAGCATGGTTACTCCCAAGATTGATCCTTTCACATTACCAGCACTCTTCCACTTATTGCTATGCTCTATAGTAGGAGCATTAGCAATACGCCGAATGGGCTTGCTCCTTCAAATTTTGGGATAGGAGTTTGCATGCAAAGGGGACACCTAATCATAAAGAACTGCCTCAAAAACAGTAGACATTTTGAATAATCTTCAAGGAGACATGGGAGGTTGTTCTTGAAGCTTGAAGCCGTCCTCTTGCAACAAAATTGAATCTTGGCACGTCAAACTGGTGCCTGTCAATACAGGCCACACATCTGGTACTTGTGGCCAATCGAATATCCAGGAACGTTTAGAGCCTCCAACACATCGTAAAATATCATTTGGACAGAACCAAAAGTCCGTCATAATCTCCTTATTTCTGCCATATTGTTTCTTTCTTCCATAGTATGTTGGAGTTGGAGTGCCTCTAGATCCTTTTGCAATTCGGGCAACGCAGCGGATGTTTGTTCCTCGTTGCTGGGCATGGCATTTGCAGTTGGACTTGTGCAAAAGTCTGGCAATATGCCATTGTGTAGTGTCACAGTCAATCTCAAATGTAGTTGTCACATGTAGAACATGTCTAGAATTTACCATGGTGTTTGTCTCCTTCAAGGGCTCCTTGTAGGCTTGTGTAGATCGGATCAAAACTCTTGGCTATGCAAAATTAACCTTGTCTGGTCGATGGGAATCACCATCCGATCCAATAGGGAGGTCAAGCTTCCGCTTATTGCTTCCAAAGACCTCTTTACCTTCCAAATGTGGAATACGTGTTGTAACATCAATCGCTTCTGGAAGGTCATTCAATGCCTCCGCAATCTTTTTCGGGTCGCCACTGCGTCTAGCGGCTCTTAGCTTGAGTTCTTGCTTAGATGGCCCCGTCCCTGATGCTTTGCCTTTCAAAAATGCTCGATAATTCGTCATTTGCATAAAGGCTCGAATGCTATCATCACAAGTGGCGGCACACAAATCATTACCTCAATTACCGGATTGTTGCAACCATTTGTTATGAACTGTTTTGGATAAGTTGCACGATGGCATATCTGCCATCTCCTCAATACATAGGCCCTACAAAAGCAAACAAAATTATTGTCAAGTTTAGAACAAAACTTCATAATAAGCTGTAGACTATTATATGCTAATGAAGGACATTGTACAATGATTTTCCATCAATGTATCTAGTGGCCCAGGTACCTCTCGGCGCCGAGAGGTAAATCACCAATATCTAATTTAATTGCAAAATCCTTTCATAGTAGTTATTGAACTATACACATGTACATTTAAAAACTAAATATATCCTGGATAAAATCATGAAAAGCAAAACAATATAGAAATTAACATCACTTGCATGACGTCATCCAATGGGCAATAAACAAACAAACTATCCTCAGATTCCATACAAAATTTCATGATATCCCAATTCCCAAAGGTAGTTAGATACTTTTGATGGATGTTCAGCAAAATTTTCCATCAACCTACTTAGTGGCCAAACTACCTCTCGGTGCCGAGAGGTTAGTCATCCAGATCTCATATGATTACAAAATCATTAAACAATAGTTATTAAATAATTGTAGTTGAAGTTTAAAAACTAAAAATGTGGTGAATAAAATCATGAAAATTGAAAAGAAATAGAAATGAACACCATTTGCATGAAGCCACCCCATTGGCGATATCGAAAGTGCCAAAAGGCAAGCCACAATTCAAGGTCACGCAAACCATCTTTTGAGGCAGCTCCTGATGATAACCACCAAGATCAAATGGCCAAGTATCGAGTCTCCGCTTCTTCCATAGATTTGGAGTCCTTGTATTTCTTGCAAAGACGGGTATGCTGATGTTGCATATCTGGTTTGATTAGCTTCTTTGTGTGTTGTTGCAAAGAAGTACTCCAAATGCAAGAGACATGTTTGTTCTCTAATCTTCATCGGAATTTTCGGATCACCCATTCCATATACAGTGCGAACGGCATTCCAATTTGCTTATGCACTCTCCGCCATGAAGCCTTTGAAGTTGGAATCTGTGACTCCTATTCATTTCATGACATCATTCAATGACCGCCACATGATACACTGCACTTCCGTCTCTTCTGACTGCATATCACAAATGGCAATAGTCATCACTTTACAGTAGTATGAATCATATACATGGCAAGCCATGGTTGTCCAGTCTTTTGCACGTTTGACGTGATCAAATATGAGCCACGCATTTTCAAGATCTCCTCCAGGTTGCATGCACTTTACTAAGTCCCCTCCACCTCCAGGCCCTCTACCAACATCTTGAACAAATATACCTTCTCCTTCCCTTGTCCTGGAAAGATACTATCATGAATGTATTCGAACTTTGAGTTCCGTTTTAAATTCATGATGTTGTCTATGCCTGCATCCTTGCTTGTACTACGGAAAGAAGAATTAATGTTGCAGATATTTGGGGAGCTAAGTATTTGGAACTTATCCATGACAACCTCAAGCGACTTCCCTTGCAACATCTCTTTTGGTCCATCCCCGTTGTATATGAGGTGGCTATCTAAAAACTGCTTACTAGCTGCAAGGGCTATAGTAGAGTTAGTAGCAATAGGGATTTTGGAAACCTCATTTGCAATGAGCCCAAAAATAATGTCAAAGGACTCCCTACATGTACCAAGAGTAACAGGGTGCATGTGATTCCCTAAATGAATGCATGCTCTGGTCATGAGTGCAATTTTACTAAAAACATAATAAATTCTAGCATCAAAGACACTAACACAATGGGGTGGAAGTTTGCATATCTTGCAGACTACAGTGGAATCTTGTGGAGGCATTGCACCAACTTGAAATGGAATAGGAGTGTCGGCGCCAGGGCAACTCAAATATGACGTCTCCATCATATTCTGCAGGAAGGAATTGAACATTCTGATGGACAATTGCATCATAGTCCACTGCAACAATTTCGTTTCTAAACCCGCAAATAGATGCTAGTTTACGAAGGCATTTGACAATACTAACTCGGTCTGCACTACATGGATAAGTTGGTGGGCGCGAGTGAGTAGAGATGGCTGGACTATTGGAAGGAGTGGAATACTGAACGGAAGTTGTATTCAAGACATCATCAGGGCCATTAAAACACTGCTGGGCTTGAAGACGTGGTAGGCTAGGGGACTCTCCCTCGGACTCACTAGATAGATCTATGATTGGTTCAAGGACTTCTTGCTTCACATGGACAAGTGCGATAGGTATACTATCAATTCTGATGCGCTCAATTTCTGCAAAACCAACTACAGAAGATCGATTTAACGGCATGTTCACCATAGAATGGTCGGACTGTTGAGGTAAGATTTCGACTATGGCACCTATCATGTGAGAGGTCAATCCGTAAGCTCGATATCAGCCAGGACAAAGGTGCCAAACATGACCTTTCATTAATACTAACTTCGGCATATAGACTGATTCTTTCAAATGACTTGAATCAGACATGATTTCTTCTTCAACTTATATACTAGACTGAACGAATCCAAAACAAACATGGAGAAGGTGCGAAGACAGTACAGCAAATCCTTCACCTCCAATAGGGAGGAAAAGTGGGATCTCATGGCCATCTGCTCGGATGGATGCCATGAAACCTAATACCTACATAGAAAGGAATGTGACCAAAACAAACAAGACTACGATAAGCAAGTGAATGATTACATTCAAATGAAGATAATATAAGCACCTTTGAGACACGGCAATTAGATCTGCATAGGATCGAACAAAAGTTTTGACAGAAGACATTAAAATGAATGTGAGCATCTGACATAAATCTAGTGTATCTACAGCGCCGTCTAATGTCCATTACAATAATCTCATAAACAAGCGTCTCTTTTAGCCAACCTAACTCATCAATGGCAACAGTTTGAATTTCAAAAAATATGTCTATTGTTTACAGATATATAATGAATTGAAGACAATATTCATCTGTAGATTGTGTACAATAAAAGTCTAGAGCCGTTTGTCCTTGTCATATTGACGTTACGCAATCACTGTGTAGATATGATTTGTAAATGACTAGATTGCAAAGATATGCCTAACGTCTTCTAGGGCAATACTATAAGCCTGAATTTTGCACCATGCCTAATTCTCTACCATTTCAAGGGGCGCTTGTGAGTATTGGAGAAGAGACATTGTTGTGTCCGAGTTCACTAAGAATTCATGAATTTGGCAACTGTGAAAGGAGAGCTTTTGCAAAGCATGATGTCCTAGTTAAGGATGTCAATAGAAGAGGAGTAGGAAGTATTGTGGTCATTTTATGTTTTCATTTTTGTTTATAAGGCTCTCTTGCAGTGCCCTTTGAATAGGGATTCAACTCAATGTATTGTTGGAACATAATACATTGTTCATTTCTCATGCATGTGGTAGAGGATACATTAGAACGCCGCCTTGACCGTAGCAGCAAGAAGAGGAAAAAGAGGGGAAAACTATTATTCTCTACGCAAAAAGAGTTGCAGCGTTCTCAGATGAGACGAAAGATTATTGTATACAAGAGGAGAGTAGTTTTGCAAGGAGTAGCGAGTGAATATCAAAATCTAGTAGCAAAGGATGTAGAAAAGGTGCAATTTGGAAGTCCATACAATCAAAGATTTATTGATAAGGAGATGGATAGCTTGCACATTCCAGAAGGCACACCAAACTCCTGCAAACATCAAAATGTAAGTGAATTTTCACCATACCATGTTGTTATAAATTAGCTCTATTAGAAGTGGATACTTTTCAACTGGCTTAGGATTAGCTTCTTGTCTTCTTTGGATTTAGAGTAATGACCATTAATTTTCTAATATTATTCTTTTTCTTTTATTATCTATACCTTAAATTTGGCTGTTTGTTTGTTTGTTTGTTTGTTTTGTTTGTTTGTTTTGTTTGTAGCGTGGACAACTTCCTGACCGTGCGTCCCTCGGCCGCGTGCTTGGTACCGTCGGAAAGGGCTCAGTGAGGAGGGGTGCACCGGCTTGGTTTCGTGGCGTTTGGAGCAGTGGTGCAAAAGTTATTGAATTTCAAAGTATTTATTGATTAAAAAATTAGAAAATTACTTTTACTTTGATTTTGGTGGCGTTCTTGCTACTGGGAGTGGAACCGGGAGTGGAACTAGAAGTGGATGAAAATTGGGCCAACGGCACAGGGCCACACTAGTTCTTTTCTATTTTTATTACTTCAATTTGAATTTACTATTCTTTTTTATTTTTTAATGTACTTTTCTTTTTTATTATTATTTTCTATATTTCTCCTTCTTAATTTTTTTAAAATGAGAACATTCTAATTTGATTTCTTATGTACATAAGTTAGTATAAAAGGAAAAATTAAAATTTTCATATTTTATATTCATTTGTCATTCTTTTCTGTACGTTTCTTACTCTGTAATTATATAAGCTTTGTTTTGATTTATTATTCTTTGTGCAAGATTTTTTGGGAAGATGTATAACTATTAAGAAATATTCAATGGAATATTGTATTATGTTCATATACATTGCCATTAGTATTTGCAAAGAACTTGCTTTTTGGAAAGATGAACAAATATTTAATAATAGTTTATTTAGTTATTATGAAGAAAAAAAGAAGTCAATTAAAGCAATTAGAGGCAATTTTCAGAACATTACTTGAATCCTAAATCAAAGTTTTACAATTAACATGTGCTTAATTTTATTATTCTTGTAGAAATTTAGAATCATAATTACTTATTTTGTGGAAAAAGGTAGTGTCTTGTATCCAATTTTTAGTTCTTTAACAAACTAGGTTCTAAATTTTAATGGATTTTTGAATAAACTAGATTGTTGATTTTATTTTAAATAGAAGGCATTGTTTTTACTCAATTTTTTAATTTCTATAACACAATTAGTTTTGAATTCTTTTTTTGATTTACAAGAATCCAGGGCTAGTTGTTTGATTTCATTATTCTGTATTTGCTAGTGGGGAAAGGTTCCTAAGTCTCCAAAGTATCTCCGCCCTAACCCTAAAGCCGCAAGCCTCCCACCAGAGTCACGACCTTCTTCATATCCCTCAAACTCTTCGTATCCCTCAAGCTACAATTCCTTTCACAAATATTCAAAGTCATTCCATTAAGTAGGTTGGATTGTAATTGCAGAAAGCAATAGAGATGGGGAGGAGACCGGCGACAAGGAGTGTGGCCGTAGAAGAGAGGAAAAGTGACGGGGATGCATTGGACAGCAACTTACAGCAAGATCGGGAGAAAGCGACCGACATGGATGCAACTTCAACAGACCAAATTCAAGAGGTATGACTGTACAATGTTTTATTGATCTTGCATTTGGTAATTGGGTACAATAATTTGTCACAATAATTTGGGTACAATAATTTGATTGTGCGGTTGAACACACCCGCACTAGCCTTGGCTTGGTCTCGGTGCCGAGAGGTGGACTTGCATACTTTGGGAGTGAACCCATGTTTCTTCTTTGGCTAATCAACCTCGCACAAGCCAGGGCTTGATCTTGATGCCGAGAGGTGGCCCGACATTGACGTAGTGATCTGACCTCAGGAAGCTTGGGTAAATTATAATCAAAATTAACTTGTACACATTCATATGCACAATGGGGATTCTAATAGGTTATAGAATTTGATATCAAAGGTTGTTGAAATTATTTTAGTCAATCAAGTAGTTGACACTATTAGTGTCTCCGATATTGTACAATGATCCTTTCCGTTTGTTTCTCCAAGTGCCTGCAGAAGGGGACAGGAGTAATGTTGAGTGTAGAGGACCTGTCTTGCACATGCAATGATTTACTAACCAAAAGTATAGAGGAAAGGTTGTTTATTCTTAATAGTAATGTGCAAATTTTATTATAAATAATTAGACTCAGAGCGTACAGCATGCTTGGTCTATTGCTATTTTAGCTTTAAATACAACAAATCCTTTTCACTTTGCTCTTCGAAAAGCACATTGAAGTTGGTGAAAAAATCTTTGTATGCTTGGATCAAAAAATTCTTTAGTATGTTGGGTGCCAACTAGCCTGCAAGGATAATTTGAAGATTTTCTACAGTCTAGTCTAGAAGATCACTTATCCAAGTACCAAGTGAGCCTACATTTTTTATTCTTCTTTGGATCGAACTTGCATTCGAATCAAGTAGAATTTTGCTGATTAGTGTTCCATTTCATATTGATGAAGTTATAGACTCTATGATGAGAAGCCCGTCATGACTACTGAAGTCAAAGCCAATAAGCTGCAATGTTGCAAATCGACTGAGTAAAATAGTATTGGGCATATTATGTTGCGGTAAAGTAGTTAGGGTTTGATATTAAATTGAGGAGTTTCATAATTGTTGTTGTTTTGTCACTCTTAGTGTATCAGGGACCTATTCCAAGTACTCTTCAATTTATTCCTTTCTTTAAAATTTAATTCAATTATCTTTTAGACCTGTCTAAATTTGCAAACTTTTGTGAGCAAGTACAATGGTTACTATTCAATGTAAGCATTGTTAGGGGGTGAAAGAAAATCTTTGTTCTTTGCTGTTGAATTCAACAACAATTTTATTGTTTAGGAAGTTGTTGCATTGCAAAGCATATGTACTTGGAGATTCAAAATAGTCTTTTGAAATAGGATTGAAAATATGCATTGGATGATGATTAAAGTTGCAATCAAGAAGTGGAGTAAGTAGGGATGTTTGGTTACTTAAAAACTAAAATTTGATTCATTTAAATTCAGTGAAAGGTTTCAAAGAATTTGCCATACTCACATGACACACTTGAAATAGAGTATAAAAAATTGGAGACAGAATCTTTGTGAAAAGAATTTGGAGTTTGATTGTGGATGCATTATTTCAATGCTTTATGGTTGTTTTGTGTTCCCAATTTATTTCTTTATAGTTTCAAGGTGTAAAGATTAACGTTGGAAACTGGACATGTGTTGAAGTTTGCTAGATAACATGCAGACATATTCAAGTATCAACACAAGTTTGGATTGCTAATTTATTAATAATCGAAATCTGAACATAGTCTTCATGATTGATTTGTTCTTGTGTAATTCTCACTTGTAATTTGAAGTTGAACACAATCTACATTTTTTAATACAATGGACTTTGAAATATCTAAATCCCTTGACAAAAGATAATTATGGTACATGATCTTTCTTCTAGAAGTTGATAGACATTGCTAACTTAGCTGTAGTAGTTTATCAAAAGACATGACTTTTAAGTCTTCATTCAAATGTTCTTATATCAGTTTGTCAAATTATAGTTACAATTATAGTTTGAAAGGTAAAACTCATGCCCTACAATCTTCCTTCCTTTTTGATGCACTTTTGCATCTTCTCAAATGGACATGAACTTTCACATCCATAGAGTTTGATTTACTTATGGTTTTGTTATGTTGATCACTTCAGCAACTTTGGGAGGGACCCCTCGGCACAAAGACGAGGATCCCTCCAATGAGATTTGATACAAATAAAAATGTAAATATGGCTTTTATCTAATTTTTCTTCAATCGCTCCTAGTTTTACGGTTTGATTTTGTGTAATGTTCATCACCTCAGCAATCTAGAAGGGATTTCTCGGTGCCGAGAGGGAGATCTTTCCAAACAAGTTTGATAGAATTAAAAATTTTGATTTGGATCTTGTCTAATTCTTTTGAACTGGACTATAGTCTTCTATTCATTTTTCAGATGCCAATTTATAGCTTGAGTAAAAATTAGCAAATGTTCAAATACAAAAATATGTTGATCAATTGGAGGTTCAATCCCCTTCCTCTCGGCACCAAGAAGAGGCCGAGCCTTTTTTGTTTTGATATTCAGCTCTAAAAGTTGGAACTATATTAACTGTTGTTTTTCAAATGATGGATTTGTAGCTTGAGTTAGAACTGGAGAATGTGAAAAATTAATAAAATAATTGATCAAGTGGAGGTCACTTCTCCCTTCCTCTTGGTGCCAAGGCCAGGCCCAATCCTTTTTGGTTTTGATCTTCAGCTCTAAGAACTAGACCATAGTTTCTATTTTTTTTCAAATGGAAGATTTGAAGCTTCATTTAGAATTAACAAATGTTCAAATGTTAGAATTGGTTCATCAAGTGCAAATTTGCTCTCTCTTCCTCTCAGCGCCGAGGCAAGCCTAATCCATTTTTGTTTTGATGTCCCGCTTTTTAATCTAGACCACAATCTTCCATTTCTGTTGTAAGATGCCAATTTGATTCTTGAATTAGAATTTGCAAATGTGTAAAAGAAAGGAATTGGTTGATCATGTGGAAGCTTGTGCGTCCTTCCTCTTGGCACCGAGGCCAAGCTCAAACCTTGGAATTTTGATGTCCAGATTCAAAAGTTGGACCATGGTTTCCATCTTTTTTAAATGGCTGATTTGTAGCTTGAATTACGATTAGCAGATGTTTAACATGATGGATTTGTTTGATCTGGTGGAGGTCACCTCTCCCTTCCTTTCAACGTCGTGGGTTGGGCCAAATCTGAGGTCAGGTGATCAAGAATAGGTTTATTATTTATATCGTTACTGTAAAATTGGATACATTATGTAGTTTGATGGTTGACATTGATTTATATCTTTCTTTATGCAGGTTTTGCTAGAGGCAACTTTTGCTCGAGAAGTTGTCATGCAATCTCCGATGGTTGAATCCCATGCCTCTGATCAACCAGGCATTGGAACAATTGATGACATTGAGAATGATGGTTTAAATGATGATGATGAGCCAATGGATGACTTCACCTCTGAAGATGCCCTTCGAAAATCTCAGAAAGTTAATTCCATGGCTTCAATCTCTAGTCTGCGAATGAAGCTCCATACAATCTCTTGTCTTTGAATTCCTCTATGTCGTCTTGTTCAAATGCCTATGGTCAGACCAGCATTGTAGTGTGATGTGATTAGACCAGCTGAGGATTATGTATACGGATATAGAGATGGGTCAGCCGTTTTCTATGTTTCAGTTACTAATGAACAGGGGTTGGAAGAGCACGTGACTGACAGTGAAAAAGGGACATGGGGACCTCTTTGGAATGAACATAATGACATATTTAATGCACTTTTGAGTGTTACCCCTGAGTTGCAGCATCTTCAGAACTCGAAGTTCTTTGTATGCAATGGAAACCATCGTCTTTTTGCTTGGTCATCCTACATTTCTCTTCACCATGAGCATGACCGAGACTAGCATATTTTCGTTGATTCTATTCTTCTAGAGACAAAGGGGCGGATTGGAGATGTCATGCATGACATTAACAAGTACGTGCACAAAGAATTGAATTTTGAATGTGATTTTTTGTTTTCACTCTCAAATTTTTAATAATTTGACAAACTGATTTTCTCTTTGTAACAAACACACCGAGAATTCCTTCATCAAGACAAGCTTGATTCACACCTTATACAGGGTGCACAAATATGGAGTGATGACCTTGGATAAATTTGCCGATCATCTTAGTGCCTCAGAGACTGCACAATGCACTCAGAATTTGAGGAAATCTTGGTACAACATGTCAACAGAGGTGTTTACGGCATTCATTTATTGTGTAAGTTCTACCTTTATCTTCAAAATGATTTCATTTTCTTCATTTTTATAGTTTCTTTACTATCTTATCTTACTTCTTTTTATCAATTCTCTATTGCAGTACAAGATTGCTGCCACAGCAGATACCGCAGTGAGATTGTATAAGGAAGATACACCAGTGGAGGACCAATCAGAAGATGGAGTTTTAGCTGCCATGAGATTGGATACTAAAGAGAAGACTGCTGTCCTGACCAAAAAATTAGGAAAACTCACTGCTGTAGCTAATCCAAGTCTAGGGAAGGAGTAGCTTGATGAGGTAAGTATCTTTGCTCATCGTACTGCTAATTTCTTGTGTTGCTAAATATTGCATTCATTCTAATTCTAAGTTAATTGTTGTTTTTGTGAAGATTGAGCGCCATTGGAGTACAAATACAATTCCCGAAATGACTCTCGACGAGTTGCAAATGATTGGTACCTGCGATGTGAAGACAGAGCACAAAGTGAAGTGGTTGCGTTGGTGGAATTCATTTGTCCAAACTAGAGAGGCACGTTGCTTTCCCATGAAGCCCGTGGAAGAAATTGATTTGAAGGCCTTCTTAGTCAAGGCTTGTTGGTATTCAGGGGTGAGTAACTATAATTTCATTTTCAAGATACCGCTTTATATTTGATCATTTGTATTCATTATTTAGATCAATCTTGAAGTATTGACTTGGTTGTTGATGCTCAGAACTTATTGCTCTGTTTTCATTAATGTGCAGATAGAGAATGCAACAACATAAATGTTTGACCCTATTGTCAAGAAGGATAACTTGGTTTTGGCTATGGACTCGCCTTAGGAGCCGCAGGATTTATCAAAATACATCGAAGGCTGGAGATTTCAACTTTGGGATCATGCTTTTCTTACTAATTTCAAGGGGCACGACTACTTCAAGAAGTCAGATTCATTTTTGAAGCACAAGGGCACGAACCTTGTGGTTAAATGAGTTATATTTAGGTAGCACTTTATTTAAAATAATGGTAGTCAAGTCCAAACTCATTTCCTATTCTTTCCATCTTGAATGGCTTCCAGATCTCTAAAATCCATTTACAATTATGCAGGTACTTCTAATATGAGTTGCACTCAAAGGCAGCAATTGCAAAGCGTAACTTGCCTCCTTTTCTCGGTACATGGTTGGATGTGTCCAGTGAGCACTGCATGTTCTCACCTCCACAATTGAGGTGGTGGACAAGTGCGCACTTGAAGTCTAGAGCATGGTACCTTGATTGCCCTCCGGAGTTTACACCTCTTTCTGAAGAGCGTTTGAAGCAATCCATTGACTCTCAAGAGAAATTGTTCCTAAATATGATGAGTTTGTTGGATTGGATGAAGATGCTCGGGCAAAGGCTGTGAAGAAGAGAGAGGAGGCAGATAAAAAGATTGCCATCAAGAATTTAGAGGCCGTGGACAAAGTGCTTCAAAGAGTCACAAAGAAGATTGCCGAAATTGCTGAGAAGGAGAAGGTGTCATCTAAAGAGAAGAGTTCGGGGAAGACTTCAAAGCAACCTGTACCTGGCTCATCTGCAGTGGATCAAGGATCTCAACTACAAACATTAGTTTCTAGAGGTATGAAGCGTAGATTGGAGCATTTAGTACTTACTCAAGATAACTTTGTGCATGGACCCCCTATCATTGATGTGGTCAATGATAGTGACATCTCCATTGATGAGTTCATTTGCAACTTGTCTCTGGCGGCTGTTCTTGCTGATCCGTTACCTCCGTTGTATTATGACATTCTGAAATTCATAGAGAAGGTGAGTTCCTTCACTTGTCTTTGTGAATTGCTTTTACTTTCAAATGTTTATCTATTTTTTAGTTTATTCTGACCTTCTTGTTTGCTGCAGCATACGACAGATAAAGATAGACTCTACAAAGGAGTTCAATCTGACAAGCCACGTGTAGACCTTATAATTGCCAACATGCCCAAAGGACTACTTGTAGTTCATGTGTCCGACCCTCCTACTACCATTCCAAAGTGGAATCAACGCTCTAACACGTGGCTTGAGTTTGTTTTTGAATTTGCAGATGGACATTTACAGGATGATGTGGCATTGATAATTATCCACCCTTATAGGGCCCAGTCCAAAGCTGACATCCGGGGCTATGCTGATCCATATGCATTTAATTACATATGGAATGGTTGGGGGAAAACCACTTGCACTTGACGTCACCGTTGGATCGTTCTTCTACGATAAGTTCATCTTTTACCATAAATTTTTAAATTTCTATATATTCTATTATAATTCCTAAAGAGATATACTGACATTGAACTACTCTATTCTACAGACACTGCTTTTTCGGATTCAACTGTGGGTGAGAAACTTATCGGGGGTTGGACCATCAAAGTTTACATTCCAACCGTGCCCAAAGCTGAAGGCACTTGGGGTGGACGTTGCATATGACGACATTATCCAAAACTTCACCATGTTGGAGACGATGTCCATGGACAAGGGTATACCTTGGAGAGGAGCACGTGAGAAGGACCCTTGATTTATGCTAATGTTCATTGAAGCGTCATCCCTACTAGGGGATGTGGTTGTGGATTGTACAGCTTCAACCCGTCAATTGTAGAACCTATCCATCACATTCTAATGAAGAGAATTATTTTTTCAATTTGTCCCATTTGTTCTATTCATATTTTAATTCAACTCTATGTACATATTTCAGGTGCTGCCATCCACGCTTGTAGGTTTCTAGACAAGCACACCGTTGCCCTAGATGAAGACAAAGACATCTTCAATGCGATGCTTGCCCCTCTCATTCATGCGGTTGAGGTTGTTCATGTAAAACCTGCAATTGTGACATTGCCTTTAGATGATCCAGACGCAGAGGATGTTGTAGTTCCACACATTGTCAAAAAATCTTGATTTAGTAAGTACGTCCTTTTTTAATTTGATTTTCCTCTTTAATGTCATGCATTAGCCTATCTTAAAAACATTTCTAGCTCCCCATTTTGTTTGTGCACCATGACATGCACTAAGGCTGTACACCGGCCATTCTACTCCTTGCTTGGATTTCCTCAAGCCCGGAAAAATCCTACATACTATCCTCCTATGCCGAGGCATTAGCTGTTGATTATGCATCCCAGCAATTACTTTCTACACATGACAAGGCTGCTACTTTAGATCCTAGGGTGTTGCAATTTTTAGATGTGGCAACTGCGGAAGTAGATGAGGAGACATCATGCAATGATAGTAGTGTTCATTCTCAATCAATGTCTTCTTCATCTATGTGATGTTTTTTTCAGCTTGATCATTCTTGTTGGATCTAATTTTCCATCTTCTACACCTTACTTTTTGTATTTGCATAATGATGACAATATAGCTACAATTTCATCGTCTTGAATTCCCTATTTCTATTGTGATGTTTTATTATAGTTTCAAATGTAGTATCTATGCTATAGTCTCCACCCTTTAATATTTGTTTTTTGGTAAAGGACACTTGGTTTATAGAGGACTAGTTAGAAATGGAGAGAGCTTTGTTGCACTGAATTTTTTTGGGATGGATCAATGTTCTCCTGCATTGTGGCACCTCTCGTGACCGAGAGGAGAACCCAATGTTTTAGCAGAATCTCCATCTTGACTGACAAGGCTCTATTTTGTAACCAATGTTATAGGACAATGTAAGTCTTCTAAGCATTTTTGAAACCAACATTTAAATTCTGATGTATTTCTTCATATTAAATGTTAATAATTTTAAGCAATAAAATGTAGCTCTAACAATCCATATCTTAGTCTTTTTGAAGATTTTTCAAAATTATTAATATTGTCATGTTTGGAACAATTTAAAGATAGTATCTCCAAACTCCAACATTTTCAATTTCTTTCTACAGATTTTCTTGTAGTTTGAACTCACTACAAATATATCAATTTCACCATCATATTAGTCACTATTATTTCCATCCTTTCTTAATCATTTTTTTCTATTCTCTGCATTTTGGTAATTATTATGATTTATTGAAAGAATTTTTTGTCAATAATAACACTAAATTCAAGTCAATGTTTATAATTAAAAAGAAAATGAGATTAAATTGTAGCCATATATTTCTACATGTCTAAAAAATTTGATTTCTGAAATTTATTTTTTAAGTATAAATATAATAAAGTTTGACAAAATTCAAACATACAATATGTTAAAGGGGTTAAAATCAATTTGGACTAACAAATTCAGATCATTATATCAAAATTTCATCCCTATTTTTGTATTCAACCAAAGGCCACAATCATAGGTCTCGGGGGGTGCACTTAGTGTATCTAATCCAAACAACGTGCGAAAAAAACTTTGTACCCCCTATATTATATCCTAAAATTTAAGTAAATGAAAACAAAAAAAATATGAATATATTCTCCTAATTTGAAAGTTTATGTTTTGAATTATTGATATTTTTATTTGCTAATGATAATTAGTTACAAATTTTTGAAGTAAACAGATACACTGCAGAACTGAAAAATAACTTTCACACCCCTATATTATATCCTCAAAAATTGTCTAAAAAATGAACAAAAAAATCCTAAAAATAATTCTCTATTGAAAGCTCATTTTGAGTTGGATATTGATGCAATAGTCATCTAAATGTGTTCTCTATAAATATTTGAGTTGAAAAATATGCCATTTTAGGTTCATTTTCAACCTCTTCTAGAAATCATTCCATATTTCATTTGAGTTGGAAATTTTGGCAATAGAAACCTACAGTCATTACCAAACAATGCTCAAAATTTTAGGTTGAAATTATAGTTTATTAGAAACCACTTGTTCGCACATGGTTTGTAGTAGTAGAACCAAGTGCCCTCCCCAAGTCATAGGTCCACACTAGACTTCATCCACAAAATTGTATGCTCACAAGCTCACGCTCGCAGGCTCACAAAATAGCAAACCTATTCACAAGGTCGGGCCAGATTGAGGAACGGGCCTAAAACGGCCCTTTAGAGGCCCTAAATCTCCCCTAATGCCAAGGCAATGGAGGGCCCTTTCAGGCCCATTCTCTATTCTGCTCGATTCTGTGAATAGCCGTATGGGTTGTCAAAAAATATTTATTACAAAAAGAATAAAAAATTTCAAATATCATTTTAAGCTAATACTTTCTTTTTCTTTTTCTTTTTCTTTTTCAAAAATTATATAGCAATGACTATGCCACATCAGTCAGCTACTGCAACTGCGTTCTTGCAATCTGGAAACATAGGGAACACTATGAGAAATCCGCAATGAGCCCTGATTTTCCTTGACGGATTTTAATGGACGTCCAATGCAACAAACCTATGTTTTTATGTCAATATTGATGTTATGTTGGATATTTTTGTTGACAAAAAACATGGGTTTGTTGCATTGGAAGTTCACTAGAATTTGTCAAGAAAAATCAAGGCTCATCATCTAAAATGTGAGTTTCTTATAGTGGAAACTCTTAAATTAGAGAGCTTTTTTCTTCTTCCATTTTAGAATACATAAAATATTATTTTGGTGGTTGTTTTGGTGAATGACCATCTCTATAGAGTTATCACAAATGGAAAATTTATTTCCTATTTTTAACTAATTAAAGCATCAAAATATCTATTTTCTTGAGATTTGGCACTTTTCTGGTTCTCCCACTTAGAGAATTTTTCTATGCTTTCCTTCCTTGGGTTTCTTCATCTTAAAGGTATGTACATTGGCCATATTTTTAGAAAAATCAAAAATTATTTTCTAAATTTTAAAGTACTCCAGAAAAAAAAGCATAAGTATTATAAGACCCGACAAATAGTACAGGTGTTTCTTGCATTCACCCGGCTACCCAGGATTGAAAGTTATACTACCCAATGATTTTTGGGCCGCCACAACAACTGTATTCAAAGGATTATTTGACAAAATCTAGAAGCAAACTAGCCTACCCAACTATGAGAGGACTTTTCTATTACCCCCGATCAATAGTTGCTAGGTGCAAGCACTATCCAACTAGGTGGATCAACGCCTTGCCGTTGTAGACCGCGCCACCCTAACAAGGAGTGCTCCTTGACATTAAAGCATCGCATTTTCTAGTGTAAATTGGCACCATTTAGGTAAAAAGTGAAACAATTTATACCACATATAATCAATGCTAGAAAATTTTGAAAATCTCTCTAAGTTTATATTATAGTGTCTAACATGGTGCATATTTTTAATTATATCATTCTAAAACTAAAAAATTAAGACTCTATATTTTCCAATTCATCTTTGTAAATTGCTTGTCAATATTTTTGAACAAATTTTATATGTTAAGTGGAATTATAAAAGCAAATTTGATTTATCAATTTACCAAAAACTTACCAACTACTCCCTCCGTCCCACGAAAAAACTCTAAAAACTTTTTTATGAGAAATAAACTATATTTTTAGTCTTTGTGTCAATGTACATGCATTCAAAAACCAACAATCCATCCCTTAGATCTATGCAAAATCTCCAACTTAGGTGCTGTCGTTTAGGCACCCAAAATCCATGTGAAAAGTATCATATTTGAACATAGTTTGTGAATGTTGCCAGCTCCATCATTCTTGATGATTTAAAGGTTGGTGGCAACGATGGGATTCTAAAGACATTTCTCCCAACCTAAATACCCGCAAGAAAGAAACCTGACCCACTTTATGAACAAATCTTCATAGCGCCAAAGTGGTCACTAAATCCAATGTCAATACTACTGGTTGAGGAAGCACAGCAAGTACAAGGTGTCTCATATGGGCAAAGCCAAGCTTTTTAGAGAAGAAATATTCCCTTATGTCTTGAGTTGCCCCGTGAGGCCGATCAACATGGTCAATGCTTACTCAATGGTTGAAATCATAAAATGGAGTTGTTTAGTGTACAAGAATTGTGCCTGATTTGGAGGTTTTTATGGGACAAAGGGAGTAGTATCAATGAGAAATAGATTTACAATGGAAATCTAATGTCTTATAGGCTCCGATATCAATGTGTAAATTTCCATTGCCAAGGTCTCCCAGTCCCAAAACAAGGCCCCAAAACCTTTCAATCAAGTGTCATTAGTAGCACGGAGAGCAACCAAGCCCTAGCTCAATTTTGTAATCATTGAAGGATTTGTGAGAAATTGCCATCTAAAGTATTTCTTTGCCACTTGAGGCTAAGGCTTTTCAATTGCCAATTGCTAGCAATGGCATAAAAATTTGTGTTTAATCCTACCATAATAATACTACAGTTTAAAAGAAATCAATTTTTCTCCTTCTAAAAGAGTATGAAATTTATTTTTATTGCTCCATAATACAATAGTCTGCTTTAATGATTTTAAAACAATCATTTTTGAATGTTTGGTAAACTTATTGACTTTTGGTGTTTATTCTTTGTGCATAGATTATGGTAATGCAAGGCATACAAGTCTTTTATCAAAGGATTGAAGTTTCTAAATATATAATTCTATACAGAGGTAGGATAATAATTGCAATTAGTGATTCCAGAACTACCTTATAGAATTTAGAGCAACATGCTACCTAAGTTATTAGGATTTAGTGCAATATGCTACCTCTAAGAGAAACGGGCATCAATTTTGGCTATCTTGAGAGTGAGTAGTATTAAAAAAGGAAAGAAAAGATAGGATTTTGCAAGTTATAAACCCAATAATTATTGGGAGTACTATAATACAGAACTAACAAAATAATTGCTAATTCCAAATGTAGAGGAAGTTGCACATTGACTACCAAATTCTATTGTTTGTTGCAGTCTTGATTAAAATCTAATTTTTTCAAGGATTTTTTCTAATATACTTTTAGTTTCTGAAATTTTAAGTAGCAACGGATCCAAGAATTTTGACCTAAAAGTGAATTCTATCAATTTTGGGGCTAAAATGCAAACAATTTTTGGAAGTAAACATGGAAAGATGGTAAACATCTAGAGTTAGATTAGAAGTCATTAAAATGTCACTTTTTTGGTTTTGCGTTTGTTCTTTCTATCCTTGCTTTTCTAGATTGCATTTGAGTTCTTTTTCAACTTGTATTATTTTGAAATGATAAATAAGTCAATCTTATGGCTAAGATGTAATATGTCAAATTATAAAAGAAGAGAGATTTGTACTTTGAAGGCAAGATGATTTACTTGTATACAATTCATTTGTAACCTAAATTGTAATCAAAGTTTTTTTGTACACTTACAAAAATTGCTATAGGTTATTGTGGAATTTGAGATTTTATACAAAATTTGGACATGTTGTAGTACAAGTTATACAATTGCATATATTAAGTTTTCAAAAAAGTTATTTTTTTTTTAATTTTATAATTTAAACAAATTTATTAGTGAAAAAAAAATTCATGCAATTTATTTTTTTCAATATTCATTTAGAAATAGAATGAGAATTTTTTATAAAATTTTTGGGTAACGATTTCTCAAATTTAAATTTAATTGCCTAAAATTCTATTTAAAAAAATATATCTCCACATATTTACTATTTTATAATTTTTTCCAAAAATCTCCCCCAAAATAGTGGTACAAATAGGCAAATTGAAAGTGACAAATATTGAATGCCTTACAAAAATACATATAATTTCAATGGTTGGACCCTCATAAGCATACTTAGTCAGAGTGAGAGAAATGATACAATGACAAGATATGACAAGAGACAATGACAATGAAAAGAAACAATGACAAGATATGACTATGTTTTCTATATCCAACTTTTGGTTATCCATTTGCATTAGAAGAGATTTGAGGGCATTAGAGGGCCATTTCAGGCCTGTTCCCCAATTTGGCCAAATCTAAAAACAGCCGGTATGGGCTATTAGAATTTCTTTTTTCAAATTAAATAAATAATAAATAATAAATTCTCTCTCAAATATTATTTCAGGCAAATTTTTTTTTTTTTTTTTTTTTTTGAAAATGACGTGGCATTTTCTCGACTACATCACCGCAACAGCTTTCCTGCGTTCCACAGCGTGGGAATGCTGCAAGAACGCTGCGAGCTCTTAGAGGCCTCAAATCTCTTCTAATGAGTTAATCATAAAGGTCATCCTTAGTTGTAACAATGAAGACAAAGGAAGGTCTAACTAAGGGCAGGCTTATATGCTGGCCCGGTGGACAGAAAAAGCAACTAGAAGACAAACACAGTAGCACCGATTGATTGGCAAGCAAGGAAGGAGGAGGAGAGTTCTACCGATCCCGGTGTATCAAACACTGTAGAAGGAACATAAAAGTGCTTTCTAAATTTTGGCATTGCTGACTGCACCCACCCACCGATACATGTAAGGAGGCCCTAAGAATAATACAAAAGCAATACCAAACCATACTCCATCATACCCCAATTTTGGTGCTCCAAGGAATTTCATCCTATGTTTTTCTCAAACTCTGACTCCTAATCCTGCATTGCACTCACTTTATGATTAACTCTATTGAGGTTATATAGTATCATTGATGGTAGATCCAGAACAGAGTAACATAACAAAGAACAAAGAACAAGCTAAAGAATTTCAAATTCTCTATGGTCATTATATCCTATCCACGACCTGTGTAGAAGAAGCATCCAACTCCAATGAACTTCAAGAGCATCATCAATGAAACAGATGAATACAAGGAATTCCTTGTCAACACACCGGGTCAATTAATCCATAAGTAACAAAACCCAGGTTCGAAAAATAATAATGAATGTTTACTGAATAAAAAATCGGAAGCTTAATCTGGGAGCAACTCTTCCATCAAGTGGTGACTTCCATATCGCAAGCTGAGATTTCAGTCTCCGCCGCAGCAAGAATCCGTTGCAACAAGAAGGCCTATCATGGCTGCAAGTGCATCAAGACCAACAAAAAAAAAAGGCCTCACCACAACCGATAACACATCGAGAGTCTGGGTGACACCTTCCGTCACATTTCCGTCTACATCGCAGAAATCCGAAAGAGGGACCATCGTCTTTTATGCATGCTTGCACCCAAAACTCGGCATTCAAGCACCTAATCTTCACCACCACCCTGTGCATGCTTATGAAAATTCAAAACTTGCTACCATGGCAGGGTACCTACAATCATTGAACAGTCCGCCGTCTGAGAAGCCTCCAGGAGATACACCTGTAAGCAGACTTCGAGTAAGATTCAGCAAAACGGTTGGTACTCAAACGGAAGGCCGCCTGCCATTGCCCTAAACCGGGGAACCTATCCCAAAGGAACGGGAAACCATTCTAGCCAGAGCTTGCCTGGATACTCAGCCGCGAGCACACCGCGTGATTTGGGTGCAACTCCTGGTGTAGGGGGTCGCCCCCGTCTGTGTCGTGCAGTTTGCCGAGTAGTAGCTTTGACCTGTGCCGGCGGGACATGGAGCCTGGTTCGCGGTGAGAGACCCATAGCTGATGTAGTATGGAGCCGCAGCGTTCGCTGGACTGGCCGCAGGCGCAATCGGAACTTGTCCCTGCGTGCTCACAACCATGGAAGCGGCGAGGACGAAAAGAATCACGAAGGCGCTCCTTGTCATCGCCATCGCTGACCGGCACACTCTCCCCTCTCCTCTGCAACTGAACCTGGTGGAGACCAACACACGGAGGACGAGGAAGACGAGTTATGAAGGTGGAGACGGAGCCCTGCGTAGGATAGCGGTGACGGAGCTGCACTCACATGAGTTCCATACGGAGTTGGTGGACATCGACAACCATGACGTAAGAGTTATGAGGGTGGAGACAAAATCGCCGCAAAACTAGGATGAGTAAACTTCGGGTCTGGTCCCTTCCTCTCAATCGCCCGCTGTTCACGGTGGATTGCACGCATCCACAAATAACTTCTGCAATGTTCAGTTTCTACTCGAATGACAAAAGGTTTTCCACTTCTGTCCCTCAAATTAAAGTAACAACTATTCGTCATCAAGCTTCTACAAGTGCGCATGTCAATGGAGTAATCGACCTCCAACCCAAGATATGGTTCTGCATGAATGCAACTTTCAACGTTCGATGAGTTCCGAGAAACTTCGGAAACGGTTGAATTTTATTGACTTGGGGCGAATAGTAATCTCGAGACTCGAGAGTTACCTTGAGTTGGATTGTTGCGGATCCCAAGCTGGCTCCAGCCGCGCCAAAATAGTTGTTTATTACCTTAAATGCGACTAAGTAGGTGCCCTCGCCACTGCTTCCCCAGAAACGACGCTGCCATCCCGAATCCAGCTAATCTCGGTCTTGCGTGCGCCTCTTGATGCATCCAATCTATGCTGTTTCCAATTTTCTCCGGGTCTTATTATAATATTAGAATACGAAAATAAATTCAGAAATGTGCTGGAATAGTGTGAGTCATGCTGTCCTTGAACTTCAACAGTCCGCTTCAGCTTTTACGACTTTCGAAAAATGTCGAGTCAACCACAGACTTGGATGTCAAAGACCAGCTGCTTTGGGAACCTTCCATTTAAACCAACATTCTATTTTAAGTATTTCACATCCACAATAGTAGTAAGAAACATTGGAAGCGATGTAAATGGCGCGCAGGAAGGGGAAGGCAACGTCTAGCTTGCGCAGTGGTAGGAAATCAGAAGCGACGTCTACAGCAGCTTCGACAATTGCAGGAAACAGGAAGCAGCGTCTGGGACGAGCGGACTCAAGAAGAAGCATCTTGGACGAGGGCAGGAAATACGAAGCAACGTCTATGTTCGTGTGGGTATGTTGTTGTTACCGTCTCCTCGTCCGCAGCTATGTCGCAGCAGATCCCCCATCATGATCTGTTAAAGTTGTGGGGTTCACGAGGGCTGAAGACGCTGTCATATAGTTCGCAATATTCAAGTTCCGTGCGATCGCAAATGAAAGGCGATGATTTCCAAGATCCGTCACCCTTTTCCAGCTTCCCAGCGTGCAGCGAATTTCAGCGAGGATGACCAATGGCGATAAAGCTCGAAGAATGTATCATGTTCAGAGCAGATACTGAATATATATCACGACTGAACAGCCCATTTGGCGAATACTGCCTTCTGGACAAGTATACAATTGGACTAAAACCTGAATACTAGAGTCAGTTTCTTTCTAGAGCAGGACTTCTTACAATAGGAACGATAGCTTGTAAAGACTTGTGCAACTAAGAACCCGTGTTTCAACGGTTCACAAGTTTGTAGAGAGCAGTAATAAGTTCCACGTGTGGAAGGAAAATTGGATAAGGATAAAACCCTGCATTACCTCTTCAGCATCGACCCCAGTCATACTCTGTGCTATGATCATATGTACATCAGAAAACTACACGCCAAGCCTGACGCCTCTCGCTAGAGTGACTATATTCCAGAATCACGGAAGAGTAACCTCGTCTCTTGTGCACCAGAAAGGTCAACCGTAATTCTAGGAACTGTTGTCAGCCAGCTGTGACCTCCGAATGCCCCAAAAAGCCTTTGGTCTGGTTTCCTTGCAAACGGCAGTAAATCGCCATCCCATGTGCTCAGTACATGCAGCGCACTCTGCTAAAACCCAGGCATACCTGCAAACCCAATAAAAAAAATCGTTTACACACCTATTCAGCATGCCTTAAGCTGTCAGTTTACATAGTGGACGCAGTAACAGAATTGTACCCACTATTGTTACTGAAAAGAATTGGAAAGAACTTTTGTTAAAAGAATGGATGACTAACCCAGGAAACCAGCTATTGGCAGTCTGAGGCTGCCCAGCCAAGACAAGCCCACTGGCCCGTTGTAAAGTGAGAGTCTCGTGAACATAGCCATGGGCGTTAACGTAGGCACTGATAGGCCCATCTGCTGACATTACGAGCATGTCACTACGCCTTGCTTTTATGTCCTGGCAACAGACAATTACCAGTAAGATTGAGCAGAATCTCCAGGCTTGTTCTCCATCAAAGCTCTACATTAGACTAGCATGGGCTTCAGATTGCTCATTCAATAGATATTTTAACACTCTGAAAATTCCTTCAGCGCTTCTTCCTAAACGAAGAACAAAAATTTGGAAAGAAGCAGGACACTCAATCTGCAAGGATTCTGAACATGCACAAATTTCAAGAGGTATATCAAGACTTTCCGACTCACCAAGCATCGTTGACAACGAAGCTGGTCCATTGACTCCAACAACTCAATCTCCCGCCGGAGTCGATACACGGTTCCATCGATTTCAAGAAGTTCTTGCCGAGTAGCATCCTGAAGAGGCATGTTGCTGGCTATGTAGTAAGAGAGCAGAGAAGGTGTGCGGACAATAGCTTCCATACGAGGCAGTTCAGCCATCTGTCTCAACATATCTGTAAAAAATACAATTATGCCACCCTATTTTACTGAAGAACAAGAATGACGGATACTAAAAACTAACTCAAAGCGCACAAAGAACCTGCCCCTCATCTATATGGCACATATTCACCTGTAACCAAAATCAGACAGAAGACTAATGATTGCTTTCTCTAGGAAGGGCACATGACACATAGGAGTACTTTAAAAACCCACATTGCTTCTGTACTCATTTTTAACATCAACGACCGCAAAGTCATTTGTAGTACGAGCATACCAGCGGCTCTCCTCGCCAGGTCATAGGCATCGAATTGGCGGTAGACCCAATGAGGCCACGCAGAGCGCTGAGCTTTATACCTCCATTTTCCTGCGTCAGCAGCCCAGGCTTTACAACAACCACCACGCCCACCTTCAGGAGGTCCATTAACTCTTGTCGCATTTCCATTCGTAACTCCAGAAGACTCTCCAGGGTACCCAGCTTGTTCACTGCTCGGTGATACATCACCGATTTGTATCTCTCCTCTTGCTGGGGGTTCTTCACTTCCTTCAAGGTCGAAATTATCAACCCCCCTCTGACGAAATCTTCTTCTCCGAGACCACCACCTCAGCCTCTCCTCCTCCTCACTACTTTCATCATCTCCTACTCCTCTGTCCAGAACTCCAAGGAGTTCATCACTCTCACTCGCATATCGAGCCACCCTACACAGCAGAAAGGATTTTAAAGAAAGAACAAAAAGCATTCACAATAAGCCACAATAATATTAAAACCCGCAACAGGGACCACAAAACTAAGACAATAACCTGCCCACCAGACAGCATGTGATCTCCCAAAAGTTAGGAATTCAGATCCAATAATCACACTGGCTACTGAATTCATACTCAATTACACTTCATTAGGAACATCTCCAACTACATCACGGGAATAATATGCAAGAATTGCTTAAAATCTGTTGCCTCATGTTCATTTACTATATATAGCAACTAGATTCAAGAAACTGCCGTTTCTGTTCAACAAGTATTTTCCAAAATCCCTGTGAAAATCACTTTGCCAATGAATTCAGCTGACTTGTGAGCGCAGTAACAACCTTTCTTCCTCGAGTCCAGACTCTGATCCCGAGTCTTCAAAGTCGTCAACATCAGCTTGGAGACCTGCCTCATCGTCACTATGTTCATATGGAAGTGGCGATGTGGCAGCTGCACGAGGGACTTTGCCGCTCTGAAAGGTAGGCACTGCGGCTAAGAGGTTGAATGCATCTTTTGGAATATGCAAAGGAGTTTCATCTTCAATAATTTGAACTTGGGCAAATAACTGCAAACACATCAGTCTAATTTCATAAGTTGCTACAGGGGTAGTAGCAATCACATCATCCATGATTTTCTATATCGTATGCAATACACCTGTGGTGACAAAACATCGTAACAAAAGACCTAGAACACAACGTTGTCATAAAAACACCCTCAGGCCACTCTACAAATACTGCCATTTGTGTACGATAGTGATTAAATTGGAACAAACCTGTCACAAAGAAAGAAGTTTTAACTTGAGATCTTAACATGATTAAACTTGATATGATGACGCTCAAAGATGTTTTAACTTGAGATCTTAAACATGATAAACTTGAAATGATGTAGCTCAAAGAAGTTTTAACTTGACAGCTTAACACGATTAAACTTGACATGATGACACTCAAAGAAGCATAACAAATAACGTAAGACATAAAAAACAACTAAAACTGCTCTTCGACAGAAAACGAGCAACAGACTACTCAGTGTATAGGAGGCATCATGTGTTTACATTAAATCAAATCATTCAGCAGAGGTCTTTCATTATTTTCATAAAATTAACAGAAAGATGGTAGAGAACAGATCACATACTGCTCCATCAGCTTCAGTCCACGCTTTGCAGATGCGGAACCGCTGGCGGCCCTTTGTTACCACATTTATGGAGCCATCAGTGAGATGGCGTAATTGACGAATCTGCATAATGAACGTCAAAACATCATTTAGTCTTCATTCTGACATCCCTTAAGACATCAATGACGTCGGCGAAACTCCTACAAAGACATATTTCAAAAGGAGGATCTTGAATGCACATTAATGACAAGGCCATGTAAAAGCTGCAGGTTTCATGACTCAAGTCATCATGCTACGATGATTGTTGCATGACACAACAAACTGAGCACTTACTTCCGCAGTTGTGCCGATAGACGCTACATGGACATGCCCATCCCTTGCTCGTACATGTATCACACCAATCGTATTCAAAGCCTCATCATTCCGCATAGCTCGATCTACTGCAGCCTTGAATCTAGGTTGCAGCACTCGAAGCGGCAGCGTATCCTCCGGGAACAATACTATTCCTGCATGTGCCAGAACCAAATCTAGAAGATTAGGATCCAAATGGAAGACTTATTTTGTGCGCTTTGTCTCCCCAGGTCTGGCAGGAACTGGCCCCTGGAGGTTTAACGAACATTCCTAGCAATAGAAATCGTTTCACCTGAGTCAAAAACATATGAACTTAAAAATGTGTCCAATTGCACTACGTATACTTTTCAGTACAGTGTCGAGCACAAAAGAGAAAACTATTTGTTCCAGCAACGACAGCACAATAAAATGCAATTAATTGCGATTAAATTAAACCAGGAATGTCCCTTACGGCAAAATAGGATGTCCCTTACAGAGAATGACTTCTTAACAGTACGAATACTGAAACTCACCCTCTAGGTAGAACATTGGCAGCGTAAGGAATGCACCACCATCGACAAAAGAGCGACTGCTGTGTACATCCTCAACATCTGTGTCATAACAAAATCAAAATTTCACTTCATGAATTGAAAATACGATAATCCTGTCATAGCTTCAGTAGAACTGTGTGCACCACGAAATAACTCGGAGCCCGACGACAACGTTCAGAAGCTGATCAGAACTAGAACATATTATCCAACCGATACACACAACAAATTCGTAAGATCCGAAAAAACCAACCGGACAGAGAGAACCTCAAAATCCCGGGATTCCGCAACACAATTTGAGGCCTCGCATCACTCGCAAAGGACCAAATAGTATCACAGACCACCCCACAGTGCTTAGGTAATAAACATTCGCAATCCCCACCTCATTAAAAGTTCAAAATGCCATATAAACCATGATCCAATGGAAAAATCAAGTCCACATTAACACACAAGGGAGTGTACCTCCTAAATAAGTGTGCATGGAAGCCAAGTTGGTATCGAAGGTAAATCCACCCACTTGACGAACGCCACTTGAAGCGAAACCATCTCCTCGTGCATTCGTGCTGAAGCCAGCCACAAGCGAGATCAAAAGTAAGATCACAAACCGAATTATTAACCTCGCTAGACTAGCCAGAGTGACCACCCTGAAAGACTGCAGCAACCTTCACAGAAAACATGGTTCGAAAGTCCCCCCTCCTTGTTTTCACAGAGGTTGTCTCGGTGTCAATCCCAAAAATGAGAAGTCTAATGAACTACGCCTGGAGGAGCAGATTGTCATATTCGTAATATCTTTACCACAGTTTACTGCCACATTCTGATAACAACCACTACATACTTGTCCGACTTCCTTGTGAAATGCTACAAAAGTAGGATTCTATTTCTTCTTGAAGAACCAAATGCTCATTTCTTGACTTGAAAGTTAAACACAATCAACCAGGTCAATGACGAACATCACCAAATAATATTGGTGAGCAGAAATTCCAGTAAAATTAAAGTCACAAATCTAAACCCTCTGAGCTTGAAATACGGCATACACGGCATACACGGCATCCTAGACAGCCAGAGAAGTATTGAGGAGAACCCAGCAAATTAATATAAGTTATCCGTTGCGGAGATCTACGAGTCCGATCTCCGTTGCAGACCACCCAAGAGGTAAGGACTAGGTGTTCCTCACCTGCTTCTAGCACCTTGAGTGAAGAATGTGATGAAACGACCAGAATAACATACTCACTACCCTAACCGTGAAACAAATGCACTACAGACTACTCATAAGTCCTGAAAACTTTGCATAAACATTCCAGACTAGCAACCACCCGTACTGAAGTAGTCCACTAATGCATTGGATCTTCACAGCAAGAATTAGAAGCATTGACTTGAAGCATAACGCCCGTTAACATAAGACAGTTCCCAACGCAGAGCATTTGGCTTGCAGCCCAGAAACAGAACTGGGTAGCGGCAACTGACCACAACGCAAAAAGTCCACGACCAGATAGGAAAAAGAGATAGTGAGCAGCTGCACATGGCACCCAGATTCTAGACTAGCTCTATTCAATCACAATCTCTGGAATGACAGACATAAAAATTTACATCCAGCTGGTGCTAATACTTACTCGACTTTCCGACTATGGCCTACATCTTTATTCCAAAACCTGCAAACGATTGTTGAGCAACTTAACACCACTTTTCCATACACCTACACATATTCTCTGACGGGTTCATGTCCTCCTTGTTACGTTCAACCTCATAAAACCCCTACAACCGCCTGACGTGTCGACAGATCAAAATCTCACTTTCCTTTCACATGTTCAACCAAGAACATTGCTAGCATAACCTCCACAAAACCTCCATTATTTCTTCTCCGGCATGACACGATTCATTGAGCTACGCACCCTGCTGAAACACATGATCCCCCGAGGGAACACAGACTGAGCTCAAGTTCCACAAATAGCTAGATAAAAGAATTGGAAAACGCCGCAATTTGCTGCCCAATGACTGAGAAGATTCAAGGCCGGGTCCTAAACAACCGCTAGCGATCAGGACTAGAATCAGCGAGATGCAGAATTTGATCTACATCATTGAGCTGGTAACGAGGTACTGAACACCTGCTGTTTACTAAAATGCATTCATTAATGGTAATCAAAGTTATTAAGGCTACACGGTACACGAACTATGATCTACTGAATAACCTAACTGGCTCGAGGTCACAAACGCCGTATATCTAGAGGCTCCTCCTGAAAGGAATAGAGTCGGACTATCTTCAGATACAAAGGGAAAAACAAGTAGAGAGGATCTACAGTTTAAAACATCTGCAATTGACGAAGTTAACGATCCACAGCTCCAGGACGAAAAAACAAGAGAGCAATCGGCACTCGGTTACAGTCCCACAAATCGAAGGCTAAAGAACAAATCCATGTGCAATTATCGGTGAGTGGTAGGAGGGATGGTCGCGCACATTCACAGGCTTTTCTGAGACTTCCAGGTAGATTAGTCCCACATATATCATAAGCGGAGAGAAACAGAAGTGCAACCATCAGGAATACGACGCAGATTGATCACTATGAATACCGATAAGGCGAACATGTTCAGGAAAGACACCAGTGCTCATACGCAGTACCGCACAGAAATGGGAGAGTTGTTCGTAGTGATGGAATGATTAAAAAACCTTGAGTCAATGGAATTGTCAGCTTCAGAGTCGTCCTCCTCCTCTTCTAATGGCTCCATGTCTAGCTCACGGATTCTTTGCATTTGCAGGAGCTCATTGCGCGCGCCTTCATTCGCGTCGTCATCTTCCAAACTGCGAAGAACCAGGGCCAAAGAGTTGTCCACAACTCCAACATCTCCTTCGTCCATGCTGGTAATGCAAGAACTGCAATCTATTCCACTCTTGCCTCCCCGTTCGTCAACCTGTGGAGCTCCAAAACGTTTTCCACAGCTCCGAATGTATCATTTCAGCTCGTAAATTACAATTCTCTCCGTCCAGTCAATAGTACTACCAGTAGCTCCGAGCTCTTCCAGCGACTGAACCAGCTTCCAATAACTCAACGATGCCAAAACTTCATCAATACTTCAGCTGCCTCCGTTCGGTAATGCGACTACTAATCGCAGCCTATTCTCGAACACGATGTGGCACGGTCAATAACAAGAAATGTAGTGAAAGAGTCTATTAAAGACAAAGGCACGTGCAACAACAAAATCCGCCTAAACACTCATCCTGTGTAGTGCACAATCACCCTCGCTCACAGCACTACAAGAACCAGTATGTTTCGATCTCCTCCTTCAGTCCCTGCTCACTGCAACTCTAGGGCAAACTCCTCAAACGAGGGGCTTCAATCCCTGCTCATAACCCTAGGGCAAAATCCTCGGACGAGGAGAACGCGGCAAAGTGCACGGTACACTAGTGTAATTTGCCGTGAGCAGCGCACCTGGATTTTTACCCAGCGGTCAACACAAGTGCTGTACCGGGCGTTCTCCTAGGATCTTGCCCAACCTAGCTCTGCATTCCCCTCCAACATGAACTCCTACCTCCCGTGGCGAAACTTTCCCAATCCGATCACTGTCTCCCTCCCTCAATTCATCAATCCCGCAGCGAACTCTCACTCAGCCTCCCTCCCTCAGAATAAGGCTCCTATTCGGAGCGTATTCATATCACGAAGAGGCAAAGTCAAGGTGCGGAAATAGTCCATTAAAGACAAAAGCTCGCGCTACAACTGCACACTCATCCGGTAAAGTTCAGACTCGCCCACGCTCATGCATTACGAGAACCAGTATTTTTCAGTCTCCTCCTCAATTCCCGCTCACTCCAACCTAGCTCCGCATGCAACTCTCACACAAGCTCCTCGCGCAACTTTCCCGCTCCAGTCACCACCTCCTCTCTCCCTCTTCTCCATTCAATTCATGCAACCGAAACTCCCACTCAAACATTCCCGAAGTCGAAGCTAATAAGTAAGAAACGACGACGAAACGACAATCCAACTGTCAACCTCGAATCAAAAAAAAAGAATCAATCAACACAGCCACAAAAAATGTCACAATCCGAATTAAAAAAGTCATACAATACGAATTTCAAAGCCACGAAATGTCGTATTCCCAAGCAATATTATTCCCCTTCCGTGCTCCCCACTGCCCCTGGGCCCTACCAAGCTCTCCCCGAGTCCCCGGTGCATGTTACTCGTATCATAGACCATCACAAACCACGCTCCACACGCCAAAACAGAACAACGATCAAACAGTCAATCAATCATACAAACAAATAAGCAATCAAGCAAACACGCCATAGCAAACCTCTCATCTTCCTTTTTCTCCCGCCTCATTCTCCCAAAGAGAGACGCCCCTTCCTAAAACACTTCCACGCATTCCACAACAACAAAAACAACAAAAACAACAAAAACAACAAAAACATCAAGCAGATTCCAATCAAATGTCAACATCAAGATAAAAAAACACGATTACTTTCACAACGCGACGTTAACACCTGCAAAATCAGAATGCGTTTGAGGAAACCGTGCTATCGAGAAAGACTAATAAGTTAGGGCGCCCTAACTCCCCGCGCGCGCCTCGCTCGCGCTCTCTCTCTCTCTCTGCAGTAACCGTAACCGTAAGCCTTGGCTTTCCTTACCTGAATTGTGTGAAAGCTCGGGAGAGTGCCGTTCACAATGGGAAGGAGAGAGGAGCTCCGAGTCTGTTATATAAGTATTGAGCTGCAACTGAATGTGTTGCCTGTGTCGCGACTGCAATTGCTTGTGTCTGAACTGAATTGGTTCAAGTGTCACAGTGACGCCTGGATTTTACTTTCCAAAAGGACACTCACGGGAGTGAGTTCCGATCCAAGAGCCGGAAAGTCATGAGATAAAAGTTATAACAAGGCAAGGGGTGCCGGCGTCGGTCAGGTCAGGTCAGGTCGCCGGCAGGCGGGCGGGGGACGAGGGGGGGTGATGATGATTGCCGAAGACGCTCGCCATGAATGCTGCGGCCCGCCCGCCCGCCGGGCTTCTTTTGAGCTCCCTCGGAATGAGTAGCATCGTTCCAAATTCCCTGCGAGTCCATTGGCAGGTCGAGGGACGCTCCGACACCGAAGGTCGGTTCTTACGACAGTCAATTATGAGTGTTTGGGGAATTGGGATTGGGGATTTTTAGTATTTTTATTTGCTTTTTTTTCTCCTATTTTGTAAGGGAAGGGAATTTGATGATTTGGTGGGGGGAGAACTAACGGTTGGTGTATTGTGAGTTGACAAAAATGAAAAAATATATGCGGGTGGGTTTTGAAAACTATAGGATCAAATTGATGGAAATTTTTTGAAAAAATAATCATAAGTAAGGCAGAAAGGTCCATTGTGGACTTTTTGTTTTTTGCAAGTAACTAGGAATGGGTACATGATGATCATGTATTTTATCTAAGTGAGCGTTTGTAAATACTTGAGATTTGGGTTACAATGGAGATGATTAGTGGTCCCAAAAAAAACTTTGACTAGGATTACGTAAGTGAGCATTCTTTAATAATTGAAGCTTGGGTTGCAATAGGGGTTGTCATGCATCTTTCTTCCTACCTCAAATTCTCCAAGAATTGGCACGTGGCGCCATTCCAGTGGCTGCGCGGGACGCGCGGAGGTTCAATTCTCGGAGAATTCAAAGCACCCTTTCTTCTCCTCCACAGGTGAAGAATTGGGTTGCAACAATTTTCTCCGACAATTTTTTCATCTTCCTTCCTGCCTCAAATTGCCATGTAAGAGGAGTCAAGTCAGAGTTACCCCATCCGGGAGCCCATTCTCCGAGAACTCGTCAAAGCACCAAAAAAGAGGTGTCACACATCCTCCAAGCAGAAAGGTTCACCATTGGCTCCCCTTTTCTGCCTGGAATTCTCCGACTTTGAAGAAATGTCATTCTCTGAGGATGCGTGACAACCCCTAATGGAATGGTTAGTGGCCATAAAACAAAAGTTTGAGTGACAATAATGGAATGAATTAGTGATTACAATAAGAACCCTTATTACAGCTATTATTGAGTATAAAGTCATTGCAACCAAAAGTATTTTAATGCAATGTATAATAGCATGCCTTATTAGAGGAATGTTATAATCATTTTGGATGAAAAATACGGCCTATATCATTTTCAACAAAGTTCAAAAAACTCTACAAAGGATGATTTGCAACCTATATTGACCAAATCGTCTTAAATTCTTTTGACAAGACAATATTTTACTAGTACGGTCAAGTCAAAGAATGAAAGAAAATATACATTATCAGTGTATTGTCAGTGTCTTATGACTTTTTGGAAGTTACTTGCAATGAATCTTAAAAGATTTTTTATTCGTTTCCTAGTTTTATGAGTGGTATCACATGAAAGCTTGAAAGAAAGCTAAGTAAGCTAAACTTTTGATTCCAAAGGGCCTAAAATGCTTAATGTTGACTTTTCAGAACCACATCTATCCATTCACACATCTAGAGCTTGGACAAACTGTCATCTTTCCAAACTTTGAATCAATGGATTTTGAATTTGGATGAAATACCATGATTAGTGACATTTGAACTATAAAATTTATACCTAAACACCACTAAAAGCTAAATACTAGATAACAATTCAAAAATTTGACAAATCATTACATTAGAGTTTTGTTGCTCTTCACGCTATTAACAATGTACTACTAGAGATTTTGAACAATAGATTGGATACAATTTGGCAATTTTCACCAATCTTATTTCCCTTATTAGGCACTCCCTTCAAAACCATCAACAAATATATTCCCTTGTGGTAAAATTTCAAATTTCTTGAAAGTTTTTGAAGGGCCACTATTAGAGCAGTTATCATGCTCAAAAAGTCTTGCAATTATGACCCTCAAAATTTTTAAGAGCCACTACTAGAGCACCATAAGTGTTCTAGAATTTTTAATATCAATACTGTATTTATGACGCTCTTGTAGTAGCCCTTCAAAATTATGACTTCAATCGTGGCACCATCAACAAATATACTCCCCCGTGGTAAAATTTCAAATTTTTTGAGAGATTTGAAGGGCCACTACTAGAGCAGGTTATCATGCTCAAAAAGTCTTGCAATTAAGACTCTTGAAATTTTTAAAGGCCACTATAGAGCGCCAAAACTACTTTGGAATTTTTAATGTCAACACTATAGTTATGACACTCTTGTAGTGGCCTTTCAAAATTATGACTTCAATCGTGGCGCATCAATTGAAACTTATAGTTGTCAAGACTACAAAACGATTCAACTCGCAAAAACTATTGGCAAAACTAATTTCTAGTTTCTACCCATAAGTTATCCCTTGAACTAGTTGTTTAATATAATATAAACATCATCATTCTTCATGCTTCTAGAGGCTACCAAATGACGTTTTAGAACTTTAGAGACTTTGAAAATAGGAATTTTCAACATGTTATCATATAAAAGTGAGAATCCAAAAAAACATTTTTTTGTTTTTAAAATGATTTGTAATATTTATTTATTTTAATATATTGATTAAAATCAAGTGCTAAATTGGTTCCCAACTATATTCCCCCAGCATGCACTTAAGGTAAGTGAGCCCATTGTGAACAAAAATGTAATGGTGGACTGTACATTCAAGTTTTGAAAATCTATCATTGCATGGATTATATAAGGTGACACTAAATTACCATTCATGTTACTGTGCTTTCTTTCCTGACTGATTATTACTCTAAAAAATCTTCCCTGATTGATTATTATCATTCTTAAGAATAAAAAAGGAAATCCAAAATGTGTATTTCAATCTTATCCCATTGAACAATATAACATGCAGATTATAGTTGCCACTCCTTTTGAGAAAATTCTTGAATGCAAGCAGACTAGTTTTTATTTTTGTATGAGATGCTGCCAACCCACAAATAAGGTAGAGGCACCTATTGTCGATCTTTTAAGGGATTTTCCGGTAGATCATGAGCAATTTATGACAAAGCAAATTTTTCGCATGTAGAAAGATAGGAAATATGGGGATTGAAATTTTTTCATAATTTTATTTCCAAAGTTTAAATTACTGTGAGTTTTGGGAGCCAAAAAGTACTCATGACCAATTGTTGATCTCTAAACTCTTCCAATTCTGATCCATCAAGAAGTGCATTTTCTCTCACTACTTTGGGACATGTATCATAATCTTATTAGTTCCTACCTTGGAAAAACACATTCCAAGCTTAGATTGGATTTGTTTAGGTTTGTTCTAGCTAAGATCGGAAATAGTACTCCCTATAGATTGGGAATGGATCCAAATCGACAATGGGTGCCTCTACCTTACCTATTTTAGAACTGAAAAGGAAATAACATAACTGATATGATTACCAAAATATCGGATTCATTAATGTTCTAAAATACAGATTTTGTTCAGACAACTGGAATTGGCATCTAACCAAAGTTGTTTTATGTTTGGGGAGCTTTGTCAAATTGGTTATAAATTTTTGAACTTGAAATGGCATAAGACTTTAAAATCTCAAATGTACACTACTTATATGTTGTTGGTACAACGAAAAAACAACATGTACAAATAGTGAGTTTACACAAAGAAAAGACATATAGCTTTAAATTCTTGAACAAATGAGGGACAAATGATTCCTCTCTCCCATAGGATGAAATAACCTCAATATTTCTTTTCAAAATTCATTATGTTAAAGATTGTGATCTTGTAAGGATACATTATAACCTTCAAGAGTTTAAGATATAATCCACACCCCACATCATGTGCACGTAGGATTAAATTGAATATTTGCCCCTCTTGATGTAGACATTTATGTTGAATTTGAAAGTTTGAATTTGAATATGGTTTGAACATGGTTTCTTTTACTTTGTGTAAAAACATATTACAATTAGTTTTAATTTTAGGTTGTAAGTCACATAAGGTAATTGCACCTAATTGTGACCCCTTTGTAAAATTGACCCCTTATATATACAAAATCTATTTATGAGAGCTTAAGGGAGGTACACCTATTTTCAGCACTTTAAAAATTCATAGTTTATCCATACAATGTCCAAAATATGCTTAAATCTTTAATGTCCCAATAATTTTTTAGATTTTTGCATACTTTTGTTAAACCTTCATACAAATATATGAATTTCTATAATTTCATCAATTGGTCATAAAAAAAAAGTAATCTTGTAAGATTCAAAAATTTCTTTGGATAAATGAGAAGATATATTGGAGGAAATATTGTCTTGAAACAATTTGCTTATCATTCATAAACGTGGATGTCTACAAGCTTCAAGATTAAGAAAAAAAGTCCTTTTATAACTTCCAACAAGATTTGGTAAAAAAATTCATTCTTTAGAAGAGATTTGAGGCCTCCAAGAACCCGCGAGTTATCCTGCGTGCCCGCGCAGGAAAGCTGCTAGCTGATGTGATCGAGAGAGTGCCACGTCATTTTCAGGAAAAAAAAATGGCCTGAAATGACATTTGGGAGAGAATTTTTTTTTTTTTTGAAATTTTTTTTTTTGACAGCCTGTACTAATTGTTTACAGATCTAGCCAAATCGTGGGGCGGGCCTGAAAGGGCCCTCCAATGCCTACAAGTCTCTTCTAATGATTTAATAAAAGAAAAAAGACTTATTTGTGTATTTGGACTCTTTAAGGTGTAAGGTCAATAGTGGTAAAACCGGGATGGGGTTCTATAATGGTTCATATGTGTAGATGGTGATGTATTGGGACATTAATAATCACCTCTCCACATTTGAAACATTTTAGAACCAGCTTGTTTGTTTTACCACCCTCTACCTTAGTTACCTTACAACAATGTGTAAGGTTTTTTTTTCCTTTCTCCAACACAAATGGAAGCTTATTTAACCCCTAAAAGACCAAGGCCTTTTTTCTGCCAAAGAACTCTCAAAACTGCCATTTCTAGAGCAAAGAGTAAAAATATCTGAAAATTGTTTTTTCTTGCACATCCAACCATTAGATCTTATACCTAACTAGTATGACAATGTGTGGAAAAAATTTCAAAATTTTTGACCGCACAGATTGCAAGATATCTGCATTCAAAGTGAAAAAACAAGATTTTCAGCACATTGCGGGACTAGATTTTTTTGACTTTGAACATTTTAAACTTAAATTTTTTGCACTACAAAGTTTTGAGCTTTAAATCTTTATTGTAGTGGAGAATTGAGTTGAGAGTCTAGGAAAAAAAAAGAAATTCAAAAAAACTTAATTTTCATTCTTAAAAAAATTGTTAAGTAGAAGATACTACAAGATAGAAGGAAAATCTGAAATATTAATATCTTTTAGAAGGAATTAAAATGCACTAATCCCAATGGTGAGATCATTCTATCAAAAAAACTAAACCATGTGGAACCTTTTTTTTTGAAAAATTGCAAAAAGTGCATTCCAAAATGAATCCTACAAGTTATTTTTTTCAAGAAGATACTCTAATTGCCCAAAAAACATGCCAAAAAACAAAAGTGTCCATAATTTTCTCACATAAAATCCAAATGAAATGAATCAAAGCTTCCCAAATAGGCAAAAATATAATCTATAAGGAAAAAAATTTGAAAAGAAAAATTAAATTTTTTGCAAAATTTTTTTGCTGCCCCTTTTCCCTTGTTTTAAGTTTTTTTTTTTTCATAACTTTTGTTCCGGGCAGCAATTGCAAAATAATTATATTCTTACAAAGCTTATCAGTTTTTCTATCTTCAAAAAAAGTCTCAAAAAATCACGACAAAAATTCAGCCCGTAGGTACCTACCCAAAATCCCATTTGCCCCTCAAATGGACAATGGCCCTTTAGGGATTAATCTTTAGTAATCTAGAATCCTGAACATGATGTATACCAAAGAATGTTTTGTTGTACAACAATGCTAGCGCGTGAGCCTACAAGACTTGAACCTAGTTGTAGATATGTACCTACAACCATTTGAAGGTATTTATAACATATGTACCTATAAACTATGTACAATATAACATGGAAAGAGTCTATAATATAGGTACATATAATATAGACACCTACAACCAATAAAGGGTGTGTTGAAGGAGAATAATGACCTAATATATTGGAAATTATCCTTTTAGTATAATAAATCTGTTCCAAGGGAGACCACCCATACAAACAACATATTATAATTCAATTCAATTCATCATTCATTAATTTACAAATTTAGCTTTATTCATCACTCATCATCATTCTCATCAAAACCACAAATAAAAACACAATTAACAAGAGCTGGACTTGCACTCGCATCCTGCAGCAGTGGGTGCCTTCCAAATTGGAGAAGAGAGACTTAAAAGGCTCACCACTAATGGGCTCAATTGCCAATTTGGGAATTATTACCCAACTATCAAATTGGCAGACTTTTTCTACTCAAAAATTCAGACTTACACTTGGGACGGAGTGTTAAAAGGATTAATTATCCAAAACCTATAACTTGAAATTGGTAAAAACGCCCCTTTCAAAATTCCAATTGAAAATTTGCCAATTAAAAAATAATAAGCATACCCGCAGGGTGCCTGTAATATTGACTTCTTAGCTTATGAGCTCATAGATTCTATACTCACATGCTAGTACTCCCCATTTGATGAACCACAAAAATGTGGCAATTTATAAAAGTTTCAATGATTGCTAAATGCAAACTTAATTTTAACTATTTTAGAACCCTATCCATTTCACCACCTTCTACCTTAGTTACCTTAGAGTAATATGCAAGGTTTGTTTTTCCTTTTCTGCAACAAAAATGAGAGCTAATTTATTATTCTTCAGTAACTTAGAGTCCTAGACTTAGTGGATGCCAAAAAAAAGTTTGCTCTATTAAGAAAAGTTTGAGTGCTGAAGTCAATACTTCAAACTTGATTTGAACCATTTTAGAACCCTGTCCATTTTACCACCTTCTACCTTAGTTACCTTAGAATAATATGCAAGGTTTATTTCCCTTTTCTCCAACACAAATGAAAGTTTACTTATTTACACTTCAAGCAAGTAACTTGGAGTCCCACCTAGACTTGTTGGATACCAAAGAATGGTTTGTTGTATCAGAAAGAGCGTGGCAATTGCAATCACTCCTAAAGTCAACACTTTAAACTTGATTTGAACCATTGTAGAATCCTATCTGTTTTACCACCCTCTACCTTAGAATAATGTGCAAGTTTTTTTTTGGGGGGGGGGTTGGGGGACACAAGTGTGCTGAACAACACACTGCAAGGGATTTCCGTCAGGTAGAGAGGCTGATTTCACGCTAGATAAACACAACCTCTTGCCGCTAGGTATTGAACCCGCAACCACACCATTTAGTTTGAGTACCTTTCCACCATCACCCGGTAGTTTAGGGTCATCTCAGACCAAATGTGCAAGTTCTTTTGTTTCTCTTTTCTCCAACATTTACAAATGAAAAACTTATTTATTTTACTCTTCTTCTTCTTCTTAAACAAATGAGAGTTTATTTATGTTACTCTTTAATCATTCTTGAGCCACCTGGAGTCCCGCCTGGCCTGGCCTTGCTGTAAGGGAAGGGAAGGTATGCTTATGCCAGAGAGAGAATGGTTTGCTGTACCATTGAGGAAGAGTGTGGCAGCTGCAAAGACTGCGAAAGTGGACACTCCTCAACCAACCTTGATTGCGTCCGTCTGTTTGTCTGTGAGGCGCACAGTTGCTCACTGCACCTTGAGTGGCGTGCACTAACTTACAAGTAAGCTTCAGCTTCAGGCTTCAGCTTATCTGGGCGGGCAGGCCGGCGGGCGGACGGACTTTCCAGAATTGAAGACCAGAACCTCGCCTCTGACTTCAAGCTCATTTACTGAACTGAACTGAAGCGAGTGGAGCACCCTCATTGTGAGAGCGTGAGTGCTGCTGAGACCTGGCTCATGCAAAATCAGGTGAGTCAAACGGAAATGGCAAAGTAGTCTTCGCTTGCAATGCCCGCCCAGGCAGGTGATAACTTACTTACTTAGGGCCGCTTTACACCAAGAAGCCGGGTCAATTCTCCTTCAAGCCAATTGCTCAAAATTTCAGCCCCTTTTGGGCTGGAGGTCGGCCTCAACTACCCATTAGAATAAGATTATAGTGGGGGCTAATTTTCCCATATGTAAAGGCCTTAAGGCCAAGAAGTCGGGCCGATTCAATAAAACCTACAAAAGAAAGAAAGAGGGGTTGAAATTTTCAGGGCCACTTTACACCTAGAGGCCGGTCCAAATCCCCATGAGGCCGATTACACAAAATCCAACGGTAATGATTAGTTGAAAAAAATAGTTTTTTATTAAAAAGATTTTTTTAATTGAAATCTGACATTGGCCCCAAGGTCAAGAATTGGCATCCCATTTTTGGTGCACCCAATTCAACGAGCTTGGGCCATGTTAGATCATGTCTTTTTTGAATAAAAAACTCAATTCATTAAATTGGCCCAGCCTCTTGGTGTAAAGGGGTTGGGATTGATTTCAACCTTTTGTCCGATCAAAAGTTAGGATTCTTGGTTTCTGACACAGGAAATTGGCCTGGCCTCTTGGTATAAAGTGGACCTTATTTGAATAGATATGCAGCTAGCTAACCAGAATTCAAAAACCCGTAAGGTAAGAGGCTCAGAAATGGAGCATCTAAGTGCTGGTCTGCTTCTTTCATGTATTTCCTTGGACAAGAATATTTTGAGCTCATTTTCCAGACAAGAGAAAGTGATGAGGAATCTAACCCAAGTGATTTCGTATTTTTTTGAGCATTTTGTATTTAATTATGAATTTTCAAACAAGTTGGGTTATAGGTCCTTATTTGTGAGCTTAGGTCTTTCATAAACGGTTCACTTGCAATTCTAAATAAAAATGGGAAAACAAAGAGAATGATTGGCTCTTGCAATTAATAATGCTTTTTTCCTTGATTCATTCAATGACTATGTTGGTCAATTTTAAAACCAACTCATGTCCATTTCACAACCATTTATAGGATCCAATCTTAATGCCCGCTCTGTTTTACAGCCTCCTACCTTACCCATACTTTAAATCTAAACGCCCAGCATGGAATTCACACATGGCTTATACAAATCAAGTAGTCAAGCCTATTACCACTTTGATTTGCAATCTGAATATTTTAAGGTCAATTCCAAGAGGGATACATATTTTCTAGAGGTGTGCACTTGTTTCACAAATCAAACCCAAGTAGAATTGTAATTTTTTGATGAAAATTGTAATTTTTGTGAATTTTTGAAGTGTTCAGTCCTAAATTACAAAATTGCCTATAGAGTGCAGTCATAAACGCCATATTAACAACCCATAACCACCCATACATGTATCTATAGGTATTAGCACTTAACCCTTATAGGGCCAAACCCTATTTTTTGAAACCATAGCAATTTTGGGCAGCTCACTACAAATGGAATTTTTATTTTTTTATTTGAAATTTTCACACAAGATGTGCATGAGGAGTAACTTTAAGGCCCAACAGTTTTCATAAGTTTTGACTACATGGTTAAAAAGGTAATGCTTGATATGTCATTTTCATTGGTTGGTGGGTAGCCCGGGCAACTCAAGAAACTTCTTTAAAATTCCATTTTTTAAAAATGAAAATCTGAAATTGGTTCTTTAGATTTCTACATAAGCGGGATGCTTTGAATCATTCCGTTTTGATTAACAAGTCAAAAGTTATGAGGATTCTCAGTTTGAGGATAGTTATGGAATCTCTACTTTAAAATAAACTTTGAAGTCCTTTATCTAACTCAGTTTCCAACATTTTTGAAAAAAAAATAAAAAAAAATGGGTCTAGATTGTTTATTACATCATTACAACCGTTGGGATTGGTATTTTTCAATTCTATATCTAAATTCTTAACAATTTTGTGTTTTGAATCATTCTCTATCTCTTTCTACTTCTATTTCTTTCTTATAGATTTTACAATTTCAAATGATCTAAAATTTTTCAAGCATGTAGCCAACTTGCCTTGAAGAATGAATCCAAAGAGTAACCACCATTTTAGACATTTTTTCATACAAATGTGACCTTGTGAAGTGCAGCTGCCTAGATTTTTGCAGGGACAAAAAAAGGATTTTTGTCAATTCAAAAAATTATTATCTTGCAATCCACAAGGTGGAAACTTCTGAAATTTTTTCCACAACATCTTGAACTAGTGTGCTATAAGATCTTAGGATTGCATTCTTTCAAAAATTCTTCCAAAATTTGGTACTTTTATTAGAAATGACAGCTTTGGAGCAATTTTGGTGAAAACATAGTCTTTGACCTTTAGGGGTAAGTATGGACCAATGAAAGATTGACACATTATCTTTTATCGGACATTAATGCTTTGATTTTGTCAGAAAAGTGAATGGAATTGGATGAGTGTTGTGGCAGAAATGGGGCAAAAAAAAGGATGGCAAAAATGGGCTAGTCTACCTTACTAGAAGAAACCCGTGTTTAATGTGACAAACTTGATTTTTCTTGACGGATTTTTCTAGACATCCACAATAGACAAAACCATATTTTAATGTTACAGTGGATGTTATAATTGACATAAAAACATGGTTTTATCTACTGTGGATGTCTAGAAAAATCCATCAAAAAAAATCAAGCTCGTCACATTAAACACGGGTTTCTTCTAGTGTTAAGTATCCTCAAGTCTTATTGTTGATGTTATCTACCCAACTTTAAGTTGTGTTGATGCTATCTTCTCACACAATACAGCAAAAACATCCAAAATTGTCAATATAAGCAATTCAGCATAGTTAGAGATACCTTTTTCTAAAAATAATATTCATACTGTCTTAGCAATTGAAAATGATAAGTTTTAAAAAATAATTGATTTTTTGGATATGGCATGTAATTTCTATAAATTTTTGAAGTATCAACTCCCTAAAACACTGAAACTGTCACACATGTGGATCTAAAGTTGAAATCTAAGAAAATCATTATTGTAGTGAACTAATTTGCATTTAAGAAAGTAGACAATTTTATGATTTTCTCCAAGAACACTTTAATGGAAGTCTAGGGACACTTCAAGGGAAATCTATGGTGCATGAATAGATCCAAGGATGAATTGGGGTGTTTCTACCTTAACAACTTGTGAATTCTCTTCATCCTTGATCAACAAATTGTTCATACATGACAAGGCTTGTTAGCTTAATTACTAATTAGTTAAATGTAGCATTCGTTGCACTCTAAATGGTTCTTTTGCTAGTCCCAAAAGTTTTCCATTGCTCGATCTTTGTAGAAGGGAGCTATTGGTCCACAAAACTTCAACATGACCATATGATAAATCAAAGGTTAATGTTCCATCTCACTCTATTACCACTGGGGCAATGGCGACCCTTTTCACCAAACGTTGTTATAGTGATAGAATGTCGAAAGTAGAAGGTGGTGGCAAAAAACAATGACGATGGGACAAAACTAGTAAGCTTGGTCACATATTTAGTCCAAAACTTAGTGCACATGTTGTTGGTGTGAAGCGGCGCCTTTGTTCTAAATAAATGCATAGAAATCATGATTAGTATTTGTTGGCTTTGTCCTTCGGACAAAGACCATGGCACCTACTTTCCCATCTACTACTCCGTATAGTTTTTGAATTCACGTTTCAAATTCCATCTATAATCGCATTCACATTGCATAGCATGGTTGGGATTTGATTGGAGAAGATCCGACTGGTCAAATGGGGTCTATTTTTTTTAATTGATTTCAATTTAAACTTTACTTGCATATCATCAATTCAACATTTTCTTTGTTTAATTTCTCCAATATCCACTATCTACTACCCACTATCAATAAACAAATATTGTTGTTGACCTAGGACAAAGCTTCACATTCGCACCATTCTTGTTTATTGACTCTGTCCTTCGGGACGGAGACTATAGCATCAATTCTGTTTTTTGAATCCGAGTTTGCAAATCCTATCTACAACCGCATACACACTGTACAATGTGATTAGGATTTGCATTGGAATAGAGATGTGAAGGTGTACAAAGCCTCACAGTCAATGTTTTATTTGGCTATTTGTTGTCAATTTGCACCTAAATAATAGGCCTTGCACCAAGCCTATAGAACAAGTAGTACTGAAAGAATGGAAAATCACTAAAAAACTTCAAATAAAGATAAAAAATTTCATCTTAGATGAAATTGCCAGATTGTGGATGAAAACTGAATTATGGATATGTGATATGTGCTAACATGATATTTTCTATCCAATATGTGGATGAATGTTGAAATTTGGAGCACCACTATAACATTCAATATTGCCGCTTTGGCACTTCATAAAAAATGAAAAAAAATAAAACCTAAATTAAATTGCTGGCAGTCACATTGTTCTTGCTTGTTTATTTATTTATTTATTTATTTATTTATTTATTTATTTATTTATTTATTTATTTATTTATTTATTTATTTATTTATTTATTTATTTATTTATTTATTTATTTATTTATTTATTTATTTATTTATTTATTTATTTATTTATTTATTTATTTATTTATTTATTTATTTATTTATTTATTTATTTATTTATTTATTTATTTATTTATTTATTTATTTATTTATTTATTTATTTATTTATTTATTTATTTATTTATTTATTTATTTATTTATTTATTTATTTATTTATTTATTTATTTATTTATTTATTTATTTATTTATTTATTTATTTATTTATTTATTTATTTATTTATTTATTTATTTATTTATTTATTTATTTATTTATTTATTTATTTATTTATTTATTTATTTATTTATTTATTTATTTATTTATTTATTTATTTATTTATTTATTTATTTATTTATTTATTTATTTATTTATTTATTTATTTATTTATTTATTTATTTATTTATTTATTTATTTATTTATGGTCTTGTGTGAAAATTGAAAGAAGGTTCACTCCGTTGTTCAAAATCTGGCAAGTGTAAGCACAAGTTTGATCTTCAGCGCTTCACGTAAGTTTAACTAAGCTTAAAGTAACCAACCCATTTCCAATCACTTAAGCAATTATACATACTTGCAGCATAGATTTTTTGAGTGCGAAATTTTTCCCGCGTATGGAAATAGAGTTTGGAAGAATTGCATATTTTTCCAAAATTTTATTACCAAAATAGTAATTACTATGAATTTTTTAGTGGAAGATTTTCTTAAACCTATAACGGTGATATAGACCTTTCTATTTCTGACCTTTCTATTTCTCATTGCAAATGGACCAAGGGCTGGTTACAATATTGATCGCCTTGCAGCCAATCATATTGCACCACACTTGCTCCAGGAATTGAGCCACTAATTCACGGAAAGACAACAGTCTATATCACCGAAATGGGGGGGTGATCAGAAAGGGGTCGGCTACCTTAGTGGAAGTCTACAAGTTCATTTCAGACGGAGCACATGTAAGATATGTCAGTCAAGGACCCTGGAACTTTTTGTTAGCTTAAGTGCTCACTTGTACTTTCTAAAACACTTCAAGCAAGCGCCCTTCTGTTGTGCAGGAAGCTTAAGCTTAGCCATTGCCCATGTAAGTTACGGAACTGAATTTCAAAAGTACTCTGGTACTTGTCAAAAGATCAGCTGGTAGCATGCTCTGAGCTTGTACTGGGCAGATACTCAAAATTGCTGTAAGAGCAGAAAAATTTCAAAAAATATTATTCTTCATATCTAACCAAAAGATCTTGCTATAGACTAGTATGAGAAAGTGTGGAAAAAATTTCAGACAGTTTGAACACATAGATTGCAAGATATTTGAGTTCACAATGCAAAAAACATACAGTATGCTCTGAACTTGTACTGGGCAGATGCTCAAAACTGCTGTAAGAGCAGAAAAATTTCAAAAAAGATTATTTTTCATAACTATAAGATCTTGCTATTGCTATAGACTAGTATGAGAAAGTGTGGAAAAAAATTCAAACAGTTTGAACACATAGATTGCAAGATATTTGAAATCAAAGTGCAAAAAACATATAGTAGTTTTTTGGCACATAGAAATTCGTTTTTAAGACTTTGAAATTCCTTGACTTTAAAATTTTGCATTTAAAATTTTGCTTTAAAACTTTTTATTACAAAGAATTGGTTTGAGAGTCTAGGACAAAAATTCAAAAAAAATTACGTATTTTTCATTCTTTAAAAAATTATTAAGTATAAGCAAGTACGAGATAGAGGGAAAAAAAATCATTCATAGCTCTAAGATGGAATCAAAGCACACAAATTCCAATTGTTAGATTGTTTTAACAATCAAATTAAACCTTGTTCATCTTTTATTTTTTGAAATTGTGAAAATTGAATTCGAAAATGGATCTAATATGTTATTTTTTCAAAAAGGTGCTACCAATGCTCCCAACCAAGATGCTCCATTAGATTTGAATCACTTATCCAAATGGGACAAACCAAATCTTTCCATGTAGACAATAACACTATCTATTAGTAAAAGAAAAAAAATTGTTCAAGCTTTTGTAGGGTTTCTTTTGTTGCCTCTTCTTGATAATTTTGAGCTTCATGTGGCATAACTTTTTTCTCCCATGCCCCAATTGAAATTAAAATTATACTTCCAAAGAACTTATATATTTTTCTATCTTGAAAAAAAGTTTCATAAATCATACCAAAAATTGAGATTATAGGTGCCTACCCAAGTGTTCAAGGGGGCATTTGGACATTTAGGAGTTAAAATTGATAATCTTTTGGAAGGAAAAATTTGGCAATAAATTTTCCATTTTTGAATAGATGTCATTGCTTTCAAATCTTTATATATTTGTTGTTGCTTTTTTTATGGAAGTATGTGTATTTGAAAGAACAAATATTATTTCATGTATATACAATAATTTTCATTTTACATCATGAATGCCAATAGTTTCACTAAATATCACAATTTATACTCATTGAAAATAAAGAACAAGTTTTAGAAAATTTACCAATTCAAATTTGACCTCTCAAATATTTTATATACTTTAATCAAATATTGTTCTTGAATTTATCCAATTTTATTGCAACTTGCCTTACTGTGATAAAAAAATGAGAGCTTTTTGACATTCAATAATGCTTATCAAAGAAATTAGCTTAGTTTAAGGTGTTTATACTTTACCTTAAATAATCCCTAAAGTCCCAAGGCCTTTTTTCCATCAAAATCCACTCAAAATTGCCATTTCTATAGCAAAGAAGGAAAATTATTATAAAAAAAATTTGCTTATCTAAAAGTAGGATCTTGTATTGGACTATTGTAAGAATGTGAGGAAGAAATTTTAGAAACTTTGATTGTGTAGACTGCAAGATGTTTGAGTTTCTTTGCACCTTTACTCAACTACATTTTTTGACTTTGCACTTTCTTAACTTAAATTTTTTTGATCTATTGATTTTCAATTTCTAATTTTTTGTAATGAAGAACTGAATTGAGAATTGAAGAAAAAAATTCAAAAAACTCACACTTAGTTTTCACTCATTAAAATATGGTTAAGTAGAAATAGGTTGAAGATTGAACGAGAGATTGAATGAAAAACTAAATTGTTAATGGCTCAAAGATGGAATTGAAAATGAATCCTACAAGTTATTTTTTCAAAAAGATGCTTTGATTGCCCCCAAAACAAGATTGTCCATACCTTTCTCATAATGAATCCAAACGGAATGAATATAAGCTTTCTATATAGATAAAATTATAATCTATGGGGGAAAAAAAGATTTATATTAAAATTTTAAGTTTTTAGGGTTCTTTTCTACCCACCCCACCAAAAGAAGGGCTTTATATGCCATAACTTTTGCTATTGGGCACTGACTGGAAAAAAAATTATATTTTCAAAAAGCTTATGTGTTTTCATATCTTCACAAAAAAATAAAAAATGACAACAAATATTGGGCCCATAGGAGCTTGCCCAAAATCCATTTTGTCCTCCAAGGGGACAATGGGACTTTAGGAGTTAACTTATGAAGGACTTTTTGTACACTTGGTGGATAACTGAAGTCTAGACAAGTACCTCTAACCTCCATTTTTAGTGTGATATTTAAAATGAATGAAATTAAGGTATACAAATAGACTAGATTTGCTATGCATACAATTTCATCTTCAATACAAATTTGGTAGCAAATGTTATATTGCTTGAAGCAAAAATGCTCTTTAAAAGAAAGGGTATCTCGAAGAAATTATGAAACCTAAAATAAAATTTTCTAATTTTAAAGAATAGAATATATTTTTTCGTAATTATGAGCTAAATTTATTCCATTTGAATTAGTAATGTGAAAGTTATTAATGTTTTTCTTTTTCCTTATAATTTATGCATTTTCTAAAAATACCTAAAAAATATATTCCATTTGATTCAGCGATGTGAAAGTTATTAAAGTTTTTCTTTTTCCTTATAATTTAGGCATTTTCTAAAAAATACCTAAAAAATATATTCCATTTGATTCAGTGATGTAAAAGTTATAAAAAAAATTGTTTTCCTTATAATTAAGGCATTTTCTAAAAAAGCATTTTTTCATCCATATTTTTCTTGTTGACCTTTCATGTTGGGTTACAGTATTCAATTGAGATTAAAAATAAAGTTGCTCACACAAATAATATAAAATATTTTCTTCCATTAATCACTTAAGATTATTCAAAAATTCTCATTGTTCTATAAATTCTAAATCTAAGGGCCTAAGTAGAGTATAAATGTTTTTTTCCCCTTGTGCCATGGAGCCCTTCAGGAAATGTGCATGGTGCACTACCTGGAGAGTTAGAGCAGATGGATCCGAAGCCAGAAGAAAGCGACTATCTCAGCATTAATGGAAGCATATTGAAGATTTTTTTGTGACTTCAACCTTCAGAAAGAGTGAATTTAGATTTATTTTTCTAAATCATAAAGCATTTACAAAAGGTAATTAACTCCTAAAGGCACAAGGCCTTTTTTTTGCCAAAAAACACTCAAAACTGCCATTTCTGTAGGAAAGAGTACAAAATATTGAAAATTGTTTTTTTTGCACATCGAACTAGTATGAGAATGTGTGGAAAAAATTTCAAATTTTTTGACAATACACATTTCAAGATATGTGCATTTAAAGTGAAAAAAAAAATCAATTTTTTAGCACATTGCGGGACTTGATTATTTGATTTTGAACTTTTTGAACTTTAATTTTTTGCACTATAGAGTTTTGAGCTTTACCTTTTTATGGTGTGTAATTGAGTTGAGAGTCTAGGGATTGAATTGAGAGTCTAGGGGGAAAAAGAAGTAAAAAAAAACTTAATTTTCATACTTTAAAAAAATGATTTTGAACTTTTTGAACTTTTAATTTTTGCACTATAGAGTTTTGAGCTTTACCTTTTTATTGTGTGTAATTGAGTTGAGAGTCTAGGGGGGAAAAGATTCAAAAAAAACTTAATTTTCCTACTTTAAAAATTTGTTAAGTAGAAGTAGGTATGAGATAAAAGGAAAATCTAAATTATTAGTATTTCTAAAGTGGAATTAGAATGCACTATTTCCAATGGTGAAGTTGTTTTAGCAAGCAAACTAAACCATGTGGAACTTTTTTTCTTGAAAAATTATAAAAATTGCATTCAGAATTGAATCCTACAAGTTATTGCTCTAATTGCCCCCAAAACAAGATTGTCCACAACTTTCTCATAACAAATCCAAACGGAATGAATCAAAGCTTTCCAAGTAGACGAAAATATAATCCATGAGTAAAAAATATAAAAAGAAAAAAAAAAAAAACTGAATTTCTTTTGCTGCCCCTCTATCCCTGTTTGAAATCTATTTGGTCATACTAGATGTTTCATAAATTAAATTGATAAAATACTTCTACTATGTTAAATTTCAAATTCCAATTTTTTTTTCAAATTAGGAAATCATAAAAAAAAATTCAAGAAATCAGTTGTTGGAGATAATTTCAATATTAATAGACTGACCTTTTTGTTTGTGATAGTGACACAATCCATGTTTGTTTATATAAAATCAAACAAATCACTACTAAAATGTCACTACCACATAAATTTCTAGAACTAGTTGACAAATGATTTGTGCACTATTAGAAAGACATCAAAGAAGAGTATATAACTTGAAAACTATATACAATTTGGACCTACAGAGCAAAAGTAGGTTGAATTGAAACAAATTTTTTATTAAACATGATGAAAAGTACTTACACAAAAATTAAAATACATATATCATCTAATAAAAGATTAACAAAGGATAGGAATCAAAAACCAAGTGATTTATTTTGTTTGAAATTATTCTGATTTAGAAGCCCCTTTGGACGTCTCACTTCGAGTGTCATATTAGACTAGTGAAGTGTACTGAACAAACTTCTTCGTATATTCATGAATGTCCTAAGTTTTTCTAATAATTTTTAGATTATTTTAAAACATTCTAAATGTATACTATCAAATGTCAAAGACTTTGTGTTTGACACAATCTTTAACCCCTAAAGTTCTTTGACTATGTTTTCACCAACAAAATTGTCATTTTTAGAGCAAGGACCCAATTTTTGACAATACCTTTTTTTTATGCATATAACCGCAAGATCTTGTAGTATGCGGACTTGACAATATGTGGAAAAAATTTCAAAAATTTCCACCGCGTGGATTGCAAGATATAAGCATTCAAATTGATTCATTTTTTGGCCCTGCGATAAATAGGGCAGTTGCACTTCACAAGCTCACTTTTCTATGAAAAAATGTCCAAAATGATAGTGCTTCTTTGAATTCTTTTTCCTAGACAAGTTGGTCACATGCTTGAAAAATAAAAATAAAAAAAATAGGCAGTTGTAGAGAACAATTTAAAATAATAAATTGTTATGAATTTAATTTTGGAATTGAAAAATGCCAATTCTAATGGGTGCTATGTTGTTATATACAATCTACACCCTGTGATTCTATGTTTTCCAAAATATATTGAAAATTGAGTAAGATAAAGGACTTCAAAGTTTATTTTAGAGTAGAAAATCTATAACTACCTGCAAATAAGAAGTCTCATCATAACTTTTGACTTGTTGATCAAAATGGAATGATTCAAAGCTTTCTATGTATTATAAATCTAAAAAAACAATTTCAAATTTTTGTTTATAAAAAAAGTGATTTTTTAAATTTCCCCGGACTGCCCGAGTTGAGAAACAAACTTCAAATTATGCAATAACTTTTGACTCATATTTTCAAATGTCATGAAATTTAGTCGATATGAAAGATATTCCTTGTCCGCACATTCTATTAAAATTTGGACCAAAAATATAGAAATCTCTAGTCACACATACCTCGCCAAAATTTCTATGGAACCAAAAATTGCTTGTTGGTCCTTTAGAGGTTAAGGAATACTTCAAGAACAAAGGATAGCCTAAATTTCCTAAATTGTGAAATTTATCATAATATGCAACTTTGATTTTTTTTCAATATTGACTTTAAGCAAAACTTGTAAAGTATAATCTATAGATGATATCCATATAATTGGATCTATGATCACGAAGCAATATATATCAATAAAATTATGTACCAAAAATTAAAAATTCTTTATAACATTCTTTACAGATTGAATATATGTAATTTTTGTAAGATTTTTTCCTTCAATTTTAAGATGCTAAATTCTAATTATGGAATTTGTCAAAGATTTTTGTTTCAAATACTTATAGCTAATTGATTTTGAGGGGACATCTTTTGAATTAGAAAAGTTATTTTTTGAGGTGAAGCATGCACACTTGTATACTTCATATTTTGGAAATGTCATAGAACTATTACAAAAATCTATAGCAATTTGATGGATGAAAAAATGAAGCTTTTGGCAGTTTGTATTTGGGACATCTTTATATTCATGCAGTTGTCAAAAAATTGAAAGTTTGTTCTTGAAGGAGTTAAAAAAAGTGCACAAATCTCAAAATTATAGAAAAATAGAAAAATAACACCAGAGAGAAAGGACTATGGATTGATTCATTGTGGTTGTGAAAAATTATGTAGCATATAAGATAGCCAACCCGTTTCTGATCACCCCTTCATTTTTGTAGTATAGGCTACTCTCTTTCCGTGCAGGTAGAGATGAATCATGATCAATTATGGTGCAATTCCCAGCACACTTGTGGTACATTATGATTGGCTACAAGATTCTCAATATTGCAACTAGCCCTTGGTTGATTTTACAACTAACCCCTTGGTTAGAAAGAGGAAAGTCTATATGACTAATATGGGTTGACAAAATCCTTTGCTAAAAAAATCATAGTAATTATATTTTGTGTAATAAAATTCTAGAAAATTATGCAATCCTTCCAAACTCTATTTCTGTATATGGGAAAAGTTTCCAACTCAACAAAACCGCGCTCCAGATATGCGTAATTGCCAGTGGTTGCAAATAGGTTGGCTACCTTAATTTGGTAAAAGTGACTTGTGAGTCGTGATAAACTGAAGAAACTTAATTGTTTTCAAATACTTAAATTTTTACCATCCACTGAGTATGATAATGTAACTTGCAATCTTAGTACAGTCTAGTACGGAGTATCGTTCCATCTGCCATGCTGTACTTCGACTAAATATTTGTGCACATTAAACTTTAAATTTTCACAGTGACCCAACTTATACATAAGGTAGGAGGTTGTAAAATGGAGAGGGCATTAAGAATTGGACCCTATAAATGGTTGTGAAATGGACATGAGTTGGTTCTGAAATTGACCAATATAGTCATTGAATGAATAAATAAAAAAAGCATTATTAATTGAAAGAACCAATCATTCTCTTTGTTTTCCCCATTTTTATTTAGAATTGCAAGTGAACCGTTTAGGAAAGACCTAGGCTCACAAATAGGGACCTACGATCCAACTCATTTGAAAATTCATAAGTAATTCCAGAATGCTCCGAAAAATACAAAACCACTTGAATTAGATTCCTCATCAATTTATCTTTGTCTGAAAAATGAGCTAAAAATATTCCCGTCCAAGGAAATACATAAAAAAGACAAACCAACCCTTAGATGCTCCATTTGTGAGCCTCCTACCTTATGAGCAAGAGTTATATCTGCAATTGACTTGTGTATTTTGGTTCAAAACAAATTGTTGATGCACGAAGCCGCTCATCCCATCATTTTGACTAGAAAATAAGTTGTCATAGGTGAATCCATTCTTCATTCTCATCCTCTACATGACACAAAAGGGGTGTCCTCGGGGATGTCACATCCTCTTTCATGATTTCGAGCTCTTCATTGGCTTTCATTAGAGGGGATTCAAGGGCTTTCATTAGAGAAAATTTCAGGCCTTTGGAGGATTGTTTCACAACCTTCTGAGGTACCCTAAAATTTACTTTTTTTTGCTCAAAAATTTGTTTTTCCTCTATTTCTGCCTACCTGAAATTGCAGCGGCAGTTGCACAAGAATTGAAATTTTTAAGTAAAAATTTATTATTATTATTATTATTTAATCTTAAAAAATATATTAAGAAAAAAAATCGCAAAAATTGATTGTTTTGGCGAGCAATCAGCTAGAGTGACAAACCAAGCTTTTTAATAGCTTGGTTTGTCACTCTGGAGCAGCCCTCCGGAGGGCTCATATTTTTTCTAATGGGAGGGCCGTTTCAGGGTCGTTCTCCAATCTGGCTCAATTGCAGTGAATAGCGATATGGACTGTCAGAAATTTTATTTGCAATTTTTTTTTTCAAATATCATTTTGAAGAGTTTTTTTTCCTTCAAAAAATGACATGGCAATTGCTATGCCATTGTTGCAACTGCGTTCCCACAGTCTAGAAACTCAGAGGAACTCGCAACCCTCCAAGGCCCCCAAACCCCCTCTAATGTCTTTTCACTCCAACAACTTCTCATTCTTCATAGAAATTTTGTTTTTAGAGAAGGTGTGACTACCCCTATAATAAGGTAATTGCACCTTAAATCGCACATTTAAGCAATTCAGCCTGATTCAACATGGTTTTTATTGTTATATTGAATTTTTTTGTGGGGTCCCATTGGTAGTCAAAAAAGAATACTAGATTCTCTTAGAATGCATTTTTTGGACACCGTCTGAATAAACTATGAATTTTCAAAGTGTTGAGAATAGGTGTACCCAAAAGCGATCATAGAGTTATATGAATAGTGGGAGTACATTTGAAGCAAGAATATCCACTGTGCGCTTTTAAGAACCGTGCAATTTTAGATTTAGTTACCTTATAAGCTTGAGGTCCACATATTGCCTGAGCATTCACCATTTTGAAGCATCTCGATGCTTGAGAATCTCTGATAAAATTCATGTCATGATAAGCATAATGCTGTTTTTTAATTTTGTTTTGCATATTCTTATTACTGCTTCCAGCCATTCATCTCCATCACTAAGCCATGTCACCAATGAATACAATTGTGGTGATCATTTCATAGCCCTTTGAATAAGACAGGGATATATCAGAGACATAAGGTGCAAAACTGCAAACTTTTTATGTCATACTGGGAAAAAGCAGTGAGGAAATATTATCGAGATTTTAAAGCATTTTCAAAATGGGTTACAACCTTGTGAACATCATTTTAAATTTAACCCCTAAAAGTCCATTGTCCCTTTGGGGGACAAATGGGATTTCTGGTAGGTACCTACGGGCTAAATTGTTGTCGTAATTTTCCAAAAAAATTTGAAGATAGAAAAATTGCTAAGCTTTGTGGGAAAATAATTTTTTTTTTCAGTTAGTGCCTGGGAAAAAAAATTATGCCCAAATAAACTCTGAAACAGCCTTTGGGGGCAGCAAAAAAAAATTCGCAATCTGTTTTTTTGAATATTTTGAATTTTTTTTCTTATAGATTTTATTTTTGTCTATTTGGAAAGCTTTAATTCATTTCATTTGGATTTATTATGAGAAAGTTATGGACAATCCTATTTTTAGGCACTTAGAGCATCTTCTTGCTAAAATAACTTGTAGGATTCGTTTTTGAGTGCAATGTTTGCAATTTTTCAAGAAAAAAGTTCAACAAGGTTTAGTTTTTTTGATAGAACAATCTCACCATTGGGATTAGTGCTTTTTAATTCCATATAAAAGCTATAAATATTTCAGATTTTCCTTCTATCTTGTACCTACGTCTACTTAAGAATTTTTTTAGTAATAAATTTTATTTTTATTTTTGTTTTTTTATCTAGATACTCAACTCAATTCTCCACTATAAAGATTTAAAGCTCAAAACTCAGTAGTGCAAAACATTTAAGTTAAAAATGTTCAAAGTCATAAAATCTAGTCCCGCAATGTTTCTTTCACTTTAAATGCAGATATCTTGCAATCTTAAAAATTTTGAAACTTAGGCCACACATTCTCATACTAGCTAAGTGTAAGATCCTACCATTAGATGTGCAAGACAAATATGTTTTTAATTTTTACTCTTTGCTATAAAAATGACGATTTGGGATGTTTTCGGCAGAAAAAAGGCCTTGGGCCTTTAGGGGTTGAAAGCCATGCCATAGGAAGGATTGCACCACAAATATCTGAGGTGCATTTGACGGAAGAAAAGATTGGTTAGAAAATCAAAAAAATTTAGAAGGCATGGTCAAATTGCATAATGGAAGATGATACTACCAAAAACTCAAAATCACATAAGAGATGCTTAACCATGAGTGCATGTCAAGCACAATGCTGGGCAATCAATAGGGGTAATCACACCTTCTTCAAAAACGAAAGTTTTATGAAGAATGAGAAGTTGAGGAGAAAAAAGAGGAGCTAATTAGGAGCTAGAAATCATAAAGAAGGTGTGACACTCTTTTTCTGTTGTTTGGAGAATGAGAGTGGAGAATGCACAATGAGATTTACTAGGAGAAATTAGGAAGCTTGCGGTCGCACTGAACTCAAGATGGAGTAGAGCAATGAAAACTTGGGATGATAGTGAACTTGGGGTGAAAGTGCGCAGCAGAGTAAAATATACTTCTTCCGCAAAATCTTCTTTACGTCCATTATTCATCTTCGGAGGAGAATAGTGGCCATTCTTAGGGTGAAAGTGCGCATCAAAGCAGAATATACTTCTTTCACAAAATCTTCTTCACATCCATTATTCACCTCCAGAGGAGAATAGTGGCCATTCTCAATCTTTAGAGAATGGGACCTTTGCAAGCCCCAGTGAGCCAACAAAAGAGCGACATGTTCCTATTCTTTGAAGATTGAGAATGTGGTGAAGAAGATGTGACTACCGCTAATGACAAAAACATGCAACTCTACAAATAAGTCCTATCCTATATAATTAGCATTTTTATATACAAGGTTGTTAAGCAACACTTAGCTTGCAAGCATAGCAGTAGTTAGCCTTTGAACACCCTTGTCATTTGGAAAGGCTTGTTCTTGTAGAAGGAAGGCGATGCCCTAATTTAGGACCAACTTACATGTGAGTTTGATGGGCAGAAAAGCAACTAAAAGATAAGAACAGTTCCACTGATGATTGGTAAGCGTGGAATTAGAAGAGCATTACAAAAAAAATGAATCTAGCAGAAGGCCATCAGTTCCCGAATTGGGGAACACAGGCTTGCAAATTTTTTTATTTTTTTATTTTTTTAATTACTTAAAAAAAAAAATCCTTGGCGAATGGACAGTCCGTAGACTCGCAAGCAACGGACTGCAGACTTTTTTATTTTTTTATTTTTATTTTTTTAAGTGAATTTAAAAATGGAAAAATAAAAAAATTGCAATTTCAAAATTTGATGTGGCAATAATAATGCCACATCAGATTGTGATTATTTAATTATTTTTAATTATTTTTTTATTGAATTTTTACTTTTTATTTTTAACTTTTTATTTTTTTTTAACTTTTTTTATTTTTTTAAATATTTTTATTGCTAAAAAAATCCAATTCATTCGTAGTTTGGTTGCTTGGGGAACGAATTGGCTTAACGGCCTTCTACTGGGTTCATTTTTTTTGTAATGGTGAGTTCCACTCTGATATCTATGTATTCCACATTGTAGAAGGAATATAAAAATACTTTCTATATTTTGGTATTGTTGACCGCACCCATCCACCGATACATGTAAGCTAGCCCTTAGTGTGGGAATGCCGTGGCGTAGAAAGAAATCTCTCATGAATTAGATTTTTTGTTAGGCGATTTACACCAGGCAATGCTCTCTTTGTCAGGAATTGCCGGAAAAAGCGGGCCTCGGCTTGTCATGCCTCGCCCTCCTAGTCAGCCCACTTTTTTTTCCGCAATTCCCTTGTCGTGCATTGCCGTGCAAAATCCGATGTGATCGAGGAAATTTGAGCCAGTCCTATCTTACAGGGACTTAAGTTATAGCCTTTTGGTAATTTAGCATTCCTGCTTGTTTACATAATAATTCCAAAGAACGTACTAAAATCCTCTTTCAGAAAAATTCAGCAAACATTTGGCAACCAAACTGACTTACGTCTGGCAAGCAACTGCCAGAGTACCCCACTAACTTAACTGAAGTCATCAGGCAGGCAGGCAACCACCACTTTCAGGCATGCCAACAACTGAAGACCAGACTTTAGTCAGCCCCACCAAAATCCTCACCACATGATGGGCGCGCACACAGGATCGTGATTTTCCTAACTTTGATCCAAAGTTCATGGACACCCATTTCATCTGTTAAAAAGAAAAAGAAAAAGTTCATGGACGTGGTTTCGTACGTGCTCTACCTCATGTATTTTGCTTCAAATAGACGAGGCGGGTCTTGAAATTCTCAGCCCACCTTGGAAGATATTAGGACTCTCTGCATAATTGAATGGCCGACAAGAATTTCAACTGTTGTCAAATTTACACACGTCTGGCTCGTAGCCGTTCTCTAATATGGCATGATGAGTGAGCCGCATTTGAGCTGGATTTGGAGTTTAGAATGGAATGGGCTGATCTCCCAAGTGCTTGGGGACGGAGTTGACTCTACTAATCCGACACATACATTGCATGAATAAACCTAAGCTACATCATAGTTTGTCTGGAGTACTTCCCTTTCGGTGGGGTATGATTTTTTTATATTAAAAACAAAGAGAAAGAAACTACTAATGGACCCTTGATTTGTGGAATTAAAAATTGTAAAAATTTCACTTGTGAGATGGCTTCAAATGCAAGCCTTGTGTTTTGAATCTCCTTCCAGATCTCACTCTGAAATCATGCTGAAATCATTTTGCAATGGTGGACTCTTTGCATGTATGGTAAGCCTCCCAATCGTGGATACATTCATAAAGTTACAACCGCAAAAGAATTGCAAAACTTCCTAGTAGGGGCACCCTCCTAATAAAGGTACCAAGGAGACACACTAAGGGTACCTTGAAACACGGTTGTGCTTTTAGTTGTGCAACAAGTCAAATACAGGGTCTATCCAAGGGTGAATGTAAGAAAAAAGACCCCTCATTTTGTGTTTGAATAATTTCTACACCTCTCCTAGCTAATTTAGGCCTCAAATTGTAAATATGAATTCAAAATTTGCAACTTTTATCATGCTTGGCAAAGAAAAAGTTTCTATGTTATCCCTAGGGACAGAATGTGGGGAGCAAAACAGTCCTTGCATTCAGCTTGTTGCACAATTATGAGGGCAACTTTGAAACACTTGGTGGTTGCGAAGGTCATCCAAATGTGCCATTGACACATTTTATGTTTGATCCCTCTAAGGCTTGTCGAAGAATTGATTTTTTTTCCATATAAAGAGAATTTTTTGCAATTAGTAGAAATTAGAATTGTATTCTTTTGACAGTATATAATGGAAAGTTTAAATGTAATAAGTTTTTGAAATGATTTTTTGTGAAGCTGTCCATAAGTGCCATTTGGTCATTCCAAAAGTCAACATAAAGTGTATCTATAATGGTTATCTTACTAGCCTAAAGTAGTCACAATAATTTTTTGAAGTGGTCACATTCTTTGAAGCTTATGCACCCATAAAATACAAGCCCCTATTGTAGACACTAGCACTCTCCTTACTTATCACTTGCACACTCCAAAGATGCACTACCAGTATCACATCCTAAAAATGTACATTACTTCATTTCAGCCATAGACAAGCCATTCTTAGAGTGGTAGATCATATCTATTTGGTAAAATTACCTTTGTACTGATCAATATTGTAAAATCATAAGAAGGTATTTTTCTATTGTTTTATAACTAATTATATTATTCTACTGATAACTTGAGGTTTGAAATTGGTTTATGCATTTATATATATATAGGGTCTAATTTTCAAATTTTAAGCAACCAAGAGTTTATTTGAGGTCTACAACATGGAGCCATGGAATTTTGAAGCTAAACAATAAAGTATCTTAATTAGAGCCACAACCATTTGGGATTCATCTTTGTCTATTTTTTCATCTACTTTTTGATCTTAACCCCTCAAGGACCAATATGCATTTTTTGGCTACATAGAAATTTGGGGCAAGTACGTGTAACCAATGATTTTCATATATTTGGCCCAAATTTTAATAGAAGGTGAGGACAAGGAATATCTTTCATATGCACTAAATTTCATGACATTTGGAAATCTAAATAAAAAGTTATGGCCTAATATGTTATTTTTTTTTCGTAATTAGGTAGTCCAGGTAGATAAAAAAAATCATTTTTTTCAAAACCAAAACTTTAAAATTTGTTTTCTAGAGTCATGTATACGTGGAAAGCTTTTAATCATCCATTTTGATCAGTGAGTAAAAAGATATGACAATTTTTAGTTTGCGGGCAGTTATGGATTTTCTATTCTAAAATAAACTTTGAAGTCCTTTATCTTACTCCATTTTTAGTATTTTTGGAAAAAAACAACAACTTAAGATATAGATTGTTTATTACAACTTCTAACCATTCGGATTGACATTATTCATTTCCATAATTAAATTCTTGACAACTTAGTATTTTGAGTTATTCTCTACTACTAGCTATTTACTATTTTTTCCCTATATGTTGTACAACTCCAAATGAAATGAAAATTTTCAAGCATAAAGCCAACTTGTCTAGGAAAAAGAATCCAAAGAAGCACCACCATTTTGGACATTTTGTCATTGAAAAGTGAGCTTGTAAAGTGCAGCTGCCCTGTTATTCGTAGGGCCAAAAAAATAATTTCAGTGCATTTGAGGGTCATTGCAAGAAACACTTGTCCTATTGAATTGTCACAAGGAGTTTGTGGAAGCTTCCTTTTGCAATAACTTTTGAAGCATAATTTTCATGAAGTTGATATTTTTATGGGAAATGTCTGTCTTGAGGTCAATTATATCTCATATTTTTCAGAAATTTTTAAAAATCATTTTATATTTAAATTTAAATTTAGCTAATTTGTCATGTTTTGCAATTTAGGGGTTTTGAGTAAAAAGGAGTATCCAAATTTAACAATTTAGAGCTGAAACTTCTATGGTCTATTTGCATAGTAGGAACTCATGTTTCTACCAAGGGGCATGTAAAAATATTTTATTTGTGGTGTCTACGTCCATGCAAAGAGGGCTCTCTTGCACACGCAGATCTTATCATTTTAGATGACTTCAAGATCAATTTTTTGGTCAAATCTCTTCAACATAAAGTCTTTCCAAATGGAATATTTTTACTTTCTTTGAAAAATGTTTTTTCTATTTTTTACAAATTAAAACGTCAAAGTATGTATTTTCTTCAAAATTTCAGCTCACTCTTTTTTGTAAATAACTTTTGATCTAGATTTTTTTTAGATCTGAAATTTGGTGGATATGCTACTTTAAGTCTTGTACTAATTTCTTTATTTTATATATATTTTTTAAATCCATATGCAAAAGCTCATGAATACTGGAGTACTAGCCAAAAACAGGCCAAAATAGAACAAAACCAAATAGTGTTTCTTGCAACGACCCTTGAATGCTTGTATCTTGCAATCCGCGCAATGGGAATTTCTGAACTTTTTTGACATCTTCTCAAACTAGTGTACTACAAGATCCTATTTTTACATTTGTCAAAAAAAAAAAAATTCCAAAAATTTGATACTTGTATTTTTTGAGCGTTTTTCGCTGAAAATATAGTCATGGAATTTTAGGGGTTAACTAGCGGTTGGCGCTTGCTAAGCTACACATTCATCATTAGAATTTTATTTGGATTTTTATGTATTAGATAAAATATAGAACAAAATTTCAATAAATCTTAAAATAAAAATTACTAAAATCTTTGTATAATTTTTTTTATAAGTAAGCATATATTGAAATGTATAATAGAAATTTATTAATGATGAATGAAATATATGCAATAATAAATACTGTAAAAGATATACATTTATTATAATGCATTCAAAAGTTGACTCAATTGTTACAAACACATTAGAGAAAAATTTAGCCCTTCCAAGGGCCCTCTGAAGTTGACATGCCATGCTATTCTTTACGCAATTTTTTTATTTTATTATTATTTTATAAATAATTTTTGATTTGGAATTCAAGATTCCAGTGCCACTGTTGTTGCAGTTTTAGTAGGGTGGAAATGGGGGAAAATGATTTTTTGAGCAAAATAAAAGCAAATTTCAGAGTACCTTGGAGGATTGTGAAGTAGCCCTCTAAAGGCTTGAAATTTCCTCTAATGAATGGCAATCCAAAAACTTGGTGAATTGAAAAGAAAAACTTATAAATTTCAAAAAGTTAATTGTTTGAAATCTAAAATCGCTTCAACTGAATAAATTTCTCAAATCATTTGGTAGTAGTAAGAGAATTTTGAAATCATGAAAGCTATAATAGTGATATTATAGAGGTGATTGCAAACTACTATTCTATATTTGTAATATAACATTCTGTGAAAATATTATTTTTATGTATGCATGATTGAAAATATTAAATATTAAAATTTTACAAAATATTAAAATTATGATTCAATGAATGCATAGCATAGCAAGCATTAGCCCCTATTATTAATGATAGTATTTGTGATATTACAGAGGGATTTATGATTTTAGGAGTATGATTGGCCATCTACAACCATCCAACCCTACCACAAGTTTTTATGAGCAACCAATAGGCATTGAAGAGTTCTTTGAGGCAATCTATTTCATAAGATGGTAGTTGATTACACAACTTTGGTATCTTTTTGGTACCCTATTATAAGTTCTATGTCTTGGTTCTATCAACCTATTATTAATTGATTTTCTAAATTGCTTAATGTCTGCCATATTATACAAAATTCCATTCAAAGAAGGTGATATACTTTAAATACTAAAATCAAGGTCTCTTCTTCTTTCCTCGCTACCAAATAACAACCTACTCAAGGTTTCAATCTTTTATTATTGAAAATACTACAGATATGGTTCAAATGGATGATGGTTTTTGGTTGTTTGTGTTGTGTTTTGTAGATTTCACATAGATATTAGAGCCTTGAAAGAATGGTCGTCGAAAGTGTATGTGAAGAATGCAGTGAACCTCCTATTGTTGAAGAACTTCCGCATATGCACCCTTATCAAAGAGACGACATAAACCAATGTCTCCAATGGGATATTCACACCATGATGTGCAAGGATCTCTCAAGTTATTGCATGTCATTAGTATACTGGTATGAGACACTGTATGACTTGTCAACAGATCTTCTAGTTGGGCCCATTAGTTAGAATATTAAGTATTAAAAAATATTCAAATTGATATATGTTAGTTTTTTAAATATTTAAAAATATATTTAAAATTTTAATCTGACGTGGAAGTCTCTTGATCACGTCAGATTGTTGATATGGTGCACTTCTCACATTGCAACAATTCATAACTTGCAAGAACTTGTGGCCCTTTAAAGGTCCAAAATCTCATCTAATGCTTAGTCCAACACTTGTAAATTGTGCATAGTCTCTTCTTGCCAAAGAACAAAGCTAAAAATAGATCCAAAATTGTGGATCTTGAGCAAGGCACCAAAAAAACCTATTAAAATCCTTCTAAAAAACCTAATCAAAAAAAATTTGAAGTCTCTTTTTAAATTTAATCTATTATTTCTAAATTTATTTAAATACAAACTCTTGACAAATGAATATTTAAATATTTAGCTTCAACAAATTCTTCATTAACTTTTGAATTACGTAATATTTATAAATGTAAACAAAGGAAGATGAATGCGCATACCAAAATTGGCACCAAAATTAATTAGTGTATGAAAGGCCACACAAATTTTTTTTTTAAAGTATTTGATTCTTATTATAGCATTCTCAATGGCATTGACAATGGAGCAAAAACACGATAGGGTGTTCCACTTCAATGACAAATTCTTTAAGAAGCTCGTGTTCTTTGTGCTCAATATACATTTGTAAAAAATACTAGCTTTAAATCCAATTTAAAAAATACGCAGTATATATTAGTACAATGCAAAAGGAAATGAACAATGTGTATATCTCCTATCTCTCTCTCTATATATAAACCATTAAGTCAAATTTGTGTTTGTTAAAAAAAATTTATTTGAAAGAACTTGAATAACTTCAAAACTCCCATTTTAATATTACTTTGATCAATTTCTATCCAACTTTTGATAGTAAAAATTTCCCATATTTAAATTCATATTTGAAATTCATGATTATTTTCACCTTCAAAGATTAAATTTCAAATACATTCACAAACAAATTTTATAATTTGTTTAAAAGAACGAAAAATAATTATTAAAAAAAACTATAGCTAAATAACAATTTAATTTAAAACCTCCAAAATATTAAAAGGTCAAAATTTTTGGGAGGAGTTTTGTTTTGTATATTGGAATGTTGAAAAAAATTTATAGCTCATAATTCCATCAATAATTTTTTACATGAAATTTGTGATGTAATTCTGCCTTGAAATATGTTATATTTATAAAAAATTAATGTATTTGTGTGAACGTAACTGCGATTTGATGAATTTTTTGTTGATGATAACTTGAAGTTGACATTCCCAAACCTCCTCAAAATAATGTTATACCAAGATTACTTTTCTATACTTGTTCATAATTTTTAAAAAATCTCAAGTTTACTCATTTAATGCACAAAAACATAAAAATGGTAACCCTTCCTGTGCATTCATCCAATTCTCAATTTCTTGTCAAAGTTATTAATCATATAGTCTTTCTTTCCTCAAGTACTACCTTCCACATTTTTTTTTCCAAAGACAAATATGAGCATTTTTCCGTTAAATTTTTTCCATGTATTTTCAACCCATTTCCCAACATATTGACTAAATTTTACAAGTTATGTGATACAATTTCTTATTCCTAAAAATATCAAAAGACAAAACTTTAGATTTGTGAAAGGCTAGAATTGCCTACCTTTGGAAGTTTAGGCACATTGAACTTGCAATGATGTACTTAAACAAGTTATGTACAAATCTTATTGAGTTGGATTCATTAAAGAATAAATAAAGATGATTTTTGAGCCTTGCTTTGGATATGAGTATTTTGAAGAAATATTAGACCTCAAAACATCACATAACTTTTAACAAAATTGACGTAATATTACTATAGTCTCTTTAATCTCTAAAGGACCAAGTTGTGTTTTTTGGCAATATAGTGATTTCAGGCAACTCACTACAAATGGAATTTTTCTTTTTTTTCTTTGAAACTTTCACACAATATGGGTCCGAGTTTTTTTTTAAGGCCCAACAATTTTCATAACTTTTGACTACAAGATTAAAAAGTTATTGTATGGTATTGGAGTCCAAGTAGCCCAGACACCTAAAAAAAAATCACTTATTTAAAAAACTAAAATTTGAAATTGGTTTTTTAGATTTGAATCATTCCATTTTGATCAAAGAGATGAAATTTATGAAGACTTTTAGTTTGTAGGGTGTTATAGGTTCTATAACTCTAAAAAAAACTTTGGAGCCTTTATTTAACTCAATTTTCAATATTTTTTGAAAAAAAGAAAATCATGGGATGTAAATTGTTTATTACAACATTACAACCATTGGGATATGATTGCCCTTTTTTAGTTCCATAACTAAATTCTTAACAATTCCGTATTTTGAATCATTCTCTACTTTTTTTTACTTACTTTTTGTTTTCCTAAATATTGTACAATTTCAAATGATCTAGAATCTATCAATCAGGTAGCCAACTTGCCTTGAAGAATGAATCCAAAGAAGCACCACCATTTTTGAACATTCTTTCATACAAATGTGACCTCCTGAAGTGCAATTGTCATGTTTTTTGCAAGGCCAAAAAGAAAAGGATTTTTTGTCAATTCAAATGCTAATATCTTGCAATCCACATAGTGGAAATTTTTGATTTTTTTTTTCTTGTCTTCTCAAACCACCGTACTACAAGATCCACCGGTTACATGTTTCCAATTTTTTTTTTTTCCCTAAAATTTTTCCCTAAAAATTTGGTACTTGTACTAAAAATTGCAGTTTTGAAGCATTTTCTGTGAAAACATAGTCAAGGAACTTCAGGGGTTAATTTACAACAGTACATGGTGTACTAGAATTACATGTGGCTTTTCGCCATTGCCGAAGGATGAGTTTGGCAGAAAGTAGTCCCATTTTCAAACACCAATGTCACATGTTGCAAAACTTTTGACTGGCACCGGCCCCTATTTTTTTTACAGTAAGTAATGCATCAGAAATCATTTGAAGTTTCTGGCCGTCCATCTCGGGCCTAAATTATGTTAAGGGAATTTAGTTCATGCACCCCACCCCACCCCACCCCACCCCACCCCACCCCACCCCACCCCACCCCACCCCAAGTTCCCCGACCCTGTGCCCCTTGATCTCGGACACTGCTGTTGTTGTTTTTTCCTGCATGCAACTTGTTGACTATTCCGCAGATGGACCAAAGATTTCATGCTTCTCCAGATAGACTGGCGAGGATTCCAGACAGGAAAAAGAATGTGATCCCAAGGAACATGGCCAAGGATTGGGCGAGGCCAGAAAAAAGTCCAGGGGATGCTTGTGATGGACCCCCGGAACCCGGGCCCTGGGACACTTGGTCAATGCACATCTCCTCAGCCTGGCTCCGTCGGTCCGTCGGTCCGTCCTTGCCATGCCATTGCATTGCACCTCTCGTCGGTCCCCTCCCCGGGAAGGTACCAACTGGCGAACCCAATTTGCCTGCTGACCATGAACCTCACCCAAACAGCTATGTGTAACTTAGCTTCGCTTGGGGTCTGCTGACCATGAAACTTGCCCAAACAGCCATTTGGTAGCTTTGGAAATACGGAAGAACTGAAGTTGGTCAACTTGCTCCAAGCGGCTGGGTGAACTGACCCCGTCACTTATCCCCGATGGAAAACACCTGAAATTGTTTATGTGCAGTGCATGATAAAATTAGAAAATTTTGAATTCATATTTGCAATCAAGGGCCAAATTAGCTAGGAGAGGTGTAGAAGATAAATTAATCGAGCACAAAATAGGAGGGTCTTTTTTTTACATGAATCCTCTAACTAGGCGGGATAGAAGTTGGGACCACTTGCTCTAAACGGCTGGGGTGAACCTACTCCCTCGCTTGTCCCCTGAGGGGAAGCATTGAAATCTTTTTATTTGCCACAGATGATAAAATTAGCAAATTTTGAATTTGTATTTGCAATCAAAGGCCAAATTAGCTAGGAGAGGTATTGAGTACAAAATAGGGGGGAGGGGGGGGGGCACTTTTTTTGATATGGACCCCTAGAATGACTTTGGTGAGACGAGCAAGGGGTTCAGTTCATCCCGGCCCTCCAAATAGACTATTTTCTAGAATTGTTGGTTATAGAAATAATAATAGAGCTAATCGTAAAGTAAACCCCAGTTTGTACCAAGGGTGTTGGAGGAAAGTTTTAATAAGAATAGTACAAAAGAAACATATTACCGAACTCCATCAGATCCAATGTTCACTTTTGTGTTTTTTTCATTTTGGAGAAGGAGCCAATTGTTTAGACTTCAATACTCATGTGACACTTCAGTGATACTTGGTGATCTCTATATAAAAATTAGGAGATATCTAGGTAAAATTTGACTATTGGTCTTAAATGCAGTAGTATTCTAGCTATTGTGACCCCTCAAAGAGAATATTTCCTTTACAAAAAATAGCCAACTTCTTTTTGCTATAGCCAATTGGCAAAAAATCATGCATAAAAAACCCACTGATTTAAACTAGTTTGGTGCTACTAGGATTTTTATCATGTGTTTTTTCTCAAACTCTAAATCCAACTCTTTCTTAGCACATACTTTACGATTAACTCTAATTTCCTCAAATTTGGATTGTCAAAATTCTTAGAATTTTTTTTTTGTTGTATTCAAATTTTTTACAAATACTTCATTTTGATATGTTAATTTTGCACTCTAGATGTGAAAAGAAAGAATCAACCAATACAAATGAATCCTAAAAACTACCTGTCCTTTATACCACACCACTTTTCCTATTATTCCCTAAAAAATACCAATCATAGGATACTGAGAAGCTGGGGGAAAGCTAGGAGAGAAATAAAATCAGAATGAGGGATCTACTTAAGCAAATATGTCGTATATTGGTACAAATGTGGATACAACTAAATACACACTCATGGATATGGAATATATAGGGATATTTATACTTATGTAAATATGAACATGCATACATGCGAATATAAATATGGATTTGGTTGCTGATAAGGTGCTAATTATCCCACATATTTTGATGACAACTTGAGTTGATACTAGTATTTGAAGTCCTAAACTTTGGAAAATTAAATTAAGAAAATTAAACAAGGGTACTTGGCTTCAAGTATTAATGAAGGCTTTGGCACATTGAATGTTTAATGCTTTGAAGTTGATGGAGTCAATTGCTAAATTTGCCATTGCAATTCTCACTTGTGCCTCCAAGAGTCAAGATTCAAACTACTTTGCAATGATTATTTATTACAATATTGCATTGAAAAGCCTCTTTTGTAGAATGTTGTGTTGATTGGAATTGTAAAAGTGTCTTGCCATAGTTTTTTCATGTGGTGGTATTATCCAATTGAGTCCAAATTAAGTTACATAAAATTTTAGTTTATTTCAACTGGTATCTAGGAGCAAAAGTTGTATTACATACAACTCAAAATGGTCAAGCCCGGACAGCAAAACAAAACAAACTTAAAAAAATTAAAAAAAATTTGTTTCTCATAGATTATATTTCTTTCTATATAGAAAAATTTGATTCATTCCATTTCAAAGTTATGAATTGCAGCAATTATAGCATCTTCTTGAAAAAATATTGTATTAGATTGTTTTTAAATTTTAAATAAAAGAAGTTCTATATGGTTTAATTTGTTTGCTAGAACAATCTTATCATTGGGATTAGTGTATTTCAATTCCATTTTAGAAATGTTAACAATATGGTTTTTCCTTCTATCGATCTTATACCTACTTAGACTCAATAGTTTTTTAAAGAATAAAAGTTATGTTGATGTTTTTTCCTTGGAGAGCCAATTCAAATCTTCAATTTAAAAGATATTAAACAAAAATCTTTAGTGCCAAAATTCTAAGTAAAGAAGATTCAAAGTCAAATAATCTAATCATCAAAAGTGTAAAAAAATCCATTTTCTTTAGTTTAAATTCAAATACCTTGCAATGTATGAGGTCAAAGTTTGCAAAATTTCTTTGACACATTTTTATATTAGTCTATTGATATATCCTACATTTAGATATGCAAAAAAAAATCAAATTTTAAATTACTTTTCTCTTTACAATAGGAAAGGTAATTTCGAGTGTGTTTTTTGACAAAAAAGCCTACAAGACTTTAGGGGTTAAAATTAAAATATTATAATAATTTTTCATTAAAAATGCTTCAAATGTTTCTTTTTGAATAACTACTAAAATTTCTTTTCTAACAATATATAATATGCTTTCTTTTACAAAAAATCTAACTTCATTTCATTTTTTACCATCTTGGAGTTGTCTAATTCCAATGCACTTTTCATCATCTTGGATTTGTTTCAAATTGAGGGTATTTGGTGAGATATGGCAATAAAACTTCATATAGAATGTGATATCTTTGAAGTTTTGTTTTTTGAGGTCTAAATATGAAATCAAAATTTGAAAACAATGACTTTGCTGGCACAATTCTTAGCAACACAATTTCTCAAATGTTATCTTTGTAACTTTTACCATTGAAGTTGTAATACTTACAAAAATTGTGCCTAAAATTGCCCACACAAGTATTTGAGGCAATTCTAAAATCCTAAACCATAAATTCTAAATTCTAAATCACAATCAGGTGATCCAAGAGCATAATTGGTGGTTACTTCAACAATGTCCCTTCCATTAACTATCCAAAAAGATTTTTACCCCTAAAGTCCTAAAGTCTCAAAGTCCCTTCAAGAGACACTTGGGACTTTGGGCAAGCTTGTGTGACTTGAAACTTTGGCCTGATTTTTTGAAACTTTTTGGAAGATAGGGAATCACATTAGTTTTCTAAAAATATTTTTATTTCCAATCGGTGCCCAAGAGCAAAAGTTATGCCACCTGAAGTAAAAAAAGCAACTCGCCAGGCAGAAAAAAAATTGTAAAAATTATATTTCTTTAATAAAAAATTCTTCTCAAAGATCATATTTTTGTCTACATTTGAAGCAGTGATTCATTCCATTTGGACTCAAAATGAGAAAGTTATAGACAATCTTATTTTTTTGGGCATTGTAGCATCTTCTTCAATAAACAACTTATAGAATTCATTTTTGAATGCAATTTTAAATTTTTTTTGAATTCTTTTTAAAAAAGGTTAAGTTTGTTTTCAAGAACAATCCCACCATTGGGATTATGGTGTTTTAATTCCACCTAAGAGCTATTAACAATTTAGTGTTTCATTCAATTTTGGACCTATTTCTACTTAGCAATTTTTTATATGTGAAAATCAAGTTTTGACATTTTGAAATTTTTTTCCCTGACTCTCAACTCAAATGCTCAACATAATTTTTTTTAATCTAGTGGTGCATAGTGCAAAAAAAATCTACAAATGGCCGTCAAAGTCATCTAAAATTGCAGGCCATAGTTCGAAAAAACTTCTTTCTCCAACTTCAAATGCTTATATCTTCCAATTCGTACGGTCAAACTTCATGAAATTTTTACCACATAATCCAAGACAAGTGAAGTACAAGATCCCATGGTTAGATTATAAAAAGAAATTCTGATTTCTTGAGTAATCACAATAAAAATGGCAGTTTTCAATAGTTTTGGAGCTAGAAAATGCCTTGGGCCTTTAGGGGTTAAAAAGGTGCATCAAGCATCACTGAGACTTCTAGTTGGAAAATATGACCACTAATTTTAGTCATGTTACAAAGCAATGGAGAAGAAACTAATCATGATTGTCCTAGTAATAGCAAGTGAATTGGAAAGAGCCTAGGTTGAAAATTGTCAAGCCTCACACTTCAAATGGTAAAAATGTCTAAATTTAGGTTTAAAATAAATCTATATAAGTACAAAGTAACACACCTCATCCATGGCTTATCTCAAAGTAAGGTGCCTTGGAGATGAGAGCAAAGCTTGAAGGTAGAGGAAACTTTATTTTGGAAAAGCCCCCAAAAGAGACGCCTTAATTAATACAACTCTTGTTGGTGAGGTCTCTTATATCATAAGATGCTTACAAGGTCTTTTTTATAGCATAAAATGACCTTATCTAGATACAAATTCTGTTAGATCAAATAATAAGAATAAGGTGTATGTAGAATAAGTTGTCTTTGAGACTAACAAAACTTATGAGCCTACAAATGCATTGGCGGGAAAAATGATGCAAAAGATGTATTCTGGAGGTTTGCTTTTGGTAACAAAGAAAAAGATTGGATGCAAAGACAATGAGGTCACAAAGTGAAACTTCATAAGCTTACAAGGGGTAACAAAATGTAAGAGTGCAGTCCAAAATTTTATGTGGTCTGGTTCACTACACAAATCCTGAGCAAAGGTTTCGTGGATCCAATGCTGCCAGAGTAAAGCCAAATGGTGGTCTTGGGTTGGTCAACCCGGCTGATGCACTTGTAGCATTAATGGTGAAGTGGATCGTGAAGGCTTGTTAGCCCAATCAGTCTAAGCTTCATTTAATGCTCCGGTTTAGAGTCTCACATTTTCAACCTTATAGCAAAGGAAGGTGGCAACCAAGTATGGAATTCTTCCTTACGAGTCGGTTCCAAGTGAAGCATGGATCTAAAATTTGGAATAGAGCCTGTGAAGTGTGGCAAAAGATGATAGGTAATATTCAATTGCTGCCTCCATCTATTCTTGAGGAGCTCTCCTGAAAATCCTTTTGGTGGTCGGACTTTTCATCTCAAATAGGCTTGGGCTTTGCGAAAGCTCGTGCCGCTCAGCTACACTGGGCGGGTCTACGATCCATAAGGCATGCTCGGATAGGTGATTGATTTCTTACCAATGAAGAAGCCTCGGTCCAATTTGGACTTTGCCAGGAGGAATATAGAGCATGGGAGGCATTAGTTTGGTCCCTTCAACGGATCTGGAGGGGGCTGTTGAATTCGGCCAATACCTTAGTATTGGCCGATGAATGGGTGGGATGTTTCATATCCGAGAATGCAAATTCACATACAGCGGCTCATCCTTGCTTTGTATTCCAGCCTTGCCAAGATGCAGAAATTGAAGTTGGTGGACTCCCACGTAGGTGGACCTTGCCATATGATGGACGAATGTGGGCAATTCGTCAGGCGTCGGATACGCTTGCTGCATGGCATCCGCTCGAAGAGCAGAGGGTGGGAGATAACACTTTCTTCAAAACTGAGGGCATCTTCCACAGAGTGCGAGTATTAAAGGTTCATCATGGCCCGAGGAGAGTGGTAACCTTATTTTACTTTGGACGAATTGATCAGCTTCAATGGGATCCCAAGAAGGTGAGATGGCAAGGTGATTAGGAACAGGCACCGGTGTCGTTTCTGGAGTATAGTACTAGGATGGGCCGAGAACTTTTATGAGCCAAGCATGTTGTTCATAACGTCCTTGAGCGCAAGTGGCAAGGGATTTTGGCTAACACTCACTGACAACGGTGGAACACAATATGGACAAAAGTTCGGACACCAAAAGAAGCAGGGTTACTATGGTTGATATGGCATAGGGCAATGGCTGTAAATGCTTGGCAAGGTTGCATACATCACGCCATTGATACCAGGTGTCCAATGTGCTCTCTTAAATCTCATGAATCAGTGTTGCACCAATTCTGGGAGTGTCTTTCAACTCAACGGGCATGGCAGTGTGGCATCCACATCATGAATGCCCTTATCTCCAGTAGGGATGTCACGGGTCCTTGGCATCCACTTATGTGGAAGCAGGGTATTTTCTTGGGCCGAATCTTGTGTAAGTTTGATGTGGTGAGTAGTATTTGGATGGTACTTCGAACAGTCATCCTTTGGATGTTATGGATTGAACGCAATGATGTGGCGTTCAATGATGTTCGGTGGTGGCTTGATAAACTTCTTCAGCGTATTTGGTTGGGTATGATAGACTACGGTCGAGTTGAGTGGGAGGTAGTTTGCAAGCTTAGTACCCATTCTCCTCTTAAGGGTGAGATTGCCAGATTTGAGTATAGGTGGATCCGCAACACGGTTTGAGTATAGGTGGGCCCGCAACAACACGTTTGCGACAATGAATGATGGTTCTCCTCATTGGACACTGTCCGATCCTAGGGCCAGCTTTGTCTTCCAACCTCCATAGGCTTTTCGCGCCTCAATGGGGCGGTTCCCGCTCCATCAATCGGCGCTTTAGTTGTATTTGTTTCTTAGTATGTTTTGTTTTCTTGTTCTTCCCAGGCCATTTGTAGCTGGGTCCTTGTTTCTTTTTTTTTTATTGCAGTAAAGGTCTCTTTACTTGTGTCAAAAAAACAAACAAACTTCATAACCTTATATAGCCTTGTATTTCCTTCCCCTTTGAATCCTCAGAAAAATGTAAATACTATCCTAGGAGACCTTGAATTCTACAATTATGACACAAAAGAGGCTATATAAACTAGAATAAAGAAACAACTTAAGTGGGGTCTCTTTATATGGAAACGGCAAAAGGATCCAACAAAGGTTAAGCCTTAAACATCAAACCCAACTCAAAGGATTTGAATTTTAATAACCCATAAGAATAGCATCTTTAATATTCAATTGCAATCCAACTTTTGGGTATCATTCTCTTTGTCTCCTTGTGATGAAACTATCAAATTGACTTTCATACTTCAAATCACGATTTGAATGTCATTTTTGCATTTTGAAAGTTTGTAAGAATTTTTGTACAAAGGGGGAAGCTCATCGTTGATTGGTCATTTGAGCAAGCTTCACAATGCCTATAGAAGAAAGATTCTCAAATCCAAGTTTTAGTTGTACATACTTCTAGGGCCTAAATGTTGTTGAAGGATTGACAATATTAAGGGGAGGCGATGAGCTACCAAAGGTGTAAAAAAAAGTTGGCGATACAGGATAACAATTAATTATTTTTACCTTTTGTGTAAAACTCACCAAGATTGTACTAAAATAAGAAGGTGAATTTTTGTTCAAACCCAAAATACTCAATCATGGCTAGGCTGAACTACCACCCTCTCTCATCCCTGGTTTTATCCGTGAAGAAAAGATAAGAACTTTTTATTTGCCACGCATGATAAAATGTGGAAATTGGAAATTCATACTTGCAATCAAAGTCTCCAAATTAGTTAGGAGTGGTGTAGAAAATTGATTAATCAAGAACAAAATAGGAGGTTTTATTTTTGAGGAAAAAAAGTCATGATTTGGGCGAGGGGGTCGGTTCACTCCGGCCCTCAAGTCATAAAGTATCATTTGTAAATTACGGGTGGGAAATGTTCCGTATGTTCTTCAGATGGATTTTGTGGTAGATAATGCGGATTTGCCCATGTAATCGGGCATTATAGATTTTTCATCCACAATCTTATTCTTCATCTATTTTTCCTACGCGGTTTATGATGGGCAATACCTCTCGTCGTTGGATATTTTGCGAAATAAAGGGCCTCATCCGGCTCTACCCTCCTCGTCTGCCCTTTATTTCACAAAATGCCGTCCTCCTCGGGCATTGCCTAAGGTAAACCAGCCTAAATCCGTCAGCTTCTTATTTCCGTCATCCTCTTTTGGCCCCATTTCAGCCACAACACTCTTCTAAAGCCATTCACTTTCTTGACAAAATCAAAGCATTAATGTCACAAAAGATAGTGTGTCAATCTTTTATTGGTCCATACATAAGTGCTAATAGGTACATGGAAGGGTGCTTATGAGTTATTAATATGATGTTCATGACTCCACTCTATAGGTGATTTTGTAATTTCAGGGTTGGAAAATTATAATTCCACTTGGGTTTGATTCATGAAACAAGTACACACCTCTGAAAAATATGTACCCCCTTGAATTTGGCCTCAAGATATTCAGATTGCAAATCAGGGTGGTAATAGGCTTGTCTACCTCATACAAAAAGGCTTGGTGTCATCAAAAGAACAGTGGACATTGCTGGAACTGGTACCTATCTAAAACTCTACCACACAATCTCACAAACACTGCAGAAGTCCCAACTTAGAAAGAGAGTCCGGCGCCTGCAAAAAGGCCGAGAGCCAGAGCCAGAGCCAGAGCCAGGCTAGATACCAAAGTTAGGCCAAACCTAGTTGGCACACAACCCACCGCAATGTCTTCCTGACAAACTTGGCACATTCAACAGGTCTCTATCTCTCTCCTCTCTTTGCATTGGAAACAACCAACAAGGAAATTTTATTTAATTTTTGTGATGTGTTATTTATTTTATTTCTGCCATGAATATAAAATTCAACTGAATGAATGTCCATACATAAACATAAACAAGCAGCCACACTATAATTGTCTCTGTCCCTGTAGCATTGGCACACTTTTCAAGTAAGGTATCTACTCAAGCTTCCTCACTCGAGCTTGTGCGGTAGCATTGGCACACTTTTCGAGTTAAGGCACCTACTCAAGCTTGTGCTGTAGCATTGGCACACTTTTCGAGTAAGGTACCTACTCAAGCAAGGTATCTACTGTAGGCCAATGCAAAGCCTCCTCTCCCTGCAGTCCAGAGCCAATAAATTTAGCAATGGTTTGCTTTTTGAGTAAGGTCCTCTCAAACTTCCTCACGGTCACCATCAATGTAGCTTTTGTCAATGTGGAGCCTCCTTCCCCTTGGTCCCGAGCTACTACGGGGCTCGATCCTTCTAGGACTCGCTCACTTTTCGAGTAAGGTCCTAATCAACCTCCCTCACATTCCATGTAAGCGTTGCTTTTGTCAACGCAAAGCCTTCAGTCCGGAGTCAATAAATAAGTATAAATAAGTACAAATAAATTAAAATTTCAAAATGGCACAACAGATTCACCGTCTAATCTACACTCTCTCCGTGACAGGAGCAAAGGAAATATCTAAGATATGGGACACCCATAATCACCATTGACCCAAAATCCACACCCTAAAAGCATAGACAATGGATTTATAATTCAACAGGGGGATTGCAGACCACCTCAACATTAACTCTGTGTTTCAGTGTCGGTTATGCACCTCCCTAACTTTTGCATGAGGTGTTCGAATAATGCATTCTTCGGTGCATCGGGAAGCTGCTTTCATTTGCTAACAAGAAAATATAAAAATTTTACCAACAGTAACTATACTCATTGGGAACAGGGCCTACCTTACTGTTCAAAAAGGGAGTGCAGGCGGCATTTGCTCACTGTTTTTTCTCCAACCACTTGGGATCTGATAAATTGTGTAGATCCACCTGGATGTCCTTCGCTTGCTGGTGGTCGGTTAAATTGTGTGCTGCTGGTTGCCTAGAGCTTGCACAATTCTCCTGCTTCACAGTCAACAAGAATGATCGATCAGAGCCTCCAGATGAAGCCTGTAAGGTAGGGACTCCCATAATTGCCAATGACCCCAAATCGCCACATTATTAACCCCAATGTCATTATTAAGCATTGCAGGGGCCAGGGGGTGTCATACAAGCATGCAGACAAATATTTTGCAATTCCTAGGCTACAAGAATCATTATGTGGATTGCATGTCAGTTTTAGACACTACATGCGCTTTGTTTAATCTATACATGCCAAGCAAGATAATTTGGGTGAATTGCATGGTTTAATTGCTAAGTTTAGGAAGCTTCAAGGGAAGTAACAACATACACCAACAGAAAGTAGAAATCGTGACATACGTTTCCTGAATGAAATAAATACGTTCTGAAAGTTACTATAATCAACTATTAGTTTTCAAAGCGGGCTTTCTACTTTCAGATTGGCTGTAAAGATCAAGCGCTGGTTTAAGGGCATTTATCAACAAAACTTTGACCCGTTATAACTTTTGCATACTTTATCCAAATAACGCACTCTTTGGAACCTTCTTTCATTTGCTAACAAGAACACACAAAACTTTGACCAAGAACTACGCTCAGTCCCCAAAGTGTCGATTGCTTTTGGGTGTCCATACCTGAGAGAAAATAGGAGAACTTGGGAGTGCGTGTCAGAGCTCCTGCTCAATCTCTCGACCATGTCGGTCTGGCCTGTCGCGCTGGAAATCGACGACACGGAACACAACAAGCTCGGCCATCGAACGGAGCTCGGCCATCGAACGGAGCTCGGCACTGTCTTTGAGAACTCGAGCAGCAGCAGCAGTTGTTAGAGTTGCCAAGTTCTGCCAAAGACAAGTCCCAGAGCCCAACCTCCGACGAACTAAGCCTTGAAAAGTGCACGCCTAGCCGCAATTCCGGGGACTAGCTCTCAGACTTCTGTCGACCGCTCATCCTTGTCGAAGTCTAGATTATAGACGACAGATTGTGAACTGAAAGTAGGGACAGCCAAAATCAATCGCCACTTTCGGCGCTGTGAGCACAATTACTTTTGTTAGACTGATCAAATCTTTATTAAAGTTCTTGTTAGCAAATGAAAGTGGTTTCCAACGCACCAAAGGACGTGTTATTTGGATACCGAATGCAAAAGTTATGAAGATTCAAAGTTTTATTGATAAATGAACGACAGACAACACTAAAAACCTCTGATGTTTAGATGATTTACATCCCCACCGTCATCAAAGATTTTAAGTTGGCAAGGTCAAAGATTTATATGTTTCATACACTTATCTAGGATTTTAGCGGAGAGATTATGACACGTGAAGATGTAGACTATTAGAACCCTCGTTGAAAACTCCAATGCAGCAGCCAACGCAGAAGGAAAGAAAAAGTCTCACCTGTTTTCAAAGTCGCCGACACGTGAAGATTTGGAGTTCCAGAGCCATCAAATTTCTGACAAAAAGAACACAAGAACACCAATGCAGCAGCCAACGCAGAAGGAAAGAAAAAGTCTCATCTATTTTCAAAGTCACCGACACGTGAAGATTTGGAGTTCCAGAGCCATCGGATTTCTGACAAAAAGAACACAAGCGGAGACTCGCGTAGATTGTGTACAACTACGCTAAAGCAAAGAGTCAATGATTGCACGTATAACAGAAAAGGGAGCTACAGTCTCGAAAGATCGAACATCAAGACTGTAGTACCACACTCCAAATAATGAATTTGACGAGGAAGAACACTTTCCAACGAGTTTGCTCAATACGGAGTTGTTGTGGCCGAGGTCAGCAAGATGGCCAACAAGGTGCCCACAAAGCCGGATTGGGCTTAGTACAAGCTAACTAAATCTGCTACTGATGCCCCCATGTAGCAGACAAGCTCCTGAGCTGAATAAACTAGACCTCGATTAACCGAGGCTGCCAGAGCGCCACACTAAGACCCGCCACATTTTCCAATAGACATAGAAATGGGAAAAAACATATTAATTGAGGTCAAGAACATCCAGAAGAACGTACCTGATCAAATGACATCCAATTAGGTTTGGACTCCAAAGTGTGTTAGGAGGGCTCCACCATTAGCTTCAACGGCCCACAGTTATCTCTCCAAATGCAGAAGAATTGACATTGGTTTGATATAAAAGTGCTCTCACTCACCACTTAAAATCAATTGAAAGCATGAACACCACCGAAACGTTGAAAATCTTTCCTCAGTTTTATTAGCACATGGGCACTTTACAAAGAAACCTGAATCATCTTACAAAATATGCACAACCACTACTTTCACTGCTCAATTCCATTCTGTTGAGACTTGGAAGCGGTATCAACCCAAACAATATGCCACTGGCCAGAGTTTCGAGCTGAAAATCGAGAAGTTGCAAGCTCTACTTCACGCTAGCGGTATGGAGTCACCTGAAACTTCTTGGTCAGCCAACTTATTGCCAGAATCAAACCCTTTGTGCGTCTGTTGATACTTGCTCAGAAGGTGCTCACCACTTGTCATGGGTGGATATCTGCGGAAAGCAGGAGGTTACCATCTTTCACATAATCACAAACGCAAGCAAAAGATTGATTAAGTTACTTTATAGAAGTTTAATCAACCAAGAGTTTGTGGACTCAAAAGCTAGCTACAATGATTTGTCCTAATAGTGCGTGTGAAACTACTTTACTAAAGTTACTATTTTGAATTAGTAGAGGTTGAAATTATACCAATTGTACCAATTTATTGTACATATTGTACCAATTTACACAAAAATAAAGTTTTGTGGAGACACTAATTTTCAAGGTGACGCTAATCCCCTCCCCTATTAAAACAAATCGGTGTAGAGCACTATATCACGAAGGTAGCTGTAACCGTTGCTGGGACTTGACGGATCAAAATTGGAAGACTGAAGCAGGGACAGAAACTCGTAAGGTAAATCGAAAGGGCATTCTCTACATAGTTAAAAAAACCCGGAACCACATAAAGGTCACCACTTACTTGGGCGGATTGTCCTCAGAACAGCAGGTTGGAAGACATTCCACCCAGCAGTCATAATTGGGCTCAAAGAAGAAGGGCATCTGCAATTCAATCAGTAAGAAGTAAGGAATTTCCCAGTGACGAGCTCACCATACTTTCGAAATTCTAAACAAAGTAGATTGAAAAATGAGCCAACGAAGGAGCGAAATTTGAAATCTGGAAAATTACCGAGTATCGTTCGACGCCCAGTTTATTTATCACTCGATGAAGGGTTGAACTGCAGCCACAAAAGCAGTGGAACTGTAAGGTACAAGGATTCTACAAACTACGCCAAGCACATTTCACTTCCAGCAAGGGAATCCTGCTAAAAGTTTTACATGAAGAGAGTCCAGCACTCATGAGAAGAAAGTAAGTATTACCGAAACAGTCCGTTACTCCACCTCTCAAGCATGTCTCCCAGATTCACAATGTAAGCCCTAAAAACAAACGACAATGACACTCGTCAAAACAGTCAGTCACACAAGGGCAACTTCCAATAGCTGAAAAGGAGAACCACGACCTTGATTTATGTCACGTACCCCTTCATTGGTGGAACCTCCTCCCACACCTGAGGCACTGCATCTTTATCCCTACATATCTGTTGGTGGCATCCCAAATGTAATGTTAAACCATTTACATCAATTATGTTCAACATCGCCACATGTGAAGACAATTGCGATAGACGATCAGCAGGCAATGTAGTAGGAGCTTGAGAGCTCCACATCCACTTATTAGGAAATCATGTGCAACAAAGTACAAGGAGGCTCTATTTACCAATCGTCAGTAAGATGCATGGAAAGTTGGATCTCCTGTAGGACCAAGAAGCCCAAATTGGGCCTAATGTTCTATTTAGCAGTTTTGAGGTCTGATAGGGGATGATTTTTCGTCCAATTTTATTTCTTTATTGACCATTACGTGCACTATTCTTCACTGATTCTAGTGATACAATAATTTGAGTTCTATGTTGTCACAATATCATCAAACGAGTTGGTCATTTAGTAGCCATAAATCCTTGGGTCCTTTAGGAATAAAGTGCTCTCAAACAATATGTGATAGTTCTGAACCTGGAGGCCAGGCACGCCGTCCGTAGCAAGAAGAGTAATTAAGCCATAATCAGAATGAGCACCCGTTCCATATATTCCAAGCTCGATGTTCGATTTCTCCGCTGCATATCCCAAGTTTCTCTGTAAGATGAATTATTTGACCTCATTTCGACCAAGAATTCTAACAAGTTGAAAGCAGCTGAACGAAGCACAAACCTTGAACTCCTAGTTGTGGAACAAACCACGTTGTGCTATGTTACCACATGTGACAAGGTCAGGTCGAGAAGTGGGACTGACCAGAATAATGGAGGAGTCGCAGACTGGCCATGGGATCATCAGTGATGCCCGGCTTCTCGAAGTACATTTCTTCTAGGTTGAGTGCTAACGCAATCAATCGAGTCACACTTTTCGACAACTTCCTGCAATTCAAACTTGGTGACTATTTATGCCACAATGATGGCAAAAACCTAATACTCTCAGCAACGTCGAGAGACGACCATGTATCCTGCATCTCTCACCAGCTTAACCTCTCCGTGTCCATGCTAAAATAGAAATTTCAGCAGCCCATTAGAATAACTTTCAAGCACATTTCTATTGTTCATATTAGTGGGTGCCCAACTGGAAAGTAGAGTAATTTTTCAAAAGGCTGGGTATTCAAAATTATTTCTTCTTTCAAGGAGGGCCGACCAACAAAGAGAACCTGGGGTTTCAAAAAAATCAGCCAATAGGGCAAGATTTTGACCATCTTCTTTGTTTTGGCATCCTCCTAGTTGTAAGTCTCTATCCTTTGCCTCCTCCTGCTGTACCTCTTCCCGTTCATCTTGTACATCTTGTGGTCGAGCATTCTAAAGCATCAGAGCTTCATACTTGGTTCCTTATCCTAGAGCGCCACATGACTTAACCAATATTTGAAAACCTGAACCAACTTCCAATCTTGACGCCCACAAATGTAGGGTATGATTTCTTCTTTTTACAGGGTGATTGGAATATTCTGTTACCTAATTTGAAGCTCCCTCACTAATTTATTTCAGCTCATACAGATATGGAAGCAACCACTTTTAACTAATAGGACGCTTTGGGGTTAATGCATACAGACCACAAGAAATGTGCATTGGTAACTTACGTGAGCTCGCTGTGGTAATGGTCCATGGTCTTTTGCCATCCTGGTAACACATCTGCATCCCCCAGAAGTTCAGCATTCTAAACTGTTTGCCAGGGAAGTGCCATTGTCACCTATGCAACGACCACTAACTCCAAGTTCGTCGCACCTAGAGATTCTTGGACTCGCCCAAGGTAAGTGCTAGAATTTACCTGAGCAAGGATACTGATTAGGCCCATGCAAAGGCTTCTTTGAGCGTGGATCACTCTCCGGTACAGCCACCCCAACGTAGTAACCCTCCTTTGAATCCCCTGGTTAGAGAATCACCAATATTTGTCACCTTTATTACAAGGAGAGGATTATTCTTAAAATAATATTATTATTCCACCAGTAATAGAAGCAGGATACTGTGGTTAGCTACTCTAATAGCAAGGAAGTCTCGGCAAGAGACAACAGCAACGCTGATATGATGGCGAATTGATATCTGCTTGCGAATGTAAAGCAAGTATACCGTGTGGCCGAAAACCACCAACGGAAAAGCCAAGAATGATGGTAACCAAGTTTCTAAGATGAGGCATTAAAGGAAAAATGTCAACCCACAAGACCTTCCCATTGTTTCGTGAGCAATAGCACCATTTCTTTCAATCAGTCTTCTCCACAGTGTTCCATTCAACCGCCTATTCAGTTAACAATGTTACTGTTTTGGATTACAAAGATTGTGAAAGTTTTGTGTACAAGTGGTACCATTCTTTGCAAGAATTGCTCTAATTAGGGGAACTACTCAAGGTCCAAAATCTCTCTCAAATCAAATGGATATGGAAGATGAGTGTCACCTTTAGATTGCGTATCTGGGTCCAGAATCTCCTCCTCAAATGGTGTGTAACCACGATGATTTTTATCATGAATCACCTTTTGCTTCTCCTCCAAGGGTAGAGAGAAAAACTTCTTGCTCTGTGCAAAGACTTCCTCTAGCAATTCCGGGGCTATGCCATGGTTCACCAGATAGAAAAATCCTGAGGTCACACACGCCTACACATATGCACAACAATAAGTCACAGAGTGCACATAAAAACCAATACCCCAGGCAGCCCTTAACCGAAACCCTAATTTCTGGAGAATAATTCAACCTGGAACCCCGTGTGGCCCTGGAAACCAGACACAGCCTAGTCAATAGTTGCACTCAAATTTCCAAATTGAGATTTTGCACGCAAATTCTCAACTAAATTAAGAGCTTGTTGGAAAGCTACTGCAAAATGTGCTGCTCATGAAGTATAAAATGCCTCTTAACTTGATGTATTGAGATCACTGGAAGCAGTCAAAGGTGCGTAGGGATATGACAGTCGATTACACACTACACAGAGAGCCAACAAGCAGATTCATTTTAAAAAAATTCGTCTTCATTTCTGGGCTAAATCATGCAAGTGACAGCTTTGTTGGAATGCTATGAACAATACGCTTCAAACCTTGTTCTGATCATTCAAATCACATCGATCGATTCTCTGGCTAAGTTCTCTGGCTAGGGTTTCAAATGACCTGCCTATCGTGTATGAAAGAAAAGCAAGATGCCATAAGCATAGTCAAAATCCGAGGCTATGACCACCATTTTGGCTGCTTCCGGGTGACCTAAAGAACCCCAAAAAAATTTAACCGAAACTGAAATGACTTAGAACGCAACAGAGACTGGAAAGGAACGTTTCTTACCTCTCGCACTCGAGCTGCAGTGGCGAGCTTGTCGAGAGAGGCCATATCGATGCACTCCAACGCCTGTTGAGCTCCATCCACCACCATTTTGTCCACAACAACAGTCCTTACTTTCTCAAACACGCTTCGAGATTCTAGTTCAAGCAAGAGATCACCTTAAATTACTTTGTTCTTTAATGCAATGTGGGTTTCCCCCGTCTGTTTCCAAAAAAAAAGACAACCCTAAATTTGGTGGGGAGCTTGAGAACTCTGAGAGGAATTCAGCTTGAGGATTCAGCTCGGAGACCAAGGGTAAGTTAGAATTGGAGGACGGATGACCAGATCAGGCCAGTTCTTATTGTTTGAACTGGCAAGGCTCTCTACTGGGTTTCCTACAAGAGAAAGGATCAATGTTTTTTCGGGAGTTGGAACTCGATGAAGGGAGTGAATTGGATGATATATCACTTAAAATTGGATGATAAAAAAATTTGGCCAAATTTAGCCTTTACAAAAAATATTGTCAAATTTCGACAAAGTGTCATTTTCTAAAATTAGGATAGCATAGACTCACATTTTCTCCAAAATTTTGAATATTCTTAATTACCTTGTATTCAGATAGGAGATCCATAAAACAACCATTTACCAACTGATTACATTTAGGGACAAGCTCAACTCCTTGAAATAAATAGAATTAGCATCTAATCCAAGTTGTTTCATATTTTTTGAAAATTTGTGGAATTAGTTATGAATTTCTTAAAGTTGAAATGGCATATGGCTCTAAAAGTGTCATGTTCATCATTGGGATATCATAATTTGGTAGCTAGAGTTGGAAAAGTGTTTTAAAAATAGATGTTAAGGTTTTGAAATATCATATTTTCAATATTAAAAAACTAATATGTTGTGTGCCATTGCTACAATAGAAAAAAATAAAAGTAAAAATTAGTTCCTAATTTTTTAATTCAGAAAAATTTCAAACTTCAATATCTCTTTTATTGTGAGTTGGAACACTACAAAACAAAGTCCGTGCATCGCTCCTCAAAGAGAGTTTTTTTATGGTGCTATAGATACAATCGATAAGCAAATAGTTCCAAATATCTCACCAAAACAAACTTACAAACAAACAAAACATAATATTACTAAACAAACAACCACATTTAAGGTATCAAAGCTTTTTAAATTGGATGTTTAAAATGAAACTTTCTATTTTGAAGCATTTGTTATAACTTTTTTTGAACCTCAACACTTTTTGCACCTCCTACCTTAGTAGCCCTTTTTTGGCTAATAAAAAATCATCAAAGACAACTTCTATTTTTAGATACGCAAAATTTTGATTAAGGCATTGTCTTCTTATTTTCAAATTGTTAGGTCTATTTTGAATGTTTTTCATCCATTTCCAATGTTTTGTTATCCAATTCTTGTACTAGTTTCAAGTACAAAGTCATTGCAAGAGTCATTGATTGCTACTTTAGGTACATTCACTCTTATTCAAATGCAGTCATCTAATGAGAGGATTCCCAAATGTTGTCAACCATGAGGAGAAGATTTAAAATGTCTTTGTTATCAATCCTTATTGAGTGTGAGAGGCATAAAACAAGACGACCGAAGGTCGTGACATCTTTAGATGTTCAAATTATGATCAACAAATGAATTGAATGCAACTACATCTCGAACTTGAAGGAGGACGAATTTTCAATAGGTATCGTATTGAAGTCGTGAATTCATGTCTACATACCATAATTGTATAAATTACGTGTATTTTTATGCACTGAATCAGTGTTGTTAAAATCTTTATTAAAAGTGTACAATTTATGTATTTTAATTACACAAATGTGGTATCCAAAATGCACTTAAACTGTACTGATATCAGTACAACGATCGTACGTTATTGATAAGCATTGTTTACACACTAATTTAATGTGTAAAAATACACGTAATATGTACAATTATGGTACATAGGTATGGATTCACAACTTCAATGTTGTATTTGTACAAATCTATGAACTTTATAAATTAGAGATTTATATCATGAGCAAACGGCCTCTTTGTTTGTAAAATCATCCATTTAAATATTTGTAAATTCTTTTGTTAGTATTCTTATGTTTGCACAGTTAGATTTTTACAATTGTCCTTTACAAAGCTTCTATAATTCAAGGGATATACTAATTGTATTTCACCTCAAAAACTAACTTTTCTAGTTCAAAAATGACTTATCAAAAATGACATGAATAAATATGTAAAACAAAAATCTAAAAAAATCACCATATTTAGAACTTAACATTTTGAACTCAAAATAAGAAAATCTTGAAAAAGTTACAAATAGTCAATTATAGTCAATTTCAGAAAAAATAATCCAATTTTTGGTTTCAAATTTTACTATAAAATACTAGATTGCATATGTAGCACTTAGTCTAACTATATAGTATAGGTGTGATTTATGGATAAATATTGTAATTGTTTTAGATGTGGGCAATGTATTTAGCAAGGCAACAACATTGCGTTATAATGCCGTCACTATAGCATTCATTTTACCTCCCTACAATAGACCATTGCAAATACAAGAATGAATGTTTAGGGTTTAGTAAACCCGTTGCGTGCTACTTAGCATGGAATCCCAAATATGAATGACTTCATTACTTTGCAACACAATAATAATATGGTAGAAATGAAGAACAAAATTGAATTACAAAACTTTGCTACAGTTGAGCCTAAACGACCAACCGCATTTTCTATTTGGAACAAAAAACAAACTTTTGCAGTTATTGGTTTATGACAAGTTACATATAAAATTAAAATCTTAAAAAATCAACTTAATTCCATGCTTAAAGAGGGCATTAGAATGCCATGAGGTCTAGCTTGCTCCCCCCATACACAACAAAAAACAAAAAAGAAGATCTGCTTTAATACCTATACATCAACAACTCAAATAAAGATGAGACTTCCTCCAATGCCTCGTCCAATGCTTACAATTGTACCTTGTGTTGCACCTTGGCTTCACTAACCTGCTCAAATGTAAGCGAAGAAAATAAAAGGTGCATGAAAGCCTAAAATTGGAAGGTAGATTCCTAAGCGAGAAAAGAGCCTATAGTTTGGCAACATGAGACACAATTGGGGAAGATTTCAAAAATGGCCTTTAGTCAAAACTTGAATTTCACTGCTATTGAGCATGACCTAAATGACACACTTGCAAAGGTTGCTTGAAGAGGGTGAAAAGTTCAAGTTGTTTGCTATGGATTTGGTTGATAAAAAACAAAGAGCCATCAACTTAGAAGATATTATGAGTTGATTATTTGCATATATATCTAGGCAATCATTGTATTTAGCCACCATGCTAAAGGTAAATCCAATCACAGCCCAATGAAAAATGAAAAATGTGGCAGACTTTTATGAATGATGTCAATATATAATTGCAAATTGTAGGAAATCTACATGTGAAAAAATAATTGAAACTATGACTTTTGCATATCAAGGGGAGATTTGAAGGACTCCAAGAGCATCCTTTGTTGCTCACTATAAGCCTCCTTTGAAAATTGCCTCAAATGAGAAATTTAGTCTTTTGTACAAAAGTAAGACTGGTTTTGAAGCCCTATGGCCCGCAATCCATCTAGAAGTAGCCTTGCTAAAAATTGATGTTGTTTGCTATCTAAAATTATTTTTGAAGGCTTATAAAATGACCTAGGAAGAAGATTTATTTTGCTTTTTGTTGGCGAGCATTTAAATTTGTACGTTGATTAAATTGACTCTCAGAATCATCGACAAAAGTCATTGCTTCATCATCTACTTCTTCTCATCAACTATGATAACATGTTGCAAATCCCTTGTTGTTTTTGTCAAAGCCTTTAAAGGTTCTCAAGCTCCTCTGCCCACCAAATAGTTTAGACACCTCCCCTAAACCCTTGTCGTGAGCTAATTATTTGAGAGGTGAATAGGGATTATCTAAAGCCTATTTTATACTAGAATTGAGCTCCATGTGTTGTTGGCCCCTCCTACAATCTACAAATCAGGGCCAAATTGAAAAAATTGGATCAAGGATTATGGCTAGTTAATTATTAGTATTCCTAAGCAGACATTGGAGGAAAAAGAAAATTAGTTTGATTTTCAATATAAAGTTTGCAAAATGCAATTTGTGTACCATTTTAACAATCTTATCACTCCTATTGCTTGATATTGGTGATTTTGAAATTGGACCAACAATTGGGCTTTTATGTAAAGTGTGTCTACTTAGGAAGGGATTTTAGAGGCCTATAATATTCTTGCCTAATGAGGCTAGGGTCCCTTGTCAAGAGTGTCACTTATTCATGTCATAGTGGAAATTACTCTTTCTCCGTGGCTCACAACACATGACAACCTTCCCTTCCCTTCAAGCTTTTCTACAAAACTTTTCTACAAAGGTTTTTAACAGAGAGGCAAAGGGACCCCTCATCATTGCCATGGAGGAATGACGCATGTATTGCCCCATCAAAGGGTAAATGTAAAAATTGCCATCTATTTTGTGCCACTCAAATTTTTTATTTCTTCAAGCCTCTCATCTAATTCGGGGCCTCTAATTGCAAATATGAATTTAGAATTTTCAAATTTCATCACATGCAACAAATGAAACTTTCCAGTGTTTTCTGCAGGGATAAAACATGGCCTTGAAGCTCAAGAATGATTCTGCCCTTTCCAAAAAACAGATGAATAGATGAACGCGTGTGTACCTAACTTAGGGCATCCCCACAGCTGCAAACGGGGAAAGTGCTCGGCTTGTGCCAATTGAATGAGGCTGGCCTGTATGTCCTACTTTTTGCCCCACGGCAATGTGAGCTTGGAACACAGGGAACCCGGTCAGCACAAATCCCATAGCGCCACCTTGCATCACCTGATTCACTTCATCAATGTCGACATTGCAAAAGCTTTAAATATTCAAAAAGCTTCTCAAAATTTGCAAAAGAGGACAAAAAGAGCCCATATCAAGCCACGGGCAAACTCCACCATTTGACTGTGTACTCATGATATTTAACCGTGGCCAGCCATTTTTTGAGCCTTGCCATGTATGCCGTGGGATACTTAAAATGGCTGAGCACGGTCACTCTCCGGGTTTGTGGCACTTGTTGAGTAGCTCTGGGATGTTCTTATCTAGCAATCCGACATAATCTTTTTTGCGTCACATGGATTGGGTCGTGGAATTACTAAGTGAGGCCTATTTCATATATGCTTGTCCACAAGCACTGAAAGAAACTATAAGTAGTTTCATTGGTCCATTTTCAAGCTTTGTTCGGTTGGGGTTTCACACTTGAGGACTGGCCAAATGACAAGAAATCCATGTCAGCACTACTTCCGCCAAAATTATCGAGGAACTGCGCTTTGTAGTGGACAAAATTGTTTGTGTCGTCGTCATCCTTTGGGTTTTCTTCGAGGCATGTGATCGAGCATGGGGTTTCTTGAAGAAGGCACTTTCAACGTTCTGAATAGGTGGGAGTTCATCATTTTTTCCTCTTTCTTTCGGAGTAGCGCTTTTGTATACCATTTTTGCATTGATCAATTTGAATTTCTTGATATCCGTTTACTCTCTATAATCCTAATTTGTATGAGCAAATGATTTTCAAAAATAAAATAAAATTTAAACCAAACTCTTCAATGGACGTCCAGTTGCATGTGTGAAACCATTCACCGGACGGACAAAACCAATGATGACATGGCAACTTCCAAGTGGACAAGAGGGTTTCGTCCACTGCAAGCGACGTCCATGTATGAAACGGGCCTCTGAGTCCCACGACTAAATGGACGGTAGGTCGGGAGACTGTCGAAGTGGTGGACAGGCGTCCGATGGTTGCGCCGGGTGGCTAGAAGAAACCACTGCTCAGATTCCCGAACTGAAACCCAAGAGCTTTCTCTCTACAGTATGTTGCCACCCTGGGTGGAGGTGATCGTGATGCATTTTGTCTCGTGAACGCTCCACATCTGGTTTCAGAAATCTTGTCGCCCCTGTCATATTCTGGTGCTCTATTGCCCTGATTTTCCCGTGTCTTTTCCACAGGGTTGGTGGAGTTTTTGCTAGCTGTAGATATATTTGTGTGCATGGAATCGAAGCGGAGTGTTTGTGGTGGCAGCGAGGCTAGAGTGTGGAGGATGCGCGCCATTTGGCGTTTGTTGTTGAATTGAGCTTCGTCAGGAGTGGACTGGAGGATCTTGGAATTCGATCGGTGGGTGGGGGGAATCTACTGTGACTGTGGGTGCCTCATTTTCATTTGGGGTCTCCGCTGCTGTCGAAGGTGAAAATTGCGATCGATGCTAATCACTTGCAGCGATTTACATGAGAAGATAAGAAACGGTCTAGGGTTTTGTTCAATTAAGAAATTCAAGCGTACTCCCTCTGTCCCACTAAAAAGCTCTTTAGATTTTACCTCATGTTTTTTTAGTAGTTTTGATTACTCATATTGGAAGCTTGCTTGGGTCCAATTTTTATTTTGGTCGCATTGAACAGATACAATGTTCTTCATGGATTGGGGTGATATAAAATTTAGACCATTCTGAATTATACATTTTACAACATGGTCAATGAAATTAGTATAAGAAAAACATGAGATAAAATAAGGAGCTTTTTAGTGGTACAGAGGGAGTAAAAGTTTATTCGAAGTTTTTTTCTTGGCAGGGTTGATGCGGAGATGGTGGATGGTACACCAGCATCGTATCGGGGCTCGCATCCAACTGATGGTCATATGTATTGGAGTCTGCGTGTTTATCGCCGTGGTGAGTAACTTTCTGCAAGCCTTTCCATGTAGAATTGTGTTCAAGTTTGTAGGTCCTTGATTGTTGGCGGATGCTTCTTAATTCTGTGTGAAGTTGATTGAGTACTTTTGGAGCGACAAGGTTGCGTACATCTGACCCTCGTTTCGGGATGACCTAGAACTAACCTATTTACTGATCTTCAGGAATCTCATCGCCATCTAACGTTGAGAGGCCACACCGTGAAAACCCTCCTCGTGTGGAGGGCAAGGCCTGGAGTGAACCTGAAACGCCACCTGCAGATCCACCAGCTCAACTAGACAAAGCTGTGACTTCACCTCCAGATCCTCAAAATCCATATTTTGACTTTGACCTAATCAGTATAATTTTCGCTTTTGTCTCTCTGGGACTAGTTTTTCAAGCTCCTTGTGTTTGCAAGGACTTGCAAGACTTCTCACTTTCTAGTTTGTTTCTTGAAACACGTGCTAGAAGATACCCCGTTGAGCCAAATTCTCTAGCTCCTCTAGTGTTTTATGAGCAGGATGGCAAATCGTATCTGATGGGGTACGATAGCAGTGATACAAACACCTGGATGAGAATGCCACCACTTCCATGTCTTCTATTTTCAACCGACACAAAACCGGTTGCTGGACACGTGGGCCTCTTGTGTGTGTTTGTAAAAGGGCCGAATGGAACAGGGGTACATTTTGCATACAATCTCTTGACGCAGAATCAGCGGGAGCTTCCTCCTATGAAATTCCCACGGACACCTTGCGTTACCAATCTGCACGTGGCTGTAGCTGAGAACAGATACCAGGTAATTGCTGTAGGAAGCCAAGCAAGTGGGACTCATCCAAGGAAGACAGAGATTTACGACTCTGAATCGAATCAATGGACGGATGCTGCGGATTTGCCGGAGGGCTATTTAATTGATATCCAAACTGGAGTCTATCTCGAGGGCTATTGGTATGGTACAGCGTCGAGGGCCTCTATGGCCGCAAAGTAGTCATGGTTTTGGATTTTGAAAACCGCAACTGGTTAGACCCGATCGTTTTGCCTTCACATATTGCATATCAGCTTCTTCAGTGCAACGGTGCGATCTACCTCTTTACCCAAGATGTATCTATATGTATCACCCATTGCATCTACAGACTGAACCCTGAGAGCGAAGGAGGAAACAGATGGACAAAAAAGGTGAACCACAAGTTCGTGAAGAAGGGACCTGATGAATACACATGTGTGCCACTTAAGGGAAAGCAGGGGACAAAGCTGGGCATTTTCAAGAACAGCTGCTCTGTCAATGTTGTCGCCGAGAGTGTTTGTCGGGTTTATGATATTACAGAAGACGAGGCTGAAATTACTGGGGCATCTCAATTTTTGCCTTCCCCGCCCTTTGCCTCCGAAAATGCTGTTCTGTTTCCCCACGCGAATCCTGTTGGGTATTCTTTCCTGCCAAGCTTCTTTGTTGACCCATAATTTGTCAAAGCATTTGGATTGCCCAGAGCATGGTTGGTCCGCCTACGTACAGCAAACCTGCTATGCCAACCAGCATGTAAGTTTTGTAAGTGCATTCATGTGGGTTTATGCTTGCTGGTTCTCATATCTCTCGTTCCTTGGTTACTGAGCAAAATTTGATAGTTTCGATCAAGTTCAACTGAAATTAATCATGTGTACAAGCTCTTACACTTGCACATTGTACGACGTGCATGATTATGCCTAGCATCGGACTCCATTTTACCGGCTTATGGCTGTCGATGTTGTGCATTGAGGAATCGTTCATTAACTGGCGTATTGATATTGTACAGGTATTGCAAGGTTGATGTTCTTCGGATATTACTTCGCATCAGCTACTACTGTCGCCCAATGCGTTGGTAGAGAAATTTTGTGCTGCTTCGCAGTTGTCGATTAGCATTGTAGTAGTACGCTCACAAGCAGAGTGTCATACTAGATCTCGTTTTGGCCTTTTGCTAGACCAGGACTAGGGAGGAGATTCTTTGCTTGTACCTTAGGTGCGAGAGTTACCTTCTCTCCGAAGCTGTATTTGTATTAGAAATCACCCATTGCATTTTCAGGTTGAACCCTGGAGGAATAAATAGGCCATAAAGGTGAACGACAAACTTCTAAAGACGGGACCTTTTTCTGATGATGAATACATATGTGTGCCAGTTAAGGGAAAGCGGGGGGAAAAGCTGGGCATTTCCAAGGACAGCTGCTCGGTCAATGTTTTCACGGAGAGGGTTTGTCGGATTAATTTATGATACTCCAGAAGACGAGACTGAAATTACTGCGGCATCTCGATTTCTGCCTTGCCCGCGCTTTGCCTCCGAAGCTGCTGTTTTGTTTCACCCCGAGAATCCTGCCGGATATTCTTTGGAGGTAAGCTTCTTTGTGGACGCATGATTTGTCAAAGCATTTGGATTGCCCAGAGCATGGGAGTTCCGCCTACGTACAGCAAACCTGCTATGCCAACCAGCATGTAAGTTCTGTATTGGCATTCAAGTTCGAGCGCCGTGGTGTATGCTTGTTGGTCTGCTGTTGTTCTCGTATCTCTCGTTCCTTGGTTACTGAGCAAAATATGATAGTTTCAATCAAATCCAACTGAAATTAATCATGTGTACACGTTTCTTACATTTGCACATTGTACGACGTGCATGATTATGCCTAGCGTCGGGCTCCATTTTATCAGCTTATAGATTCATGACGATTAACGTCTTGATATTGTACGGGTATTGCAATGTTGATGTTCTTCGGATATTACTTGACACAGCTACTCCTGTTGTTCTGCACAATGCGTTGCTAGAGAAATTTTGTGCTGCTTCGCAGTTCTCGATAAGCATTGTAGTAGTACGCTAGCTTCCTGGTGCTGGACTTTGTGTTTGAAACAGTATATGCTCTTCAATCGTTTGAAGATGATACCAAGGCTGGAACCAAGTCAAGGGTGATATCATATTTGGTAGAGATACCTAGCTATGACTCATAGGCTTCGACACTGCGATTGTTGCCAGCCTAAACAGTCACAAGACAGCATTCCGGTACTAGTGCTGAACCTGGTTCTTCAACTGGCAATGTTCATTTAGTGAATCGTTTTCTACTGCACTGACTAAAATAGTTCAGATTCTGGTACTATTGAAACTTCCTTGCCTGATGACTAAATTTATATTTTCGTGCAATAGGATAGCCATTCTATACTGAGGTTGCAATTGCCACCGGCATGGTAAATTTCTTTGTAAACACTATCCAGCATCGTTGTTGGCATTTTTCAAGTGTGACCTTCCGAGATAGTTAATGTAGATGGACATATGTGACATATGCTCGAGCACGTTTTTTCTATTCCGAAGCAGAGATCCTTTATTGGCTGTGGACGGCAGGGGAGGAGGCAATTTTCCATCTACAGAAGCTACATCTACAGCGAAGTGAGAGAGCTCGAGTTGGTTCTTCTATACAATGCCTGTTTCTACTTCTATTCCCTAACTCTTAGTTAGACGAGCTAAACCTATGATGATAAGCTGACACACTAAGCTGTAGACCCTGTCTTAGCTTTGTAGTTGCATAAAGAAAGCCACAGAGCCTCTTGTAGAGTAGCAGCTTGTTTCTCCACTTATTTATGCAAAGAGAATGCAAGCATAAAAACTGAATGTGAACAGTGTAAACAAAAGGTGAGACAATTTTGTGCCTTGCCTCGATGCAAGTCCTCTTGTGCAGTACTGACAGTGTTCACCAATTCAGACGTTGTGCGATCGATCATGCGTTCTACAGCTGTGCAAGGACTAAGTTACTCACGACGGAATTGAGGCTGATGAGCAAACTACACGGCAGTACAATTTGAATGGTTTCGCACCTCCAGCAATGCCTGGTGCATGCGTGTTTCGCTTGCTGTCCTCTCCAGGCGAATTTTCACCTTGCTTCTGCATAGTCATCAAGTATTTGATTAAATGATGGATTTCAAAGTGCCAATGATGTGATGTTCAGGAGCTCAAAACTCTGCAATGGTTCTTTCCATTCGTTAAAAAAACAAAAAAACAAAAAAACAGAAGCAAAAAACTCTGAAACGTGTACCGTCAATTAAATGCCTGGAACGTCTATTTCGCTAAAGAGGCGCGATTCCGGCGCCAACAGTTGTGAGCATAAAGGTCTAAGATAGGTATGGATTTAGGTTTTAGAATCAAAGCAAGTGTTCTAAAAGGTGCCAAACTGCCGCCAATTTAACGAAATGGATGCTTTGGAGCTTTAAAACTTTTTGAATTTTTTTGTTCCACTGAATCCTTGAAATGTATGCCTAATTGATAGTTACATTGATGTCACCTACTATTTTAGGTAATGTCCAATGCAACTACTTTTGTACATTTAAGCATGATGGTACAATTATTTTGCCAAAATGTAGTTAATTTAAAGAAATATCTATATTACAAAGTTTGGTCATATGGCACTTCATATTGAACTCTTCATAGATCATATTTTTGTTACTTAATGGGGTGTTTTTTAATGTGAAAGATGTGCTTATATACGTTTCCTACATATCCATGCAATTGAATTAAAAAGATTCATCTCCAATGTTTTTCAAATAATTATCTGTAAAACCATGAATATGAAATGAAAGAATTCACCAAAAATGGAGTTTTGGTTTTTTGAAACCCAAATTTGGTATACTTGATTGAAATTGTATAGGAATTGAATATTCATTATGCAAAAAAAAAATATCAATTATATTTTATACTATATAAAATTCTTTTGAATTGCAAAGTAGGATTTCCGTATCATTGCTTACTAGGGCATTGTACATTTATTGTCCATTCATATATGTTTCACTTGGAGCTAAGAGTGGCATTAGCAAGTATCTTAGGAATGAATTTAAATAAATTATAAGCAACCATTATAATTTTCACTCATTTCTTTATTCCATAATTGTTTGAAATTTAAATAATGGAATAATAATGCATTTTTTTTTTTATCTAGAAATAACTTCTCCTTAAAGTGGAGTAGACCACTTTCATTGGTTAAAAAATAGATAGATATTAACTTCTATTGTACATTTCAATATAGCACCAACAATTCATAGTAGGGTCATTTAGAATTCAAGCTAAGATGTAAAAAATAATGTAATGAGCATCAAAATCATTGATTTGTTAATTTGGCAAAATTCCAGCACGTAAAAATTCAATCCTACATCTTCACAAAGATTTAATTTCTAGAAACAAACTAGGACAATCACTACCTAGTGTGAACTAACTATAGTGCCAACACTCCTCCAATTGGACCATGCATATTTGTTGATTTGATCAATTTTCATAAGATGGTTCATACGTAACTTAAAAATGGATTACATTTAGCACATATGTAATGCGGAAGTTTCAGGATACCAACTTGGCATTAGATCTATGAAACTCTTACATTTTAGGATAATTGCAAGAAACACAAGTCCCTTTTTATATCACACATAGCTTGATGGACTTGTCATCTATTATAACTTTTGAAGCATGAACACGATGAACTTGAATATTTTATTGGAAATGGATATTTCTATTGTAATCATATCCCTTATTTTATAGATTTAAATAATCACTTTGTATATAAAAAGTCTTTTTTTCTAATTTCACATTTTGAGGTTTAGGATTTTGAATACTATGGAGTATCCAAAATTAATGACCTAGAGCTAAAATTTCTTTAGTCTATTCCCATAGTAAACAAGCGTGTTTTGTATTAGGAGCTTGATTAGGGGCATCTAAAAATAAATTATTTTTTGTCCTCTACATTCATGCAAATAGGGCATCTTAGTGCACTTACTTCTGAACATTGAAGATGATTTCAAGCTTATTCTTTTGGTGAAATCTAATCACCATTAAGTCCTCACAAATTGTCAATTTTTAGAGGGGGGTGTCTACTATGGTAGATTTAATATAAATAAACTCAACATCTCTCATTTCTTTGAAAATTGGGACATAATATTGGCAGGTACAACTAAGACTGCGTAGTACTTATGAAGAACACTTGTAGATAGTACACTGTACAACAACAGATCTAATATACAATATGATTGATGGCCCAAATTCAATGCAAGAGACTTCCCTTCTAATACTCATAGTAGTACTTAGTGCTCAACCCCAATTTTTGACAAAACACTACAAAAATGACCAGTCTTTCTTGCAATCATCCTTTAACTCTAGGGTTTCAGGGTTTCAGGGTTCAAAGAGCCAACTAAAAACCCATTTGAACAATTCAAACTTCAACCTTTTCAACACTTCAATACACTTTTACAAGGTTGATCTGAGTCAAGCAGGCATTTTGCAATGCGTGAGGAGTGGCCTAATCGTCTTGAAACCCAGATCTATTGCAGTCTTAGTTTTAAATATTTCCTGCTATTTGGGCTCTCGGAATCTCATAATTAACCTTCAGATGCAGAACATATTCTGACGATATCCAATCACAATTTCGTGCACGGATTGCACCAGACGTGGCATGAATGAGCATCCCTGATGTTATCAATCCACACAAAATTAGTTTGGCAGTGATCATGTTAGTAATGTTGCCGTGAATCGTCAAGGATACGTCCATTGCATTGCCAAATTTCAGTAAAAATGGCAATTTTTTGTACAATTACACAAAACCTTAATCTATATGTGTCCCAGTTTTGAAAAGAAAACCAATTACAGTATTGTCAAATTCGATAAATTGTCTCAATTTTGAGCTTTCAATGTGTACTTCCTCACCTATGCAAAAGCTTAAATCAGAAACTAGGACCTGCGTAGATTTACGTCTGAGACCAAGCACACTGAAGTGCCAAAGTCCGAAATCAACCACCATAAATTTTAATTCACGAAATTGAAGTTTTCTGCATCTCATTTTCAGCCAGTAATCTGCGAATGTAATTTAAATTTCGTTCTTTCCAATCAATTTAATTTCCTGCTACCCGTTGCATCTCTCCTACAAAAAGGAGCTGGTTTCTCCCACTCCCATCATCTCTTTTTTCATTTTCAACTTCCAAACTCACTCACCTCAGCACCACTACCTTGCAATTCAACAGAGTGACTGTACACAAGCTCAATCATGGCGAAGCCTCTCCTTCTGATTTTCACGCTGACTGCCCTCGTCGTCGCTGCATCAGCGGCGTCAGTAACAATCTACAACCCAACAACGTTGCCCGTGGACGTCGTCATTCTGTCAGCCGGCGATCACCCCCGTGACGGTGCCGACTACGAGGACGACGTCGTGAAGGTGTCGACGACGATCACGACCGTGAACCTCACTGAACCAGAGCAGGACATTCAGATCAAGTCGACGGGCGAGGGGCACGAGGTGGAAGTGCATGTGCAAGACGGCGATGTGCTTGTGGTCATTCCTGACGCAGACGGTGATGGCGGACTGGGCTTCAAGATCCTTCTGCACACATGCAGCGCAGCGAGCCTCAGCGTTGATAACGCATATCGCGTTCCCCCAAGCCCCAAATGAAAGGCTAGGGACGCCGATCGACATGTTTCTATCGATCTAGCTGTTGTTGTATACAATAGTATGTCTGTACGTGATGGTTTCTGGTATCCATCGACGGCGTTGATTACTGTGCGTGGAGCTTCGATTCTGATGGAATCGTAGGCTTGACGTACCGTAGCTTCAATTCAGTGCCGGCGGCAGGTTACAGTTTCTTATATGAATTAATTGCGTCTAGCTTATCGATCGATCGAATTACTGGGTACTAGAGGATCGATGTGTTGTGTTTACACTCTGGTATACAGTAGACTGTGGAAGAAAATTGTATCTCGGTGATTGATGTCGATCACGTATGTTTATATACAGTAATACTAAGTCCCAGCGACCCTATATATTGTTTGGTTACAGCAGGCGGTATCGATCTGTTCTATTTGTAAACATATGTGATGTCAATTTTGATTTTGAGCATCATCAACTCAATGCATGTATGCAGAAAATGACTCACTGAATTCTCCATTTGACCAGCTTAACTAGCTACCTTTTGATTGGTGTAAAACTTGAGATTATTATCTTTAGAAGAACATCAAAAAACACTTGAAATACTTAGAAACAATATTCTTTGGATTTGGACTTTGCCGACAGATATAAAGCCCTGTAGAAGCTTCACAGGAAGAACGTGGAGGCATTAAAGAAAGTTTAGGGGGGGGGGGGTTCCGAGTAAAGTTACATGTTGAAATGTTATACTTAGGGATAACGTCTCCCATTCTTCCTGTGGATGAAGCTAAAAGACAAAAAGTAGAAAGTGTTGTGGCAAAGCATTGATACTTATCCTTGAAAAGTCATTAGAGGGGATTTAGGGGTCTTGGAAGGCTGTGAGTTTTTTTGCGTTCCCAGACTGCGGGAACACAGCTGCAGCAGCTGGCTGACGTGGCACAACGACTATCATGTCATTTTTGAAAAAAAAAAAAAAAAAAATTGCTTAAAATGATATTTTGGTAAAAAAATTATTATTATTATTATTTTTTGAAAAAAAATAAATTGACACACTTGTATCACTGTTCATTGAATTTGGCCAAATTGGAAACGGGCCTAAAATGACCCTCCAAGGCCCTCAAATCCTTTCTAATGTGAGATCTATCATTAAGGTATATAGTTTGTAAATGAACAATATAATTTTTGAACCTATAGGGGTCATTGCAAGAAACGGTGACCCTGAGGTTCTAATATTCATAAATACGAGCACTAGGGAAGCCTATTTGTACGAATGTGGAAGATGTAAAGTAAAGTATTTTTTTTTTAATTTTTGGTGGGCACGGGTGAATGCAAGAAACACTTACTATTTTGCATCACACCCTGCATGCTGACATAGTAATTTAGGCATAACTTTTGCGTATTAGATCCAAATGACTTAAGATTTATAGAGAAGGTGCTCATGACCATTATACTCTTTGCCTAATTTTTTTGCAATTTTCAAAAATGTTTTATTATATAAAAATAGCCCCCAATTTTATGTCACAAATTTCAAATTGGAGGTTTTTAGTACTATTTAGTACCTAAAGAATTGAGTTTGCAGCTGAAATTTAGAGAAAATGGTCTTCTAATGGACTTGTAGCTATACATGGAAGGAATTCTAAAAATAGTTAATTTTATAATGTGTGGAAGTTGACAAAGAGAGCTTCTTTCTTCTTACATTTTAGAATACACAAAATATTATTTTGGTGGTTCTTTTGGTGAATGACTATCTCTATAGAGTTATTACAAATGGAATATTTTTAGTTTATTTATTTCCTATTTTCTATGTGTCATCAAAGTGTCTATTTTCTTGAGATTTGGAACTTTTGTAGTTCTCCCACTTAGAGAATTTTTCTATGTTTTTTCTTCCCTAGGTTCCTTCATTTTAAAGATATATACATTGGCCATTTTTTTTTTAAATTTAAAAATTATTTTTCTAATTTTAAAGTACTCCAGAAAAAAAAAGCATGAGCACCATGAAAACGCAACGAATAATACAAGTGTTTCTTGCATTCACCCACACATGCACTACAAAAAGATGATGGAGAAGACAACTGCAAAGGACAATTGAAAAGCAATCATTGTAGACACAATGATTGCAATACAATTCAAGCCCTTGGAGTCATTGTGGACAAGTCGTTTAAGACAACAACTGCAGCTTTATTATCACCATCTGTTTCTACCTTGGATCTAGAAATGGATGAAGTGATAAAGAAAGTTGGGCTTAAGGAAATGTCTATAGAGCTGCCATGTGGAAAGCGGGACCCCTAAAATATTTGACGTGAACATCCACGTGGCCAATAATAATTTAGTCATTTTAAAGTTATGATTGACCCATAATGAATCTGACGTGGATGACTACGTAGGAAGTCATTTTAGACTCATTAAAAAGCCATTTTGTAATCATTTTGCAGACGTTGCCACTGACGTCTCTAGTCATTTTAAAATTAATATGAGAACTGCAAAAAGAAATGTGGGGCCCATTATTTGGGGAGTAGTCATCATGCAGTTACATATCAATACATTCAAAGTTTCACAACAATATACCATACACAATACACCATATACAATACACCATATACAATACATCATATACCATGTACACCATTCACCATATACCATACATTATAGTTGGCGTATTTCACATGGCTTTCAATACCCCTTAGTGTGTGAGTATGAAGAAATGAAATGACAAGCCTTTTATACAAGTAGGGTAGTAGGAGACAAGACAAACCATGTGGGATATGTAAAAGTAGGAATTATATTACAAGAAATATTAGAAATCTCATTTTAAAAGCATGGTAGATTTATTTTTTTTGAAAAAACTTTGAACTAAAAAAAGTTGGAAAATCAACCTCACTTTCATCTCTAAAAATCCATTTTATTTTTTGAGCCTCAAATCAAAAGTTATGGAAAAATTTGAGAAACGGATTGGAAAGGATATTTTCTTTTGACATTTTCTAACATCCTCTCAAAATTTTATCTTGCCTTTTTGTATATGACTTATGATGAAAATGTGTTGTAAATGCAAAGGAAGTGTGATGAAAGGTACGCAAATGTTTGAAAATTGCACAATGCATTACAATGCACAAAGCATTGAAGCAGTAGTTGGGTAGCTGCACAATAATCCGAGATGTTTCAACTCATTTTGCAGTCTCAAGAAGTCATTCTACAATGGCACCAAAGAAGCAACGTTGTGTGGAATATTTGTTGGGTCCCCTTATTTATATTGTTTATGTAAGAGGGAAATGAAACTTAACAATTTTTTCTACGACTATGAAAACACCTTCCAACCTTTATGTTGAGACTTTAGAAATGTCTATTTTGAATCATATGAAATGTATGAAAATATTGCAAAGTTACCAATGCAAATAGACCAAAATCATAGCTATTGGCCTAGCAAGAGTATAAATTAATCTTAAAGTGGACCCCGACAAAGAGAATAATAGATTCCAACAAAAGAAAAAGGCCATCAGGAATGCATAATTTATAAAAAAAGAAAAGAATAATTTTTTTTTGGAAGTAGGTCAAAGAAATAAACTTAAGAAGATAAACAAAGAGTAGAGAAAAAAGAAAGTTAAGAAAAAAATTTAAAAAATGGAAAGAAGAAAATAGGAAAAAATTGAATAACAAAAAAAATTACAAGGATTACAAAATAGAAAAAAATCTGAAGGAATAAAAATTACCAAAAGAAAAAAATAATTTTGTTTATTTTTAGAAAAAAATCTAGGAAATAATAGCAAATGAAACTAATAAGAGAAAAAAAAAAATCAACAACACATAAAAAGGGAAAAGGTAGAAAAAGAGATGAAAAGATTAAAATAGATTTTAAAAAGAGAATGAACATGAAATAAAAAATAAAACAAAAAATGACGGAGAAGAAAGAAGCCTTTTTGTATGCATCATTTTCTAAAGCTTGGATGAATGACTTCAAATCATTTGATCCCTATGGAAAAAAAATAAAACATAAACAAAGAGTGCATACTAAGAATATTTAGGAGCTAAGGCACTTTAATTGTCTAACATTTATCAATTTATTTGTAGACAACACATCATCTTATTAAAGTTGCATCCTTTAACAATGTAGCACATAAAAACATCCTAAAGAATATAACTATTTTGTGTCAAAATACCTAGTAAGGTGCAATGATTAGTCAGTCATTGCATAGTGGCCCTACAATAAAATGAAGGTTGCTCAAAACATCATTTTCTACCATGTCTTTTGTAGTGGACTATTTTTTTTCCTTTTTCCATCAATAAGCCAAAATTTCTTGAAGTCGTCTACCAAATGCACTATAGTCATTTTTTAATCGTGTTGCAGTGAAGGTAAATTACAATGTATAATAGCCACCCCCTTGTCTTCAATACCACCCTACTACATCATACCGTTGTCAACGGAATGTCGCGGATAAAACTCACCCTTTGTTGACTCTTCATCTCAAAGTCGCTGACGCAACTTTGTGGTGACTTAGGCACTGTGGGATCAGCAACATTGGTGCAATTAGGGAGCTCCAATTGTTTTGAAGTCACATTTTCTATGTAGTTGTTCTTTGTAGTTACATATTTGGCCATTTCTTGTAGTAATGTATGTCTACTATAGGAATGTACCACAAAAATCTCAACTGAAAATCATTAAATTAGACCACTTTTTCAAACAAAAAATCCCTAAATCCAATACTATAACAAATTAACAAAAAAAGCTTTTAAATGTAAAATGATTTTTTTAATTTTTTGAAAGATAAAGGATACAATTGCAGTATCCTTTATCTAGATTTTAAAGCTTTGAATCCTCTTTTAAAACTGAAATTTTTTTGCACTATAGATATTTATTTTTAAAATATTGTTATTGAAAGATTGAATGGATACTCTAAAAAATCTATAATCACAAACCTTGATTTTGATTTTCATATCTACACTCAATAGAGATATTAAGGGGGCCAAATAATTAAAGGGACCTTTCTTTAGAGACTCTACATATTTGAGACAAAATGTACAACCCACGTTAGATATTTATTTAGTGTGGGATGTTGATTAATTAGTATGGGTCTCCTTAATACCCCTATTTAGTGTACATTTCTAAAAAATGCATGTTTATATATTCAAAAAAATAAATTATTCCTTTAATGAATTTTAGTACTTTTGCCTTTTTGTTCTTTATATTCCTACATACAATGATATTTGAATGTTGCTTTTTAAGAAAATTTATAAGATTAAACTTTCCATGTTTAATTTCTACTCCACTTGAAAATATTATAAAAAACGAGTAATCCTATATTAAAACTATTACAAGCATGGAAATTTAGAATACACTACACTAGTATTCTATTGTATAATAATGTAGTAATAAAATGATAACAATCTTGCCTAAGACCAACATTCAGGAAGTTTTTTTGAATTTTACTAGCTATTTTCTTTCAATTCCTAAATTGAATTGGTTTTCAAGTATAGAGTCTAGTTATTGTCTCTATTTTCCATTCAAAATAGAAATTTAAGAGATTTTTTCACCGCATTTTTGCCAATGTTTTCAAATAGCAACTAGGTTTTTTTCCAGTTCTACCGGCTAACTTTGAACTAGCCATTGGTAGTCTTCCCAAACATTGCCTAAGACTAGTAGCAATTCCCCCTGGCTAGAAAAAATCACAATCATTGATTTGTATAAGAAAAAAGTACATGCACCCCTCTAATGTCATTGATCTACGTTATAATTGAGAAACAAAATTGTCGTTGTTGATTTCATTGTCGCCATTGATTGCATTGTCTTAAAATTAGGATTACAATATGGAATACAATACTTATGGAATGCAATACATGGAATATACATGGAAAGTGCATTCAATATATTAGTACGATATGACGTACATATGCATTAAAAGAGGTTTGAGACCTCTAAGAGCTCGCAAGTTATCCTGCATTCCTGCAAAGTTCCCACACAGGAAAGCTACGAGCTGATGTAGTCAAGAGAGTGCCATGTCTTTTTTGAAATAAATAAATAAAAATAAAAAAATTGGGCCTGAAATGATATTTGAGAGAGAGTTTTGTTTTGTTTTTGTTTTTGTTTTTTGTTTTGTTTTGTTTTTAAATTCTGACAGCCCTTACCGGCTGTTTACAAATTTGGCCAAATTGGGAAACAGGCTTGAAACGGCCCTCAAATGCCCTCAAATCTCTTCTAATGCAAGGTTTGACACGGAATACAATGTTGATATCCCATATTGATTGTAGTCATAGCAACTTCTAAAAAAATAGAAATATATATAGAGGTACAAGATGTATTTCACAAGCACAATTGATTAATTAATTTACTTCACAAGTGAATTAACCCCTAAAGGACCATTGTCCCTTTGGGGGACAAATGGGGTTTTGGGTATGTACCTTTTGTGGGTAAAAATTCATAAATTTTTTTGAAACTTTTATGGCAGATGAAGAATTGAAAGAGGTACGCGGGGGTTTAAAAATTTTGCGAATCGGATTTTCTAACAAGAAGTTATGGACAATTTTATAGAAAGTAGGGGAGGAGGGGCAATCCGGGCAAGGCCTGTGGCCAGTAACAAGGTGTTGACTGTGTGGAGGGCACTTGGAGCGGGCAAGGCAACGGGCTGAAAAAATTGGGTCTCTCACCACGGCCAACTCTGACAAGTCTTTGATAGCATTGCGGCCAAGGGGCTCTTACCCAGTTTGCGAAGGAGGAGCCGAAAGGGGGTCTGCGATTCTGCTCCGACGCGGGGTGTCAGCGGCCTGTGACATCAAGGAAGTCTGTCGGTTGTGAGTCGGGGGTGTCAACGGCCTGGAAGGAGCCCCATCGCTCCGACGACGCTGCTGGCGACTGTAGGGCAGCACGAACCCGCCTTGGTCGGCGCCCACGACATCAGCAGCCTGCATCGTCGTCCTCCTCCACAGCAATGGCACTGCCTGCGGCCATCAATCAAAGTGGCTGCAGGTTAGGAAAACAATTTATAGTTGCACTTCTTTCATGAAGATTAATGTGACTAATACCCCTCAGGGGCATTAGTCACATTAGTTACAATTGAGTAAATTTGCCACAACTTTTGCGTGGGTGGGTAAAATTCTATAAAACTTTGTATATATACTATTTACTATATTAGTCACCCGCTTGCAAATTTGTGGGAACATTGAACACTTTTATAAATTTTCAGCATTTTTTGATTGTTTTAACTTCCAAGCCCAAAAAAAATAGGTATAGGCGTTGAATTGTCTAATTTTTTAGATTAGGATGCTTGTATAGGATTGCTTGCAACTATTGGGAAGTTTGTGGACAATTTCAAAATAGAAAAGGCACGTGTTTTGGAGGATTGGCCCAACTGTGACTAATGTGACTAATACCCCTCGGAGCATTAGTCACATTAGTCACAGTTGAGTAAATTAGCCACAACTTTTGCGTGGGTGGGTAAAATTCTATAAAAATTTGTGTACATATTATTTATTATATTAATCACACGCTTGCAAATTTGTGGGAGCATTGGACACTTTTATAAATTTTCAGCATTTTTTGATTGTTTTTACAACCAAACCCCCAAAAATTAGGTATAGATGTTGAATTGTCTAATTTCTTAGGTTAGGATGCTTGTTTAGGATTACTTGCAACTATTGGGAAGTTTGTGGACAATTTCAAAGTAGAAAAGGCACGTGTTTTGGAAGATTGGCCCAACTGTGACTAATTTGACTAATACCCCTTGGGGGCATTAGTCACATTAGTCACAGTTGAGTAAATTTGCCACAACTTTTGCTTGGGTGGGCACTTTCCCTCGGGGGAGGGAGTAGCGGCAGTTGTTACTACCATGGTGGAGAGCATTTTTTCTTTTGGAGGTAGTATTCACAGTTCTATTTGGTTTCCACTACGGCATATTTTGGCTATATATTACTACTTAGATACTGCATGAATTCGTAAATGACATATTCATGGCACCATATTTCAAATCTTGGCACCATATTCCAATATTTCAGATGAATGTACATTTATATGAATGAAACAACTAAATCGCCATTCATAATTGTAGATTTCGTTTATTTCCATAATTGTAGTTCTTTTGTCAAAAACTCCCTGGCTGCTATGGAAATCGCTTTGGGGAGTGCCTGGAACAGAGGCCCCAAAATTTCACCTGCTGTAGGTTGTATGTTTCAAAATAAATTAAAAAATTAAAAAAAATTCACCTGCTGTCCTTGAGGAGGAGGCGGGTCCCGTTGGAGAGGGGCCACCTGCCTCTCCCATCAGGGACAGGCCACCCCCTGTCGCTCCCGTGGAAGCCCTGCCCCGCCAGGCAGCGCAGCCCCTCGGCCAGAGGATGGCAAGGCCGTGGCCGGGTCAGCATTGCATTGCAGCCCCCAACCAGAGCCAACGGACTTCTGGTCCAGGCCTTCCATCCCTCTCCAAACTTCACTATCAGAAAGGGAATGGAAGGGGCCCGGCGTCCACGTCGACGACTCTTGCAATTTCACAGCCCAAGTGAAATATTAGGTGTTCCACTGTTTTTTGTTTGGAGAGGTGGTAAATTTTTTTTTTTTTTTTTTTCTTGCACCAAGCTATAGAAGAAGAACATGTTCTCAATTTGACCATTTGGATTTGAAAAATAAAATAAAATAAAATTTGGAGAATGTTTACAAATTTCTCTAATGTAAATGTCATTTTGAAGACCTCCTAGCCTTCCCACATTTTTTTCCATATGATCCACAGCTCCAAATCATCTGAAAATTCTACAACACATAGCTAACATAATGTACTAAAGAAAGAAAAAAAAGCTCAAGTTTGTGTAGACCAAAATTTCTCCTGTACAACTAGTCAAAGCCAGCTGAAACTACAGGGCAGCATCTAAAAAAACTTCTGCCCTAACTTTGAAAGCTCATAACTTTCAATCCGTACGGTCAAACTTGCTCAAATTTTTACCACATGATCACTAACAAGTGAACTTCAACATCCTATGGTTCAATTTTCATAAATCTATTCTTTTGGGCTTACTTTGGTGAACGCAGCTGAAATCACAGTTTTCACTGCACTCTCACAGAAAATGAGCTTGGTCCTTTAGGGGTTAACTAATTGGCAAAAGTGGCAACTTGATTTCATGAATCATTTGAAAGAAGAGTTATTAATTATTTATAGTCATTTGATTTTCCAAGCTAATGAGAAAAAAACTTTCATCCAAACTTTTAATCTCTAGAAGTATCCATTCAAAACAATTGATTATTTGACAAGCTCAAATTGTTCAATATAACTTGTCCATGTAGTGCACTCATATACTTTAGCAACTCCTCTAGAATGAGAGTTGTCATTCACTTCAAAAAAAATTCAATGTTGGAAACTTTAATCACAAAGAACATACTGAACTATTCAAAGTACTTATTTTTAAGATTGCAATTGAGCAACATTGCTTTCTTCTCATTTGTTTAACATCACACATAATTATAGCCCAACTCATCAAATGCAACTGCAAAACATTAAAATGATGCACAAAGTGACGCTTACTAAGAAAACAAGAATATTTTCAAAAAGACATTCAACTTGTGCTTTATAGTATGCTACTATGCTTTATGTTTTGTGATTGAAGCCTTAGAATTGTGAACTTATCTTTATACTCCCAATTGAGGATGATCCTCACCTTCTAATAAAAACTTAAGAGATGATGAGGTTTCAAGGTATCTACCACTTCTGCACTCCCTCCTTTCAACATACCAAAGAAAGCACTTGACATTGAACATTCTTTGCCTCCCAAACTTCTTTGAATTCATCAATGTAATGAACATGATGACTCTCGTACCAAAACTAAATCAATCCAAAGGACGGTTGGGCACGCACATCATGTTGAGAAAATAGACGGAGGGAGAATATCAGACACAGTTGCCGTGGAATGCAAGCCAGTGGTCTTGCACATGCAAATCTTTCGGGAACAGCGTTGCATACCCAAAACAATTGTCAAGTTGTCAAACAACTGACACAAGAAATAGTGCAAAAAGTATCCACAGGAGGAATTGAGACAAGTGAATTCATACAACCAGCTTGAGTGATAACGGTGAGAGAAATACATGCACAATCCTTTGAGGTCTCACTTTCCCCCTTGTGGATCAAGAAATTGAGCAAATCCCCAATGATTTCAATGAGACAATCAGAAGTTCAAAACATGGGGGAAGTGAAATAACCTTCACGCAAGGAACGAATGCTCCACAGCAACCACCACAAACAGCGTTTCTTGGTTCCATCTCTCCAAAGCTCGATGGTGAGCCCGCATTCCATTTCTGGCATACTGCGGCAATGGTTCCAGACACTGACCAACCTGATCTTTACTTGTTCCAGCATTGGATCGGATCTCACATCGGATATTCCTGCTTTCTTGAACACTAGATAAGCAGCACAAAATTAACTCATTGTAATGCATCCAAGACAGCTCTCAGAGCACCTTAATAGTGACCTGAAATTGTAACATATCAGGATTGAAGGAGAACCCATTCGATCATCCACCTTGTCTCAACTGCTAATGCAAGTAGAAATCAAGAAATCAAATTCTCTGATACACTTTATCTTCTCCCTCTCGAATCAGAAACTCTTGGAAAAAAGAAAAGTCTTCACTCACAAGCTAGCCCTAAACAGTTGATTGCAGGCACCACCGACACTGCAGTCGCCAGCTCCACAGAAAATCAAAGTGTGAAGCTTTACCAGGATGCCAGGATGCATTAACGAGGTAACGTAATCCATACTTTCCACGCCAGTGCGTGCTTCAACACATCCCTCAAACTGAGCGGCATGGTCTTCGCATCAAAAGTGGAAGTGACGTCCTCCCTGTCTGGGATCGTCGTGGACAAAGGACAAGCAGGTAACACATCCACAGCCCCAGTGGCCAAGTGGAACCTCCGCATCTCTCGATCCTGAATGGTGCTGCATCAGGACAACTGAGCTGTACCCACCATATATTGGAGTCCAAACAAGGAAACGCACACCAAAAGTTGGTGCATATATCTCCCCCCCCCCCCCCAATGGCATGAAGGGCATCTTCTGTGAACTGGACGACAGGCTTGGAACTTCCCTCGTCAAGCGGAATCTCATACATCTCAAACAAGGCGCCTTTCTCGTCCAGACAAGTCTGGAAACAGGCCTGGGACTCCGGCTCCGACTCATCCTCCGAGTCCAAAATAAAAATGCATCTGCGAAGCCTTGTTATCACGAGGACGAACAAGCAGTTGTGGCGGACAAGAACCTTGGAAGACAAGCGACTCTCCTTTGGAAATTCATCTTCCATGGAAAGGTCATATTTTTGTCTACATGTGAAGTTTTCAATCATTCCATTTGAATTAGTGATGTGCAAGTTACAAACCATTAGGAAAGGATGAACCCTGGAAGAGGCCGTGAGACCTGAGAACGCAGGGAACGCAAGCCGGAAGAAGAAAAAAGAAAAAAAAAAAAAAATTGCGACAACAAATTGCAGGCACAAAGTGGCGTGGAACAGCAGGAAATAGTGTAGCTGAATTACTTAAAAAACATTAAAAAAATAATTTATTAAAATAAATTCAAAATTACAAAATTTTTAGATCTAACATGGTACCACACATGCCATGTCAGATTGCAATCATTACAATTTTTATTATTTTATTATTATTATTGTTTTTTATTAATATTTTTTTAATATTTTAATATTTTTTATTTTTTTAATATTTTTTTAATATTTTTTTATTGTAAATCACTGTTGAGTTCCCTTGAGTTCCCTGGAGGGGAAGCTTACACTACGAAGGAGCCCCTTCCAGGGCTCATTTTTTTCCTAATGAATCTTTTTGAGGGGCAATCTGAACATTTTTTTGAAAAAGTAACTTACAAAAATTCATTTCTGAATGCAATTCTTACAATTTTTTGAAACAAATTGTTTGAAAAGGTTAATTTTGCTTGCTAGGACAATCTCATCGTTGGGATTATTGCATTTCAATTCCATGTAAGAGCGATTAACAATTTAGTTTTTCTTTTAATCTTGGACCTACTTCTACTTAATTATGTTTTAAAGAATGAAAATGAAGTATTTTTTTTTTTTAAATTTCCTAGATTCTCAATTGATTTTTGTAACATAAACTTTCTTGAATTCAAAGTGTACAATGTAAACTTTTTTTTTTGAAAATGGAGGTCAAAGTCAACTATAATTGAAAAAACAACGTTCCAAATAACTGTATTTCCAAATTTGATTGCTGAGATCTTTCAATTTGTATGGTTAAATGTGATGAAATTTTGACCACATGATCTAAGACAAATGAAATACAAGATCCTACAGTTAAATAGACAAAAAATGTTTTTTCAATTTTTTCATAGAACCAAGTGACAAAGACATATACGAGGGAGCAAAAGCTGTAAAATGTTTATATAATGGAGAAAATAAGTCAATACTTAAATGAGATTGTCCGCGTTGTTGCACACAAAAATAACTTGTGGGATTCATTTCAAAATGTAATTTTCACAATTTTTCAAAAGAAATTGTTTGACAAGGTTGTTTTTGCTTGCTAAGAGAATCCCACCATTGTGATTATTGTATTTCCATCCCATTTTAGTGCTATTAATGATTTAGTATTTTTTTTCAGTTTTGGACTTACTTCTACTTAATAATTTTTGTAGAATGTAAATCAAGTGTGTGTTTTTTGAAAAAAATATTCTAAACTTTCAACTCAATTCTCAACATAAATTTTTTTTAATTCAAAGTTTGTAGAGCAAAAAAAACTTACAAATTGCAGTCAAAGTGATCTAAAATTGGTAGGCAAGTGTTCAAAAAAACTTTCTTCTTCAACTTTAAATGCTAATACCTTCCAATCTATACGGTCAAACTTCATGAAATTTTTGCCACATGATCTGAGACAAATGAAGTACAAGATCCTACAGTTAGATTCTAAAAAATTGTTTTTTTTGTTTTCTTAGATGAATGCAACAAAAATAGCAGTTCTGAGTGTTTTTTGATAGGAAAATGGCTTTGGGACTTTAGGGGTTAAAGTAAAATATATACTCTACTACAAAAAATACATTCAATTAACTAGAACATGTACTTTAGAATTTAAAGTGTGAAACTCATATTCCCATGTAAATACCAAATGATCTTTTCATTTAGTTATATTACTGATGAATCTATATCAATTTTTTGTAAGATTCATATACTATTCATAGATGTAAAAGACACAAAAAAATTGCAAAAATTTCCTTTGCCGAGAGAACCTCATTTCAAATCCATTCCAACAAGTTGTGTTCCCAAAATGACAATATTGTGCTTATAATTAAATTTTGAAGGAATTTTAAAAATTTCCCTTTCAAAATTCGTAAAAGAATATTGGTGGTAGCATTGATGAATCTAATCGTATGGATGGCATCCAAATTCAAAATCTACAACTTTCAACAATTCCAAAAAGTTCTTCAAAACAATATTTTATAATGATTTTTCCTAAATCGCACGGTTGTCACCATCATGACACGTCTAGACGGACGTGACAAGCTGTCAAAAAAAAAAAAAAAAAAATTTCTTTTTTTGAATTCCAACGTGATTTCGATGTGTTTGAAGGCGTCTACACCGTTGCCGACGGACACCCTGACGTGAAAAGCCAACGTCACGTCAGGATAGACACATCCTGCTAAATCATCGATTCTAGAAAAGACGCTCAACATTTAGGGGTCCAAAGATCATTGAAGAGCTGATTGCCTCTTCACGGCAACAAATTTCTATAAAACAATTTTATGTAAATTTTTAAAGGAAGTAAAATGGAATTGACATCTAATCCAAATCGTTTCATATCTTTTAGATTTGTACGGAATCCGTTACAAAATGTTGAAGTTGAGACGTAGCAATCACTTCACATTAGAAATTTGCAATGGATACCCTTGCACGCAAACTTGAGAATGTGACTAGCGACCAATGATTCAAACAAGTAAAACAACAACTAGCTCTGTGATCAAATAGTTATAGTGTATTGGAATTAAATTATCCAAATTGCCTAGTTGACCAAGGCATGCAAACCGTGCCTTTCAATATATTAATAGATGTACCAAAAATATACAGTTGTCAAGATGACTTGAAGCTGGAAGACAGGCAGAGAAATCCGAAGACAAGCAGAGAAGCCAGAAGACGAGCAGGCCTGCCAAAAGAAAGTTGATGGGCTCACAAGTTCACGGAGAAACTTCTGCATTTCCTCCCAGACACTCATAGAAGGTACAAAAAAAGCTCCATGTGCCAGACCTTGGCGAAAGTGTCGTCCTCCACTTGGTAGCAAAAGAGACGAAGTTGGAAACATTTTTCAAATAAAGCACCTGTGCAATGATACAAATTTAGTCATATGGCTAGAAGCTACATTAAGGTCTACTTCATTTTCAAATTTTTGCTCCTTGACAATTTTCACTAGCAAGTTTCTAAGCTTCAATAAGCCTATCATGCTCAAAAATGAATCAACTTTCTAACTGTAAGTTGCATTAGAATTGTAGAGAAGAGTACTTTATCACCATAACAAATATGTACATGGGAAATTCAAAATTATACAACATTTTGGATGTTTTTTGTACACTATCTATCATTTAGTAGTACCAACTCTCACCAAAATTTTTGCTCACATTTGATTGGGCATGTTCAAAAATGATTGTTTGTAGTTGTTGTAGAGACACTTCATTTCATATTGCTTGAATTGCTTCTATGATTTCTTGCTTATTCTTCAAGGTCGTTGCAAGAAACACCGGTCCTGTTGAATTGTCACAAGGAGTTTGTAGAAGCTTTCTTTTGCAATAACTTTTGAAGCATAACTTGCATGAAGTTGAATTTTTATTGGAGATGTCAATCTTGAGGCTAATCATATCTCGTATTTTTCAAAAAATTTAAAAAATCATTTTATATTTAAATTTAAATTTAGCAAATTTGTCACGTTTTGCGATTTAGGTAAAAAGGAGTACCCAAATTTAATGGATTAGAGCTGAAATTTCTATGGTCTATTTGCATAGTAGGAAATCATGTTTCTACCAAGGGGCATTTAAAAATATTTTATTTTGTGTTGTCTACATCCATGCAAAGAGGGCTCTCTTGTGAGCACAGTTTTGAACATTTTAGATGACTTCAAGATTAATTTTTTGGTCAAATCTTTTCACCATGAAGTCTTTCCAAATGGTAAACTTTTACTTTCTTTGAAAAAAAAAATTCCTATTTTTTACAAATTAAAACGTCAAAGTATGTATTTTCTTCAAAATTTCAGCTCACTCTTTTTTTGAATAACTTTTGATGTAGATTTTTTTTAGATCTGAAATTTTGGAGATATGCTAATTTTAGTCTTGTACTAATTGTCCTTATTTTATACATTTTTTTAAAATTCATATGCAAAAGCTCATGAGTACTGGAGTACTGGCTGAAAATAGGCCAGAATGGACCAAAACCGGATGGTGTTTCTTGCAACGACCCTTCACCCTATTGCCAAAAGTCTTTGACTATCTTCCAAAAGATGGTAGATAGTGTATAAAAGAAATCCAAATTGTTGTATCATTTTAGATTTCACATTTTTCACTTGCTATGAAGTTGAAGTGCACTTCATTGAAATTCCAATACAATTTGCGATTTCAAAATTGGTTTGTTTTTTAGCATGCTAGAGCTTCCTAAAGTTATTGAACTTTGTAGTGAAAACTGATTGAAAAGTTTGTAAATGAAATAGACCTTATTGTAAGTAAAGGATTTAGTCTGAGCTGATTTCATCACAAGCTAAAAGAAGACAAATTTTGGATCATGCTTAATCCCTAAAGGACCAAGGTGATTTTCCTATCAAAAACCACTCAAAATTGTCATTTCTATTGCAAAGAAAAAAGAGCTTTAAAATTGTTTTTTCTTGCATATCCAACCGTAAGATCTTATACTTGACTAGTATATGAATATGTGGAAGAAATTTCAGAAACTTTGACCATGTAGATTGTAAGATATATGCATTTAAAGTGAAGAAACAAGTTTTTTTGCATCTAGCTTGACTAGATTTTTTGGTTTTGAGTCTTTTTAGTTTAATTTTTTTGCACTATGGACTTTGATTTTCTACTTCTTTATGTTAAATAGTTGAATCAAGAATCTCCCAAAAAAATTCACGATTAAAAACACTTGATTTTCACTCATTAAAAAATTGTTAAGTAGAAGTGGATTCAAGATTGAAGAAAAAACTAAATTGTTAATAGCTTTTAGATGGAGTTGAATCACAATAATCCCAACAGTGAGATTGATCTAGCAAGGAAATCCAACCTTGCCTAACAATTTTTTTTGAAAAATTCTAAAAATTGCATTGAAAAACGAATTCTACAAGTTATATTTCCGAGAAGATGCTTAAATTGCCCAAAAAACTAAGATTGTCCATAACTTTCTCATCATTAGTCCAAATTGAATGAAACAAAGCTTCACATGTAGGCAAAAATATAATATTTGAGAAAAAAAATTGAAAAAAAAAATTATTTTGACTTTTTGTGATTTTTTTTGTGCTGCCCACCAAACTTCAATTTTGCTTATTGTGCCATAACTTTTTTCCCGAGCATCAATTAAAATAAAAATTATATATTCACAAAGCTCTCGCAAAAATACACAACCTCAAAAAATCCCAAAAAATATCACTAAAAATTGAGACAGTGGGAACCTACCCAGACCCGAATTGTCCCCCGAGGGGACAAATGGTCCTTTAGAGGTTAAACAAGTGTGCAACATTTTTCAGCAAACATGGTCCAAAACATTGTTAATTTTGTATCAGTATGTATAATAGAAGTGTTGAATGTCAACTTCGCAATCACAACAGAATGTTATCAACCATGTCCATTTTTTCCCAAATTCCTTTTCAAACATTGCAAAAGGGGCTGTAAACCATATAGTAGTATGTATAGCAAGTATAGTAAGTTGCTAATTTCTTTGTCAAATATAGGAAGATATTGTGAGTTTATCAAAGAATCTTGAATGTGGTTTAACAAATGTCTACAAAACATTGAAGGAGATAGAAATTTAATTTGTTCATGGGTGATTGCATGAAAGACCGGTACTAAAACATTGTCACAAATGCAGTGCTAAAGCTTTATTTTGCAATAACTTTAGAAGCATGACTTGTATGAATTTGAAATTTTTAGTAGAGAATCTTCTTATGAGTTTAATCATATTTCATATTTTTCAAAAAAATTCAAAAAAAATTGAATATTTAAAAATAATTTAAAATAATTTGTCACGTTTTGAGTTCTAGGATTTTTACCATGTAAGGAGTCCCCAAATTTAGTGATTTGGAGCTAAAATTTCTATGGTCTATTTCCATAGTAGGAACTCATATTTCTACTAAAGGGCATTAAAAAATATTTTATTTTATATCCTCTACGTCCATGCAAGGAGGGCTCCTTTACGCATGCAATTTTGAACATTGAAGATGGTTTCAGGATCATTTTTTTGGTGAAATCTCTTTACCATGAAGTCTTCTCAAATGACATTTTTCAATTTTTTCTTAAATTATTTTTTCTATTTTTTACTAATTAAAATATTAAAGCATTAGATGATATTTGGGGGTCTTGGAGGGCCGTTTGAGGCTTGTTCTCTGATCTGCCTAGATTCAGTGAACGTTGGTACGGGTGTGTCAGGAATTAAAAAAAAAAAAAAAAATCACCAAAATATCATTTTAAGCAATTTTTTTTTTTTTTTTTTCAAAGAATGACATGGCAGTTGCTTGACCACGTCAGCCAGCTGTTGCTGCTGCGTTTCCGCAGTCTGGGAACGCGGCAAACAGCAGGGGAACTCGGAGCCCTCCAAGACCCCCGAATCTCATCTAAATTATGTATTTTTTGCAATTCTGCACTTTTCTAGTTCTCCTATTTAAAGAATTTTTTTTTGCTTTTCCTCTATAGGATATCTTTTTCTTATAGGTGTATACATTTCTCATATTTTTTATATTTTTTTAAAAATGTTTTTCTATTTTTATAGTACTTCCGAGAAAATGGCTGAAACCGGCCAAAGTGGAACAAAAACGGAAAGTCATTCATACAACGACCCTCATTTGGGAAGAAGGGAATACTTCACTGCACTTTTGTTTAGGGACATAAATACAATGTTTCAAAAGGCAATTGTTTTGTCTATAATATGTGTGAACCTTCCTACGAGTTGCCATTTTTAGATACTTGGTTAAGTCCCCCCCCCCCTTTGGTATGTCCTTTAATGTGCTGAAGAAGAAAACCTTGTAGCTGTGGATGACATGATCCAATACAATCACTAAAGAAGGATCTATGTTATTATAAGAAGGTAGAGGAAAGTATAGATCCAAGGATGGTCATCCCTTGTTTGTTCAAGCAATTGGATCTAAGATGGAGAGACTTAAAGTTCTCCCTTCCATGATGAAGAAGGGAATCACTTTACAAACAAGGCCATTGTCTATACTTAGGAACTATTGCACACCATTTCTCTCGCCATTTCTTCATTGGGGCCGCCACTACAAGTCCATTTAACTTGGGTTGAAGGGATAAAATACCATCATATGGAGGTCAAAGAAATGGAAGGTTGCTCCAAATCTAGGTGAGATACTCTTGTGACTGGTAGCTAAAGAATTCTTTTTCTCTACAAGAATAAGTAGTTCTCATTCTTTTTGTTCTTGTTGTATAAGGTGTGAAAGGTTGTGCTGTTAGTCAACTCGTTCCATTCCTTACAAACTACCCGCATCGTGCATACAGTAGGTACCAACAAGAAGGAGAGCATGCCCTCCATGACCTCCACCGAAAGGTTGCTAGACTATGAATCCATGGTGGTGTCCTATAGCATAGCAAACCTAAAATTTAGTCTCAAAGTTTGTGATGTTGCAATTTCTTACATCAATTTACACTTTCCCTCCAAATATATGTAACAATAAGCCAAACTATTGTCCCTCTTGAATCTCTTCAAATGCCAACCTACGTCCTTAAAAACAAAGGGAACATGAGAGGAGGAACAAGCAATAACTTTTGACCTCTAAAAAAGACACTATCGCAATGTGATTACAATTCCAAATGAAAGGTTTAAAAACATACCATTTGAAACTAGAAGATGGTGAAGAATCTTCAATCACTTTGATCAATAGGCTAGGTCCTCCTTTTGCAAGCCGAGATAGAAAGTTTCAAAAAAACCTGGGAACACGCTTGACTTTGATATGCGTCTCACAAGATACACATCCAAAGAAATCCTTAATTAGTGAGATGACATTTTGCAAAAGTTGAAGCTTTTGCAAAAATTGACGTAAAGGATTGAAACTTTTAAACCCCAAAAGTCCTTTTGTCCCTACAAGGGGCAAAATGGATTTGGTATAGGCTTCTAACATTAGGAAAAATTTCAGCCCTCTAGAAGGCCGCTAAGGAATTGATTTACGGGACCCCTTTGGTGCAATTTCAGAATGAATAAAAAATTAGTTATTATTATTATTATTTTTTTTGAAAACAAAAATATTAAAAAAATATTAAAAATATTAAAAAAATATTAAAAAAATAAAAATCTGACGTGGCACTACTAGCGCCACGTCAGCACCCTATTTTTAAATATTAAAAAATAATTTTTTATTCTGATTTTCTTCCATAATTGCACCGAGCGGGTGCCAAACTCGCGGCCTTCTGGAGGGCTGAAATTTTTCCTAATGATCTCAATATTTGTTATGATTTTTTGAAACTTCTATAAGAGATAGAAAAAACATTAGCTTTGTGGCAATATAATTTTTATTCCAATCGATGCCTAAAAGCAAAAGTTATGTCACAATAAATCCAAAATTTAATTCAACAAATAGAAAAAAAGTCCCATAAAAACTTAAGATAAATTATTTCAATTTTTTTTCTCATAGATTATATTTTAATCTACATAGGAAGCCACTAGAGAAAAAATGAGCCTTCGTGAGGGCTGCTCCACGATCCTCTAGAGGAACCTGAAATTTAGTTTTAGGGGGCAAAAAAATGCTTATTTCTCCAATTTTTGCGGAGCAGTTTCTACTGTGATAGTGGCATAAGAACCCAAATTTGCAAGTAAGAAATTAATAATAATAACTATTTTTTTTAATCTTAAAAAAAATCTTTAATAAAAACTTGAAGAAAAAAGAAAAAAAAGGACAAAAGTTGACTGTTTCGACGAGCAGTCAGCTTGGCTGACTGCTCACCATCAGTCATTTCAAAATTGCAGGCCAAGCTTGAAATAGCTTGGCCATGTCAATCTGGAGTAGCCCTCCAAAGGATTGCTTTTTTTTTCTAATGCTTTTATTCATTCATTTGGATTTGTTATGTGAACGCTATAGACAATCTTGTTTCTCCACTCCACATCTTGTCAGAATTGAGAAAGAAAATACATGGAAGTAATACAATAAATTGTGATTTGTGAAAATGAAATTATAAATTTAACCCTTTCATTAGAAAACACTCACAATGGGCATTTTTTAAGTGTAGAAGTTTTTTAATTTTTCTTTTGCATATTTAATCGTGGGATCTTGCATTACACTATTGTAAATATAGGATAGGGCTGATACCTCTTAACAGAATACATAGTTTTTTCTTGAAAAATAAGACTCAACAAATGCTAAAAATATCGACAATAATTCTATACTAATAGAATTATTGTCGATATTTTTTCACCATACAAAAAAAAGATGATTTGAAAAAATAATTTCCCATAAATTTTGCCATCTATTTTTATAGTGATTTTCTACCAACCTTGTCCTACAAATGTGGTTATATAAGGATGTTTGGAAAAAAAATTCAAAAACTATGACCATATGGATTGCAAATATTTGCATTTAAAGTAGAAAAAATGGGTTATTTACTCCTTGCCTTCTTAGGTTGTAAAGCTTTTAATAGTATAAAATAATCCCGAGAAAAATCCATAAGAACAAACCTTGATTTTCATTTAAAAAAAACTTGTTGAGTAGAAATAGGTACACTATAGAAGAAAGAACTAAGTCATTCATATTTTTAAAGTGGAATTGAAATGTACAAATCCCTACAATGAGATTGTTCTAACAAGCACATTTAGCCCTCTAAAACTCCTTTTTTTGAAAATTTTGAAAATCGAATTCAAAAAGGAATCCACTAATAATACATTAGTTTCTCAAAAAGATGTTATCTTGGATGCTATGAATTTTATGCAAAACAAGATGTTGCATAACTTTTAGATCAATATTCCAAATGGAATGATCCAAAATTTCATATATAAAGAAAGATGTAATCTATGAAAAATAATATTTTTTTAATAATTTAAGGTTTGTTTTTTCTATCCAAATTTTGACGACTTTTAGCTTAGGTGGCATAGCCTTTGCTCTCAGGCACCAATTGAAATAAAAAATATTTTCTCTGCAAGCTAGTTTATTTTTCTATCTTAAAAAAAAACTTAAAAAGGACATGCCAAAAAATTTAATTTGTAGAAACTTGTAGAAACTTTCATTCTTTAAACAAACAATGGAACTTTGGAAATTTAATCTAAGATAAATACATTTGAAGTGAAAAGCAAAGACTAAATAGAGCCACTTCAAACACTTAGACACTTAATCATGAACAAAATTTACTAAGGGAGCTAATAAGTCTCAATTGATGACATATTAAGAGATGGTACAATTACCTTTCCTTGTTACTATAGGAAGGTTTAAACAATTTTGCTTCAATACTATACATGAGGGCCTTTTAATAAAGAAGAGCTGAAACTCAATTTTAACTTTGGATTTCTACAAGAACCATGCCACCCTAAATCATATCATAAGATGATATATGACATATTTTGACAAAAATTGCTTAATTTATCTTAGTCTTATGAATTGCAAGGTGGAATGTGCTAAAATTGCTCCTTTTTCTAATAGTATTCTTTAAAACATGGGGTATATATTGGAAGTATCAGTGTATCCATAGTGGATACAAGCATGAATGTTTCAAGAAAGAATTAGTAAAAGTTGATTTGAAGTACACCCTTCTTGAAAACCCTAAATCTTTTAAGATCCAAATTTGCCTTTTTCAGTTGTCTTATGTATTTTCACTAAAATCTTTATAGAAATACATTCCATAATCTCAATTTGATCATGAAGAATTCTTAATTCATAAAGGTTCAAGCATCATTTTGGATGAATGAGAAGTTATGTGGACAATACACCATCCAAAACACTCTATTCATCTTCCAAATATGGACTTCAAAATTCATTCAATGTTTTCTTCTAGCCTTAAGGTATATTCGCACTCGATAATAACCCTTAAAGGACGAACATGTACCCCCTAGAAATTATTCTTTTTCATTACCATATGAATCATTGGCTTAAAGAAATAGCAAAAGCATTCATTGGAAGTCACGCTATTGTAGAAGGCCTCCCTTTTTCACAACAAAACTCCGAAGATGAATCGTTGCATTTTTGTCCTACTAGGAGAATTCCCTATCACCATCTATCGGATGCCAAACGTCCATGTCGCCTTTAAGGGTTAAAGAGTGTTGTTTGTGATCTTAGGAACAAATTTACCCCTACTTCTAGACTAGATTCACATTGCAAACATCACCTTAACACCAAATGCAAACGTACCTTCATTCATATAATGTTCAAAGAATATGCTTAAGAGAAAGAATAAGCCCATGATTTCATTGCACCCTTTCTTTTCTTTTCCTTGCGGCATGGAGCATGGAGTAATTTCGGCGATAGGACAGCCTCCTCACGCGACCAATTTCGAGTTGACCCCAGTCAGCGTCTGCTGGCGGGAAGGGGAAGAAGACGAAAGAAGAAGACGACGAAGCGGCAGACGGCGTCAGCAAGCCCTAAAGCCAGAAAATGGTTCCCCATTGCGCAATTGTAATTGTCAGATGCGCGAACGACGCACGCGCGCACCATGATGATCGCGCCACACACGCTCACCATGCCTCGAGGCTCACAACAGCGCCGGCACCCAACAACAGTCCCATCAGGCGCCTTCTGACCAAGGGCATCCGCAGTGCGGTGTGCGATCCATCCATCGCCAGCTCAGGTTGTGCGCCTCACTCCCTACTGTTGCAGGATTCTGTTGGCAGCGCCGGCGAGCAGGAGCATGCGCCACAACAACAGCCTCCGCGATCATCCTCTTTCTGATTCTCGGACGCTTCGTCCTCGCCAAACATGCCTGCCAAAGACCGTGTCTCTTATTTCTACGATGGTGAGCTTCCGTAGGGTTTTCGATTTCGTCATGTGTTGGTGGATCGTTCCCCATGGTGAGCTTCCGTAAGGTTTCGATTTCGTCATGTGTTGGTGGATCGTTCCGAGTTTGGGGAGCTCGGAGTGTTTGTGAGTGGTGGAATTTGTTGGGGTTTGGGGTTTTGGTGGGGTTTGCGGGGATTGTGGGTTTAGGGTTTCCTCCTGTGACGTAGCTGAACGCTGAAGTTCTGTCCGAGGAGGGTGCGTAATTTTTTTCACGTGCTTTTGGATCGGGTGTAGCAGCAATGTAGTGTCGGTATGCCTTTACGGCGTGAGCCTGTTTCTACGATAGTGAGCTTCCGTAGGATTTTGATTTCGTGATGTTTTGGTGGATCGTTCTGAGTGTTGCGAGCTTTCGTGTGTTGTGGAATTTGGTGGGGTTTTGTGGGTTTGTGGTTTTGGTGGGTGTTGCGGGGTTTGTGGGTTTAGGGAAGTTGGTGGTTTTCCGGAGGTTTATGGTTTCCACCTTGGATGAAGCTGGGCTCTTCGGTTCTATCCGAGGAGGTCGCGTAATCGTTTCACGTGCCTTGGATCGGATGTTGCAACAATGTAGTGTCGGTATGCCTTTTACGGCGTGAGTTTTTAAGTCGCCATTTTGAGTTTCTGTCCATTCAGGGTTTTAGGGTAAGTGGTTCCAGTGTAGGGAGTTTGTATGCTTGTTTCTCAGCCCTTCGGATATTGAAGCAATATGGTGTCTGTGTGCTTGTACGGAATGAAATCTTGAGTTTAGTTCTGTGATTTTCTTCGATGGGATGTCGTGAGTATTGGTCGCTGTTCGTTCAGGGTCTTTTGTGAGAGTAGTGTTCCGGTTTTGCGAGCTACTTTATTGTTCGTTACCATAATGTTTCGTGGGAGTGTTGGATTATACTTTGGGTGATGAGAGGATTTCGTGATGTGCAGGGGACGTGGGGAGTGTGTACTATGGGCCGAACCACCCCATGAAGCCCCATCGGCTCTGCATGACTAACAGCCTTGTCCTTGCTTATGGACTCCACAACAAGATGGAGATCTACGTAAGTGCTCTTACAGCTGAGGACTCGTATTAAAGTACTTCAGTGGTGTGTGTAGCATAACTATGTTATTTACGTCAAACTTCGGAGATCAGCATGAATTTAAACTCTCTGCTATGATTACTTGTCGCGTAAGAGGAGAAATGTGCTGGAAATAGCTCCTTTATAAGTTATTTTTTTATTTAATAGTGACTCTATTCTCTCAGTAATCCTATCCTCTATTCGTATCAACCATTCTTCGTTTCAACAATGCCATTTTCTTATCTCAATAATGCCTCTAAATAGTGTTGCCTGGCAGAGATTGTGAAGTTTGGGTTATGTTCAACTTGTCACTTCTGTACACATGAACTTGTAATAATGAGAGGAACTTCTCACGGTCCAAAACCTTCATATTCTCTATTATGTCATCTATCAACAGAAACCTTTCCGTAGGTCGTTGTGAGCAGCATTTGTTTTCTGAGGGTGCTTTGACTTGAACTGATCGTTTTTCTTGTGATCTCTCTGGTTCAGCGACCTCATAAAGCGTACCCTATGGAGATGGCGCAGTTCCACTCTGTTGACTACGTGGAGTTTCTCGGCCGAATTACCCCTGAATCGCAGGACAAGTATGCTGCAGAGTTGATAAGATGTACGTTGTCATAGTTTCGTGATTGTTTCCCTAGATTTTTGTGTACCGGGGGGACTTCAAGTTGGCGGTGAAGGTGAAGGTGATAGGCTAGACTTATTTATCACCCTTTGGGCTGTTGTTCTTTCAAAATGCAAGGATTCAAACGTTTATCGTAATCATTTGATCAATTTTGAACACGTTTTTTTTTTTTGTTATCTGATGATGAATTGGCTTGATTGATGACTTGCAGATAACATGGGGGAGGATTGCCCAGTATTTGACAACCTTTTTGAGTTTTGTCAGATATATGCTGGTGGTACTATTGGTGCGTCCATCACTCTATATATATGTTGTTAGTGTGTTTCTCTTGTTTAACTTTTAGTGCTTACATGGTCAACAGTGGCTGCTTACGAAAGTTCTATGGAAGGTAACAAAACGTACTAATGGAAAGAAGAACCATTCCCTACGTTTTTGAATGAGAGAAATTTGTTTTGAAAATTACTATTGTAATATACTTTTGGATTCCATAGTGAATTTCCTATTTTCATCTTGGGCCATTAGGGTTTAAGTATTGCATTGCCGTAGACATAGGTCGATATCTCTGACGACTTTTCTAGCGCTTGTTGTGCAAATTCGCTCATACTTGGTGGGGTCAACATCATTCTTGTTTGGATACAGATGCGGCGCATCGTCTGAACCACGGTTTATGTGATATTGCAATTAATTGGGCTGGTGGATTACATCACGCAAAGAAATGTGAAGCCTCTGGATTCTGTTATGTGAATGACCTGGTTTTGGGCATCCTGGAGCTTTTGAAGTACCATGCTCGAGTACTGTACATTGACATAGATATCCACCATGGAGACGGAGTAGAGGAAGCTTTTTATCTCACGGACAGGTACCTTGTATAGGTTTACAGATTTCATATTTTTTCTTACCAAGCTCTTGTTATTTTTAGCTCCTAAGACACCTATTTCATGGTTTAAATTGATCGATTTGATTGATCGGATTTTTGAGAAATATAATTTAGGCACAGCCAAATTTATGTCACCAAAATTAGTGAAGAACATCGCTTGTTTTGTTCAATAGATATATAAGTTCAAAAGTTCGCATATGACAAACTCAGTAGTGCAAATGTAAAGCATGAGGCCCGATTTGGGGGTTAAAGGGGCCTGTTGTTCTGGCTACACGCTTTCTTTGTTTAGGGCTTATGATTTTCACCTACAGAATTCACGCTGGGTTTAGTGTTACCCATGATGGATCTTGTTGATGTGTGTGTTTGTGCAGAGTGATGACTGTCAGTTTTCATAAGTTTGGAGACTACTTTTTCCCAGGCACTGGGGATGTGAAGGTAAATTTACCAGCCTTATCATTGAGTCAGCATCAACGAAACTTTGAGATTCATCATAGGATTTGGACTTAAAGATTTCAAAGAACTGTGAGAGTATTGTCATCTTATTAACAATGACTCTGAAATTCCTTTTCAGGACGTTGGTGAGAAAGAAGGAAAGTATTATGCAATTAATGTGCCATTAAAGGATGGTGTTGATGACGCAAACTTTGTGCGCATGTTTCGTGTGGTAAGCATCATTGGGTTTTGTCTGTAAGTGCAAAGTTTTGGAAGATACTGGGTCATCTTTAGCTGACTTCAAAGCGTTGTAGCTGGAAAGATGCAGTGGAACTTCTGTTTGTATTAAATTTTTAACCAAGTTTGGAGTTTAACTAGCTACTTTTGTTGACTTTCCCAGCAAAACTATTCATTGGGTACCAACCTATGTATAAGGTTTATGTTGGATGTTCAGTTTTCTTTATTCAGTTATAGTTTTGAATAGAATTTATAGTGTTTTCTTAATAGAATTTAAGTAGTCTTCTTCAGCAACCAATGTTATGTTGTGTTCCACGTCGCTTTGACTGATGTTTCTACCACTCCTTTGGCATGCTAATGGCAGGTCATCCAAAAGGTCGTGGAAGTTTATCAACCTGGTGCCATTGTCCTGCAATGTGGAGCTGACTCACTTGCAGGGGATCGTTTGGGCTGCTTTAATCTTTCGATTGACGGTATGAATATTTCAATGTCTGATTGAATGAAGCACCCATACAGTTATATTTGACAAGCCACTAAACTGGGCTTGGGGAGTTAAAAGGAACAGCATAAAAAAACCCTGTTTTAGAATGTCTCATTTTGTGCTGTTTAACGAGATGTGCAAGGTCCATTGTAGCTTGGGTATGTGGTGCGCAGTAGACAGAGAGCTGCTACGTCTGAAAATTTGTAAAAGCTATTTGTTCAAGATGCAGAACAGATCGTTTTTATAGGAATTAAAAACTGACGTGTAGGATCGATTGGATTAGGTAATAAGGTCCTCTTGAACAAATGATATCTGTTATGTTGCAATCTGTTAGGTGTGTCTTCTAACGTGTCCTACCAATGTGTGGTTTTGTGAAATTGCACAGGACATTCAGAGTGTGTGAAGTTTGTGAAGAAGTTCAATATTCCTTTGCTGGTAAGATTTGAGCCACTTTCTTCGTCGGTTTATTGAGAATATTTTTCGATCCTATAGGATATACTTGCAAAGAGATATCATTATTGGATGTCCTTCCAAACGCTTAGTATTAGCTCCTCTGCTTATTTCCGCAAATTTTTGTATCGATGGTAGCCTGTTTGGACTGGAATTATCTGGATTGTTAGAGCAAGTCTTGGAGCTACATTGCTCAGTGAGTCAATTGGAATCTTTCTGATTGAACATTCCACTTCCTATATGCTTGTCTGTTTCCTTATTCAGGTTACAGGCGGAGGGGGATACACAAAGGAGAATGTTGCTCGCTGTTGGACAGTGGAGACTGGTGTACTGGTCGATACTGAGCTGCCGAATGGTATTCTTGAACTTTCCTTTGTTTTTCTTTACGAAGATTCCAGTTCTTGTGAATCTTTTGCTTTAGTGATTTGAATCTGAGCGCTCATCAATTACATCTCTGCGCAGTGAACTTAGTAGTCTGTGCTTGATAATTCGTTTTCTAAACTCTTGGTAATCAATCTTGATCATATGGATACTATTCCTGACACTTTTCCTTTTGTTCTATAATGAGTTTAAAAAGTTTTGTTCTGCAGAAATTCCTGATAACGACTACCTGAAATATTTCAAACCCGATTGCACGTTGAAGACTACATCGGGGAATCATATGGTACTGCACTGTCGTGTCCGTTTATTTTCAGGATTTTTCAGTCTGCTTTATCACTACTGGGGGCTCTCAGTACTCCCTGCCCTCAAATCCTAGCAAAATTATGGATAGAGCATTCAAACTTCGCCAATTTTGTTGAAATGGTTGAGGAACTTTCCCATGCATTTTTTTGCAACAGGAGAACTTGAATGGAAAAACATATCTGAGTACCATCAAGCAGCAGGTCATGGAGAATTTGCGAAGAATCGCTCATGCACCTAGTGTTCAAATGCACGAGGTATTATTCGACCTTTTTTGACTGACTTCTAGTTGTGACTGGTATTTGTGTTGATTTGTATTAAGTTGTGAATCTACTGTAGCTGAACATCCTCAGTATATCGTTCTACTGTTCTTTACATTCTAGCCCAAAATAGAAATAGCTAATACGGAAGTAGCTAAAATTAAAAACTCCACTTTGAATATAATACGGTAGTTTATCATAGCGACTGCCACATCACATTTCCATTGTTTAAAAATGTAGGTTATGATTTTTTGTTTGTATCGGTACATCTTGTCACCTTTCTTGAAATGTCCTTGATTGTTTATTTCAGATCTGGAAGCAAACACTTTTTGCCTATTTGGCAACTGAGGGTTTAGGGTTTCCAGATGCAGAAATTGCAATATGGAGAATCCTATCTTGCTAGTTTGCGTTAATTGTGTTTTCTCGTATTTGAAAAGTTGTTGCTATCATTGAACAGGTACCCCCAGACACATACATACCTGAGTTTGACGAGGATGAATTGAATCCTGATGAGCGCATGGATCGTAAGTATCCTTTATTGCACTCCACATTTCGTCTGCAACTTCACTGCAGTCTTTATTAGATCTGGGCGAACATTCAAATTAGTGTTCTGAGGTCTTACATAGTTTTGAAAAGTGATTCACAACGTTCCTCACAGATAGAAGGTCCCACAGATTTGTGAAATAGGATGGTCCACATAATTAGGACTGTGGTGCACCACCTGAGTTCATTGTAGTGACTGAACTGCAGATTTCAGCTTCTTGTAGTGCTAAACCAGATCCCCTGTTGATGAATCTATTTGTTATGTAATTGACTAGGGTCACTGTCGTGTACATCATATTTGGGTTTTAAAGAGTGCAAAATAATTTTTTGATTCGTCAGTAAGCGTTTCATGTGGGAGTATGGGTCTATGGTGAGCTCATATTGTGAATTTGTGATTGCAGAGCACACACAAGACAAGCACATCCAAAGGGAAGAGGAATATTATGATGACGACAATGATAACGATCATGAGATGGATGACTCATAGTTGTTCCTTCGGTTTTGAAGAGGATTATTAAAGGCATATTCCCATTTGTACACTAGATTTTTTCTGTACAGGCAAACCCATTGAATGAAAGAGTTGGTTACTCGCCTAGTCGCCTATTTTTTGTACTCTGCTCTTTTTGTGCAGGCCGTGATGGTTGTGAATGTGGGAAGTATGCTTATCCAGCTTTGTTTTGAACTGTTGTCTTGTTGAAAATGTTTGGATTTGGCCTCGAAGTTTATATTTTGTCAAAGTGCCCAATTGACCAAAATTATAAATAGAAACTAATATTGTAGTAGTCTGGATCTTTGCTAAAAGGTGACTTGTATATAGTTCTTGGATACTCTAAAGGTCCGTTTCTACCTGGAGTTTCCTGATTCTACTTTAACCCCGAAAGGCCCAAGGTCTTTTTTCAGCAAAAAACACACTCAAAACTGCCATCTCTATACCAAAGAGTAAAAAAATTTGAAAATTGTTTTTTTTGCACATCTAACCATAGGATCTTATACCTAATTGCAGTACTCAAAATTGCCATCTCTATACCAAAGAGTACAAAAATTTGAAACTTGTTTTTTTTGCACATCTAACCATAGGATCTTATACCTAATTGTAGTAGTACAAGAATGTGTGGAAAAAATTTCAGAATCTTGACTGCATAGATTGCAAGATATCTGTGTTTAAAGTGAAGAAAATAAGTTTTTCAGCACATTGTAGGATTGGATTTTTTGACTTTGAACATTTTTAACTTCAAAATTTTGTACTCCAGAGTTTTGAGCTTTAAATCTTTATAGTAGAGAATTGAGTTGAGAGTCTAGCAAATGTTTTTTTTTATAAAAAGACTTAGTTTTCATTATTAAAAAAATTGTTAAGTAGAAGTAGATACAAGATAGAAGGATATCTAAAATATTAATATCTTTTATATGAAATTAAAATGCACTAATCCAAATGGTGAGATTCTAGCAAAAAAAATAAACCTTATAATTTGAATTTATGAAAACTTTGAATTCAAACCTTAAACTTTTTTTTTTTGAAAAATTATAAAAATAGCATTCAAAAATGAATCCTACAAATTATTTTTTTTAGGAAGATGCTTAAAGTGCTTGAAAAAATAAGATTGTCCATAATTTTTCATAACAAATCCAAATGGAATGAATCAAAGCTTTCTAGATAGACAAAAATATAATCTACGGGGAAAAAATTCAAAAAAGAAAATTTGCATTTTTGCAAAAGGTTTTTTGCTACCCCTTCTCCCTTGTTTTGAGCTTATTTGGGCATAACTTTTGTTCCCGGGCACCGATTGAAAAAAAACTATATTTCCATGAAGCTGATCAATTTTCTATCTTCTAAAAAAGCTTCAAAAAATCACGACAAAAATTCAGCCCGGAGGTACCTGTCCAAAATTCCATTTGTCCCTCAAAGAAACAATGGTCCTTTAGGGATTAATAAACCACTTCAAAACTTTTTAAAAATAAAAATTATAAAGAAGATGACAAATCACAGTTATCAAAGTACTTTGCACTCCAAATTTTAACATTGAGCTCCCAATGTTTCATTAAATGACATCTACAAAGAATGCTATAAGATCAATCTATTGGCAATGGAAAAAGGTTTAAGTCCCTTTTCCTAGTCTCATTTGTTTACATGACTTATTGTAGGAGCTCTATGAAGTACGAATAGACCATTGACAATAATCTAGATAAGCAATTGAATTATTGTTGAGTATTGTTTCATTCCTATCAATCACTTATATGATTTCATACACGTCATGGGATTATTGTCACTTATGTAATATAAGAACATCCACACCCTTGTATACTAGAGCTAGTCTGGCTAGCTTTTTATGTACCATAGGTGGAAATGATGCTCCACTCTTACATGAAGACCTAAAACAATTTGGCCAACTTCTTTAAAAAAATGAGTTTGGTATGGAATTTTGGAGTATTACTAACCTCTTTGGCTGTGCCCACAGTTTGAATAATCATTGTTGAGATCTTCTAGTGATTCCATGATTCATAAAACAAGAGCAGCATGAATAGAATAAGATATGGTGGACCTTGAATAGTGCATAAATAGTGCCTTGGCTTGGTGGAAATGGAGAGAAGGGTGGCCGGGCATGGGCAAGTGGAAGGGACAAAACAATTGATTTGAGCCCGGCAAGTGACATTTGGTTAGTAAGGGTGGGGATGCTCTACGGAATGTGCAATTAGAGGGGATTGAGTGCGGGAATTAGGGTTTTGTTTTCAGCATGGTTCGCAGCTTCAGCTTCTCCGTCGTCGTCGTCCAGTTGCTGTGCAGCAACTTAATTGATTGGGAAATCCTAAGGACGCAAGATTTTCCGCTGCAAGCACAAAGGATACTACCTCAGTGATCGGTAGTGCTGCTAAGCTTAGTGGAAGCGTTCGATTTTTCGAGGACGAGTGTTGTGGTGTCAAAACTGAGTCGCCGAGAAAGAATGCCACTAGTTCCGTGAGTTGCACGGACCAGCTTCTTTATCTTCGAGGTATAACTTAGTCACTCATCCACGCCGCTTCCGAAGTTTATGCTATCGATGATCAACATCAGAATCCTGAAGTCGTCGCAATTGAGAGAATGGGCGGGAACTCTGCGTCTTGCAAAATTTCAAAACATTCACCATTTTTCCTTAATTGCTGAATTAGCAGTGGCCAGAGTACTGTCGATGTAACAAATATGAAAATTGCATTCTTATCTAGAAATAGTTGGAATTGAGCGTGCAGGAACATGGCTTATTCCATCTAGTCGTTGTGGAAGTCGGTGCAAGCGTTGGCGAATTTATCCTTAGTATTTACTTAGCTTTAGAGACAAGTTTGGTGTGAGTGACTTCTCGTGATGATCGTTAATTTTCAAGGGCGAGCTCTGAGGTTTCTAGGCTAGCTGCTGTGGTTTTTACTCGAGAATTTTTCGTTTAGGTCCTTGGAATTCATCAATGAGATTACGGAGCTGGGAAGAATTGGCATTGGAGGAGAGGCGCAATGAGGCGTCCGAATGCTGTGGTGCTACCCCTCCTATTTTTCTTGCATTGCATTAATGCTCACAGAGAACAAGGGGATGGCAATTCTGGAAACCATGCCGTTCCTGTGGCATTTGAGAACTTCTTTACTCGGTACGTTATCGTGGCTGAAGAATACAAATTTATATTTAACCTAACATTTTAATGTTGATGTGAGAAATATGAAGAGTCTGGATTGAATTATCCGCATGTCCTTGTGGTAACAGCGACATTGGCAGAGAGCCGATCAATTGTGGAGCAGCGCTCTTACAGGGAATGCGTCCTCGGCAGGAGGATCGCATTCTTTGTATGGCTGACATTGCGCTACCTCCATTTGGTAAGTCTGACGTACTTTTCTTCAAATTTTAGGAGCTTAATGGCTGAAGGAATGGCCAAATGAGTGATGCAGTTTATTCGAATGTAGATTGTGTCAAACTTTGAGGCTTCACTGTTTAGTATAGCTTGAATAAGTTCGTCTCTATCTAGAGCGGATGGAGGAGATCAACCAGTGCCAGTGCTTCTCATTCTGGAACTGCTTGCATGAAAAGTGAACTTGTGTTGTTTCTGAATTACTTAGCATGCATTATCAACTATACTTGGAATTTGGATCATGTAGGTGGTTTGCCAGATACGAAGGTTAGCCTGTACGCAGTCTTTGATGGCCACGGCGGAGATGAAGCCAGTCACCTAGCTTCTCAAACCCTCCACAAGAGGTTCATTTATCACTTGTATAAAAGAGTTCAGTCCTCTCTTTCGGCGAGTCTTCCAAGTGAAGCCCCAGAAATTCCCTCCGCTGATGCAAAAGAAAATCCGGGCACACGCATGCATGGGTCTAATATGTTCATTAATGGCTCGACTTCGAACGCAAGTAGGACAAACGCAACAGGGGAGGTGTTCGTGGACTCTGCGCTTGGAGTTATTTTGAAGGAGGCTTTGGCGGAGGCTATTTCAGATGTCGAATCAAGTTTTTCAATTGTAAGTTGCACAGTCAGTTTCCCTTAAAAATTGGTGGTTTCTTTGTTGAATAATATTTGTGCGCCTCTCAGACCTCAGATCTGATTATTCTTGATGTGATTTCTGGTTCTTTTGAATTTGGTTAGGAAGCGAAGGATAGAGGACTGCAGGCAGGCAGTACGGCTTGTGTTGTTCTTCAGGTAGACGACCATTTGCTGGTCGCTAGTCTTGGTGACTCCAAGGCACTTCTATGTCCTGCTACGGCTTGTTCATCACCTCCAGATGTCACAACAAGTACGATTGGTTTTACCACAGTTGTCTCTCTAGAATTCAGCTGCTGAATTCATCTCAATGATTCTATAATCTTAAGCCATCCCTGCAGAATTCAGTTTTGATAAATTCATCCTTTTCTATATAATTTCTGAGCGCGTGCCCTCTTTCATGTACAGCTTGCCTCTATAATATGTCTTTCTAAATTAGGGAGGTATGACTTTTCTCTGCCTAAAAACTGTATGCTTTACGGAGATATCATGTCGGCTAGCTTGGTGGAATTTTCAGGTGAATTGCTTGATACTAGAAGAAGAGCAATGTTGGAACGAAGGTTGAAGAGAAAGAGTGGGAGGAACGCCATTGTTGGTGCTTGTGAGGGTGGGTCATCTACCCTAGAGCTCACTAGAGATCATCGGCCGGATAGAGAGGATGAGAAGTTAAGGGTAGAAGCTGCTGGGGGGTTTATCGTTGATTATGGAGGTCTACCCCGAGTCAATGGGCAGCTTGCAGTTTCGCGCTCAATTGGTGACCTGGCATTGAAGAAGTAAGTTTTTCTCTCACTTCAAGGAAGATATACTCTGAATATTGCTAGAGTGTGGTTTCTGTTGAGATCTCTTTGAAGGATCTTTGTTAGTAAAGCAAGAACATGCGCAGCTTAAGATTACCATGCACTTCACGCTTGGCAACGAGTCGAATGACTAAACAGTTCTCATTTGATTTTGTGTCATGGTAATTGACGCAGGTTTGGTGTCAGCGCTGAACCAGAGTGGACTGGCTGGCTGAAAATTGGAAGTAATGCAAGTCATCTGGTTATAGCATCTGATGGCATATTCGAGAAATTGACAACTCGTGAAGTTTGTAGTGTCGTATCTGCTGTTATGTCGGGGACTGATGTTTCTGTTGCTTTGAGGCTACCACAAGTGTCAGAGCCTCTAATTGCACTACCTCCCAGACACCCACAGTTGGACGAGAAGCAAAACTCGCGGTACTTCCTCGAGCGAACTTATCTTTCTGCATTAGAGCATACTCCGCAATACGATATTGGCAATTGGCATGTCGAGTTCCATCCCCTTTTAAGTAATTTTAGTGCAAAGTCGGTGGTGGCTATTGATGTATTGAACTATTACAGTACAAGGGCAATGAAGACTGCTGTAATCCGATGAACTCTGCTCTGCTTTCTGCCGAGAATTTAACACGCACGGGTATTCGCTGCAGGGCTATTGTACCTGTGCCTGAAGCTAACCCCGGATCTGCATCCTCAAATCTTGTGGATACTGCACAATTAATGAAATTTGTTCAAGAAGAGGACGTAAAATTTGAAGACATACCGGGTCCACTTGAAAAAAAAATCATAGAAAACCAAGAACCAGATCTTCAAGATGAAGAGCACGGTATGGGAGTAAGAGATGTTGCTGCTGGCAGTGAAGTTTTACCTCATACGCCTGAAAATCCGGCTAGAGTTCTTGCAAAAGCTATTGTGGATGCAGCTTTCAGATCAGGCAGTAGGGACAACCTGGCTACGATTGTTGTTCCACTTCATGATGGTGAGCCAATACTCATCATGTACAGGTTTCGTTCAAGCCAATAACAGTTATCTATATGGTCAGATATAATGCTTAATTCCTGAAAGATCACCTTTTATATACTTTCATGTGTTGATCCAGCTAAAACGGCTCTCATAGTTCAAATTGAAATACTAGTGTTACGAATTGACCTGATCGTTAAGTTTGAAAAGTGACTCCGCGCACGTATCTTGATTCTTAGTAGGGCCATAGTTTTTGAAAACAGGATCATGTGCATTTCTATTCCGTCACCCCTTTCAAGAAAAAGACTCTCTCCGGAGCTATATGGCCTACTTCCTAGACTCCTCAAGCACTTGTTTGATGTCATAGTGGGACATCTGCTCATTTTGACTGGTTTGTGATGTTGACTTAGGTATCAGGCATGACCACGACTCAATATCGCATGAAAACTATAATGAAGATCATGCTGCTCGTAGGGTATCGGAGGCTGGCAGTGAGTCAGCTCGAACTTTGATTGATATATCCAGAGGTTTGCATAGAGGAGAACTTGCAAACGACGAACCACTTATCATTTCTGGAATGCTGGTAGGTTGTGTCTCACATCTTTGCTGGTTAGTGTGATTATTGAGTGGGTTGGAGACTTTGACCACGAAGGAAATATGGTGTAGAATCTTGTTTTCATGTCATCACAGGCAAACGAAAATAGTGACGATCATATCTAGAAAGGATTTTGGATATGCAAATCTATGTAAATGTTTTGGGTTAAATTGCAGGTTAAGGGCATTGGAGATGGAGACTGCTACGAGCTTGTTGACACAGTTGTGGGGAGCTCAATCCTTCCATGGCGCCCTTTCATTGAGTCTACCTTTTCCGAGAGCTCCAACGAGGCAGTTAAATCGGTCTTCGAACGTCTGCCACCTAGTTCTCCTCACGGAGGTACTCTCTTCTCTTTGAACTTTTCTATCCGTGACCGTAAAATTATGCACAAGATCTCGTCTCTGGACAAGCGAATCTCCCAATTTCGTTTCGGAGGTTTTTGAGTAGAGGTTGAACTTTGTATGAAGACATCAAATAGGCTCACCTACTCAATACACTTAAAGTGCACATCTCCAGCAATACCTATGAGTACCGTCAATTTTGTTGGCACCAAGTAGTATTTTTTCCTTGAGAAATGAGAATCTGTCAATCTTATGGATACGGTGTGCATTTTGCAGGGGTTGCTGGCGGTCATTTAGAGATTTATCGTGAGCATCTGATATGTACACCAAAAGTTACAGCAGAAGGGGATATCAAGGAAGTGTGTTTACCACCTGAAGGTCTTGCTCGATTTCTGAGCCTGATTGGGTCGATCCCACTAGACAAGCAACGCTTAATGCCAAGGCATTGGGATTCAGAAGGCCGACCTCGAGGCTCCAAATCAGTTCCACCGTACTCCATTTATCACCATAGGTATGGCAATGATTTATTATCGTATTGTAAGCTGTCATTGACAAATATCACTCCCTCCTTTAGTCAGTATTTTCTCAAGTGTGTAGTCAGTATGGGCTACTTCCTTTTCAGAGTATATAGTGGGGTTCTGTCTGCTTTCGAATTTTTTTGAAACCATCAAGCTCTGCTGCTACAAATTTGGCTAAACGCATTTTGGACTTCGTGTCGATCAATTAACCAAACATTATCTCGTCATTCTCTAGGTATATGTTGCAGAAAAACTTCGCTAGAGGGGCTTTTGGCGAAATTTGGTTAGCAGTTAAGCGACCGTGTTTGAAGGAAGACATTGATAAAAAGGAGTTCTTTCCTGTTCATGATGAAGCTTTCTCGCAGAACAACTCCTCTGAACGTGCAGGCAAATATTCTACTAAACATCGCAGTACCGGTGGTTGGGCACCAGGACATTTTCGACATAGTGACACATTTGTATTGAAGAGAATCATGGTGTGTTTTTAACTTCAAGCTTCTCGAGATCTAGATATATTGTGAATTTTCCTTTCACAAGCTTTCAGTTTTTCTTGGTCTCATTCATGCGTTGTATTTGAATATCCCAGATTGCACCAGTTTATGCACCCTGTTTTGTGCTGATATATGACAGATCGAGAAGGGTGGCAATGCGTATTTAAGTGGTCTCCGGGAGAAGCATTTTGGAGAGGTATTCCTTAACGAAACTAACGTTTCTAGGAAAAATGACCAAGGTTTTTTATCTTCGGATGCAGGCATCAATGGGAAGGGTTCTTATTGGACGGGTTCGTGGAGTCCGAAAAAAGTGTTGGAGTTCTTTAACTTTGCCAACGTGAGTAGTCAAACTGAGGACCTTAATTCGGGTTTAGACCACATAGCGCGCTATGTTGAATCCTTTGAGTGGCCAGGTAAAGAATTGTGGCTCGTCTTCCAGTGTGAAGGGAAGTCGCTATCGAGCCTTTTGTATAATGCAGGGGTGGATGCCGAGGATGACAGGGATCCCAAGGGTTTCAAAGTTGTGCAGCCATCACCATGGTGGAGGTGGCTCAAGACAACAGAAGATGGTAGATTAGAGATGCGCAGCATTATACACCAGTTGCTACTAGCTGTCAAAGCGTGCCATGATCGCAATATCACTCATCGGGACATCAAACCTGAAAACATGGTAGTCAGTACGGATAGAGGAAGTGACTGGCCTTCCAACTTGACAGTGCGGATTATAGACTTTGGAAGTGCTATTGACCGATATTCTTTGAAGCATCTGTATAACCCTTCTGGTCCTTCTCAAGCAGAGCAAACAGTAGAATATGCACCTCCAGAAGCTACTCTTAGCCAACACTGGCTTTACTTTCATCCTGATCAAGCACATGTGTACGACATGTGGAGCGTTGGAATAGTAATGCTTGAGCTAGTGCTGGGCACCCCACATGTGTTTCAAATTAGCTCTCGTACCCGGGTTCTCCTGGACCAACAACTTGAAGGCATGGATGAAGCAGCCAAGAACACTATCTACTTATTGAGAGCATATTTGGAGATGTGCATTTTACTTCCCGGAATCCCGCCGCATCATCATCATCACCATCAATCAGGTTCCGTTGAGCAATTTGAAGAAGTGCGCTTAGCAGCTTGGAAGTGTACAGAGGAGTCGGTCATGCAACAAATCAAGCAGCGGGACCCCCTTGGCATTGGAATTCCAGATGTATGGGCACTTCGACTTCTTCGTGAGCTGTTGCAATGGTATCCTGAGGATCGAATTACAGTGGACGAGGCTTTAAAACATCCTTACTTCCATCGAAGTCAGCAAAGTTGATTGAAACTTTTTCTTTAGTTCCTGAAATTTACGCAGGACTTCTAGGATGGTCAAGAGTCACAGATGATTATGCTACGTCAACTCAGGCATGGTGGTCTAAAATCCTATTTGAGGTACTCACTTCTAAGCTTATTTCTTTCCAGTGCCATCAGTATTACTAGTGTAGTTGCTGTACAATTTTTGAACCTTTTCTTTCAAGTTTTGTATGTGACCTTTTCTACTCATCCGCAGGAGTTGGTGTTTGAATTTGCAATTGCTCTATGGCAAGACATGAAAAGACCTCTTGCAACTGCTGTGGCATGGACAAGCCCCCCATTTTCATCATCTCTGCGTTACATTTCTGTTTCTCAGCATCGATGACAACTTGATTCTGAAGAACTTTATTTTCTAAAGGGGGAGAGCGCGTGCTATTGATTCTTATTTTTAATCTCAATGATGCAGTTGCAGTGCCTTTTTGCAACAGTCGAATTACACTCGGGGGATGTGATCCCAATCCTGTTGGCGAGGCCATATATGATACTGCAGTTTCTTTCACTTTGTATCTGGACATGTCCGATGGACGACTTGACGTTACCTGGTTTGTCGTGTACAATTGCATCTCTTTCGCACGTTTCAAACAATGCCGCATGGCACATGCTAAGTACTACCAAAATGCATATTATGGCGTTGTTTCCCTGACCACTTGAAATGGAGGTCGCCAAAAAAGTTCTGAATCTAAGTAGATATGATAGCAGTACCAGTGCAGAGAGAACAGGAACTGATTCGTTGGTGAATCACATGGATATGTGTTACTTCAGACATCTGTTATAATATGTTCTTGCTTACAATTTTCCAGTTCGGAACGAACTTGCGTGTGGGATCAAACACCTCCATGTGCCTAGGCTCAGCCAAGTAACCATAGAGTACCCGTTTGGGTTTCCCTGTGTCATCCAAGCGCACAAAATCAGTGCCGTCTTTGATACTATCTGGATCCAGGTGTCTCCATCGGGGTTTAACGGCCAGCCACTCGGTGTAGCCCCGGGCATTCATCTTGAATTGCTTGTGTAGGGTGGTTGCGTCAACCAAAGCCTGCCTCGAGGATGGGAACTCAACAAGTACGCGCCCCTTGTGCCCATTCTTCCCGCAGATCGGCCTGAAGGTGTGATTTCCCTTGTGGGCCAATGCTACTGCAACCACAGTGGACCCATCAGCAAGCAAGAAGTGGAGGGTCTGGAAAGGAGCAGTGGTGTTTACTGAAGAGCATGTTCAATGAAATGGCTACAGTTTAGCCATATATGGATTGTAGATATGGACATCCCTGGTGGTTGACGTACCTTCGAGAACTTCGGTAAGTTCTGCCTCATCCACACCCTTCCATTGTCCATCGGGACCTTTCTCCGTGCGTGTGTTTTCCAGCACCAGTACTGGAGGCCATACCATTATATCATCAGCTGGGTTTTTTGAGGACCTGTCGATTGATTTGTTGACTTGATCTAATGCCACCATGTCAAAGTTCATGAGTTCGCAGATTGCCCGTGCATAACCTCGGTGCTCGGCCATCTTGATTCTCTTCATGGTCTTGGCATGCGACACCAGTGCCTTGACATCTGGGACGCGTTTTATTTTCCTGAGAAAACAATCACCTTGTGGTACTCAGTGCAGATTTTATCTGCTGCAAACATGCTGAATCGATTCGATTTTGAGCTACATGAACTAAGTTAGGTGATTGGAGTCTATAGGTGCGGAGACCCAGCTAGCTCCTCCGTCTACTTAATCCATCTTCATCTATTAGTGGCTATTGCCATCATCCATCAATGTGGCAATATCATCTTACCCTCCGAGGTTGCAGACATCGCACGTTAGACGGTCTGCGGATTCAAATCCTTCTTTCCAGCTCTTATCATCTGCAAATAGTCGCAAGTATTGAATGACAGCTCGTTCCTCCCGCTGACACGCCTCATCATCGTAATCTTGGTCATTTGCACTCGTGCATACCGAGTCGAAGGAGCTTTCAGACTTTTCTGGAACTGGTGTCACAGGGACCTGGTAGAGTGGGGATGGTTTCCAGGCAAGTGTCTTCTCACCCTTTGCACCTATGAGACACAACGGCGTAACATGAATTCAATAGCGCCATGTACCGTGTCGGGAAGAAACAATACAATCCTTAGACGCACAGCTTGTCCTGTAACTGTCTGAATAAAAACGGTTTTGTATAATAGTACCTGTCTCTAACCTGCGGAGAGAGATGTTTTCTTAAGTTATAAAATCGATCTGTGGATTTCAGTATGGGTGATGTACCAGTGGCGTTTTTAGCTTTAGCTAATGCACACATAAGTAGCAGTTGATTTTATTAAGAGATTTACACTCCGATTGTTACCATCTTCCAAGTGTAAGGGACGAGAGGACTTGACTTGACACAATACTGCAGAACTGATATCCGAGATGAAGCAACGGTTTTCACCTGGATGGATCAAGTCCTGATCTGGTACAACAACAATGTCGCATTCTGGATTGCCGTCGTGATTCTCCCTTGATTCCAGATTGTCACCGTCATCAATGAAGTCAGGAGGATCATAGTGTATTCGACCTCCAAATTCGGATCTTGGCATCGCCCGGAGACCATGCCTGCTGTCAAAAGGGATTCCGCTTTGTCTTGTTCCACGACCATGAACCAAGCCTTCTAAATCACAGGGTTCCGGGGAAAGGGATGCATCAGAGCTGTCAATTCTTTTGAGACGACCTGATACGGTAAGCGACGGAGTGGAGAGTTCCTGGGGCCTCGACTCTGCATCCGATTCTAACATGATTTTTTCACCTCGTAATGGAGGTCCTGCCCCTGGCGGACCAGCTGAATTCAAGCAATCCCATTTTTCGACATTCCTCAAGCGCACTGTCTTGCGACTTGCCAGATCCATTGGGCCATTTGTAGGGGTGGACGCGTCTTGTCCACAGATCCCAGAGCCTTCGTCAGATTTCGAGGTCGGGTTTTGAGTTCTCCCTGCTCCATTCCTCCGTGTCGACCTGGCCCTTGACCTCGGACCATCTCGTGACGAATGATGACGGTCAGACCTATCCTTGCGTTCATTCCGGTATCGATGCTCGCCGTGACCGTTGCCTCTCTCCCTGTGCTCACCGTGCCCACTTCCTCGTTCTTTATGTTCGCCATGGCCATGACCATGACCGCCACCTCCCCGCTCTGGTTTTCTGTCGCTGGACTCTCGCGCCTTCTCGAGCTCGTTCCAGTTTCTGCTGCGACTAGGCGGGCGATTATTATTGTTGGGTGAATCAGTGGGCGGCGGCGTGTCCCAGGGCGAAACGAATATTTCAAGAGGCGATGATCTCTCTGCATGACCAGTGAAGCAGATCAGAAGACATCCTTTAGATGCTAGTAATTGGAAGTTTGGATACCGACCTTACAGGCAGCAGTCATTTCAGAAATGGAGCCGTAATTCAGGAATTATGGCGTCGATTGGAGTCGATCGTACCACAGTGTCTTGCATCATCTCGTGGATTCTCAACCCTGCGAAGCTCGGATGGGTGCAGCTCGTGAAGGCGTGTTTCGACTGTAAGGCCAGGACGCTCATCTCTGATACTTCCATAAAGTCGATCATACGATCTCAGATCAGCTGCAGTTGGACGTAAATCCTTTTTGTTCTTTGCTGCACCGGCGATATCACTTTGCAATCCCTTGGAGTCACAAGGATCAGTAGCTCCATATCTAATGTCGCTGCCTATTTCTCGTCCGTGTGATTCCTGGGTTTTTGGCCTTTCTGGACCTGGACTTCAAAGCAACTTCGTCAAGATGCTAACAGTTCAAGTACTCTACCGCCTTGGAACTGACAAAACGTTGAGAGCATGTGTTGACAAACAGGAGTGCCCGAACTTTCATATTTGGGCCGCAACAAACAGGGGTAAGCTGTTCTAAAGATCACATACCATCAAAGAAGAAATGTGTTGGATACTTTTTCGCAAGCCACTGCGAACATTCGGCCAGATCCTCGGACGAGCACGGGCGAGCGATGGGTGTTCCGGTGGGAGTTGCCAAAGCAAATGCGAAGTGGGTGCTGTCACCCAATCGGACTTTGTGTGCAATCAGCCCGAATTCACAGAGCACTTCCTTCAGTTTTCTCTTCCTCTCGAACCTTTTCATTGTCTCCTCTGGTGTCTCCATCATCATCCTTTTGTAATCCATTTTCCTCCTTCGTCCCCCTCAAAATCTACAGCAAAGTAATGATCACCTCCGAATCCAGATTTTCATCGCTTCCATTCTGTCTCCCTGCTCCTCTTCATCCCTGCCCATCCCAACTACCAGATGCGTCAATACTCATCAATATCGCCTTTCTCATCTCATAATATACTCAGACGCCTTTAACATGATCTTCTTGGAATATCCTGCACAACTTGGTAGACTGTCATTAACTGTCACACTAGTCACGCATTCAAATTTGTGTCAGTGTCGTTAATTTTGGACCCCGAGCAGTCAGATTGATGAGGTCAGGGTCTGTCCAAGTGGAAGTAAATGTCACGGCTCCCGAATTCCGCTAGACCAGTAAGTTTATTGTAGATGGATTCAAAGCAGGCGTCTTTGCAACTGCAATTGCAAATGACCTATTGAAATTTATCCAGAATCTTCAGGGCTTTTGTGAATCTGCCGCCTCTCAAGGCAATCCAGCGCCAATTGCTGCACCCTCTGATATTTCTTTTCTCGTTTTATCTCCGCTACCCTGTGCTCTCACTTTCATGGATTACGGATTTCATGTAACTGTGGAATGTCCGACAGGAAGTCAGAATCCAGGACAAGGAGTACGTTACGGGCGTTGTCACCAGGGACGCCCTGAACCCCTGCTGCAGTGAGCCGTACTCCGACTGCCGAGTAACAAGCACTCATAATCATGCATGTAGCAGGAATTGCTCTTTTTGTTTTATTGGAAACAAATGAAACAGAATGAAAATTGCTCTTTTCAAAACAGAGATCGAGACCCTAATTATCTATTAGTTCGTCATCGTTCTGGCTTTGATTCGAGCGACGTATTGACCTTGAAAACACTGCCCTCATCCTGGACTACGTACTGCACCTTGATCTGACTTCGGATTCCAGATTTTAATGACGACAAGTCATGAGAGTTACCTGCGTACCGGCCTGCTTGAAGAGCCTAAGAAAGCGTGCAGGCAGGCTTCTGGGAAGACAGCGATAACAGAGCTTGACTGGTCTCGTCGCTTGACTGCAGCAGCAGCTCCTCATGAGAACCCATGGACTATCCCAGCCAATGCTTCGGCCGTCTTGATCACGCTCATTAGATGGGTCATGCACAAAAATCGCAACGGGCAATGGAAACTCTAACGGACGTCGTACGCGGCAACACTGAGCATGAGTGTCCAATGTAATCCCGGCCTTGGCTATCTCCAGGCACACAAATGTTGTGGGACAGCATGCGCTGAAATTCGGGAGAGCAGTAATACTTCTATCGTGGGAAAAGTGAGACTGCAACTACTCAATCTTTGTTCAGCCGGCCCCAAAAGCTAAGGTAGCTTTGCAGCCATGCTCCTCACACTACTCTGTATCTGCAAGTGAGGAATCTAGGTCAGGAATCGGGAACGTATATAACAAATATTATGTTGGCGGTGAGGTCGACGATGATCTCGCCGCTTCAATGGCATCCGTCTGTACGTCAGGACGATGACAACGGAGAGGTTGTTGCAGGGCAGGTTGGAGTTTCTTGCAGGAAGCTGCCTTTAGGGAAGGAGACGAAGGTGGTTGCAAAGAGACTGGGTCCATGGGCTTCCCTAGCTAACAGAGTATTGCCATCCATCCATCCAATCCTACCATCAATCGAGTCTCAACTACTCAACGTCTCATCCAGAGCATCTCACACGCATTTATTGCTGGCTGCAAAACCGAGGAGTCAGTGATGTTGCATGTGCGACGGAGAGAAGAAAAAAAAAATAAGGAAAAAAAAACTAACAGCCCACTCAGATTGTGGATCTTTCTGATGGGGCAGGTGCAAAGATGGAATAATGCTTTCAAGGATGATGCCGACTACATTGAAGCCAGTATGATTCCATTTGGGGGACCCTGTATGTCATGAATATTCATTTATGAGTTTAAAATGCCAAATTGGTTAATTAAGAGTCAGTTTGTCAGTGGAAAAAATACCTTACTGATGCTTGCTGCGTCTGCTTTTCATTTGTGTCAGGAACTCAGGATAAGTTATGTGGAGATCGTTGGGTAGGAGTTTTCTGCATTGAGGAGCTGAGGAGGGCAAGAAGCAGGGCACCGAGGTCGGCAGGGAAGAATCCAGCACCACGGCGGAAGTTGATACGTCACGCTTGGTGGTGGATTATTATCGGCAGAAGCTTCTCTTACGGAAGGAATTAGAATCCAAGAACCGTAGTTGTGAGTGTCCTGCATTGCACTCTTTTTTTCACCAGTTGAAGGCCAATGACAAGTGGATAATGATTACATGCCTGAATGAGCGTTATACTTTGAGGTATGGACTACGCCGATATTTTGATCATCATTGCATACTATTATATCGAATGTGGGGAGATCTGCACTTGTGTGGAAGGGCTGATTTTCGTGGGTACCTTTGCAGTAGAGATACACAGTACCTTCAGGTTAATAGAATGCCTTCATTTGGGAATGTTGGCCTTGAGATTGTTTTTGGCGTTCCGGGAGTTCAGTTAGGGCACGGATGTGATGTACTGTACAGTACAGAGCATATTCCAGGGGGTGCTGGCTGTCCTTATATCATGCTTGAATTTGCATTGTAGAGATCCTGCTACGTTGTTTAGGCTGCGTAACACATAAAATGTCAAAGAAATAATAAAATTTCATGATCTTGTGACCTTAATGCATTAAATTTGCGAAGCTTTTCACCAGGATGATCCCTACCTTGCATACGAATGCAGAGTTATAATGAATAGGAACATTTCAGATCACTATTAGTCAACTCGCATATTTCCATTTTGTCGGATTGTTCCTAATATGGTTGCTAATTAGGGTTTGTGATCAGTGCGAGACGATGTTAAAAAGTCGTAAAAGGACTTAGATAAAACCGAGGATGACCTGAAGGCCACTCCCGAGCGTCGGCCAAATTATTGGTGAAGTACTTCGAGAATTAGAAAGCGATCGATGTAAGTGTTTAAAAACAACCACAAAGCTCTCCTTCTCAAGGTAGCGTAGCTTTAATTCATATCGACATTGGAAGAGAAGCCTGAGCTGTTATTTAGACTGATTTTCAGAGGTGATGATGTATCAATCCTGTTATGACCATTTTGGAATAAAACAGGGTTTTCAGTAAAATTAGACTGTTCTCGGGACATTTGAGACAACATTATAAAAAGAGTCTTTTCCATGATTCATGGGGAGGTGACCATAGGAGGTTTCCTCATGATACTTAGGGAGGCCTTTGTATCTTCTTTGTGACCATAGGCATGCTTCCCCTTAAATCATGGCGAAGTTTTTATTTGTGATGTTGTCTTAAAGTTCCAGAGATTCGTTCTAATTTAATGCATTATAATTTTACAGAAACCCCTATTGTCAGCATCGTAATATTATTGCAGAAGTGATTTGATTTTTGTTGCAGAGTGGACTAAGTCGATTTCACAAGCATCGCCAGGAATTTATGGAATCGGGTCCCAATTGGCAAGAAACTTACATTTATGCTTTTTATTTTAATTTTTTATGGAGCAGTGATTGTTAAGGCAAGCAGTGGCCCTCGTTATGTAGCAGGCTGCCACAATAAGGAGGACAAGGAGAAGCTTGTTGCAGGTACCAGAGTGGCACTGAACATGACCATATTCATCATTATGCGAGCCCTCCAAGAGAGGTAAATTTTCTTATTTTTCGAGCCCTGACTTAAGCTGGAAGAGTGACGTTTCCAATATTCTCACAATTTCTTGCACCCATCTTGTTTTCCAAGGGGATGATGTCAATCACATGACTGCGCCAGCATCTCATGTACTGATTTATTTTCTGATCATTCAGAAATCATGATATCAATGAAAACTTATTTTTTCGAATTAGGTGGATCCAGTGGTGCATAGTATGCTCCACGAAGATTGGTAGTGTAAGCTATGCAGCTTTTGGAGGTCTGACTGAACAAATCCATCAGTTACGCAAATCCATAGAACTACCGCTTATGAATCCTGAACTCTCCCTTCGAGTTGGGCAAACCACCAAAGATATGGATTGGCGACATGAACCTACATGTGACTAAATCATTTCTATGCTACACCTTTACCCTACGTATAATAATACCATCACATTTAATTTCCTTGCGGACATTGAATAACGAATTGAAGGGTTGTGATAGCTAGCGTGCTGGATCTACTGTTTGATTAGCCAGTCGTGCTTCTGCAGGGTGTGCTACTATATGGACCTCCAGGAACCGGAAAAACATTTGCTGGCTCGTGCAATTGCCAGCAATACTGACTCAAATTTCCTCAAGTTGCTTGAGAAAGTTAATTTCTGTGCAACAAACAACAATTAATAAATATATTCTGTTGCGCCCCTGCATCCAGAATTTTCATTGGCTGAAGCTAAGTTCCTTGTTTTCTGATGATCAACAATGTAAATGTATGTTATCTACAGGTTGTATCAAGTGCAATCGTGGACGAGTACATTGGAGAAAGTGCAAGTTTGATTTGGGAGATGTTTGGGTATGCCCGTGATCACCAAGTATGTTTCTCTCTCAAAATGAATAGTTTCCCATGACCCAAACAATACAGAAGGTATTACCCCTTTCTTGATGCTGTCGTTGTACAGGTTATCAGTTGCATGAACTTACCGGTGCTGCCATCGTAGAAAATGATGAGATTTTCCATTCTCTTATTGCATGTTCTCATGCTTGAAGCCTTCCGCACGTTTGGATCAGTTTTTAAAACTGACCGTAGTACCTAACGTGTCAATGATGTACTACGGAAAAATCATCAAGTGTTTTACGGTTCTCATGCATGTGTTGCACTGGAGTAGCCGTGCATCATCTTCATGGATGAGATCGATGCCATTGGTGGTCGGCGATTTCGTGAAGGTACAAGTGCAGACAGGGGAATTTGGCGTACTTTAATGGAGCTCCTGAATCAGCATGACGGTTTCGATCAACTTGGCAAGGTAAATTTGGTCTCTGTACACATTATAATTGTTGTAAATCCTGAGCGGTCCACTGTTACTCCTCACAATGTTCAGACCAGGAGTGATTTTACATGGAGCGTTTGCCCGTCAAACATCAAAGAAAATCTAAGGAAAGGCCAAAAAAATTTAGAGCAAGTCAGAAAATCTGGTAATATGAAAACCAGTAATATAGAGAAGTCGTATTAAAAAATGCATGTAAATATTGGAGCAGCGTGTCAAATCGCCAGTTGAGGTACTTTTGAAAACCAATGCTGGCTTGAGTTCCATAACTGCATTGGTAGAATTGTTTTTCGGCCAGGTCGAAATGATTATGGCTACTCATTGTCCAGATGTTCTAGACCCGCCTTGTTGCACCCGGGTCGATTGGACCAGAAGATTGAAATTACGTTGCCAAATGAGCAGGCCCGGACGGAACTTCTCAAAAATTTACGCAGCAAGCGTAACAAAGCACGGGGAAAGTAACTATGAGGTCATCGTAAAGCGTGCTGAGGTATTTTATTTATTCTAAAAGCACTTTTCCTTGTTGATTTTCATAGGAGAAGTCTTCAGAATTTCCATAGTCAATGTCCAGCGATGGATACACTAGGAATGGAATTTGGACACAAAAGGGCATTTGTCCAATTTCCATTTCGGTGCATGTCTAAGGTAGAAGCACCAGTAGTCGATCATTTAACCCAGAAACGACGAGCCTATGACCGCAGATGGCATATTTCGTTAAAATGGCGGGAAAGCTGGTTTAGGAGGCCTGCCGAAAACTAGTGGAAAGATGAGCACAAGGTAGGAAAATGAATGTTATAGCGTGGTGATTCGGGCTTTTGAGGGGCAACATGGACACATGTATGAGTTGAACATAGCATTAACCATTTCGTCTAAGGACTCAATGTGGGATAAAGGAGTGCCATGTGGGACGTTCATGTCGCACGTGGTGGAAATTCGGGCTTCAGTGAATGTCATGGGAGGAATTCAATTTGGCAATTGCATAGTTGGAGTGTTGCTTTGTACGTATAGGTCAGTTTTGTAAGTAACTTCGCAAAATTTGGAAAATGCCGAGCATTTTTAAAATTCCTCAGTTATTCTTGAAAATCAGAAAAACCTGATTCATAACAATTAAGAACATCAAAAAATAAGTTATCAAAAATCCTTGGAAAAGAGGGAAGGGGGGAATGCATGAATGGACAAAATCAATCCAAAATTAGGAATGTCTGGAAAAAGCTTCAATGCTGAAATTGAAAAAATCCAAATCTGGCTATCGAGTTGTCAAACTATAGAAAGGAAACTATTTTTAGGTAATTGCGAGAATTGACCTATGTGTACGATAGTGCGTCCTGTGCCGTTGCCCTTGTTGAAATGAAAAAAGGAATTTCTACTTCTTCAATTTAAAATTAACTTTGAAATTCAATAAGATTTAGACATGGATCCTAAATCCATGAAAGAAAGCACGGACGCCTTTGCTTGTTGACAGTTTTTTGATAGTAGTACCCAACATGCAAACCGGGTATGCAACACGGTCGAAGAAATTTGAAGCTAACAAACAGAGCAAACAAAAGACCACCAAATGGTCAACAATGTATGCGTAAATTGGTGTGCCTTGTATTGTTGTCCCTCTGAAAATGAAAGAAGACAATGATTTCCCAAGACTCAATAATAACTTTGGAAACCTGTAGGGTTTGTTGTGCCATCAAAATAGCTAAAATATAAAAAAATTGCATAGATTTTTAATTGGTGGTAGATGTACGTCTAAAGCTCCAAGGGAAGGATTTAGACCCTTAGATGGTAGCAATGAAAAGATCATAATGGTCAAACTGTTAAATCTTCGAAAACTAGAAGGCGACATTCTGGCCTACGGGGCGCTCATAGATTAACCCCTAAATGCCCAAGGCACCCATTTCTGGTGTTTGCAGAACTTTGAAGCTAAATAAAACCTAATGAAGTTGCTATTTCTAGAAAATTCTTCTTGGAGTCTAATTTTAGCATCAAAAATCCGATCTTAAAAATAAATGACAGTGATTTTTCTATTCAACTTTTTGAAGAAGGGTATCATTGCAATCTTCACTTCCCGTAGTGTTGAGAGCTCTTGGAAATGAGTCTAAAATGCACTAGATCTTGGAGAAAAAATCACATTCAAGTTTCATTTAAAAAAATTGTAGAGTAGATTTTAAGAAGCCGTAAATTGATCGGGGTTATACAAGTTAGGCCCTTTAACCTCATATTTTTTTGGTCACCAATTTTTTAAATTTTATTTGTGCAAAGAGGGTTGAAAGAATTTTGCAGTTTTAGCACCCTCATGGTCAAACATTAGAATCTTTCACTCCATAAGTGGTATTGTTGTGTTTTCTTTTTCTATGAGATGTCTAGCATGTCCATTTTGAATTTGTACGGTTACAATTGAAACAAAATTGATACAACTTATCAAAATGTTGGCATTTTGTTCAATTTTGAGCAAATTCCAGAAAGCCCAAAATAGGCCTTGGGCATTTAGGGGTTAAGGTAATGGACGGATGGGTGGAATCATTGGTAAATGGAGTTTCGTGCAATGAAGTGAATTTATTCCCGAGCGACAACAAAGACTGCGAACTCGAAAAGACATCTGAAACTCCCAAAATGGATACTTTACTAGTACTTAAAAATTTGGATTTACAAGGTTTGGGATCCAACTTTCTTCACATCATAGCTTGAACTCAAACAGTGGTTGTGCGATTTTCTTTGTGTGAATACATTACACTTGGGTCCATTGAAGGACAACTTGGAAACATAAAACGAAGAAGTCCTTTGTTCTACTTATGATTTCAACACGAGGGGAAGAATGCTATAGTAAGAAGACTTGACCTATCATAATATGTGTCGACTTTTTATTGCTATGCTGTGGGAATGTATTCTTGAATTATATTTAGGAAAAGAATGTGAAAGGAAGTAAACTATTGTCTACAATCCAATAATTTTGGGTGATGTATACAGTATAGTGAAGTCGTTCCCGAGTCTATAGTAAGGGCTTGTAGTACAAGTCACATTCATTTAACAATTCCGAGCGGACGTCACGTCCCCTTCTGCATCCTCCGGAACCGCACAGCCTTCGGAGGAGCCCACTCCTTCCGCCATGTGCATCCGTTGTCGCCTGGCCCGTTTGGTAGCGACTTTGGATCCGGCAAGACCGCCTTTCACAAAGACGCGTGCGCGTCGCCGAACCTGCACATGAAGATTCTATGTGAAATGAGGAAACTTTCCCCTTCTCTGGAGGTGAACATCGGTTCCGACTTTAAAATATTGCCCGACGAAGGCTGGATAACGTAACACGAGGGACCGGTCTTCAAACCAAGCTAATTTCTGGACTTGTCGATATAGAAGTGTCTGCTTCAAGAGGATCCGTCCAGAGCGAAATATGGCATGGTCATCCAACACGTCTTGTCCGAAAGGAGGTGGGTTCTTTGACACGTATTGGGTGACACTGTGATGGGATCGAAGCAGACTCGAGAAGTACGGGCGCAACGATCGATGAAGAAAGTCATCTTCCTCGCCGCCCGTGTACGACTCTGGGAATATGGCATTGTAATATGGGTTGAGAATGCTGCTGAATGGACAACTATCAATGAGCAAGGTGTTGGAAGAATTGGCCCTCATGGTGGTCGAGGAAAACCTATTTCCTTCCCAAACTACTTTGTGCAGAACTTTCAGCCGCAAAAGCCCCTCCGGGTGGTCGGCGAACTCAAGGAAAGTGTCGGACGCGATAGAGGTATTGCAGTCCGTGTCCGTGGGGTGCGTCGGACAAAATTGAAGGGGATAATCACACTTTGTCACGGACAAATCACGGGGAAAACTCGGCGCGGGGGGGCACCTGCACTTCCACCACGCCCGATACCGGATGATCGTCGTGCAGTCCTCCAACGCCAGGATTGTGACCCTATCCGTCTCACTGCCCCGAAAGAGAAAATTCACCACCAGCTTTGCGACGGCGGCCGGTAGCCTCATCCAGATGGCTAATCTAAATTTGGAGGTCAAGCCCTTCAAGAAGGGGTGCATACCGGGACGACAGTACAGTTTATATTCGCCGAACACGTGACGTCTCGTGGGATGAAAATCCTGTTGGGTTGGCGTAGCACCCGCGGGCATGGATTCGGGCACAACGTGGCCCTCGTGCTTAATACGACACAGGACCCCTTCTACCTCCAGAACAATCAAGTAGTCCCTAACGACAGCTTCTGCGGGGGGGTCTTCGCGGGTATCGGCACCGGTGCCTGCGTAGGCGATCCCCGTACTCTAAGTACAATTTATAAAAACGGTAAAGGAAGTTGACGACGACATAAAACGCAACTCCGGAAATGGCAGGAATGAAGTCCTCCTAGAAGGATCAAATCCAAGATGAAAGGACCGTGCTACCAAATCGAGCAGGCAATTATGAGAGACTTGGATTGCGAGTTACCTTTGTTACGACGTCTGCCGCCAAATTTGCCGCCAGACGAAGGCCGACCTCCGTTGCTGGGGTTGGTTCCACATCCATTTGGACGGGTGCGACCTCCTCGTCCGCAGCCAGAGTTGGGAGTTCCAAGTCGATTCCAGGAAGTATTGGCACAGCATCGGGAGTTGCTAAATCATGCTGCACGGGAGGGAGGAATTCATTCGACGCGGGAGCAACCTCTTCCATGTTCGGAGGGAGGACAGCCACGCCATTGGGCGCGGGCACGTCCAAGGAGACCGGAGGGACCAAATCCACAGAAGTATGGGCGACGATTGGGTTATGTTGTTGGCAAGGGGGCGCAGCCCAATGGAGTGTTGGATCCGTGCCATGTGACGGCACACCGGCCTCATGGCCGACCAAAAGAGCCTCGTCACCCTGAACGCACATTATACGAGGGTGACTACAAGGCACATCAAGTGCAACAGGAAAGACAAGTGCACCGAGTAACAATGTACACAACGCCTATCGAGCGCACATGATTTTAATGAAAAAAAATCAATATATTCAAAATAGTTTACAATGTTTACAATCTGAAGTATTTTGTACAAATGTGGGCGAAGGTTTGTCCCGACTACGTCTAACATGCAATGACACCCGCTAGCACTACGGCCCATGCCTCTGCCCCCTCTCTAGGACGAACATCGATCGGCCTGGCATAACTCCCTCACATAGCGTACGCCTATCTACAACTAAGGGGGCTATGTGGAGGGGTTACCCACCGTGGGATCCTCTTGATCCGCGGCTAGCGTGTCCACTTGGGCAGGGTCTGCTTCCGCCACCGAAGTCTGCCTCGGACCGAGCGGGGCTTGCAGCATTGGATCATATTCCGCAGTCAAGTTAGTGAAGGAGACCTCGACATCTCCAAGTTCCACATCCAGGGCGTAGGGGTCATCGTCGACACCCCGGACGCGTTCTGCAACTCGCTCGCAGGGGTTGGACTGGGAGCCGGCGTCGCTGTTTCTCCCTTCATGGTCTTCAACCACGCTTGGATATTATGCAGCATGGAGCGGGTTTCTGCAAATTCGGCCACCATTTGCTCCCTACTTGCCGCATCAGCTTGCCTCTCCGCTGCCCTTATCCTATCCGCCTCTGCCTCCCTGTCCTTCAACTCCTGGATGGTCTTCGTGAACCCCTCCACCGTCATGGACTGCTTCTTCCTGTACCGGTCGCCCAGACGTTGCAGATGCGAGACTTCCATCTTCACATCGGCCTTATCCTCCGAAGGAGCCTTCCCCTTACTGCTCCCGCCCTCAGTCGCTCCAGCCGCACCCTGTTCGGAAGGAGCAGCGGCGGCCCTAGAATGCCTTATGGCGTCCACCGTCTCCTTGTACTCCGCCCTAGTTGCCGCAGCTCGATTCAGACGCGCTTGAAGCTCAACGTCATTTTCATCGTCCTCATCATTGTCTATGACGATGACTTCAACCTCGGCCTTCTCCTTGGCTTTCTCCGCGGCCAGATCTCGCCTCATCTTCCGGATAAAGTCGATGCATATTCTCTCCTCGGGAGAGGGTGCAGGAAGCTGCGAGACGAGGGTGTCGATCTGGACTTGGGCAATTGTAACCATCTTGGCCTTCTCCTTACCGCCCACGGGAGCCAAGATCACTCCATCAAGACGGGCCCGCGTCTCCTTCACCCTATCTGCCAAGGAGTTATTGCTCGGCGGATTGGGCACGGAGCCCACCTCGACACGGACCGTGTTGAACTCCAGCAACTCGTCAGTAGTCATAAGCGACTTCATGTCGTCCACTTGCTGCTGCATGTCTTCAAGTTGCAACCTGAGGGGTGCCTCAGGTGTGGCCGATTCGGCTCCAGCAGAAGTGGTAGCTCCTGCAGCTGGCGCGTTCGATGAAGGTGGAGGCGCGGCCTGTGAAGACGATCCGCCCTGATCAGAACGTGCGTTCTGATCCACTTGAGACGGAGTGGCAGGGATGGTGGAAGGAGGGGTCATAACGATATCCACATCGTGAGATGGCTCGTGGTAGGTTAGGGTGAGAGGGACGACATGATCAGATGGGACGCCCCCACCCCGCCCAGGTGGAGACGTCGGTCGGGGAGCAGGAGGGTGAACACCTTCGGAACGGACGCTCTAATCCTGCACAGACGGAAATAGGGGCCTTGGCGATGGAGGATCCAAGGCCTCGTCATCCTCGTTCCTGTCTTGGTCCCGCGGAGATGAGGGGCGGGGCGACGGAGTGTCGAGGTCTTCAGAGCGGCCGCCTTGATCCCGCCTCGATGGAGTATATGCTTGTGCAGGACTCCCGCCGGGAGCGACACGTTGAGGACGATCGTCTTGACCCTGACAATGGAATCGGGGGACCGGAGATGTCACCGCACCGCGCTCACTAGCGAGATCGTTTGTAACCGTCGTCTCGCTGGCCACCGGGTTCTGTGACTGCTCCACCAAGTCATCTGACTCCGTGTCGCTAGGTTCGCGGTCTCCTGTGTCGTCCTCATCCTCATCCTCATCCTCACTGTCATCGTCGTCGTCGCTCTTGGGTACGTCATCGTCGTCCCCACCTTCGGACTCGGCTCCCACGACAGGTTCATCACCGGCTACGTCGTCGGCGTTGTCGTCGTCAGCAAATTTGTTGACGATATTCCGGGCGGCGTCGGCCTCCACTTCCTCGGCTGTCCGAATCGGTTCTTCCTCCAACATCATCGGAGGCGTGTTCCTGTCGTAAACATACCTCAGGGCGTATGGAGGAGGGACCAAGAAGTCGGGCCACATCATGGAACCAATCCGATTGTGAACTCTGTGCCGGAAAAGACCTTTTTCGGATGGGAGCATGAAGGACACGGAGCTACGGCACAACATCTGCAGTCAGAAGCCAAGACGTTGTTAGATAATGCGGTACTTAGACTTCACCAACTTGATAGGATACGATAAGTGGGATAATAGAAAGAGCAGGTCACTATCTTACCGTGCAGGCAGAGATCGGCTTGGCCCCGGCAAACAAGAGCATGACCGTGCCTTGGTCCCTGCAGAACTTGTCGATGAAGCGGAGGTACGTCTCATACCGGAGCTCAAAACCGGACAACATCATCGGATAGTCATGGCGACAGACATCCGCGGTTTTGTAGCTCTTGTCGTCCGTCTCCAACGGCTCCTCTTCATCCGCCGAAAGTTTTGGAACGATGCCCTCCTGGTCCACGAGCTTCGAGTTCATGAAACTCTTGGAGTATCTCTGCAGGTACATGACGATGTCTTCGCTCTTGTCCTTCACGAGCGGTTCGCCCTTGCTGTGCTTGTAAACGCAGTCGCGCGTGAGTTTGTGTCCCGGCAACACGTCCTTCAGCATGTTTTGCACTGTGGCCAATCTCCTCTTGTTGAGGATGACCATCCACGTGTGCACGAGCTTGGACATATTCTTGTTCGTGACCGTGTCCACGTACTTCAGCACATACTTGTACGCAGAGTTGATCTCCATTTTCCCCACCTTGGGAAATTGGCGGAGGTCCATGATCCCGACCTCGGCGTACTTCCAGCTTGCGGGTCCGGGAGAGCAGGTCGACCAATATTCATTACGGTAGAGATAGAGTTGAGGGTCAAAATTCATCGTTGGTTGACTCTACCTGCAAACCGAGGCGCGTGAGTACTGACCGACACTGGTCGACCTCTCGTTGTTCTGCATGACTCTGTCTAGGGCCGCGACGAGGTCATTCAGTTTCGGTTCCTTCTTCGCCCCCGACTTGCATTCCACCTTCAGCCAGGAATCACCAAGTCTTTGAAGAACCCCCATGTGGAAGCCGTTTATATCGAGGATCGCCTTCAGATTCCGCCAGTTCTCTAGGGCAAGGTCACCACTGTCCTTGTCGAAGACGTCCACGGCCTCAAGAATTCCCAATCGCTTGGCCCTTGCTACCAACTCCCTGACGAGTACTGTCTTGTGCTTCTTGTTCGTGCACCACTGACCGAGTGAGAGGGCCGTGTTCCAGCAATACGGCTTCCTCAGGTACACTTTGGGTGGGGCGTCCAAGATTTTGCGTCCCAGCTCACCCACCACGGAATCGTCCAATCCGGACAATGCCCTCAACTGATTCTGGGACCACGTGATTGGCTTGTATGGCTTGCAATCCCCATCCGCGTCTACCTTTTCCTTGAAAGGGCAGTCCAAATCGAGGTCGTGCAGATCGCCGGAATCCTCCGAGTCGAAGACACTCTTCCAGATCGCCCATGTGTCGTCCGACGCCATGAAGAGCTTGCGCTCCCCCCCCTTCTCGAACTCATAGGGCTTTTTCGTCCCATTGGTGTTATTTGGACTGAAGGTTGCATCAAAACTCTGCTCCACCTTCTCCCGGAACACCTGCACATGGCCGGAAGACATACGTAAATGGGCAGGTAACACACAGGTTTAGGACGGCCATTCTGATCCTACCTCCTATCGCAGACACTAGCGATATGTGGTGAGGGACATTCAGTTTGAACCATGTAGAGCTAGTCCACTGATCTCTGGCAGTATTATTAACTACTTCATCCACAATGTACTGCATGATTATAACTACAAGACGTGAACATCAGAGCGTCCATTCTAGAGTGTTGGCTTGTCATAGTACCTGGAACCTCTTGAGTTCATCCTGGTCTTCCGGATTCGCATTCTTCCGGAATATCGACGATTTTCCTGCGGCCACCCAGAGGTGCCGGCAGTGAACGATGGTTGCCGACACAGACGTCAGGAACGGGATGCTCGTATTCCCGTCGTTGCACTTTGATGACAACACGTGAAGGTGGTCCTTGTTCTCGAACCATAGGATCTCGCATATCCAATTCTGCATGGTCTTGGATATGTTATCGTCGTCGACGGCGAACTCCCCCGAAGTGATCTTCCTAGCGGCCTTCCAGGTGTGTTGGCCGTTGATGATCTTGAATTTCCCGGCATCGACGCAGTCATTCTAGCAGGTTAGCCTGACCGGCGTGTCGGGCATGACTGTCAGGATTTGTTTCGTGAAATTCAGCTTCACAATTCGATCGAGAATTTTCACCACTCCACCATCCTGAAGCGGCCTATAGATTATGCCCGACTTCTCGTCTGCATTCACCATGTCCTCCAAGTTCAACTCAAAGTAATTGCCACGGCCGAAGATGTACATATAACGCGATTTCTCCTTGAACTTCTTGTTGGCCTGGGCCTCGGCCTTCAAGCGCCTCCTCATTTCGGATTCCTGCCCGCGCTTAGCTTGCGGTTTGAAATCCACCGGCACTATCAGCTTCTCCGGGATGTCCGCTGGATTGAACAGAACCGTATTTGGGTTGTCAACCCATTTCTCGTCCTTCTTCTTGTACGCGACGGACCGAGCTTGCTCTTCAGTTATTTCCGGGTACTCCGGTAATGAGCTTTGCGTCAACATGCTCGGGGCTCCTTCGGACGTCTCTGAACTCGGTGGGTTGACCCGCTGTCGCCTGGTCCACCTGTTCGCATCCTCGCTTTCCGCAGGCGACGATGGACCTGCGTCAGCCTGTGCGGGCTTGCGTTTCTTTGTCTTGACTTTGACATTAGGGCGCCTCTCCTTGGGGAGAGCGTCCCCCGCTTTCTCACCCGTCTGACTTCTGTTCGAAGGTTCGGGTGCCGCCGTTTTCCGCTCTGGAGTCTGTTGCTGCCGTGGTGCAGCATGGCCGGCTGCGGATTGCTGTTGCTCATTCTGGACCGGCGCTTGGCTTGCTGGAATTGGTCTAAGCCGACTTGGAGCAGATGCAACCGTCCTTCGGGTTTGCCCTGCTGGGACAGGGGCAGCCGTCCCCGTTGTGACGTTCCGAGGCGGGCTCGGAGCAGCAGCGGCGGCCTCCCCGGTGAGGGCTGTTGAGGGTGGTGGCCGGGAGCGGGGGACCGCTCTGGAGCCTAAGGCGGCAGTTTTCTTGGCTTTCTTCATCGGGTTCGACTAAGCGTCCATTTCTTGATGATGAGATTCCTGGGAGACCATCTTCTGTGTTAGCGTAGCCGTGTGTATAGAACTGGCGTTCTGAAGGTACATGCTAATCGTTTTCGCGGTTTCCCTAAAGTCATGAGCATGGGCTTGGCATCTATCCTGAATATCTAGCATAAGTCCCCTGTATATTTGGGGCACCTTGTCACGATTCTTTACTAGGCGTTCGGTGCACATCGTCATGCGATCTTCAACGCGAATTACGATGACTCCGAGGACATTGTTTGTGGAATTTACAACGTCTATGAGGACGGCCTCTTGCATGACGCTGATGTTAATAACTATTATCTGCTTGAACGACTTCCACCTGGGACCGCCATTCCTAGTGAATCCAAGCTCCAGACTGAACACGGGCGAGTCGTTCACAAAATCCATCTCGACACTCCACAGGGCCCTGGACGACATGAACTGCAGAGGGACTTTATCTTCCATGTGCGGTTTCCAGGACTCGTGAATATGATCTGACGATATTCTTCTCAAGTAGCCCGTGAGTGGTGGCTTGCTCTCCAAGAATGACTCCATTTCACTGTGCACACGAACTTTTGCACATTAGACCGCGCGGTCTAAACTGGATATGCTGTATGCCAAACACAATTTAGCAACAAGTCCTCGGATGTTTAGACCGCGCGCTCTGATGTATTTTGTGACCCCAATATTACTCCTCATGGTGTTGTCGATCACGGGTTATTATTGAACATTTAATTTGGTCCACCCGAATGTGTCCCGCCCTAGCCTTGACGCGCTAAGCAGCTTGCATCAGTACAGCTATGAATCTAGAGTCCGATCTCTACTTCTGTAGGGTTCAGACCGGCCGGTCTGATCTTCACTTGTCGCATGTGAACGTGGCCTTCACTATTCGTCTTACTGCATTGTATGTCTACTCATATTCATCCACCCTGACTACTTTCTACTTGCGTATCTAGTGTTAGCATAAGCCGACTGAGTTAGACTTGTTTCCATATTCTGTTCATCAATCTTGATGTGACCACTGTTTAGACCGGCCGTTCTGAACCTACAGACATCCGTGGTATATCATTTTGGTGGTGGCCTACTTTTCTAGCGGTTTGCACTCGGACTGTCGAGCTATTGGTTCTCAGATACTTATGCGTTGATTCTCCCTCGTAATTTGTTCTCTAAATCTGACAGGTTTGTTTGACTTTTTTTAAATCTGAGGACACCATTCATAATTTGTTTCAGAGCGGACGTCTTGATATATTTCTTCTCAAGCGGGCGTTTTTATGTTTCGCATATTCTTATTTTTTCGCATGTGTCTTCCTGGGGATCACCATATCTGCTCGAGAACCGATCGGCTGCTGTCATCTGGTTTAGGGGGGGTCGTTCTGAAGTTTAGGGTTCTGGATTTCATCTGTACCTCTAGACACAACTGGTTTCACGTACTCTACCTTTGCGTTCTCTATCTATTCAGCTTTGGGTTTGGCGTTTTTGTCTCTTCTCCTTCCTTCTCGTCCGAGTTGTTTCGAGCGGCTGTTCTAGGCCTGAACTACTCTGGGCTCTCTACTCTACCTCTAGCTTTGGAGCGGGACTCCGGTTCTATTGTCCAGTTTCCGTTGCCCTTTTCTCAGATGTTCAGAGCGGCCGCTCTGATACTGGCCGTTGCACCCCTTGAAGGTGTTTAGAGCGGCCGCTCTGAACATCTTTCACAGCCTTAATTGTTTAGGACGGCCGTTCTAAACATCCTCCTCGGCAGGAACTATTTAGAGCGACCGTTCTAGACAACCTCCTCAGCTAGAGTTTCTGTTCTATACCAGCAGGATGTTCTACTTTTCTGAAATTGGGAAATACGAGTATAGAGACTTGTAGTACCTGATTCCCGGGATGATCACTGTTGACGCAGGTACCGCCGAGCTTGTCCAACTTCCAATGCCGGGCCTTCCAAGCTTAATGAATCACTCCAATTAGAAAGATGACCTTCAAAACCCCGACGACTATGTCTTGGACAACCTGAATGAGAATGATACGAAGTCAATTCTCAACTCCAAACAAACTAACTTTACAATAACAACAGTACAAATAAGAAGAAACCCTAGAAATAAGAATAGATCACTATGATCTATAATGCAAACATACTGAACATGTAAACGTACTGAAACTAGTTCTTCTGTTTCGCAGAAAACTGTAATAGAAACAAGGCAAAACACTAAGACATTCTACTGAAAATAAAGCCAATCTGCAGAGAAGTCGGGAAATTCCAGTGAAGCAGATTGACATTGACATTGCAAGACTGAAACAAGAACTGCCACCGCACAAAATAAACCCAGCACAATAAACGTAACTAACCAGAACTGAATAACATGAAGCCAAAACCTCGAAATGACGTGAAAACCTGAAAATGAAAAGTGAACCTTACCTTGTCTACAACAGATGACGCCGCCACAAACTCCGCCACTGCCGCAGGGAACTCCGGCACCACACAGAAGCACGCGCCACAATGACAGCAGCAAAGTGAAGACACGAAAACAAGGAAAACCGAAATGCAAAAGCAACAGCAACGGAGCAGCGAGAAAGGAAGAACAAGAGAAAACACAGGAAACCCTGGCGCGCAGAGACGACGATCAACCGAGGTGGACGACTTCGAACCGGAGCTGCACCAAAGCTCCACCGAACCTAGAGTTTGCCCTATGCTCGTGCCGGACCTGCATCGAACCAGATTTTGCCCTATGGCCGTGCGAAGCCCTAAACCAAATTCTAGAAAGTTATTTCTTTCGGACATTTGTAACCGTAGGATCTTGTAGTAAGATAGTTTGAGAATATGTAGAAAAAAAATTTGAATTTTCCACCTTGTAGATTGCAAGATAAAAGCATTTGATTTGACAAGAATCCTTTTTTCGGAAGCGCAAAGAATCGGGCAACTGCAATTGAAAAGACCACATTTAAATGAACAATGTCCAAAATTGTGGTTACTCCTCAAATTTAATGGTTTGTATTCAAGTTCACGACATGCTTGAAAATTTTGAATCATTTTGAATTTCAAAACATATACGAAAAAAATACATCATAGAAAGAAAGTAGAGAATGATTGACAACACTAAATTACGGAATATAATTATGGAATTGAAAAATGTCAATCCCCATGGTTTAATGTTGTAAGGTTCATTGTACATTGTATGCCTTTATTTTTTTCAAAGAATATTAAAAATTGAGTTAAATGAAGGACTTCCATTTTTTTTTCGAAGGAATCCATAAGTACTTGCAAACTAGAATAAAACTTCATTTTCATCTCATACATCAAATGGAATTATTCAAAAATTTACACGTATACATAAATCTATAAAACCATATTGAATTTTTTATTAATTATACTAAATTTCTTAAAAAACAATTTCACATTTTTATTAATTATAATTCCTATTTGGCTGGAATATGTTGTAGGGTATATTTACTAAAAAATAAGTTACTACTACATTATTTTAGTGTACTCAGTACTTCAAGCTTAGGGAATTTCAAGCTCCCTTCTTTTTTTAGGCCTACTCATGACTCAGATTTAGAAAATTTGAAGTTTCCATTGTTTTAAGGCCTACTTGGTACTCCAACTTAGGGAATTTCAAACTCCATTTTCCTAGGGCCTATTGACTACTTAGAATTAGGAAATTGAAGCTCTATTTTGTTTTTGTCCTATTCATTATTTAGAATTAGAGAATTTGAATTTGCGCTTCAGGATTCATGGACTGTGTCTCTGAAATCTACAAAGTTACCAACTCTCAAGCAGGAGTACTCAGTATACATGCATTCAATGTTCATATGGAATCTTGAAAATGGAATGAAACAAGAACATAAACACATTCACAAATACAATTTCCTCATGCAACATTCTATTTTTGAACTAACAACTTCATATATGAACTAAAAGAGAAAGGAACATACAGCTTCCTACAACACATTCATATAAAATTGAAAGAATTGTAAATGCACCTTCCTACTACACAATCATATGAAACTAAAAAGGCAAAAAAATACACCTTGCTACAATTCAATTCATCACCCGGCTACAACAGCTGCTTCAACGTTCCTCAAATTATTATACAATTACTATACTTATAGCTGGACCAACTAATAAGGCCAGCCAAAACTGGATACTTGTCATCCTAATTTCATATCTACGGGGGTATTCTAGGTTTATCATTTTTTCTACTTGATCCTATTATGCAACATTCTGTAGTTATTAGAAGACATGCAATGTTATTCTATGAATAGTACAGTATACCAAATGAGATTATAATTCTTAATTTAAATATTTTTTGAAAAAACTTTTATTTGTCAGTAGTGTCAAATTTAGTTATTTTGTTGTTTTGGTTGCGATGATCTGGTCAATTTTTGATAAAAATCTGTTGAAATCAAAGAAATTTTCTCAAAAATTCATTAGATCAACGAGACCTAAACAACAGAAAACTTGAATTTTCTTCTAGTGTACTTGCATGTATTCAAATATCGACATCACTTACTGCACCTCCGAGAAAATGACATACCATCCAATAACTGTTTGAACATATAGTAAGAATATACCATACGCTTGTAGGTGTCTCCAAATGTAGCAATTGTTTTTTGAACTCACAAAACATAATTAATTCTAATATTCTGTTGACCACAAAACTTAAAATATTCATTTGGAAAATGAATTTCTATACACCCAGCTTGGGTGCATCACTCTTTCTATGTCTTATACCCCCGTGCGGCAAGGAGGTATTTTTTGGAGGTCTATTTATCTCCAAGGTCTTAAAAAAGGGGCCCGTATAATTATATAATTCGGCAAAATTACTTATATTATGGTACCCTATCATTACTTATACTACCCATGTCACAGCGATTCTTTTCCCCTTCTGTCCTCCTATTTCTTCCACCCAATTTTTTTGCAAGGTACATTGGATGGTTTTACAAGTATCTTCATATTTTGCATTGAATTTTTTTAGTAGACACTTTTGTTTTCCTGAATTCCTTGTGCATGCTTGACAATGTGAATTTGTTTTTTTTTCCTATTTGAATATTTATTTGTAAATTTCTAAAGATTTTAAAATACTAAAAATTATTAACAAGTGTGTACCCTAGAAAATCACTTATAAGAATAATACATTGAAGAAAGGTAGATCTATTATAAAGATTATTTTTTTTATATTAAAAGTCTTTGTTTATGAATCATTGAAAATGACAATGTTCTTGGTAGCCCAGAAAATATTAAATGGATTCAGCATCATCTTATGAAGATAAGCCAAAAACCCTAAATCCTAAACCCTAAACCTTTAAACCCTAAATCCTAAACCCTAAACCCTAAACCCACATAGAGACAGTAGTAAATGGTGAAAATGAAGACCCAAATGAGCAGTTCCTAAATTAGATGTACAAAAAGTGAAAGGATCACATTAGTAGGCCTATTAACTTACTTGGAATACATTTCACCCTTTGCATGTCTCCTACTTTAGTTGTAAATACTCTATACTTTTTTATCTCCCCAAAAGAAGAGCTTCCCTACTTTTGGCCACATGTCATTTTTAAAATGTAGTAAATGATCCACACGGGACAGCCAACAAACGCATATTTGTCATTTACGGGATAATTGAAAAATAAACATGTGAAGAAGTTGTAGCACCTTTTGGAGATTTGTAATTGTCCAAATGCAATGTACGATATATTTACACTGATAGAGTAGGTGTAATCACAACGGTATTACGTATATACAAAGATTAAATTGGTCTTCATGTTATAAGTGTGCTTGAAAAATAGATTTTATAAATTATGCACTCGCCTCAATGGAGTCATTAGCTTAGAAGTTTAGTGTACACCTGAGATCGGGGCCTGCTTTATGGGAGGTTGTTTACCTATTATATTTGTAATTTACTATAAGCGAAGTATTGTTAGAAATACTTTTTATTTTCCATTTAGTATAGCACCCTACATTTTAAAAATCTTTTCTGCCTTCTGTTGTTTTCTTCCCCTATTTTGCTTTACTCTTTTTTCCCTTCTCTTCCGAAACCCTTCATTATGGTTATTTAAAACTCATATATGCGCCAATTCAGAGAACTTATTCTTCAGCGTATTTGTATATTTTTTCCAATATCTTTGAATATAGTGGAATTATCACAATTGTTTTTGTATTCTTGATACATGAATTTGAAATCGAACATTAGAGCTACACTAAAACCTGCAAAAATTGATCCTCTGAACACCCTAAGACCTCTTCAAACAAATAGAGCCGGGTGGTCCCGACTTGGGGATTAAAATAAGCTGTAGAACAAAATGACACCTTCCCTAGGAATAGTAGTGCACCTCGGCCTTGTCCAGAAAAGAAAAATCAATTAGTTCCAGCAGGTCGTTTTCCTCATGTATCCTTTGGGCAACTTCTTGTGTAGTGCAAATTCTTTCTAAAGCAATTACTCTCTCTAAAGCAATCTTGTTAGGCAGTCCCGGACCAATCAGGTTAGAGAGGTCTTACTGTACAAATGTTTTTGAAGCCCAAATTGACAAAGGCCTGTTTGGCGCTTCTTGGAATTTGTTCTAAATGGAACAAAATGCCAACATTTTGATAAGTTGTATCAATGATTTTTTTTTTATTGTAACCATACAAATCCGAACTGGACACGTTAGAGATCCTATGGGTTCTGTATGTTCTCGACGTTTTAAATTTTTCCCAAATTGCACCCTCTTACTTTATTTGAACCTAAAACAACATTTTCATAAGTTGTGCGAATTTCTTTCGATCGTGACCGTACAAATTCAAACTAGACATGTTAGAACCACATATGAAAAGAAAATACAACAATATAATTTATGAATCGGAAAATGATAATGTTCAATCGTGAGAGTATTCCAACTATGGAAATCTTTCAATTCTCATTTTGCATATCACATCTATAAAATTGGTCACCCCAGAAATATGAGGTTGATTAAAGATGCGGAAGTACACTTCAAAAATAGCTGAACCCCTAAATTCCCAAGGCCATTTTAATGTGGAAAACCCCCCAAAACTGCCATTTAGGCTCTGTTCATCCAAGAACACAAGAAAAAAAAAATTTAGAATCTAACCATAGGATTTCATACTTCACTTGTCAAAGATGATGTGGTAAAAATTTCATGAAGTTTGACCATATAGATTGGAAGATATTATTTAGCAGTGAAAGTTGAAAATAAAATTTTATTTTGAACACTGACCAGCAATTTCATATGACTTTGACCGCCATTTGCTGATTTTTTTGACACTACAGACTTTGAATTTCAAATTTTTTATATTGAAGTTATAAGTTGAAAGTCTACAAAAAATAAAGTATATATATATATATATTTTTTTTAATTTTATATTTTTTTCTTAATTTTTTATTTTTTTATTTTTATTTTTTTATTTTATATTTTTTTGTATTCCGTTCATAGACAATATTCCGTTCTAATTTTTTATTTATTTTTATTTTTATATATATATTCCATTCATGGACAATTTTTTTTTCATGGAATTGTTTTTTTATCTTCATTTTTTTTTTTTTTTTTTTTTTAAAATCCCCTTCATAACAATTTTTTTGGTATTTTTAAAATTAAAAAGAAAGGTGGATTGCGAGGTTGTAGTCCACGTGTTTAAAGAAGACCAAAACAATTTTTTTTTTTTTTCTAACAAGGAAGTGCCTGACAATGGCCGCCGCAATTCCTGTGCGCATTAAATGACCCAACCTAAACCGCCTTCACGAAGTGGAATGCAACTGTGGCCGAAGTTTGCTTTCTTCGTAGAGTCCGTTGCCTCTGTCGCTATGACCTTGTGCCTTGCTTGCAGTGCATCCCGTTTGACGAAGTGAAAGGTTGTTGTAGACCACCGCATTGCCGCACCGAAGATTAATTCTTCCACTTCCACTTCTGGTACCATAACTTTACTGTACACTAACCCAAAACCGCTGCTTTTTTCCATGGTTCCTTGCGTTTCTTGTTTTGATTTCAAAGTTGGACGGATTCTTATCGCTTGTGATGTTGGTGTTTTTGATCGGCCTACTGTTTTGCGTACGGGAAGGAAAGGCTGCCTTCGGTGGAGACGTCTTTTAGTTTCGGTGGAGACGTCCTCAGTTCCGGAGATTGAAGACCTGGTGTGCGCATCGACTGCATCATGTAAGTATGGGCAGAATTGCTTAGCAGTTCATTTCATTGTGAGTTTCATTCCTATTGTGGTTTGTACATATTGTGGTTTGTACATATTGTGGTTTGTACATATTGTGGTTTATCCGCATTGCTTTTTGATTGGAGTCACTCCCGAAATTTTGAACTTCCAACATTCCTCCGTCAGTTGGGGCCATCACTCATTTGGATTCAGTGCACTTGATTGCACAATGTAGCTGTCTCTTTGAAAATTGGTGCAGTCCAGAATATGATGGAGTTCATTGACTTGAAATTCAATGGTTTGTAAGATCTTTTTGACTGAATTCAGTATTCACATAAGCATCCTTGTCGAAATATTCAGGATGCATAAATCATCTTGTCCAGGGGCTGAAATTGAATTCATAGTTTGCTTATTGTCACTGAATTGCTGAATTTGTTAGTTTCTGAATTTTCGTGACGTCCTTGATTGCTCTACTTCAACATACTAAAGTCCAAATCTCTTGACAGAAACTAGCTGCATTATTACTGGTATTCTTGGATCCATTGAATAGAACGATTTAATTCTTGTGTATGCAAAGCACTTTCATAGTCTGAAACCAGCTTCATAATGGGTCTTACGTTCATAGAAATCAGTATGAGAAATCAAATGTGGTCGGCACAGAGTCTTCTTCAGACAATTTAGAGCGGGCACTCTGATTTGTGATCAATACGTCGCGGACAACTGGTTCAGACACGTCTCCCTGAACTTGTTTCGGCACGTTCATGTCGTTGACGCGGTCTTCCTTGTGACGGTTTAGGGTGCCCTCCCTAAACTGTATTCGTTAAGGCACGCTCGTCACGAACCCAGTCCTTCCAGCAGGTTTAGGCCGCCCGCCTTAAACTACACGCAATCCAGCACGTTCTTATCATGGACCAGCTCGTCCGTGTCGCAGTGTCTAGGACGTCCCACCCTAAACTCTTCTCGTTACATCACCTTGTCGTCATGAACGGGGTCCTTCAGCGCATGGTTTAGGGTGGCCACCCTAAAGTTCAATCAGTCCGGCACGTTCTTATCATGGACCGGCTCGTCCGTGTCGCAGTGTCTAGGACGTCCCGCCCTAAACTCTTCTCGTTACATCACCTTGTCGTCATGAACGGGGTCCTTCAGCGCATGGTTTAGGGTGGCCATCCTAATGTTCACTCAGTCTGGCACGTTCCTGTCATGGACCGGCTCGTCCGTGTCGCAGTGTCTAGGACGTCCCGCCCTAAATTGTTCTCGTTATGTCACCTTGTCGTCATGAACGAGGTCCTTCAACGCATGGTTTAGGGTGGCCACCCTACTGTTCACTCAGTCCGGCACGTTCTTGTCATGGACCGGCTCGTCCGTGTCGCAGTGTCTAGGACGTCCCGCCTAGACTATGTTCTTACCACACATTGTAATCGCATTTCCTTGCATTGTTGATGCTTGGGCAGTCAATTTAAATGTTTTCATTACGGTTTTCACATTGCTTGCCTTGTCGTCTAATGCAGGAAGCTCGGTATAATGGGAAGCTGGGAAGTAACTGCAAGGAGTTAGCCCTCACATCTCTTGCACATTCAGTTTGCCAGTAACATCGGCTGTCAAGGCTTTAAATTCTTTTTGGACGGAGAAACCGCTTGGCAGTCTGGCGTCCTTCATTCCCCCTAAATCCGCATGGCTTCTTCTAGCGAGTTCGATGGCGATCAGGTAGTCTAATCATTTCACACTCCGTTCATTCTTGTTCACGCATAGTATTTACAGAATATATTGCATTTACGATGACCCCTTGTTTAAGTCGGTACTAGGAGGGGCATTTTCTAAATAGCCTATTGTTCTAACAAATGCATTTGTGCTAGTTTTTAACCCATAAACGTCGCGGCAGCCATTTTCTGGTCGATGAATGACAGAATCGTTCATTTGGTGTAGGACAGAACAACAATTATTCGTTCTCAGAAATTTGTGTGGAAAGGGGAGATTGTGTACAGTAGCTTCACTTCCAATAGATACCTTTGGATTTTTTAATGTACATGTCACACGGTAATGATGAAGGATAATTTCCAGGGTCTGATTTGCGTCCATTGCGTTAAGGGCCTATCATACTACTAAATTGATGACTCCTGAAATATCACGAATGCTATCATTAATAATAGGGCCTCATACTTGTTACCATTATTAATATTATATGCTACCATTAGTAATACTCATTTTATCACATTAGTAAACTTTTGATATATTTGAATAGAATGCATGATAATGATTTAAGTCTTTGAAATAATGATTTTTAATATTTTGTCAAACTATTTTCAGTTATGCATACATAGAAATGCTATTTTCACAGTTATCTTGCAAAAATATAGTAGTTTGCAATCTCCTCTGTAATATCGCTTTTACAGCTTTTAGGATTTCAAAATTTTATTGCTACTACCAAATGATTTGAGAAATTTATTCAGTTGAAGTAATTTTGGATTTCACAACAATTAAGTTAATTCATGAAGTTCATCTTTTCAATTCATCAACTTCTTGGGTTGCAATTGTTCGTATGGCGATTGTTTGTATTACGATTAACTCTATTGCATTCAAAATTTAAGGTGTATCTTTAACAACATTCACCATTGCATATATTTCACTCATCATTCAATAATTTTCTATTGTACATTTCATTATATGCTTACTTATAAACGAAATGACACAAAGATTTTAGTAATTTGTATTTGATGATTTATTGAAATATTTGTTCTGCATTTTATCTAACACATACAAATTTTAACAATGCTAATGATGGATGTGTAGCTTAACAAGCGCCAACCGCTAGTCAGACTACTAATCATACTACTAAAACCGCAATGACTTCTATAATATCTCAATTCAATTTTGAATAGCATTATAGAAATTCAATTGCGTTTTTACTGAGCCATTGGATACTTTCTACTATATATAATTTATTCTTTTCACGAAATATTTTGAAATCGAATGGATTCTTTTTTAAGAAATTCGAAGAAACTCTTTAGACAACAGAACTTCAGATAAATTTCACGTCTTCTTAAGAAGTCCTATTAATGAATAAGGAAGCACCACCCGCTAGCGTTGCTCTACATCTTCAAATGTGAAGATTCTACTTACATTGTTCACTTGATTGTTTTATTCTTATTGCAATGTTATCATCTTTGCAGTGGTTAGTTTGCACAATTCAATTATGACCTTAAAATTCTGTATAATTACTTTATATTGCACCATGTAAATTTTTTCAAAGAATATAGTATGACGATGTCAAATTTTCTTTTAAAGATTATACGTACTTTGTTTATCTACATTCTAGCATAGGAGAAATGGAAGAAAGTAATATGTTAAATGCGTAGAAAAGCGTGCGCCAATCGCTAGTCTTATTTATAAAACTCCAGTGTCGAATTGCATAGATTGTTGGTTTCAGAATGTTCCTCTCCCCTAGACATATGTCGTAAGAGGAAGTTAAAATCAGTGAAGGAAGCATGGGCAGGAAGCATTCCTATGGGTATTTTAGGATTGACCAAGCGACAATTGGTAACCCGTACAGACAAAGTGTCCATTGATTGTAATTCTGAAAATTTGGATAAGATCCAATGAAGTAATTTTTGGTCAAATGTTTGTCCAATGGACAAAAGATGTGAACATTTACAAGCTTCGTGTAAATAGAATCCTTATTTCTTCCCCAACTTCTTCGCCGTCCTTTGGCGCCAAGGCATCTTTTGAAAAATGTCGCGTCAACTCTTTGAATTTGACTTTCACATATATAGTACAATGTGGCTTGTCAGAAGTACCCAAATGACACCTGAAAATAGTGAAACCTCGTTGGTTTTTTACAGCCCAAAGACATGCTCAAAACTTCGTCCAATTCAATCGGACTCCATGAAGAGCAAGTTTTACTTAGTTTGGGTGCAGTCACTCATTCTTGCCACTCGTGTTGGCAACCAGAGTAGCTGGAACAAGGAGGGTCCCCTTGCCTTCTTGCTTAGTTTTTTCTATTCTCTTTTCTTTTCTTTTGCTCATCCTCTCTTCATTGTGCAACCTTCTACCTTGATAGTTGTGTACTTGGTGGTTTCGTAATGCTATGGGTCTCTTATTTGTTAAAAATTATATAAAAAACTAAAACCTTATTGGTTATACTAGAGGGGCTTCGATAATAATCCTTTTCTATTGATGTGGAGCCCTATTAACTAGCCATATGTAGTCAAATTTGAATGTTTTCCCAATAGATTCCATATGCTTGTGTCATTTAGGAAATCCATAAGGATATCTACTGACTACGGAAGTCATAATAGAATTAGAATTGCATTGCCATTGTATTGGACCTCCTTGCATTGAAGGTTGTTTCCGAGTAAGCTAGACACCAAACTTGCTTCTCTAAATTATCATTGACATGTACTTAGGAATTGTCACAATACTCATGTCTATGTACAACAAAATATTTACTCCAAGAGACTTGAACCTTCTAAGCCTACTAACCGTAGTTTCCAAGAACAAATGGAAAATCTTTTCACATCAAACATTGTAATCTTTCAATCCACATGCTGTAATGGTCTGCAAGTTCCTCATATTATAATTTCGAACAACTCACAAGAATAGGCAATTTCTGTTTTTTCCTCTTCCCAACTAAGCAAGCTAACAAGCTTTAGATTTAAGGGTTAATAAGATTGATCACCCTAAAACCACTATTGAGAATTTCACATCATCTCAATAAAAATGAATTCAAATCCATGTACACATCAGCTAGAGATTCGAGTCAAACAATCTATAAATTTTTTCCTGTAAAGTTTTGATATACTATTTTCTCTTCCCTGCAATTGGGTTAGATTTTTTAAAAACTCCTTGGCCAAAATATGAAGATGGCATCTATTAAAATTTTCTGAAATTATAACTAGATTTATTCGAGATACTTGAGTATATTTTAAGAAGCCATCAATTCAATGGGATTATTCAAGTTTCGCCCTTTAAGGTCATATTTTATAAACCACCAACTTCTTAGTTTTGAATTGTGTAATGAAGATTGAATGATTTCTACAGTTTTAGCACACTCATGGTCAAGCCTTATGATCTTTAACTCCTTAAGTAATACTACTTTCATTTTCTATGAAATCTCTAAACATATTTAGTTTTAATTTCTACGATTACAGTTTCCAAAAAATTAATACAACTTATCAAAATGTTGGCATTTTGTTCAGTTGAAAGAAAATTCCAGGAAGCCGCACACAAGCTTAGGGCATTTAGGGGTTAATAATGGATGCAATAAATAAACATCGTGAGCTCAATCCTTTTTCCCCCTCGGGGGAGAATGTGTTCATTGGAAGGGATTCAAAGTCAACCGGTCATCTTCCTCACCTGAACATGGGGTCTTTTGCCTAAGCTTCTGTCCTATACCCTTTATTCATTCCTAGCTATGATCGCTTCTGACCTTCATCCTACAAGGTGCTCTGGCTTGGCTATTGTGCATGTTTGGGTTGGTGTTCTGAGTTGGCTCTTGGTTTATAGCTTCTTATCCAAAAAAGCAAAACAAATGTGAAAAATGTGTATACTTCGCCGGGATCATGGTCCCTTGGTTCTTTGTATTATTTTTCTTTGTAATGAAAATTGTCCATGAGACTGAAGAAATTCAAAACATATAAAAAGACAAAAAAAGGGAAATCAGATATAGAACACGTTAGGTCAGCAATACATTTACAAGGGCTATTTAACTGTGTGGTCAACTATTTCGAAAGTTCAAGAGGGATGATAGCTACAAAAACTTTATTGTCATGTGAATCTTACTTACGCTGGATGTTTTGTCTGGGATGTGTCACCTTGCTAATACGTAACCATGATTTGGTTGACTTTGAATTTCTTAAAACGTAGTTTAGCTTTGATATTCGTAATATTTCCTAAATTTTCAATACTTTATATAACGGACTTCAAAAAATTAATCATCCAACTGACGAACAAGAATTTCTAAACTAGGAGATACATATCCGAAAATCATTTTGTATAGGATCATACAAACGTGATTCTAATGTACAAAAATGTTGGCCTCCCTATTCATGCATTGTTACAGTTTTTGCCCCTTCTTTCTAATGTCTTACATGTACACTACATTTTAGTACTAATTTTTCAACCACCGTTCACCGTAGGTATTGTGTGTAAGCCCAAAATATTATATAAATTTTCTTTCCTGAAATTAAATGAATCCTATTTCTTAACTCTCGTAGTCTTCCAAAAATTGATAGTGATCTCTGCGGGATGGCAGCGTACCAATTTGAAAGTCCATGTCAAATAATTGTCAGTACTCTTGGAATGTTGAATGTACAGGGATTCCTAGAATTTGAAGAGGAGGATGTTGACATGGAGGAATTCCTTGGGTCAGACGTCGACACTAATCCCATTCCCGACTGTGAGGGCATTGACCGCGACGAATGGTCTGGCAAGGCTCTACTTGCAAAACGAGCTGATGGTTCCGATTTTGCCGAAGTGATTATAATCACTACGAATCCAAACGCTTGTGTGGACGGGCAAAATCGATTGGGGGAAGATGATGTCGGCATCGTTGTGTTGGATGTGCACGACGGGGATCCAAGCGTCGCGGACACATGTTTGCGTTGGCCCATGCGGCAATTGTTTTACCACGGCAATACTGGATATGTTAGTATCTACGATCATGCTCGCAAACAAGATGCCATCCATAAGGAGTTCGAGGGAAGTCGGAAAAGAGTGACCAAGTGACGATATCGCTATGAGAGGAGAGCTTGTATCCCCGCCTTGGTAGATAAAGCGACAAAGTTGTTATCAGGAGACAACGTTGCACGTGCCTGTCTACAACGTTGCTGCGACAGAGAATGTACCTTCAAATTCAATCCTACCACAATTCGCACATTGCGCACTGAAATGCACCTACAAACTTTTCAAATCAAGTCCACCAAAAATTTGGATGTCCACAGGGCAACTCACGAGAAAGTGGGAAGGGGAAAAGACCTCATTACCGTGGAGGGCATAAACATCTGTACAAAGGCATGGAGGATTCTTCACAACGTCCCTCTCCGCACATTTGAGAGATATAAAGCAAAGGCAAAAGCTGACATTAGAGGTGCTCCCCATGGGAATTGTAATAGAACGAAGACAAGGGTAGCAACCGCTCAAGCCATCGAGACTTTGCGGTCACTATTGGAAGCCAAGGCTGACCACATGCCCCATTTGTCACGCACTTTGCCCAGCGGCGAGAAAGTGAACCTAAGAGTTCTCCCAGCCGGGACGGAATGGAATCAATTACTGGCAATTGTGAACGAGGTAAGAATCGTTCATCAATTGCAATATGACAAACATATTATGGAATCATAGGTGGGACGTCGTATGAACATAACAGAAGTCAAGTCAATAGCAACCTAGAATATCCCTTGTAAACATTCCAAAAGTAATGCCGCTGCGCTTTGCCTTGTTTGCAGGCCAACGAGCAACTCGGACTGTCACCACTATCACAACCTTGCTTCAGTAAAGTTCGGAAAAAACACTTCTCAGAATACGTCATCAAAGGAAGAGGAGACTCCTTTGCATGATGTAGCATTTGTGACAACTTAAAGCAGTTACGTGCATCATTTGCACTAGGATCAGAAGACTATCAACGAATTCAGAGGCGTTTTGAGAAGCACTTGTTTCTTCAAGAAGCCTGTCGCCATGCGTACTACCGTAGTAGATGATTATCCAAAGTGCGACCATCCCAACTGTTATCCATCATGCATGACAAAATGGACCATTCAAAAACAGCATGTCCTTCACTAGCACGGAAAACGAAGGCGCTAGATGGATTCATGAAACTCCCCGTCAAAGTGACGGGAATGTTTGCACATGGACACGGGGACGACAAATATGCACACTACAGTTTGGATGTGTTCCCGAACGACAGCAACTTCAGTATAGGATCAATCGCCAAACTTTTGCGAGATTTGGAAGCCCCCCCTGTGAAGTCCTCCCGCTCATTATTTGCAAGGGCCGGGAGCACAAGTTGTATCGCGCGTTACTCAAGGGTAGTGAGATCTGTATCAATTCCTTGCGAAACGTTCCTTCCCAACCAATCGAACCTCTCCCATTGCCACCAGTGTTACACATTCAAATGGACAACTCGTGGAGGGAAAACAAAAACAGGTATGTGTTTTGTTTCTGGTCCCTCTTAGTTGCAAGGCGGATCGTGAAAGAAGTGGTGGTATCGTTCATGATAGTGGGGCACACACACGACGACATCGACGCATCGTTCGGGCGGTGGAGCATGGCGCTCCGCGAGAAAGACCACCCAACCTTGCCATTGCTGATGCAATCGTACATGGAAATCGAAGAAGTTCCGTTCATTCCTCACCTCATAGAAGAAGTGCCTGATTTTAAGGCATTCGTGAAACCTTATATTGGGATGAACAAGAAACAACTTGTGGGTCACTCGAAAGGAAGGCAATACAAATTCTTCATGGACGACAATGGCTGGCCAATCATGCAATACAAATTAGCATGTACCGACACTACGTGGTTGCCCAAAAACGGAGTGAAGTTATGGAAGGAAGATGCCAATCACAAACCTCTACTTCCTAAAGGTGATCCCCATCGCATGAAACCCAATAAAATGACTAACCAAGCAGAGATTGAGCGTGGCTTGGACGGATACATCAAACACTGGACCGACATATCAAAAGAAGACGGGACGGCCGAGTATAAGGCGCACATGTCACGATTGGTGACATATTGGACTGACGTGAGAAATGTCATCCGTGAAAGCGTGGAAGAAGACGCCCCACTATCCACGGAGTTGAATGACAGATTTTGGCCTCAAACTCGACAACCAGGGGATTTCACGACAGACCTCATGCAAGATGGACGCTCCCGAGAAGAACTCGACCTAGAAGACCCGTACATAGGCATTCTCGAAGGTAGGCCACCACGAGCGTACAACGTGGCCACTGATATCCGGGAAGATTTCTATGTATTTGTGAGAGCAACGAAGAATTATCCTGAACCCGTGTGGCTTGGTAAAGCAATGTCGAATCCTGAATTTGACCCCGAAGCTGAACACTTTCGTGAAGTTCTAGTGCAATGGCTCATACCATGCGGAACAGCAAAGCACGTGGGACAATTGTACAAAGGGTGGGATACAAGGACCAATTTCAAATGGAAGATTGACAACAGGGCATAACATCCTGACTACATTTCAACGGATGCCATTATGGCATCTTGGAAACCGAAGAAGAACAATGGGGCCAGTTTTGTGGCACCTCAACAACAAGTGCAATTTGCGGTGGATAATTTACGTCGCATTGCAGAGGAAGAACAATAAGGCCGAGAAGTATGAATTCTCTGCAAAAATCATCACCTCTGTCGACCTTGCCACTGGGTACATGCTATAGAAGTTAAATCTATACTTACAGTAGTACAGATTGTAATCACTTGCTTCATAGCATGAATATCGCTTGTGATTGTTGAGCATCTTTGTAGACAATAGCAAGCATGTCCTCCACACTAAGCAATATCTGTACTAAGCACTTCATTCTCCACAAAATACAAACCTAGCTTTTTTCCTTTCATTTTTTGTCCATTCAAAAGGGCCATATTTGAACTTCATATTTGTCGCTCTCGAGCTCAAGAATAGTACACAATGACATCCATCCACCTACACTTCTTCCTATAATAACAACGACACCAAACGCATCCCGTCCCATGCAGGGAGCAAAAGAAAAACCTGACTCAATAACTTCCACATTCCATGAACATTCTACATTCTACAAAATCCAAATAACTTGGGCTAACTGCATCTATGGCCACCATCAAGGCATCACTTGCAAATCATATAGGAAAATTCATGCACTCATCTACGTGCAACAATTGATGACATACAACAATGGCATTTGACCAACAACTTGATTGGCACACATCGAAAACATCGCAAAGGTCCTTGCCGTCAAAATGGCACATTGTCAAAATGACAAGCGATCAAAATAGCACACCGTCAAAATGACACACCATCAAAATGACACACCGTCAAAATGGCACACCGTCAAAATGGCACATGGAATACCGCCATTTTAACGAAATATGCCATGCAGGCTCAAAGCCTCACAACTGAGCAATCAGTTTGTTGCCGATTTCCAACAAGAAATGCTTGAAGCTTTTTGTGTTTATTTTTCACAGATGAGAGTACATTTCCTCTTCACCTCACAAAATTTTCAGAATTTTAAAAAAAAAAATGATTTTTATAAGAACTTTTGAATGAAAAGTGAAGAAAAATTCATATCAAATAGAAAATTAGTTCAAAAAATATAAGAATTTCACCATGGGTGCAGATTATAGGGACAAACATCATGGTGTAAAATTATTTACCATGTACATCTATAATTAGAATATAAAAGACATTAAAAATTCATGCAAACTTCAAACTCCTATAAAATATTCAATTTTCCAAATTTTTCCAAAATTCCAATTGGAGTAGAAACTAGAGTAGCTCACCTTTGTTTCGTTAGTTGGGCTCAAACTCCCAAAACATCATTTTCAAGGAGAAATTTCTGATTTTGAGAAAAGAGCAAAATACACTAAAATGGCAAATTTTGCCTCCCGTTTTTTTTTCTTTGGTTCTCTCTCACATGAAGACAAAGGTTGTGATGATTGCAAAGTCAATTGGAAACTATTCCTAACCCACTATTCAAGGTGCACAAGCAAAAAGCGGATGAAAAAGCACTTGTAGCGTCCGTGTAGTTCACTTTCTGTTCGTCCAAACGCCACAAAATGGCACCCTCGGCGTTTCTGGGTTAAGGAGTTTTGGAGCAGATTGTGCGCAGTATGAGGTGGTGGAAATTTTTCCCATGTAGGAAGATAGGAAATATGGAGATGGCAAAATTTTCAGAATTTAATTCCCAAATTGAAATTACAGTGAATTTTGGGAGCCAAAAAGTGCATTTCACTAGTAGACAATGTCTAGAGTCTTCCAATTCCAATCATCAAGGATGCTCACTACTTCGGGACATGTGTTATAACCATATTAGTCCCAACCTTGAAAAGGACAGAAAAACACACTCCAAACCTGATGTCCAAGCTAAGGTTGGAAATAGCGCACCCTACATGTTGGTAATTGGGCATGGTCAACAACTGGTGCTTCTACCTTAGTGATCATTCAGGTCGATGACCAAGATCCAGGTGAGAATGGGTTTGCTGTTGGGTCTGTCCAAAGGACAGAGATTATGGCATGACTCTCGTTTCAGAATCTGAGTTTCCAAATCCTATCTTTAACCCCATTTACACTGCACAGCACGGTTAGGGTTTGGTTAGATTGGAAAGGTCGGGTCTGACTAGTCATTAAATTAACCTAACGACAAAGCCGGCCTCACGGTTATGTATTATGCGATTTCTTGTTTTTCGGGCTCTTGTGCAATTCACATAATAATAATGTCAGTGTCAATCGATTTCCACCTTTGGATTTAGAATTGATTTACCCAGGGCTTCATTTGTGCCGACTTGCGCAATGTATGCAATGTTCGCAATCCGAGCAGTTCGAGACTTGAGCCGGCTTGGCATTCTTTCGAAAAGGTAGAGTGCGCGTCCGCGTTATGGATTCAAACTAGAATTATATTGAGGAAATAGGTGGTCAGGGAACACCCAGTCTGTGAGGAAAATGAACCATACGGTACGTTTCAGGGGCTGGTGTTCCTTGAGCAGCACTCTTCCAGCTACTGTAGTATTCACAGAGTACAGCCACGGCCATATCGTACTGTACACTGAATTCATGCCTTGCAAGAACTCGCATACGGTACTCCAGAGTGCATTTTTACTCGACACTGCACTAAAAATGATATTTAGTGGAGTATGACATTTAGTGTTTTACCCCCTACCAGCCACAACACTAAATCTGAATTGTAGCGGATTTAGTGTTGTGTTGGACTTCAATGCACCGCCTCCGCTCCTGTCGTCTCCTTCCCTGGCCTTTAACGTGTTCTAACACTAAATGTAAACCTTTTCAGATTTCAGATTTACCATAGAGCATATTTAGTGTTAGAAATTAGATTTAGTGTTACTTATTTATGATATTTAGTGTCAAGGTTCATAATTAGTGTTGCCAACACTAAATATCATTTTTAGTGTAGTTCTTTATTGCTTTGGCTTCATTTTATATTACAGGCTGTGCGGAAATGCAACGACGCCAAAAAGTTGGAATCAAGTGCACATTATAATGCGGATTTCGGAAATGAATAATAAGAAATACGGAGTCCAAAGCACGTAGTGTACAGATCACCTCGTTGTTGGTCGGGACAAGCTAGATTCGAAGCATCTGTGGAAACTTCGGTGGCTCTTGAACTCAAGTCTGACCGCTACAGTTGCTGAACCGCTCATCTTGCTCCTCCTGGCAACTGTAAAACTGTGCTCTAAAATTTCGGTGGAAAAAGTGACAGCATCTTGGGTGATGCTGTGACTGACGTAACGATCACTCTGTCAGCGATGACGTTCCGAAACCTACCTAACCAGTTCGCAGCAGAGAGCATGCAATTGGATGGTTCCATTCTATACAGGGGGAATTGAGTGAATGTCCTTTGATTTCTCTTAAGGGTATATCAGAAGTTTCCCAGATGAATTTGCACTAGGAAAAGAGGGGAAGCGGCCATCAGAGGAAATTAGTGGCACAAATCCTCCCTGCTTGCAAATTGTAAACCGGAACCAGGAATGGCAACCCAGCACCAGCGACAATCTCCCCGCCTGTGATACTCTGAACCCAGAGCCTGTGATTACCTCTTTCCAGACTCCAATCTTGAAAGGATAACTATTCACCAAGATTGTCAAGGTGTCGACCTTTCTGCGGCTGACTTGAAAAACAGGATAAACTGTTAAAATGTAACCAGAAGTAAGTTACGGCATTCATGTACAGTACATGCAGGAGCTTATCCATCAGTACTACACAGGGAGAACGAAATTAAGATGCAGGAGTTCTGGATATGCAGGAGCTCAGCCGCCTGGCCTGCAATCAACACGTCATCCCCAGCAGCCTCGTCATGTCAGGTGAAACTCCCCCTCATCAGACCCAGAGCAGTCCCTTTTTTTCTGTAAACTACTGCGAACTGAAGCGCGCATTGCGTCCCTTAGTGCATGTCGAGACGTGGGACCCAAGTTTTCCAGGCTCGTCACTCTGACTACAGTATCAATTCGAAGCTGCTAACTTATTAGACTGGTCGAGGTGGCCTGGCCTGGCGAGTACCCCATTAAACTTTCCAACTGCCGGCGGAGAATATCTAGTGCAAAAGAACCTTGTGATCCGGAGCATTTCATGAATTCTTAAGGTACTGTGCATCGATCAGGCAGGGTTGTCACGGTTTGGCGGAATCGAGACCCACGTTGCGACGCTTCCGCACCCAAGGCCAGAGCCCAGAGTGAGCATGTGACGTCGACCTCCGAACCCAACACTTGGTTGGCCGGGCTCGACGAAATGAACGGCCGCTCGCTGCTGCAGGTTGTGGACGGAGTGCAGCGAGGTGGCGAGAAGGGACAGCGCAGCAAAGAGGGAGGGATGGTGCGCACTGGCCACGCGGGGACAGGCGAGCGAAGATCCTCGCGGACTGTCTGACTGGTAAGGACGGATGGACTGACTGACTGACTGGGGCCCCGAGAGTTTCGTCCGGAGATTGCGCCAAGCATGCGGGGAATGGCGGTGGCGTTGTCTGGCATGGATGCACGAAATTGCAGCTGCGGCCCCGGCCGCGGCAGATTTTCCAGACCCTTGCGTTTGGTGCCGTCGCGGCCCTCACAGCCTGGAATTCAACCTTAACCCCTAAATGCCCAAGACCGGTGGCACCGAACCCTAAAACCCTAAAACCCTGGCAGTGCGCACCGAACCCTAAAAGCCTGGCAAAACTTTGAAGCTAAATAAAACCTAACCAAAATGCTATTTTTAGTAGTTTATATTTTTCAAAAGTTCTTCTCAAAACCTAATTTTAGTATTAAAAATTTGATCTTGAAAATAAATGATAGTGATTCTTCTATTCAAGTTTTTGTACAAGGGTACCCATTGCAATCTTGACTTCCCATAGTGTTGAGAGTTCTTGGAAATGAGCCTCAAATACACTAGATCTTGGAGAAAAAATTACATTCAAAATTCATTTAAGAAAATTGTAGAGAAGATTTTAAGAAGCCATAAATTGATCGGGGTAATACAAGTTAGGCCCTTTAACTTCATAGTTTTTGGTCACCAACTTTTTAGATTTGACTTGTATAAAGAAGATTGAAAGATTTTTGCAATTTTAGGACCCTCATGGTCAAACATTATAATCTTTCACTCCATAAGTGAAATTGTTGTGTTTTTCTTTTCCTATGAGATCTCTAACATGTCCATTTTGAATTTGTACGGTTACAATTCAAAAAAAATTGATACAATTTATCAAAATGTTGGCATTTTGTTCAGTTTAGAGCAAATTCCAGGAACCCCAAAACAGGCCTTGGGCATTTAGGGGTTAATAAAACCCTGAAAACTCCTCACTGGCGCTACCAAAGAAGGCTGTTGGTTTCAACAGTTTTCCAACACTTTTTAACACCTGGTTTTTGACTATTGAAATTTGTGTCCAAAAATTTTACCGGCATTTGAGTGTCGATAAAATGTGATGAAGATTTCTAATGTGGAAAAGAGTGTCAAAAAGCGTGTGGGAAAGAGTGTAAGAAAAAAAATACTTCACTTTGAAAATTCATAACTAATTGCACAAAGGTTCAAAAAATATGAAACAAGTTGGGTTTGATTTAGCTTCTTCTTGCTTTTTAAGTAAATTTAAGAAAAAAATATTTTGAGTGGTTGTACACCTTGAAAAAAGGAAATTAATGAAATAAGAATTGTTAAATAGGCATGTCCTCTCATATAAGTTATAAAAAAATCTCCAATTGTACAAATGTTGTAAGACACTAAAACTTTGCATAGCTAACCATAAGGTGAAAGGGTTCAAATCCCATCCTTTGCGTATTAGTTGTCTAAGGTTATTTGGGCAGCTCGAGTAGGGAGAGGCAGTCCATAAATTTTGGGTAGGTAGTTCGGTAGTCTAAAAAAAGAAGGGACCATTTGTACAACTTCAAAACTTAAGGCAGGCATTCCAAGCAAACCTTTAAACTCCAAAAAATATTGTTTTGGGGCTTTGTTCTTGATACTCTTTCCAACATTTTTTTGATTCTTTTTTTCAACAGTGCTTTTAATCCCTAATGACCTACAGAGGGTGTACTTTCAAAATGGGCCAAAACTGCCAAGAACAAATTGATTTTTTGCTCATTTACCCAGAGACTGGATAGAATGTAACCATACGATCTTGAATTCCATACTAAAGGTCAGCACCTCAAAAATTTCAGGTTATTTGACTTCATAGTTTAGCAAGTTTTTAAATTTGAAGTTTTATTTGGATCACTGGAAATACATGGTAGTGCACTTTGAAAGAGCATAACTTTGTGAGAACATTTCAAAATGATGTCTTTTTGTGCTCAATGAAAGATAAGAGAATTGAAAAATGCACATGTAAAAATTTGCAAAATTATCCAAGCATTTTTCAATTCATGGTAGAGCTTGCAATGCAGAGTGGTCAGTGAAATGGGAGTAGTGTTTGTAAGAAAAAAAATAGGACTCTTGTCTTCTCCTTGAACTCCTTAGATCTACCCTTTTTGAGGTAATCCTATCCATTGTGAGAAGGTAAGAATTCACATTGGTTGGCTAACTTATCAGTCCACGCTCAAACTAAATCCAAAAAATGAACTTCTAACTGTACTACACCACTTGACCTTGGATACCTCCACAAAATGGAGTCTAAATTGGAATTTGATGGAACTATTGGTATTGAATTGATTACACAATCTTTTTTTTAGAAATTACTTTTATTTCTTAAAAACTCAAAATTTGATAATAAAAAGCTCAAAAAAGAGGGATAGTGACCAAAAATGGTCGCTTGGATCATTGGAGGTTAATGTATTAGGTTCAATACTTTTTTTGATACTATAGTGCTAAAAAATAAGATTTTTAGTGATGTATTTTTGACACTTTAGTGTCAAATAATTGCTGAAAACACTCTTGTTTGGTAGTGTGGCTCCTAGTATTGACGTCCTCAACCTTCATCGTAACTTCATCCAAATTTTCATGTATTGCGGGGGGATGTTTGCACAGGGCCTCCCATAATGGAAAGAACAAGAAGGAAGTCTAGAAGAACAGACGAGTAGTATTCTCCAATCATGGAAGGTCCGATTTGAACCACTTCCCCTTATATAAAAATACTATATAAATATTTATGTACCGTCAGTTAGATGCCTTGTAGGGATCCCCTTAAGACATCCATCTAAGATTAAATTCTAATTGCAAGGGATGTGAGTTGTCCAAAAATTGAACAAACACCTAGCCTACCAATTTTTAAATGTTGGCATTTAGTTGGAGGCAATATAGAACAAAGTGTCTTGTTTCATGGAAGGTATTGTTTCTAGACGTAAGGGAAGGGGGGGGGGGGGGGGGGGGGGGCTTGGCATTGACAAAAGCTACATGTGCAAGAGGAAATCCATACTACATGCATATTTGTTACATACATTTAATTCTAGGAGTGTAAAGGTTGTCTTTATTTTGTGATTGACTAAGGGCACCTCTTTAAGAGCCCATTACAATGGCTATAGATTTAGGCACACCTAGAAAGTATACATTTAGAAAAATTTGCCTCCATATAAATTAGTTTGAGTTGAATATTATTCAATAAAGTGAAGGACAAAGCCTTCATTAGAAATAATTTCAGCCCATAGAAGGGCCGTTCCAAGTTGCCATGCCATGCTATTTCATGCATGGCCTGTCAACTTGGAAACACTATAAGAAAAAGGGGTGTCTTAAGTAGTGTCCTAGACATCACGTCTTTTAAATAACGTCTTTTAATAAAGTTTTAAAATAAAATTTTACCAAAAAGATTGTCTTTTTAGTAAAAAATCTCTTAAAAACTTACTTAAAAGACGTTACTTAAAAGACGTGATGTCTAGGACACTATTTAAAACATCCCTTTCTCTTATAGTAAAAAGTGCTCTTTGTGAGTAGTCAGGGTGTATGTCTGCTCATTAGAGCAGTCAGATTTTGCAAATTTTTTGAATTTTTTGAATTTTTGATTTTTTTTGAATTTTTTTTTAAGATTATTATTTTTTTAATTATTGTTAGTTTTTTACTCATGAATTTTGATTCCTGCGCCACTGTCATAGCAGAAAATGTTGTGCAGAAATAGGGAAAAAAATATTTTTTCAACCCCTTAAAACTAATTTTTAGGATACTAAAGGGGTCCATGGAGCAATCTTCCAGAGGGCTGGATTTTTCTCTAATGCAAAGTATAGTTTCTTGTGAAATGCCCTTCTCATGGCATTATCCTACAAAGAAGGGCAATCCTTTGAAATCTGGGTGTAAGGAAATGGTAAAAAGTAGCTAAATAGATGAACGTTGTATAATTTATGATTACAACATGGTGGAAATTTGAATTAGTACTTAAAATTCTAATTTTGTTGCAAAACCTTCTCTAAATTGAATTATGGAACTATTGGTAATGGTTTATAGGTAGTATAAAACACAAACTTCAATCTTCACCAGGTTGATGTAGCTATTTACATTGATGAAATATTCAACATAAAGATGAAAATTCACGTACTCATCAAAAAATGTATAAATTTGTCTAAATAGTAACGCCATGTGTTTCATCACATCAAAATAAAAAGAGTGTATTATCAAATATTCTCTCAAAAAAATTGTCCATTTTGAGCAAATAATTCCTTGAAAAATCACCTCAATTTTGAAGCCTCAACAAAGCTTATTCTCTATAATTGAATGAAAAAAACATTGAACTAGTGAACACATAGCATATTTACAATAGATAAGGAAAATTATTATGAGAAGACAAATAATTGGTCTAAATTGATTGGTGGTATGAATGTTCTTGGAGGTCATTCTTTAGTTTGCATAGACTATATTTCTTTTAATACTAATGAAGAAATTAAAACTCAAACTTTCTATACTTCTATTTATGATGATTTGACATTTAATTAGGATAGACTCCGTTAAGGTGGTAAATATAGAACTATTGATTATTTAAAGTTTAATTAGTATCATCTAGGTTCTACCAACACTAGAGAACCAAAGATATAATAAGAGGGGAAAACATCAAACAAGTGTCTTACATGAGTTATTATTTAAGAAATGTCTAATAATTATATAGCATGGATGGTAATTATTTGTTACATATGAAATTTGAAGTTTTGTATCACCACTACTATTATTTTTAAAAAGAACCATCAATCGTTTATCATTCAATTTTGAGAATTAGAATCTAAATATAATCTTATTGAAATCAGCTAAGAAAATCCTTTGAAATTATAATTGACTAAAAATACAACATTTTCTTCTCTATATCTTAAAATTTCATCAAAAAATCATAATTTAGATATTAAATAGGCCAAAGAGATCATTCCATATGCAACTATACTAGTAAAAGATTTGAGCAGGGCAACAAAAGATTGTAATTTTTAATTTTTAATTTTTAATATATTATTCATGGGCTTTCAAGAGTGACTAAGTCTCATGGCCAAAAGACCAGTTTTATCATTCATTTGCAATTTCTAATAGAATACAATGAATTCAAAACAGAGAAGGAAATTTGATTTTTAAAGAATTTTTGAAAACAACATATTTGATATTTATTCTTTTTGTTCAATATTCTTTTCTTTCTTTTGATATATATATATATTTTTTTTTTGGAGTTTTATGGATGGACCCTTTGCAATAGAAGTACAACTATGAGAATTAGCAATTGAAGAAAGACCTTGACTACCAAAGGGCATCTTTTTTTTCTTCTCACTTCCTAGTTAAAATTCAACAGCTAGGATTTACATAGAATAGAGATGAAAACTTGTAACTATTAAAAATACGTAAATATACAACTTATTTTAAATGTTTTAGTGACCTTCAGTTCTATAAAGTGAAAAAATACCATGCAAATGACCATGCTATCTATTTAATAAGTTCTTACAAAGCAAACATTATGAAAATGGAAATATTACCGTCTAAAATTTCACCACCTTAGAAGGCCAAAACTCCCTTACAAAAATATATTCTAAACATAATGTAAAAAACATTAAAATTATACATTCAATAGTCTTTTGGGATATTGTTTCCAACTTGATGAAGACTTGAAGTATATCTCTTGAAATTTTTCAAGTAGAAAACCATCCAGTTGTTAGATCCTAATTCTCATTAGAGAAAAAATCAGCCCTCCAGACGGCCTCTCCCCAACCCCCTTTAGTACCCTAAAATTTAGTTTTAAGGGGCTGAAAACTATTTTTTCCCCTCTTTCAGCTCAATTGAAACTACATTAATAGTGGCGCAAGAATCCAAATTTACAAATAAAAATTTAATAATTATAATTATAAAAAAATACAAATAATTTTTTTTTAATTCTTAAAATAAATAAATAAAAAAGATTGCAAAATCTGACTGCTTCAACAAGCAGTCATATACTTTGACTTCTCACCGGGGATATTTTTCCAGCTTGATAGGCCAAGCTTGAAATAGCTTGGCATGTCAATCTGGAAAGGCCCTCCAGAAGGCTAAATTTTTCTCCAATGTGAACTTCAAAAACTAAATTTTAATAATTCTTCCCAAAAGTATCGGCATTTTGTCTCTAAAGACTTTTATGAAACCATATATGTAATCTACCACTTAAGCAAGTTAATAGTGTTGGAGAACTGACATAAGAATCTTTTGAAAAAAAGCTGACAAAAAAAGAACAAATTCTTTTTCCTTAAAAAATATTTAGTATAAAGAAACGCTATAGTAGATGTCAAGGGAAAAGAGTTGATAGCAGCTTTAACATGGAGTTAATTTTGATAATTACAACAATAAAAATAATTTAACAAACTATATAAAAATTTATAACCTTTTATTTTTTGGAATTGTAAAAATTAAGCCCAAAGTCAACCATAGATGGTATCTTTTATTTTATTTTCCTACAAAATAAAACCTCATATCTTTTATATCATTGATAATTATGGATTGGATAAAAGACTTAATTGCATCTAGAGACTTGTCGTATACAAGACTATTAAAATAAATAAACTAAAACACAATATCTTTTTACTATCTAAAGAACAAAAAAAAATATTCAAGCCATGTCACATAAAAGCTACATTAGAATCTTCAAAAAATAAATGAGAAATATAAAGCTATTAAGACTTGCTTAAAATCAACAACAATCTAAAACAATCCTTCAAAAATCAAATCTAATTAATTAAGTTTTTGAATAGTCCAACACCAATTATTTCAATTAAATTTTATATACAATACAACAAAAAAGCAATTCCTAAGACCAATGTTCATTTCCACTAGAAAAATTCAACATATTAGGCAACCAAATATGTCCAAATCAATACAATTTTGTTAACAAATATTTAAAGAAAATCATCCAAAGCAGAAGAGTATGCTAGTTTGTATGCTTTTTTTCAACTAGTAATTGCATTCTAATAGCAAAAATTGCAATTATATAATATCTTTGATAAAACAACATTTACGCCAATAAACAACATCAAAGAGGACAAAGAAGGACCAATCAACTTTGCTAAAATGGCTTTGTCACCTTAAAATCCAGAGCGACAACCTCAAGAGAATTTCTTACCACAATATTCTAGAGACTATAAAAACTTATCCAATTTAGGATATTCCAGATTCCATACCATTTTCTCTTCCATTTTAAGCCTTAATCATTCTTCCTTTATATAACCTAATATAAAATGGGCTTAGATTGGCACTTTCTTAAACTCCAATTACAATGTGTAAATTGCTTTAGATATGAACCTTTTCTTCTATTGCAAAGACTCCATCAAAGGCAATCAAAAATTAAAGAAACAAAAAAAAAATTTAAGTGTAAAGTGCATTGGTAACCATAAATTGCCAATACCACTATAATTCTTGTCTTTTAGCTAGCATATGTTCTAATAATTTATCATTGATTATTAAAATCAAACATAATTCTTACTCTGATTAAAAAGGATAGGAATCTCTTTTCCATTAATATAAAATTACATGTCTACACTACCATCTACTTGTAATATTATTCTTGAAAGTTAGGTTAGAATCATTAGAGGATTTCGGGCCTCCTAAGAGACTTCAAGTTCCCGGACTGTGGGAACTCTACAGAAATGCTGCGACACTACTAAAAGGCCAGGCTAACGTAGCCAAGCAATTTCCACATCAATTTTGAAAAAAAAAAAAAAAAAAAAAATTGGTTAAAATGATATGTTTTGTTTTTTGTTTGTTTTTGTTTTTGTTTTTGTTTTTGTTTTTGTTTTAAATCTGACACGCCTATACCATCGTTCCTTGAATCTGAACAGACTGGGGAACGGGCCTGAAATAGTCGTCAAGGGCCCCCAAAACTCCTCTAATGTATGTTTTTCAATAGGTTATTTTCTACAAGGATACACAAAATGACATGATATCCATCTTCCAAAATCATTATTGAAGATGAACGTTCTACATACTAGCTTTGTGGCATTAGCAAATAGAATCCGATTTTTTATTTATGTATATAATAAATGGTGCCAATGGGTGGCACACTACCATACAAATTAAAATAATTGGTATTGACTTGAGCAAAAATAATCCTACAATACTATAATTCTAATTATTAAGGACCTTTTTCTAGTGAAGTAGTACCAGTTTCTAGAATTTGTTGAACTACATAATATTTAGTAAGTGCATTTCTACTAAAATGTCATTTTTGAAACATGTTTGAAAATCAACAATTATAATTTTAAGCTCAAATTCAAAGCCTAAGTTTGTAAAATACTTGTACATAATCCATTTGATGATTGTAAGACTAAAAAAAAGGTTTTATATTTAAAAACATGATATTTTAAACTATCCTCTTGTTAGCTTACACGAAAATTGCACCAACATCTTTTTATAAATATGATTCATAGCCATACTATTTTTAAATTTCTAATACAAAATCCACATAAATTTATAATTTTTTGAAAACCTTAAATCATACAAGATATCTTATAGGACAATTTAAAATGACAATGTGAATCTATCAATAAATGCTTTAAAATTGGTGCTCAAATATAACTTTGTAAATGCACCAAATGTTAGAGTTTGATTTATTTTTGATACATTGGAAATTAAAACCTTTCATGATTTGAGAAGATTTTACAAAAACTTTTTTTAATTTGAGGGTTCAATATTTGATTCTATCAATAATTGACTATGTATCTTTCTAAAAAATTATCATCACAAATATCATCTTATATAAAATTGTCTAACGTAATCTCAACATCTACAGTTTGAAATTGTCTAACTACAATGCATTTTCTATCATTTAGAGTTTGTTTACATACTTAAATTCACATCTAAACATCTTGGAGTTGTCTAATTGCAATATTTAAATTGTTTGTTTGGTTTTGATTATCCAATCAATCTTATCTACTATATTATTTTGGCCAAAATAAAATATAGTTAGTGTAAGTTCATCCATCACTCCATTCATCTATATGAAATGCCATAGATGTCCATGATATAAATCTCCAACCAAACCTAAAAACAAATTACACAAACATAAGTATAAATTTGTTTCAATCAAAATTAATCTTGAAGGGAAGAGGCCTATTACAATAATGCACACATCCAATCATTATGGGTGTGTGCATTCTTTGTACATTCAATAATCTTAGAAGTCATCCATTGGATGCAAATCTTCTATACCATCTTTCTAAGGTAAAAAATATATTTGGAACTTCTAAATGTTTGGACCATTTTGGCCTCAATTTGCACTATGTTTGAACACTCTGAAGTGCTTCTAATTAGGACTTGACAAAACGTGCCAAAGTTGAAAACCTTTAAAACATCTTCATCCATTTATGTAAGATGGCCTTAAGATCTCTAAATTTTGAATGAAAAATATGCCAATGTACTTGGATCCATCTGTAAATTTTCTTTGAAATGTCAATATTGTTGTATTAAAAAAAACTCATGACATTGGCGTTTTTTAAAATTTGGTGCCTTGAAACCTAAATCTCTCATTTCTTAGAATTTCGTGTACTTGAATGCCGCAAATTTGGCGCTCGTAATCATTCCAATAGAGGAAAAATTGTGTTGTGACCCACTAATTTTGAAGGGCCAACAATCCTTTTTAGCACAACTTTTTTGTCTACAATTAATAATTCATCATAAAATGATAGTTAACTTTCTACTTTTGCACACCCAAAGGTTTTCACTTGTCCAGAAGTATGTATATTACAATAAATAGTCTAAGAAGAATGAAGACGTGGTAGGCCCTCCAAATTCAACAACAATTTTTTGTGTTGATGAAATTTTCTTGCACTAGTGCAAATGCTCTAAGGGTATTGTCACTTATACATCAAATCCTAGACAATGGCAAATCTTGGATGGGAAGTGTGCAATGAATGCTTGGATTTGACTCTAAATTCACTTTCTTATCACAAAAGTTACTTATTTATGGAAGGTGGCAACTTTGCCTTGTACCATTTTATTTCTATAAATAGTAATTTTATATGCCATAATAAATGAAAAATATATTTGAGTTTTACACACAAGAAGAATGGTAATTAGTTGGAAGTTAACTCCTAAAGGACCAAGAGTTGTTCAACAAACAGTTCAAAACTCAGGTAGCCGTTTCTACGTAGCCAATTTTCACATTGGTTGTTCACAAAATTTTCAGATTGGTAGGAATATAATTTTCTTTCCAATTGGGTATTTAAATCAAAAGTTGCCCAAGAATATTTGGGGAACTTAGGCTATTTGGAACATTTTCCTAAAATCATCAATCATAGACTTTTGAAACTTGGCATAGATGTAACTAATAAAGTGTGGCATAAAATAGTTTCTCCAAAATAAAATTTTAGTGTAGAAATTCATTCTAAGAGGAGTCAACGGACTTAATTAGCTATGTTTCATTCAATTTCAAGCAAAAATCAAATTCTTCTAACTTCAAGCCCTACTATCTTACATCTATAAAGTCGAAGTTCTTGAAATTTTTCCCACATATATTCTAAGTGTTTGTCTCTAATTTTTCACTATTTGGATTTTGAATAAAAATATTTCTTCATTGCACCAAAAATCAACAAAAAATGACATGTTATTGACAATTCACTTAACTTCCTTACATTGTATTTCCTTTGTCCCAAAATAAATCCAGGGTTTCTAAATATACATGTCCCAATTAAATTTGACATTGGCTCTCCACAACTTGATGGACAACAATTGAAGCTAGTTTGAACGCCCTAAAGCAAAAGAATCCACATATATCATGCTCCAAATACTATATAGCAATTCAATTCCTACAAAGGGAATCAAAATACAACTTCTAATCAAGCAGAGGTGAAGAATTCATTTCAAAAAATATCCAAAGCTTGCTTCTAACATTTGTCTTATTGAGAATTTCCTTGAGTTGAATTACAAGACATTGTCAATATTGAATACAGAGGACATCAATGGACACCATTGCAGCAACATTGCTTGGAGAATGATCAAAACTAATACCACTAGAGCAGTTTCCAAAAGGGCAAAAATTTGTCACTTTTGCCACCTATTTTCAACATGCGCCACTTTACTAGTTGACTTCTATTCTTTCACACCTAGTGGGCTTTTATAATTTATAGAAGGTACAATAACTATGCAATTCCTTTAAAATAGGAGCAACCCACGCGTTAATCTAGCCATTTCTAGGAAACCCATTATTTATATCGGGAGGGAGGGAGTATAGATTTAGAGTAAACTAGAGGGTCATTGCAAAAAACAGCGGTCCTGTTGAATTGTCACAAGGAGCTTGTGGAAGCTTCTTTTTGCAATAACTTTTAAAGCATAACTTGCATGAACTTGAATTTTTTATTGGAGATGTCTGTCTTGAGGTTAATCATATCTCATATTTTTTAGAAATTTTTAAAAATCATTTTATATTTAAATTTCAATTTAACTAATTTGTCACGTTTTGCGATTTAGGGGTTTTGAATAATAAGGAGTACTCAAATTTAATGGTTTAGAGCTGAAATTTCTATGGTCTATTTGCATAGTAGGAATTCATGTTTCTACCAAGGGGCATTAAAAAATATTTTATTTTGTGTTGTCTACGTCCATGCAAAGAGGGCTCTCTTGTGCGCGCAGTTCTGAACATTTTAGATGACTTCAAGATCAATTTTTTGGTCAAATTTCTTCTCCATGAAGTCTTCCCAAATGTTCTATTTTTACTTTCTTTGAACTTCTTTTTTCCTATTTTTTACAAATTAAAACTTCAAAGTATGTATTTTCTTCAAAATTTCAGCTCACTCTTTTTTGTGAATAACTTTTGATCTAGATTTTTTTTAGATCTGAAATTTTGGGGATATCCTAATTTTAGTCTTGTACTAATTGTCCTTATTTTATATTATTTTAAAAAATTCATAAGCAAAATCTCATGAGTACTCAAAAACAGGCCAAAATGGACCAAAAGTGGACGGCGTTTCTTGCAACGACCCTAGACTCTATATTTACATGAAGTTTATATGAAATTTTGCATGATTGTACCTAACAAGATTGAAAACTCAATGTCGAGAGACTCAAATTCATCAAGGCAGGACCGCAGGACGAGGAGCCAAAATTTGGGAAAAACACAAGACAAAACCGGGGACAAAACTTGTTGGAGTACTAGACCTCCAAATTGATAGAATTTGGTGTCGTGTTTATTATGGACTATTATCAGTTAAATCTTCCTCTGACACCAGTTTACAAATATAAGTCAAACTTTACAATCAACTCTTACTAGTAAGTTACAAAGGTGGAGCAAACAAGTGATCCACCAAATAAAGGTTGGGGTGAACTAGCCCCACTCGCTCGGCTCTTCCAAGTCATTCCCAGGGTGCAAGTTAAGAAAAAGCCCATGTTTTGTACTTGATTAATTTACCTTGATTATATACTTCTCCAAGCTAATTTGGAGCCTCTGATTGCAAATATGAATTCCAAATTTGCAAATTTGATCATGCGTGGAAAATAAAACATTTCAGCGTTTTCCCAAGGAGCCAAGCGAGGGGGTCCGTATAAACAGGGCCCCCTTCTTTTCCACCGTGTTGAAATTTTGCTACACTGGTGGAGCTGCTCTCGTACGCAGCAGGAGGGAAAGGATAGAGGCCACTCATGCAAGCCAAGAAACAATTTTGGGGAGTTGGGAAAGTGCCCTTTGTGTCTACAGTAGAGGACTCCGGTATCTTCGTTCCACCAGTCAGACCCCCGCATTTGATTCACGGGTGATTCACGTTGAGCGACCCCAGCTCCAAATTGGACCATAAGTTAAACTACAATAATCAGTTCGGTCTTTTCCAAGCCTTGACTCTCCCTGGCACTCACGCAGTCATCAGCGTCCGAGCCTGCGAGCCTCCGAGGACCCCCCCCCGGAAACCGTTGCGAATCTGGCGCTGTGCATGCGAAGGACGGACGGACACTCCCTGCACTGCAGGCAGTTGCTTGCAAGCCAAGCATGCTGGGACGCTGACACGCAAATTCATGCGAACTGAAAGGAGGACCTGACTGAGCTCTGGCTGGAGTCCCTGCCAGTGTCCGTGACTTCGAATCTGTCTGGCTGGGGTGTCGGAGCGTCCGTCACGAAGTAATAAGTTAGGAAACAGCCCTAGTACCGCAGTCGAAGTTATAGGAGCTACCCATAAGTTAGGACCGCTCTGGCCAATGCAATAACTTCAAACCCAGCCAGGGAAACCGACCTGAGAACTACTCCGTCGTATGATCGACTGGGTGTGCAGGCAGAAAAGAGTTGGGACCTAGGATTTAACAAGAAATTGGAACAGTCATCAGTCAGGGTCGCAGGGATAATAACTGATATGGCTCTCTGGAGTGTACAGCGCCCATACCGTGCTTTCCACAAATACCTCAAGATGCCAAAACCATTGCAAAGTGTGGTAAGAAACTCAAACTTAACCTTGGAAGAACTATGCAACCCCCGTAACCAAGGTAGTCACCAAAATACTTGGATCATTGGATCAATAGGTGTATTCTTTGTTGCTACAAATAACCCCCAAAAGATGTTGTGGACATTAAGTTTGAATCACTCCATTTTGTTAAATGAGGTGAGAGTTATTAAGAATTCCAATTTGTGGGTAGGTATGGAGTCTCTGGATTCCAAACTTACCTACTAACTGGATTTCTTAATAACTCTCACCTCATTAAACAAAATGGAGTGATTCAAACTTTTCCACTCTTAAATGTTTCCTTAGAACCACTTCCAACTTTTTCATTTTTCAAAAAAGTGATTTTTGAAGGAGTTTTTTGAGTTGCCCGGGCTGCCCGCCGAAAGCGGAAAGTTACATATCATGCAATAACTTTTTAACCGTGTAGTCAAAAGTTATGAAAATTGTTGGACCTTAAAGCTACTCCTCGGGCACATGTTTTGTGAAATTTTCAAAGAAAAAAAATAAAAACTCCGTTTGTAGTGAGCTCCCAAAATTGCTATGTTGCCAAAAAACATTGTTTGGTCCTTCAGGGGTTAATTATAATAATAATAATAGAAAATTTCAGATGTTGAACACTTTGCCTCAAGCTTCTTCCTAGAGATAACGTTCTAACACTACTAGTGAAGCATGAGTCTCTTGAACATTGTTGAAGCTTCCAAGAATAGAGGCTCAAAGAAAAAATCATCCTGACTGCTAATCCAAGGAAGTGTAGTCACTTTTGAAGGCACATTCTCCTTGATACTTAGGTTCTTTCTTACATACTTGGATTTTTCTGAAGATGAAATGGAAAGCTTGGGTTAATCCTTAAAGGACGTGACCCTTTCACCGAGGTAGTCATCAAAAAATTCGTTTTCATGAATGTCATTCATCATAAAGTTTTCGTCCTGAACGCTGTGGATATTGCCATTTTGAGCCCAAAACCGCTCCAAAGAAGACAACGCTGGCCATCACATTCTGTGCGACAATTACGTCAGCGTCACAATTACGTACCTTCTCACTCCCACCTGAGGAACTCCTTAACTTATTAGCTATATTACTGACTGTAAGTTATTGTGGGAAGGGCCTCCCTCAGTCCCTCTGTCCTCTTGGTGGGCTGTGCTTCCGAAATCAGTGGGCGACGAGGTTAGCATTCCCTTGCCATGCGACTCATGCAGCCCGAGTGATAGCCGCGGGTCTGATGGTGATTCCTAGTTTCCTACACATCTGTACCAGGACGCTGATGACCGTCTCGTTTCAAACGCTTTCATTACTGACCCCACGCACATGCTGCAGCCATTGACTCTTCGTCCCTCTCACCAAGTACCCAACCTTCGCAGGCGTGAAGACGTTCGTTGTGACGGGAACCGTATCCAAACTTATCGCAACCTCTCCAAAACGTCAAAACCGTGGTACTCTCAACTATTTCTAATGGGGACAAGCGGACTTAAACATGCATTCTCACATGGGTTCACAAAAGGACATACAGGGAATGTGCAAATATAAAGAGGGTTGAATGTGCTCGACAGAGAAGGCTGCCCTGCCAAACGGTAGAGGGTAGTACGAAAAAAATTTACGGCTTTATCATGGGTGATCCTACTGATGGATTCATGTTCTCAACCTCTTTGAATGGAAATGGAGTTGTCTAATGTCAGTAATAGTGGTCGCCCATTTTGAAAGTGCGTAAGCAATTTATACGTAGTGATACAAATTCGATCTAAACTAATTTCACAACGTTATTTTGCGGATATCCTTCCGCTGTAGATGGCAACGAAAAAAAAGACTCAGAGGTAACATTCATGTGCAGAGGACGGATGGCGATCAGTGAGTAACCGATCTACCTCAGACGTCACCGGCTTTGAAAGCGGTAGTTACCGCTGGCCCAGGATGGATGAAGCCTTTCAGTTGCAGACTTGCAGCCTGGCTTTAAGATGGACTATTGTCAAAGAATAGGTAGTTATATAACGACTGCAGCTCGACATTCTCTATAGCAGCTGCGGATCAAGTACACATGCAGAAAAATTAGCAAAGCTCTCGCGATTCATATCGCAGACAAGGAAGACACTCAAAATTGGAAGCAGAGACATGGTGTAAACCGTCATAATAAGAGTTTCATTATCAATGGTGAAAAATTGCTGACATTGATTTTGGAACACTTTCTTTTTCTTTTTTCACAAGGGTCTGTTGATCCCCCAAAGTATACAATCTACACTACACCAGTCTTACAGCGGTCCAGCAAAAAAGGACAGCGCAAAGCTTGCTCAACATCTCTAGCACTGACATCCAGTGCTGGATATGAGTCATGCTGGCTGCAAAAGCGAGGCAGCAGAGACCTCAAACGGACGCCGCTATATATCACTGGGCAGGGTGAACAGGTGATAAATTCCTGTCAGTTGATAACAAATGTACAAGCTGTCTACTTCATGGACTGCCAAAAAACGAAAAGGTACGAATGTACATATAGAATAATCAACAAGGTGCCATGATTCCAGCACCGTCGCAGTCGATCAGCAATGCTCGCCACCGTCGAACTGCGACCTTCTCGTACGCAACGATAGCGTCGCAACGGAAGACTCTGAAAATTTGGTAAAATCTATCGCGTTAAGGCCGCAACGAAAGACTCTGTAAAATCTGTAAAATTCGTCGCGATGGTCGCTTCTGAACATCTATAAGTTTACTTGGACAGTAGCAAATCTTCGGCAGGGATGAATGCCCCATGGAACCCGTACGGGACGCGCGACGGCAGCTTGACGGACGCGACGGGCGCGAGCGCCGGCGACGCCGCGTCCAAAACCAGAAGCTCCGAGAGCCCCGACTCTTCGTCATGGCAAAACGCGAGCAAGTAACCGTCGTCTTCCGCGGCGTCTGCGGTGCGCGGCACGAACACCGGCTCCCCGCCGAAGCGACGCGCGCCGTAGTTGTACCTTGCAACCACTTCCCCCGTTTGCAAGTCCACTTTGGCGATCCCAGATACCTTCGGCCATGGCTCCACGATGGCGAGGTACATAAATCGGGTCTTCACGCCGACGAGATTGGGATTCATTTTCCCCACTTCTAAGTTCAAGCTCGAAAGCTCGCGCTTGCTCGCCTTCCCCGTGATGCGGTTCAACCTCACCTCCGTGAGGAGCGCGCGCGGCACCTCCGACGTTTTGAAAATAATGTCGGCCGGCGTCATGGAGGATCCGATAACGACGACCTCGTCGCCGTCCTCCCAGGCGTTGTACAAATGGAAAAAAAAGCAATCGGGCACTTCAATCCACTGAAGCTCGGCTTCCGTGTTCGCGTACTTGGGCATCACGCCAAACCGCGGCGTCTTCTTGGGATCCAGCACCACCGGGGAGCCTCCCGTCAACATCTCCTTCAACCGGAACACGATCTGCTGATCGGGGATCACCACGAAATTCTCCGTGATGGCGAAGTCGTGCGTCATGGCGGCTTCGGGTAATGTGATCGGAACCTCCGCTTTCTTCTCCCCGTCCGCGCCGAAGATCAAATACTTCAAATACGGCGCGGACAGGACATTGTAACTAAGACTAAAAAGCTCGCCCGTGTGGGGATCAATCTTCGGGTGCGCGATCATGGAATGCTTCAGCTGGCCGTGGAAATCATACCGCCCCACCGTCTCAATATCGTCATCATCTGTAAGCCGCACCTCCACGGGCAAATCGTCCTCCGAAATCGCGAGCAAGCGCTTGTTGAAGTAAACCAAGCCTGCATTCGCCATTCCCATTCCTTGGGAGGCGTCCAGGATCCCGCAAAGCGCCCGCGTGTAGTGCACAAGCAGGCGCGCCACGCCGCCATACCCGTGAAGCTCCCCGATAGGCTTGGGAAAGAACGAGCGCCCGTGCCGATCCTCCTCAATGAAGCGGTAGGTTCTCGTGTAGCGGCACGCATAGCTGACGGAGCCGTTGCGGAAAGTCACGGCGTGCAGCATGCCGTCGCCGTCGAAGAGGTGGTGACGACCCGTTGGGAAGAAGTGCGGATTCGGCCCGTTGCGGACGTAAACGCCTTCTAAGCATTCTGGGAGCGATCCTTCCACTTCCAAGTCGTGACACGCCGGGGATTCCTCCACGGGGGAGAAGTTGCCTTCTAGTTGCACCAAGGGATCCACGGTGGAGGGGAGAGGCTCATGCTCGGCCCAATGCAAGTTGCGCTCCACGGCGGCGATCACCTTGTCCGCCAGCTTCTGCGCGAGGTTTAGCGGCTTCGGGTGCCATCTCTCTCGCGACGATGACGACGACGTCGAAGTGGTCGTCGTTCGCGGATTCTCCAGAAAGAGTTTGGGCAATTCTGTGACTCTGCGACCCGACACTGCCTGCCCGCAGTGGCGACTTTCACGAACACGGCGATCCCCGACGAAAGCCTGGCTATTGCTGCTCAACCGGCTGCTGCTGCTACTTCCTAATTTCGCTACACAAGCCATGAACTTACAAATGATTGCGTTTCCCAACGAATTGTCCAAAACAGAACCGTTTCCTACACTGCTTGATTCGCTTAATGTTACAAAACCACCACCACAACTACAGTTTTGGATCCCGAGCTTCTTGAGTCGTCCAAATTCACGCAAATTTGATAAATACTTCGGACTGGTGTTCGCCACTACCCAATTCTTGACTGCTTGCACGTCGCGCAATCGCCGGTTTCACCTCTCGGCGTCAACATTCACAGAAATGCCACTCAATCTCCGAATTCGCCTCCATTCCGCTCCAACCCATTGACAACCTCCAAATCATGACCCACCGGCACTACGTACATGGACACGATCGAATCAACACACACTTGCATGCATGCACTCCACACTCAATGAAAGCGAATGAATCCCAGGTACCCAAAATGTCTGATAACAGCTAGTACACGAAGAGATTCTTGAGATCAATCTCTAATAAGACTACGAGAGCGAAGAGTTCTACTGGAGGTGGCGACATCGTACGTAACCGTCGTCTCTATATGGTGCATGAACTCAATTTTCTCAAATCTACAGCCAAAGTGGAGTGAGTATTTAGATGGAGTGATGAAAGAGGAATGCATGTAACTTGACACGGGAGGTGGAGGAATGAATGGAGATGCTTCTGATAAGGTAGCGACTTCTAATAAAGAGTCGAGAGAGACTAATAACTTAAGAGAGGTTGCTGCCTGTATCGGGAGAGGCCGCCATAGCTGTGGGGTTTTGTAGGCAACAGAACCCACGACAAGCTGCGCTGTCCAGAGTGTGTACAGTACAGCACTGAACAGCCTTTTTGCTTTGGGAAGGGCCTTGGGCCTTGACGCCTCGCTGACCGACACGTGGTTTTCCGATGCGTCTTGCCTTCTTCCGGAAGGGGGGCCGCACCTTCCTCATTGACGCCCTTTTACTCACCTCCGTGTTTTGTTGGACCAATTAGAATTTATTCAAGTATACCATTAACTTAATTTAGTCCACAAGGGACTTGGCTTGCTCCCATTTGGTCTGGAATGGGTACTTTACCTTAGATTAGCCATCAACTGTGATCTTTTGGAGTTGAAATCAAATGGAGCACGATTCAAGTTCTAAAATTTGCACCATTAACATTTTCTAGCCTACAATGGACTTAGCTTGCTCCCATTTGGTCTGGAATGGGGTAGGGGAGGCAACCCATTTCCGATCACTTGAGGAATTACGCATATCTACGGGCAGATTTCTTCAGTAAGAAAATTTTTCTGGGTGCAAAAATAGAGTTAGAAAGGTTTCCATAATTTTTCAGAATTTTATTTCTCAAAACATATTTACTATGAATTTTTTGGTTGAAGATTCTATTTGACCCAATCTAGTCATAATGACTTTCCTATTTCCAACCAAGGTCCGGTTGCAAAATCCACCAAGGGTTGATTGCAATATTGAGAGTCTTGGAGGCAATCCTAATGTACCACAACTGCCTCGGGAACCATGCCCTAATTAATCACTTGTCTTCTCCTCCTTCACGGAAAGACAACAGCATACATGGCCACAATGGGGCATCGATCAGGAATGGTTGCCTCTCCTAGTTTACCTTGAAGTTGCAATCAACTACGATCTTTTGGAGCCGAATGCAGATGAAGTAAGTTGGTTTGAAGGAATGAAAAATATTTGATTGGATGATTTAGCACGATTCTAGTCCAAAGTGTTGAATTTCAAATAGTTGGTATGGTGGTTTTGGAAAAAAGATTAAAGAATAGGCGTAGTTGATGGCGTTTCACAGAAGTTCCCTTAGGAGTGGTATTTCAGCTCTCAGTGGGACAAAGGGGTCGTGGGGGTGGCAGCCGTCCTTAACTTCGTTGGTGAGGGAGTGAAAAAATAATGGGTTTGGATAAAATAGGGCGGGCTTTCTATCTTATTTTGATTCCATTTTTTCAATTTCTTCCGCCACCCCCCTACGAGAAATTTGCTGAGTTGGCAGGCTGTGGGGTACACTTGGCAGGATGTGGTGGCTCCCTGGCTAGACTGGCTAGCTTCGACGAGGGACAGGGATTCAGGACCGGCTGACTGACCCACCAAATGCTGCTCTTTCTAATCTGGGTGGACATTCGCAATATAACTGATTCTGGAGAGACAGCAAATGATCCGTTTCACACCGCGAGTAGGATTCCCACTTCAGTTTGGATGACGCTTATAAGGGCAGGTCAACATCGAGTTTCCAGTCAATCCCAAGTGTTTTCAATCCAGAAATAAATCTAAATTTAAAAAGTAATCTATGGGAGTATCATTTCAGTTACTTTGCTTTCCATTTGCCCTTTTTAGGCAATGTTACTTTTCCAGGGTGGGTCCTGGATGCACAATTGCACACACGGCAAGCAAGCCTCCTTTGCATCCCAAGTGCTCGGAGGTTGAGCTCATGCATGAAAGTTTATGATAGTCTAAGAGCATCGTCATTAGTTCCACAAAATTGGACCACGGCATGAAGAAGTGGCAATGCACTCAAGCCCCATACTCGACACCAACAACTCTCAGACCTCTCACTAGTTTTCACTTCGTCTACTAAGACCATAGTCAAAGTTGATCAAGTTGGCATGAGTATAATATGGGATGTAATATTGCCTGCTACAAAGGCCCTCGGTTGCCAAACATATGTAGAAGTGACAGGACGAACGACACAACTTTTAACATGGCATGGTGTTTGTGCGGACCCATTTTTCCTTGTGCAAGCATAGCAAGCCTGGAATGGCGTTGCCAAGGCTTGGTATTGAGATTGGTGGCAATGCTCTAAGTTATTGTACTTAAAGTTTCAATTGAAATGGTGTAATCGTGAGGCTTTGTCCTAGGTAAACAATATTCAATATTAATTTATTGATTGGTCGGACCCCACATCTCTATTCCAACCCAAAACTAACTACGTTGTGCAGTGTGAATGCGGTTGTAGGTAGGACTTGGAAACTTAAACTCAGAAACCAAAGAATTGATGCTATAGTCTTTGTCCAAAAAATACAGCCAATAAATCCATTTGCACACTTCCCCCCAATAAGCAAGGTGTTCCCAGTTGAGAGCTCAAATTTAAGGTTTTTGATTTTACAATGAATTGTGCAAATATATACTTATAATCAAGTTTATGATCATGTTAATTTTTGAAATTTTTGAAATGATTTGAGAACAAAAATGCTTTGAAAATAAATAAATTTATATTGTACAGTGAGTTCAAAGTTTATAAAACTACAAATATGAAAATCTTTTTTTAGAGATTCTAATTACATTGCAAACACTTCCCATCTACACTAATGCATTTTTGGTTCAAATCTGATTAATTTTTCAATTATCATTATTTTTTTAAAATATAATAAAAATAATATACAATTCAATATCATTCACTCATTAATAGGTTGAAATTGAATGAAAGTATATTCAACCAATTCTAGTAGGAAGGTTTGACCACAAACTCTATTTCTTGACCATATGATAATTTTTGTATGATGAGGTTGAAAAGTTTCTAAAGAATCTTTTATCTTCTACTAGATTTTAATTTTTGTGATATTCAATGACACAAATCATTTTTATAATGAAACTAATTGAAAACTTTCAAACATCATGTTTCTATAATATGATTGAAAAGTTTTCAAGGAGCCTTCCATTCTCTACTAGTATGTCCTTTGTCATTGCCACAATCATAAAAAACATTGTGTAAAAGTTGCAATCAATTTAGCCTTTAATTTATCATTTTTATATTGACTCTATTCACCTCTGAAGTTTGGTTATTATGAAATTATCAAAAACCACTCTCAAACCACTGATTTTAGTGCAAATGTGGCTACAAAAAGATCCTGTTGTTGCATATCCAACTAAAGGATCTCATACTAGTCAAGAGCAGAAATAAGTGGAAGAATTTTGAAGAACTCTAATACATAGATGTAAGATTTTAGCAATTCAAGTTATAACAAAGACACACAAGCACATGAAATTGTGTTTTCATCCATTTTTAAAAGATTTTTGTATTATTTCTCTACTCGTGTATTCTATAGATTGTCGAAGACTTTGCTTTGTAAATATTCTATAATTCAAAGGATACCAGTATATTTTACCTCAAGAAGTAACTTTTCTAATTCAAAAAATGATCCTTCAAAAACAACTTTAGTAAATAAATTAAATTAAATTCTTTTGGAATCACTATAATTAGAGCTGAAATTTTTAATTTTAAAGAACAAAAAATGATGTGAAAATTACAAATATTCAATTTGAATTAGTTTTGGAAGAAATTTTGAATTTTTACTTAAAATTTTATTAACAAAGTTTTTTGTGTTAAATCTACCTTTTTTTTAAATATAATTGTTTTAACACAAAACCATAATCTAAAATGGATTTTTTTAGTGTGAATTTCTATTAGTCAATAGATTCAACAATATGGATATGATCCTTAGATCTATGGATTATGTTTTATAATTTTTGGTTTAAAATTTTCATAAACTATTATTCTAAGTTGTATTTTATATTACATCTTCTCACATAAGAAATTAGGACTACCTATATGGACTTAATAGCTCTAGGATGGAATTGTTACACATCAGTCCTAATGTTGAGATTGTTCTAGAAAATAATTTGTACCTCATGGACCCTTTTGGGTAGAAAATTGTGAAAATTCAACTCAAAGATGAATCATGTGTATGCATTTATTTTTTAGGAAGATGCTCACTCATTGCCTTCAATACAAGATTCTTCATTATTTTCATACCAGTAATCCAAATGAAATGAACCATTTCTTTTCATCTAGATAAAGTATATTCTAGAATATATTGCATTTTAAAAAATAGAGTTTTTATAAAAGTTTGGACTACCCATGCTCATTTGTTTTTAATTTGGTAGCATAACTGTTGGACCAGTCACTGTTTGAAATCAAATTATATTCCCATAAAGATAATTTGTTGTTTTATTTTAATAAGAAGTTTCATAAAACCAAACCAAAGATTGAAATCATAGTTACTACCAAAGATTGATAAAGTATACTCCAGAATATATTGCATTTTAAAAAACTGAGTTTTAATAAAATTTTGGACTACCCGTGCTCATTTGTTTTTAATTTGGTAGCATAACTGTTGGACCATGCTAGTCACTGTTTGAAATTAAATTATACTCCCATAAAGACAATTTGTTGTTTTATTTTAATAAGAAGTTTCATAAAACCAAATCAAAGATTGAAATCAAGTTACTACCAAAGATTGAAATCATAATTTCTACTAAAAAGACAATGGTTCTTTGGGGACTAGAAAACAACAAACAAAATATATAACTCTACCTTGTCTTTTTTTAATCATTGAAAGAATCAATTACAAAAATCAATCTTGTATTAAATCCGGTAATAAAAATTTGAAACATACGTCTTTCTCCAAAATATAATTGAAATGTTTGCAAGAAATCTTTTGTTGTCTGTTTTTCTATTTTTTGTAATGTTCAATGGCAAAACCAAACCATATAGTGAAGTTTGTTGAAAACTTTTCAAACCTCTAGTCTCTATCCAAGGCAAAGAAATTGGAATGGTATGAAACTGTGTTGCACGCATACATTCTCCCCGAGGGCTTGCAACAATACCAAATACATCTTTTATTCAATGATAGTGACAAAAATATGAAGTGCCACAATAAACAAATAAACAAAATATCAAACTTACTAGTATGAATCTTTATGACTTATTACTAGTAATATTTATGTTTGGTTAGACCGAGCTGTAAGACCCACATTTGGTCTGATGAATATATTTTCCACTAATGTATATAGTTGCGACAACTTTGAAAATGCAAAATCTTAGTTTATACTGAATCTCATTTTTTTTATTTAAAAAATTTTATGACCAATTTTTTAATAAATTTTAGTATTGTGTGGTGAACTTCCTTTCTATGTATTTTGGTCTTCACTATGAAAAGCCAATCTTTGTGGTAATACTAGTAGAATTATATGTGGTCCACGTAGACCCATTGTGGGTCTTAAATTAAGCTAAGTCTATACCAACCATATTTCTACTAGTGTGAAATTCACCTTCCAATGACTATTTCTATGTTTATTGTATATAATTTTTATTAATGTTTTTTTATAAGTATTATTTTCATATCTTTTAAACAAATTAGAATTTATCAAACTACAAACATGAGTATCTACATTTTGACATCTTTCTAAAATAGAAATACTCTCATTCACCATGTAAACTAATCCATTCTAAACCCTTATGTAGACTTTTTTTTCTAATATATGTATTTTTGTTTTACAACTTAAAAAAAAATCAATATGTTCTTCTTAAAGAGTCTTAACATTGGTATAAATTGTATTTTCTGTACTTCTTCTTTCTAAGGGCTTTAATGGTAGCAAGGACATTCTTATGTTATAGCATTTAAAAAAATTCTAAATTTTACCACAATAACTGAACAAAACAAGCAAACAAATAAAATACAAATAGTGAATAGTGAATAATTGAATAGTGCATGTATGTACCAATATTTCATATTCATGGATTATTCTTATTCTATTACATAAATTCTTTCACATTAGAAGGTTGAAATTCTTTAATCTCTAAAATTCATTGACTATGTTTTCACCAAAAACACTCCAAATTGCCATTTCTAGTACAAGTTTCAAATTTTAGAAAAAAAATAAAATTTGGACACATAGTATCTTGTACTGTACTGGTTTGAGAAGATGTAGAAAATTTTCAGAAATTCCCATTGTGTGGATTACGCACTGCAACACGTTGAAGCCACACTCTAAACGTTCTGCATCGTTGATCTTTTGGTCAATGACAATATCAATGGTGCACAACGTTTTGAATATTGCTTCAATGTATAAGAGTGGGGCTGCTCTAAGGTTACATTTGTATGAAAAAATGTCTCAAATGGTGGTACTTCTTTGGATTCATTCTTCAAGGCAAGTTGACTACATGATTGAAAAATCATTTGGAGTTGTACAACATATATAGGAAAAAAATAGTAAGTAGAAAGAAGTAGAGAATGATTCAAAATACTAAAATGTTTAGAATTTAGTAATGGAATTGAATAATTCCAATCTCCAATGGTTGTATAGACAATCTACATTCTATAATTTTATTTATTTCAAAAACTATTGAAAATTGAGTAAAATAAAAGACTTCAACGTTTATTTTAGAATAGAGAATCCATAACTACCCGCAAACTAAAACTCCTCATAACTATCATCTCATTGATCAAAAGGGAATGATTCAAAGCTTTTCAAATATGTATAAATCTAAAAAACAAATTTCAAATTTTTATTTTTGAAAAAATTGATTTTTAAGTTGCTTGGACTGCCCGACCAAGCAAAAAAACTATATATTATGCAATAACTTTTTAACCATGTAGTCAAAAGTTCTAAAAATTACAAGGTCTTAAAGAAAAAACTCGTCCCCAAGTTGTGTGAAAATTTCAAAGAAAAAAAAATAACAGTTTGAAGTGGGCTGTCTAAAATCACTATATTGCCAAAAGATGAAGTTTGGTCCTATAGGGATTAAATACCTGAAGGACCATTATCTATAAGGAGGGGGAATGGATTTTGGGTAGACTTCCATGGTCTCAATTTTTGTCTTGATCTTTCAAATTTTTTCTTTAGATAGAGAAACACATTATTTTTTTAGGAATATAACTTTTATTTCAATGGGTGCTTGGGAATAAAAGATATGCCATCCTTAGTACTATTTCACCTCTTTAGGCAACAAAAGAAATCCACAAAATCTTGAAATGGAAATTTTTAATTTTTTTGTTTTTTATAGATCGTATTTTAACCTATTTCAAAAGCTTGGTTCATTCTATTTATATTAGTAATTTGAAAGTTATGGAATATCTTGTTTTCTAAGCAATCATAGAAATTCTCAAAAATAATGTATTAGATTCATTTTTTAATTCAATTTTTACAATTTAAAAACTAAAAAAGTTCCACATGTTTACTTTTTTCTTGCTAAAACAATCTTATTGTTGGGATTTATTTTGTGCATTTCAATCCCATCTTAGAGCTATCAACAATTTTGTTTTTTCTTCCATCTTGTGTCTGCTTCTACTTAACAAACTTTAAACAATAAAAAAACCCTTCTTCTTACTTTGAATTTTTTTCCCAAACTCTCAATTCAATCTTCATGATAAAATTTTAATTTAAACTTTGCAATGCAAAAGAATAAGTTAAGAAGTTTCAAAGTCTTATAACCTAGTCATACAAGGTGCAAAAAACCTTATTCACTTGAAATGCAAATATCTTGCAATCTATAGGATCAAAGTTTTTGAAATTTCTCCCATGCATTTGTACATCAGTCTAGTGCAAGATTTTACAATTAAATATGAAAAAAAAAAAAGTGTCTTTGAAATAGAAATGGCAATTCTGAGTGTTTTTTGACAAACAAAACCCATGGTCTTTTAGGGCGTTGTAAAATTATATGTTTTGAAAACAATGCAAATTTTTATTTTTGAGCATAAATCCAAGCATTATATTGCTTAGCTGATTATTTTGAATATATCTCTTTAAGATCGTAAGTAAAAAATCAAATAATTGTGAGATCATAATTCTCTAATTTCTAAAACAAATTTTATGAGTCCTTTCCAAAAGTTCGTTTTATCTTTCCCTTTTTTAATTTGAAAAAATAAAAATTTATTTTACATGGTAGTAATCCTTAAAGAACCTTGCAAGCCTAAGGGGCATTTTAAAAGTCAAACTTCAATTTCACATAGTTCTTGATTTTAAATGTTTTTGAGTTTTATTAAGAAAATGTAGCTCCAATAATCTACTTTTTGATGCATACTTTTTTTTTTGTAAATTGTTAAAATTGAAGTTGTGTGGTACTTTGAAGGTAGCATCTTAAAAGCTTAAAATACACCATTTGAACTTTTTCTATCAAACCTCTTGATGTGAGTTCAAGGAATACCAATTATACCATGATGTTTGCTACTATGATCTCCATTTTTTTTATCAAGATTTCATACATTTTACAGTATTTTTATAACTACTGTGATTTTTAATAAAACAATAGTTTTAAAATACTATGTCAAAGTTTATTTTAATAATTTAAATTATGATAAAAAGATGAAGATAAATTTAGATATATAATACAATATGAGAAAAATACCAAATATTTGGAATGTATATTTTAAAATAGGAAACTAATGAATTTTGACCAAATTTGGATATAAAATGTCCTTTAATCCCTAATAGACGAATTAAATCCTTTAGATACACTTGGTGATTTAGACAAGCTCCTATGGTCTCAATTTTTGGTATAATTTTTTGAAACTCTTTTTGAAGACAGGAAACTATATTGACTTTATGGAAATATATAATTTTTATTTCAATCAATGTTATAAGGCAAAAGTTATGCTATTTGAGCTCAAATTGGAATTTGTTGGGCAACACTAAAACATCATACTATAATTTTTTTGATTTAATTGATTTTTTCAAAAAAAAACATTTTTATATTTACCTGCGTCAGATTGTTGGTTCAAAGTCTCGCGACTATTTTGAGGCCCCATCCATTCTTTTCCTAATGATTGTGTATTTCAATTCAGTCTCAAAACTACTAACAATTTAGTTTTTCTTTCTATCTCATATTTGCTTCTACTGAACCTTTTTTTAAAGAATGAAAATTCATTTTTAGTTTTTGAATTTTTTTTCCCTAGATTTTCAACTCAATTCTTCAACTCAAGAAATCTGAAATATAAAATCTATAGTGTAAAAATTTGAAGTTTAGAGGACCATAAGAGAAAATTTCAAGCCTCCGAAGGGCTACTCCACAGCCTTCCGAAGTACCTTGAAATTTGAATTTTTGGGACTGAAAATTTCATTTTCCCCCTATTTTCGTGCAATTGAAGTTACTATGACAGTGGCACAAGAACCCAATTTTACAAGTTAAAAATTTAAACAAAACAAAACAAAAAAATACCCGGTAAAATCTATTGTTTTGGCGAGCAAGCTAAGTGCTCACCAAGGGACTTTTTTAGATTGACAGGCCAAGCTTGAAACAGCTTGGCATGCCAATCTGGAGCACCCCTCCAAAGGGTTGATATTTTTTCTAATGCTCAAAGTCAAAAATTCTAGTCAAAAATATTTGTAAGAAAATATTTTCTTCACTTGAAACTCAAATATCTTGCAATCTATACTGTAAAAGTTTCTACATTTTCTTCCACACATTTTTATTCTAGTCTGGTAGAAGATCTCATAGTTAAATATGCAAAAAAGAACAATTTAAATAGATTTGCATATTGACAGTTTTGACTTTTTTTTGACAAAAAAGGCCTCAGTCCTTTTGGAGTTAAAAATGAGATTGATAATTTATTGGATAATTGAATTTTAAATCTATGAAAGAAATTTCCTCCCCCCCCCCCCACCTCCACCACAACTTTTTTTTTCAATTCTTCAAAAATCATTTAGTATATAGATGCACAAGATGTAAGAGAAAATACATTGAATTGAATTGAATTGAATTATGTAGTATAGTTATATTTAAATAGCAAAGTGTTTAGAAAAACAGAGCTGGAATCAATATTATTGGTAAGGTAGGGAGACCCAAAGTAGCCCTCAAACCAATTGTAGACTCTAAGATTGTCTCTGGCTTTGCCATTTTTGCATCAATAGACTATGGAATTAGAAAAGAAAAGATTGAAATTGGATTGGAAAGAAACGGTTTTATGAATTTAATGAGCACCTACAAATGGTTTATACAAATGGCAAACTATTCATTTGTTAGTTCACAATTTGAAGGGCACTTGGATTCTTATTGCTACCATATAGGAAATTAATATAGCTATATTAACATCTAAAGGAACAAAGATGGTTTAGGGTTTAGGCAGACCTCAAATCCTTCTCGGCAGACCTAAAATTGACATACATTTGGTCCTTTGCATGGAATTTTTGGTTCTTCAGATGTTCAAAAAGAATTCATAGTTGTCCTTGTGATCTAGATTTCGTCATCTCACAAAACCCAGGGAAATAGTATAGAGGTTCTAAAATCTTGGGAATGGTCAAATAGTCTAACGTATTGTAGCTAAAGTCACTTGCTTTCTAGAATGAAAAGGAATTCAATATTATGTATCACACAATTTCTCAGTAGACAATTTATTTTATACACTCTTATACCTAAAGAAATAATTTGTTGGCCAGTCCATTAAATAATGTTATTGGACGCATGATTGCTGTCCCAGTCCTGCCTAGTATTCTAGGGGTATTTCAAGACGATTTGTCAGGTTGTTCAACAATTTGTCATGCATGATCTAGACTCTTAAGTGCAACATTTCATATATATATATTATATAGATTCCTTAATTACCATAAAGCTTTTTTACCATAACAATTTGTCCAGTCACTACTTAGCTAACCAAATTACTAATTTAGATGAGTATCAAACAGTCCCAGTCCTCTACAACAAATTGTCCCTATACTAATGCAAGGGGAATGAGTGTGTAATGCAATTTCAGCTTCCAGCATCTCTACACATTATCACAACTTGTCAAAACCAAAATTTTTTATCTCTAACTAATTTCCATGAGGTATTGGTCCATAGTTGTCCTTCGTTCCACAATCAAGGCAAATTGTCTTTATTGTCAGCTTATGGCCAAACAAATTGTCGCTACACTACTCAGCATTTTGCAGCTTTTGGCAATTAGTCTACCAACAGGCTATAAAGTTCAATTTATATTATTTTATTAATTTACAATATTAACACACCGTAGTAAACAAATTGACTCATCACCACACAACAAAGCTCTTTCATATCAATTTGTATAATTTTTCCACATACTTCAAAAAGACGGTTCATATTCAATTTAACACTTCATTAACTCACAATAATTTTAATTTTCATTCATATTTAATAAACAATTTAATTTATAGACAATTTGTTCATTATAAAAATAATTCATTATCAAAACAAGAATTCAACATTCAACAATTTGCTTTACAATCACAGGTTACAATATCAAGAATAGTTTTGAATGAATTTCACAATTACAATGTCTCAGACAAATTGTCTCTCTCTGGAATTCTAAATTAATAATTTAGAATCAAAAATATAATAATTATTAATTATAACAATTCACAATTTCCTCACTTCATCAATTCTGATAAATTAATTAAAATCCTTCTGTGGATCTCAATTAACAAACAAATTGATCACTGCATACTCAATAGATAATACATATGAATTCAATTAATTTACAGACAACTTGTCAGAGTTTACATTACCAAATAGACGTCTCGATGAACAAGTTGTCTCGCACTTGATTTGGATTGCCACTCCATCTGTCCATCACTGCTGCCTTCGAACAAATTGTCTTGCGATTCTTTCTCCGTCCGCATCATTCTTACTTCACTCACATATTCGCTCAGACAAATTGTCTCTCACTCCTCTCACTAAAATATCGACATAAAAGCTCCGACCCACGCACTGGGAATTCACTCAACAACTTGACAAATTGTTTCAATATGACGCATTCAATGAACGCCGTCTATAATTGCACAATATCCAGCAAAGTTCAGTCAAATGGTTTAGACAACTGGTTCAAGTTTTCCAATCACTGGATTCAAATTAATTCATAAACACACATATAATTTATCAACACAATTTTACAACAAGGAATCCAATCACTGGATACAAATTCACACAACAATGTAATGCCCAATTCAAACTCTCACAAAGTAGTCCACCTGGACTTTCCACTTAACAAACAAATTGTCTGTCTTAAAATTCACAATCTCCACAATAGTAGATTCAATCACTGGAAATACAAAAGACTCAAGTGAATGAGCACAAAGACGAATTATACAAAATTATATTAACAAAGCACATCCTGTGCTGAAACAGACAAATTGTCACCGATAGAGCGCTACTGAAGACCGAGAGAGTGGGGGCGAAGAAAGACAAATTGTTCAAAGCTATTCTGCCTCAAGCGGTACCAAGACACAAGTTGGAATCGTTGCAAAGACAAATTGTCCTACTTCATATCTTGCCTATTTACATCTTTCAAAATCTAAAGTCAATTTGTCTATCTTTTTCTACATAATGTGAAACTGTTCTCACAAATTGTCTCTTTTACACTATGAAAGACAAATGGACTGAAAAAACAAAAAATTGCAAGACTACAGTCCTCTAGGAAGTCTGAAAAAATAAATAAGTGTCCTAATGAATGATTAAATTGGATTGGACATGCCCTAAATACCTCATAAATTTTGGATTTTGGATCTCTAAAAAGGCCATATTCGTTAAAATGAGAGAAACTGGTTGAATTGAGACCTTAAGGCTCTTCGTTTCAAAGATAAGTTGTTGAAGGCAAAAATAAATATAGGCACACTGGAACAATACAATAAATAGATTACACATGCAGTGGACAAAGCAAGGTGGAAGCATTTTACATTATATAATTATAGCATGATTTGTAAGCCAATGATGACCAAATATTCCATAATGATTAAGCCAAAAAGAATGGTGCATTATAAAAGTGGGTCACTTTACATTGAAGGACATTAACTTCCTTAAAAAACCCATGTACCTATGAATGAAATTTATCTCATGTGCCTATATGAATACTTTGACTATAGAAGATGAAATGTAGTTTATTCTAAACGACCGAGTGTAAAATTGTAGAGGAAAATATACACACATGGGGCACTCTACCTTCCCAAAAGATGGTCGTTTTATGTACGGCAATGACTATTCTATTAATAGTAATGATTGTTTTGCAAAGGCAATTCCTCTGTGAATGAGAACCACTACACTAACCATCGTTCTTAGTGGAAGAACTGGTCCTCGAGGCCTCCTTCGCCTCTTTCTCTGCCTCCAACACTTTCAGTTTGGCATATCCTCTTAGAATATCCTCGCGCCGAGTTGGCTTAACGTGCTCAGATGTGTTTCGGAAGGAGCTGAATCCCCCGAGCTTCAGTACGTCCTTCACTTCTCTCCGTCGCTTGCGTTCGATCCGAGAATAAATTTCTTCACTGGAAAGAGTTGCAGAAGTTCGAGGAGGCGGTTTTGGTAGCAATCTATGGACAATGTTTACATGTGGATCTACAAATCCAGCCGAACGCGAGACGTTCAAACGCGGATGCTTCACAAGGACTGGTTTGTGTAGAATAGATACAGTGGAAGGCAACGGACTGCCTCCGCTAGGTTTAGGGGACTGGGAGTCGACGATGCCTAGTCGTTGCGGACTCCAAACCTCAGTCCAATCATCGGCTAGAGGCTTCCTTTTCCGATCCCCATTGCTCGAATCTGCTTCTGGGTAGCTCTTCAGGAGCGAGTCACCTCCTACCTTGGGTGGTTTCAAGACTCCAACATCGAGGTGGACAAGTGATTTGTCACCCTCGTACAGTTTTCGGTGCGGGTGACTCGGGGTTCGGGGAGTGGGCGACTGCGAACGGAGTCGACTTGGTGCCGAGTCTTTCCACTTCATCGGCGGTGGCGAGCAAATCGGGGTCCTGGGCGGTCCCCGACTTGGCGGGCTGTCCACGGCACCTTTTTCTACATTTCCCTTCGAGAAGTCTATGGCCGCGGAGGCAGCATCCGTTGCAGAGCCAAAGACAGCAGGCTTCGAATACGATGAGGCCAAGAAGCTTCCCCCTTCTGAGCCGGACCTCCTCGAGAGCGACGCTTCCGATCCGGACAAGAGGCTCCTTGTCATAGGCTGTTGGTAATGGAACGAGTGCTGAAGGGGCCCTCCAAACTGAATCCACAGAGGTATCGTAACAGGTCCACACATTTATCTTCGGCCCAAAGATAATGGAAGACATGATCGCAACACAAGACAAATAACAGCAGTGCAAGAAGACGAAATAAAACACCACAGACAGTAGGACTACATAATGAAATGAAATATGAAAACTTTAATTATACATAAGAATGAAATATTACAAAAAATACCAATTCACACAATGTACAGTGCCTACTAGAGTCTAGGTTGACATGGCGAAGGTCCTTTCCTCGACATTCTTCTCGGCCTCGGGCTCTATCACTAAATTCATCCCCGGTAGGACATAACGCGATCCTAAATACGCGGCGGATTCCTTCAACCCACTCAAGAGAAGGTCAACTCTGTACGAGGTTTCCGTCGTGGGGCTCTCCCCAATCCGGTGCGAGTCTACATACTCCCGCAAGCGCCCCGTTGGACAGTCCTCGTGGAGTTGCGTCAGCCATGGCATGAGCACTCCCATCAGTGCTTGGTCTTTCCGCACGTAATGATTCCAGCTCTCTAGAAATATGGCGTTTCCGTTCTCATTGAGGACACTCTTTAAGGGGGAGTCGTCAATTAGAATGGTGTTCTCTTTATTAAAAGCCGTTGGATCACCGGGATCTACGAACAAGTGATCATCGAGCACTTTGAGGAACAACGGCTTGAAGGGACTCCAAGCGTCGTTAAGGAACTTCTTTTTCGAGGTCTCTACCATCCTGCACTTGTCCTGTCCTAGAATGTCGAAGGGAGATTTAGAACAGTTTTGGAACAGAAATCCCGCGATGGGCTCCACGCTCTTCTTCAACATGGAGCTCCAAACTACGACGCGACTAGCGATGCTGGAGACCTCATCTAGGAATTCCCTCAAGCCCGGACGAACGAAGACGGCCTTGGTGCCCACCATGGTGGGGTGCCTGTCACTAAATTGATTATCGTGGACTTCGTATTTTATTTTGCCCGTATACTGCGACTTATTTATGCACTCGCATAGCACGCAGTTCAGGTCGAACACAATGTTCAACCACTTCTGTGGCGGCTTAACCACTACTGAGGACACTCTCCGCGGCACTCTCTCCGCGCGCCTCTCTTGTTCTACCTGATGCATGCATAACACAAGAGAGATGAGGTAACCTGTTGAAACGCAGAATCATGAGAGCCATAAAACGGCGACAAGCAGAGATTTCCACTAAGCGATTGCAGAACCCCTCCGTTAAGAGATTGTTTCAGAGCTTTCGGACGGAGCACACTTTTCATTCTTTCGGGCTGGTCACAAGCATGGACAAAGTCAATTCATTAGACACGATTCAGTTGAAAATGTGTCATTCATATTTATTTCAAAATAATATATGATACAAGCGTTTTTAGCGTTCGCTGATCACTAGCGGATTTCGCACAAGTGCCAACTACCCTCCGTTCCTATCTGTACACTATGCTACTACAAGATGTCACAAGTGGGCAGTTCGTAGACGCCCACAATCACTGACTGTTCACTCCCCCCTGAAAGGCAGAATGAACAGACATAAGTGCCTACGACTTTGTGAATGACAATTAGATGGAATGCCCACAAAACATCCATCACAAGGCAGTTCACATACTCATGAATAATCGTAAGGGTCTGAAGATGGAGAAGGCTGTACCTGATCCGTCTCCATGTCCTCGCCCTCATTAAGATACACCCCGTAATCAAGAGTCTCGTCGTCGTCGTCGTCGCCAGGGTTCTCCATTTCCCATGCTCCTCGTGGAAGTGCCGGCGTCTCAGAAGGGGCACTGGGTTCGACAGGGACATTTTCCTCTTGCGTCTCTGGGATCAATGGTTGTTGGAACTCCAAGGTAGGAGACTGCCTTGAGATATCCTCGCCTCGAGGATAAACTTCAACAACAGGTGATCCTTCTGGAGCTGTTTCGGGGTGGGGCATCTTAAGCGCAGTAGCAGGCTCAATCACTAGGGGCAGGACGGATGTTACAATCGCTTCTAAAGGATTGCTAGTTTCTGCGTCTTGCGTTTGGAGGACTTGGGGCTCATTCGCACATTGGACAGGAAGAGGAAGAGGAACAGGATTATCTTCGTGTCGAAGACAATCCTCGGAGGTGTCCTTCCTGGATTGCTTGACGGAGGCCTGGGAGGACTCGCCCACAACATGGACATCACTGCCTCCCTGTTGAGACAATGACTGGCCCTGCGATTGGGCTGCGAGCTTATGCCTGAGCTCTTCAATTTCTTTTGCCTGCTCCTCCCGTTCTCTTGCGAGCCTCCTGTTCTCTTCTTCCTGCTCCATACGTTCTCTCTCCAGCCTTTTATTGTCCTCCTCCACCTTCTTCACCCGTTCTCTCTCAATCCTCTCTTCCTCCGCCTTCTTAATTTTATTCAAGTCCCGCTGTGCCCAGAACTCCCTGTTCTCCTTCTTCACGGGCCCCAGCGCCAAGGAGACACTTCCGCCAGCTTCAGTCTCAGTGGCCGACTTCTCGGGGTCCGTCTCGGTCCCAGTCTTCTCCCCCGAAGCCTCCGCGGAGTTGTCTCCCCCGGATGGTCCAGCCTGATCCACTTCCGGCCCACCATAGTCGAAAGTCTCCATGTCGGAGTAGGTATCCATGTCGTCGTCCTCTAAATCGATGACTTCATATTCTGGCTCTTTCCCCTTATCCTTCTTCCTTGTCTCCACATCAGGCTCGTGAAGTTCCACGGTTACGTCCTCCGGCTCCCGGTTTTGCACTTGGAAGCTCTCCACCCTGACTTCCATTTCCCCGACCCTGAGAATATCATCGTTTGTTCCGAACTCGTTAATACCGAGTTCGTTAGTTCCTTGCTGTCCAACGTCTTCCCGAACGGCCTCTTCCCTCGCTTCTTCATGTACTTCCTCACGCTCTGTGCCTTCTCTTGAAGGCGTGGAGTCAGAATTCATTTCAGGGGTCCCAAGAAGTCGTGGCCGCACATAATTTGCGAGGTACGGTGGGTTGTCGTGAAGAAAGTCGTTTATGTCCGTCCTCTCGCCATGATACGCAACCACCTTGCGGTAGGATTCTGTTTCCTGTCTCCCTTGGATTGCGTAGCAAGTGAGGCCATACAACTGCCACGCAAATGTAAAGAGTTAGAAAATTCTGCTCATTTGACGAACACCAAGTTAAAGAAGACATTATCATTGACACGAAGATAAGGGACCAGCGACAGTCGGCCCACTATCTCTAATGACGTAACGCAGTGTATTCTATACAATCCCACTAATTTCAGTCAGGTAGTTTATCTTCGAGTCGAGGATAAACAAGGGAACCACTGCGTATAATCTGCAGATGACTTCACTGTATTGTTTATCTTCGACTCGAAGATAAGGGGGGCGATCTCTCGAAGAGTTCTACCTTTGCCGCGATCATGAACTTGGACCCCGTGTAAATGCCCAAGACGTTCTCTCCTCGCACTACGAAACTCTGGAGTATGTCTATGTAGAACTCCATCATGAGTTCGCTCTTGTGCATCCTCAGCTTGGCCTCCATGTGCTTTGCAAAATCCCGGTAGTACGAATTGTCCGACGTTGCGTACTCCCTCCTCATGCTGTCCACACCTTTAGGCGCACCGTCGTCTCCCCTCTTGAAGAGGAAGAGGAGGGTAAACGGAGGCACTATCTGACGATTGCTCAGGCCGTCCAGACGCTCGGCCTTGCATGGAACGTACGTCAAACGTTTCATGGCGTTGGATTTCATTTTCTCCCTTGCGAAGGAAATGGCCGCCTCTTCGTCGAAGTCATTCCCAAGTACCCACATCCACACGTCCGGAGTGCCCATGCTCGGCCTGAGGTGATCATGCAAGAAGTTGAGGAGAGTTGGAACCGGTGCGGGGTCCCCGGATCCAGGAGCAGGCCTCGGGACCTGGCGAAAGTCTATTACCGCAAGGGGAAGCACTCCTCTGCGGATTATCCAGGTCGAGCTCGTGCAGAATCCCTGAGGGTAGAATACGTGTCCCCGAATGAAGACCTGTTCGTCCGGCTTCTCCACGCGCTTCTTGAGCTTCACGAAGCGCTCGAACATGGGGAGGACTGTAGGAAACGGCTTCTCTTTGTAGTCTTTTGCCCTCTTTAGCTTCCCCTGATTTGTGAGCCATCTTGTGAAGAAGCCATTCGGTGGGGCGTTGAGAAGGAAATCCCACGACGCGAAGGTGAAGAGGTTCTTGCGCTTCCAAGCCCTCCAAACATTGTCGATGACATTGTCGTGCTTGTCCTTGCACTTTAAGTTCTTGTCGCTGACCATGAGCTCATCTAGGATGACCTTCTTGCGCTTCCTGCGCTCCACCCAGTCTTGCCCGCTTGAACAGTCCACCTTCAAGTGAGGAACCTTGTGGACGGTAAGTTTTGGCCACGACAACTCTCGCCCGGGTGTGCGCCCAAGTAAATGAACGACGTATTCCTTGAGGTCTTTATCTGTGAAATGCCCCAGGTGCTTGAAGAACTCCCGCTTCAGGGTGAAGCTCCTCGGCTTGAATGTATCGGACTTCTTGTGCGGTTCCATCGTGACGGGATTGAGGAGCTCTCCGGCCATATGACTCGTGATGAACTCGTCCCACATATGGTACACGCCGTCCGCCAAGGTTATTATTTGGACTTCGTTGTTGACGTCCGAGGATTTCTTCACCTGACTGCCGTCCTTTTCTGGGTTGATGCTCTGGAAGCGGATTATGACAGCATCGACGAATTTCTGCATCCACTAGCAATTGTACTCAACATCGTTAGAAAGGGCATATTGATGCAATGTTACGTTTATCTTCAAGCCGAGGATAATGAGGTGGGGTTCATCATCAGGGTAATCGATCCTGGCATTGAAGACACAGCATTCTAGGCAATAACTACGAGCAAATGAGATGTAAACAAATTATCCTCGATCCGAGGATGATCATGTGGTCACAGTCTCACCTTGTACACATCTTCGGCAAATTCAGCCCTGTTATTACGGATTGCAGCCTCGCCCATAACATATGATGGCCTCCTGTATGATATCCAGATTTCTCTGCACGCTGAGATCTGGTTTCCCCATGTCGGCTCGCTGTGGACAATGTGGTTTGCTGCATTGTGCCACCGTGATATCTCGGTCAGCTGGGCTGGATCTCTGCTCCAGATGATTCTCGCACTCCACGTCTGCAACTCGACCTTTCTTGACTGTACTACGCCTCCATCTTGCAGCATTTTGGCGGCAGTGATGCTGTGCTGGCCGTTGATGATGAAAAAGTTCCCAGCTTTGATGGCATTCCAGTCTTTAGGTCGCTCCTTCAGGAGTTTCCTGGTTTCGTCCATGGGTGTCAAGCATATCGTCTACCGCTCCCTCATGTCGGGCATGGCTATCAGCTCTTTCCGCTTGTCATCCACCACCGTTGCCTCCAGCTTCTTGATGACGTACTTCGGACGGGGCAGGAAGCACTGCTTGATATTGACTTGGAATACTTGCTCGTCGAACAGGAAGCATTTGGCGTGTTTCTCCTTGAAGTTCTTCTGATACTTCGCCGCGATTTCGTAGTCAGGGATTTTTACAAGCTCTCCCTTTGGTGTGGGTGCAACGTTGGTGAGAGCAGATCCGGAACTCCCTACAGCTGTGGGTCGCTGTTCTGCTGCTTTCTTCCGACGCTTGCCGCTTGTTTCCCCTGCTTCAGGTTCCGCGGACTTCCTCTTCTGAGGTTCAGATCTCGCGCTTCCTCTCCCGCTGCCTCTGCTTGCGCCTTGACTGGTCCCTCTACTTCCTCCCTGGCTGCCACCACGGGTTCCTCCTCGACCGCCGCGTTGGCTCCCCGACCTTCCAAGCGCACCTGACCCCGATAAGGGTTCAATCGTTCCCGGCCGAATACGGGACCATCGTTGTGCTTGCTTCAGAAGCTCTCGGAAAATTAAGTTCAGGGTCCGAGACATTATGACGGCGTCATGTTTCCCCCACGGACCAAACGCCGTGCGTATGTCTTGCGCTATGTCTTCCTTACTGATGGCGTTCAGTTCGAGTAGAAGGACTTCCATGTCGAACTGACCACACTCGTCCTCCTCGTGCATGACGATCGAGTGAGTGTGTTTAATTTCTTCACCATTATCGTGGAGCGCGTGCAGTGTGAGAACAGTATACTTTGTTTGGTGGTTTTTGATTAGGGTGATCTTCTCATTGAGGTTCCAGTTCAAGAACTGCTCGGTTCCCTTCATGCGGTGCCGCAGGTATATGTACTCCTTGGATGGATTCACACCAAACGTCCAGGCTTCCACCACCGGCTTGAATTGCCATAGCTTTCTGTAGATTCCTTTGTAGTGGACGATGAACGGTTCGTCCTTGATCCATTTGTTGAACGGCTCCAGGAATGGAAGTGTTGACGAGTAGTTGTATTCTGAACCGTCTGCCATTATGCTTCTTTCCTGCAGCGGGTCATGTGGATCATTAGTCTTTGTACATTGATGTCTATCTTCGACTCGAGGATAATGGATAGGGGATCTGCATTCTAAGTTGGTTAAGAGTGTATGTGTATGACGATTGTTTTGATTGACGCGGTCGTTGTTGGGGTCATCTAAGTTATCTTCGCATCGAAGATGGTTTGGATTCTTAGATTTATATGGTTTTAGTTGTTTAGGATTCTTGATGCCCCAGCCTTGGCGGTTGCGATTCATGTTATTCTGGTTGCTGGGTTCTTTTTTATTGGGATTTGCTTGAGTGTTGTTTGATGTTTTTCTCTGATCATTTATTTGATCTCTTGTATTTGGACTGTTGCTCCACGCAAGGAGACAGAACTTGAGGTTTATCCTCGGGTCGAAGATAAATCTCAGGTTATGTCCCTTGCATTTCCACCATACGCTCACCATACAGCTCCATTTATCTTCGACCCGAGGATAAATGGAGCTGGTGGGCGAGCATATGGTGGAAATGCAAGGGACATAACCTGAGATTTATCTTTGACCCGAGGATAAACCTGAGGGCTGGGCGAGCACATTGCTAAACAATTCTACCCTAAACCCTAATGTCGACCTTCAGCACGTGGACAGAGAGTGTGAACTTTCACACATGTTGTGAATTCCAGAATTTTGGGGCGGTTTAGGGTTGCAATTTTAATAGAATTACTAACCTGGTATGACAAGTAGGTGCACTATGGCTGAAGCTTCCGAATCCAAATTGTGAAAATCTACACAACAAACAGACATTGGTGACTGTGAATGCTTCCTACAAGTTAAATACACTGAATGTAGCATCATGTGAATGGAAACTAGCCCAGCTAGAAAATCAGAAAAGGCTAGCACTAAAAACATGAATCACAGCAAATTACTATCACAAATTGAAGAGATTCCATTGCGTCCTAAACCCCAAATCCAAAATCCAGCAGGTGCACCCCTACTGGGAAGCCAAACCCTGAACCCTACATACTTAAAAAACAGTCTAAAGGTACACCTAAACCGCACACCAAAACAGCTCCAAAAAATTAACACAACCAGCAATCGTCTCCAAGGCAACAGAAAGCCAACTTACACAAACATGGAGGTACTAGAAGCAACGAATCACATTACACACAACAATCATCACAGGGACTGCGGATTGCGATTACTATACAACATTAGGTCAAAACCAATGCAGGAGACACAATGCAGGAAAAGCAGAAAACGAGCTTTCCCGCAACTCAGCAATTCAGCAATGCAGCAATTCAGCAATTCAGCAATGCAAGTTGAAAGCAAACTTCAACGAAAGTTTAAGTGTTTCAAGCCAAGCTTGTAAAATTTTGAACATCGAACTTCACGATGAGCTTCAAATTAAAATTACACGACGAAGTTGCGGAAAAGCTTACAGTAGTATACGTAGGAGCAAGCTGAATAGGAAGTGGTGAGGATGCTCCACCGCAGCAAACTGCTCTCCCGCGACAAACTGTCGGCCTGTGAGGCCACAAAATCAAAAACGACTTTGAAGAAGAACACTAATGCTCCACCGCAGCAAACTGCTCTCCCGTGACAAACTGCCGGCCTGTGAGGCCACAAAATCAACAACGACGAACAGTGATGCTCTACCGCAATCCAAAAATCAGGAAGAAGAATATCGTTGCTCCTCCGCAAAAAGAACAGAACAACTGAAGAGAAGAGAAGGTGGGAATGAGACAAAGAAAACGCGCTTCTCGGGGAAGCAACAGCGACAACAACAACAAAATCTTCAGCGCGCTCCTGGAAACGAAGGAGAAAAATGACGAATGCTGCTTCTCCAGCTGCGAGATGACTTCCCAAGCCTGCGCCGAGCCGCCAGTCCTGGTTTGGTAAGCCCCCAACCCTATGGTTTGGTTCCTAGTCTGCATTGTGTTTTTCTTTGTTTGTTTGTTTGTTTGTTTGTTTGTTTTCTTTGTTTGTTTTTTTATTTTCTTTGTTTGTTTGTTTATTTTGTGAGAAATATTGTAGTTTGTATGTCCTTTGTTTTGGTTCTCATTGAGCTCTTCGTTTACCTTTTTTGAAGACTAATGTACGAACATTATTCCATAGCAATTAATCTCTAAAAGACCAAGGAAGTGTCAAAATTTACAAAATTGTAAAGATCTATTTTAGAATGCTACTTACAATATTATTTTGACCCCTAAAGGACCAAACGTTGTTTTCTGGCAATATAGGAGATTCGAGTAGCTTATTGCAAACAAAATTATTTTTATCATTTGAAAATTTCAAACAATATGTGCCTAAGGAGTACCTTCATAGGCCAACAATTTTCAAAACTTCTGACTAATATATGGTTAAAAAGTTATTAGATGATATATCATTTTCTATGGTTGGAAGGCAACTTTTTTTTTTCTTTTAAATCTCTTCTAAAGAAAATAAATATTTGAAATTGCTTTTGTATTAGATGCAAAAAGTAGAAGCACAGGATGTATATTGGTTTTTTTTAAATCATTATTTACAATCGTTCGGATGGATTAACATTGTTCATTTCCATAATTAAATTATTGACAATTGAATGTTTTTAAATATTTTCTATTTCTTCCTACAATCTATTTTTACCCTAAACGTTATATAATTGAAAATGATTTGAATTTTTTCAAGAATACGTCCTATACTTGCTTTCAAGAATAAATCCAAGGAGTACCTACCACAATGAACATTGTTTCATTTAAATGTTTCATTAGAAAGTGCAGCTGTCTCATTTTCCATAAGGCCAAAAACCGGATTTCTGTCAGTTTATATGAAAATGTCTAACTTGCAATCTAAAAGGTGGAAAATTTAAATCTTTTCTACATCTTTTTAAACAAGCTTACTCAAAGATCCAAAGGTTACCTTTTTTCAAAAGTGTTTTTGCTTTAAAATGTACTTGTACTAAAAATGGTAGATTTTGAGCATTTCTGATGAAAATTAATCATGAGCTCCAACCTTTAGGGGTGAAAAATGACTGAAACAAAACTTGTAAACAAAGATCACATCCATACTTATGGTTTGGTCAGCAAATACATGATTGAATTAATCAATATTTTTCTATAAAATAGACAACCAAAAAATAAAATTAATTCTCAAATTCATACTAGATAGAATATTTTTGATTTTTTACAAGATTGTTTTTCCCAATATCTTTTGAACTACAGAATATTTGCAAAGCAAATTTTTGTAATCCATATCGAAAAAGTGTTAAAGAATTATAATAAGAATCTCAAAACATTATTGATGAATGAAAAAATTGTAGTTTTTTGAGCTTGGGTTGTGGTTGTGTTAATTAATTGTTAAATATTTGCATTCATGGTCCTTTCGGGGTCAAACCGAGAGTGAAAATGTTATAGAATTCGAATGGGAATTTTTTATGAATTTCAAAATACAAAAAAAGGACTAAACTTGGTTGTTTATTAAAAAATAACCTAAAACGTGTCTAGCACATATTTGCGCTTCGCACATATTGTTGCACCGTGTTTATTTAATTTCTAATGAAAAAACTTGCACTATAGTAAGGCACTCATTGCATCAAAATATACAAAATATTGTAATTAGATCTATATATTTACAATTTTATTAGATTCCCAGCAGAAATTGTAGGCGCTTGTCAATTACAAATGTTCATTTCATTTGCTACTTCTAATTATTTATTGGAACTGTAAAATCTATCAAAAAAAAGTGTAATTACACGAAATTGGAAAATTATTATAATTTCTACCTTGGTGCCATGAGTGTAGTCGTGCAATTGAAAAATGCCAATTACAAGGGTTGTAACGTTGTAATAATCAATTTGCACCTAGTATTTTAGTAATTTTTCAAAAATAATAAACATTAAGTTTCATGATAGAGGTTTTGGTTTATTTGAAATGAGAGATGTCTCATTTCATTTTACAGTACAGATTCCTTAACTATCCTCAAACAAAAAGCGTCATGAATGTCATCAATCTCATTAATGAAATTTAAAATGATTTTAAGGTTTCCACACTTTATAAATGAAATTCACTTATATTGTAGAACTTCGACCAGCTTGTCCTTTCTAGAATGAAATTCAGAAGATAAATATTTGCATTTTTGTCCTGCCGTACACTTGGATGAAATTGGTTACAAATTAATTCAAAATACCATTATATATGGCATGTAATGCAATTTCCAATATTTAGAATATGCCATAATTGACATTTCTACTAACTTTCTACAAATTGAACGCCCTCAAAACTTTTGCAATCAACTTTCTAATCATGAATTAAATAAAATCTTATGAAGTATATAAAAATGTAAAAATATGAAACTATAGATTTTAAAATAATTTCAAATTTATGTTTATGAAAAAACGATTTACTCATAACTGGAGAATGATCCAAAATAACTAATTTATAAAGAAATATGCAGTTCTTGAACTAAAAGAAAGCCAACTCCAAGGATGGAAATTTAAAAAAAAACAATCTACAATCAATTTTTTAATTTTTTTTGGACATATTAAAAATTAAGGTCAATGGAAAACATTCAAAAAATATTCTCTAGTGAATTTTCTCATGAGTTTCATCTTAATATTAGTAAAAATGGAATGATTTAGAAATTTTTACTTTTATGTATTAGATGGATGAACTCAATTCAGTATTTTAATTTCATTTCTTGGATTATTAGGGTACTCAATCTCTTTGGATTCTACTTGAAATCATTTCTAAATTGTTGATATTTTGGTACTTCATAAAATGCTTTATTGCATATATTATTAAGTTAGAGCTTTGTAATGATCAATGATCATACCAATGTATAGAATAGTCATTAATTTACAGACTTTACCTTTTATTTTACAAACTTCTCTTTTAGTAAGATATATAATAATTGAAACTAGAATTGGATGAAATTTCTCACATTATTAGGAATTAAATCATTTTTTGTTAAAGCTGTTGTTTAGGGTTCAATGAAAACTCTTACCCAGAACTTAGAATTGTATCTTTATCCATTGAAGTCTGTGAGTTTTGTTTTGTTTTAAAATTTCTTCTAAGCATTTTCAACAGTTATTTAAATTTATAAAACATTTGAGATAAAATTCCAAAAACTATTGTGCATGGTTTATCTTTAATTTGTTTACTGTAGTTTGTTATCTTTATATTGTAGTGTGCATGAATAATAATAATTGAGTAGGTAAAATAAGAACTTGTTTTAGCTTGGACCCAATGAGAAATAAAAGTTCTAAAAACATATTATTGAAGACCTAGAGTTTGTATAGCATCAAAATTCTCAAATAAACATTTGCATTTATATATTTCTATATTGTAAGATTCTTATTATTATTTTACATAGGATCTTTTAGTACCAACCAAGCACTCCTAAAAATTTTTGGCTCCTAAACTTTGTATTTTGAAGGTCAACGTAAAAAAACTAGTTCTATATCAATGATGCCAATGCTTATTTTGAGGCTCTCATATTTTTTCAATAAATTGAACCAGCAGCCAACATTTTGATAAGTTGAATTACATTTCTCTAAAGTGTAACCATAGTACTTCTAAGGGGATATGTTAGAAATCACATAGGCAAAATAAAAGGACAATATCATTTAAGAATTGAAAGATTATAATGCTTGATCATGCGTGTGATCAAACTATAAAAAAATTTTAGCTCTCTTTTTGCTTGCCAAATGAAAAATAATTTAAACCAATAAAATATGAGTTTCAATTTATAACATCCCCAGTGAATTTATAACATTCCTAATTCTACTATTATTACAATTGCTCTATATTAATTTTTAGTGTGATTGTCTCCACAAAATCTCTTGTATGTGAGATTCAATTCCAAGAGCCTTTGAGAATATGAAAATTCAAGAAAGAAATGGGCACCTTCGTACAAGATTTTAAAAGAAATATTGGAACCTTGCACCTTGCAAGATCTCGAAGATGTCAATATGATTTTATAGAACGAGTTAGCGAATAAACAGAAGAACAACCCAAAAGCAATAGTCAACAAAATTAGAATGAATTCTTTCTTCTACTGTAATCTGGAATTGTAGAATACCACACCTAATACCTTGAACCCTAAACCCTTCAAACCCTAAACCCTAGACCCTATAAGTTGATTCCCCCCACAAAAGAACAATCCAAAAGCAATAGTCAACTAAGTTAGAATCTATTTCTTCTAGTAAAATCAGGAATTGTAGAATACCACACCTAATACCTTGAACCCTAAACCCTAAACCCTAAACCCTAAATCCCTTCAAACCCTAAACCCTAGACCCTACAAGTTGATTCCCCCCACTATATAATATATTGAATTAAAAAAATAGCATTCTATGTACATTAGTGGCATGATGACAAATTCGTGCTGCCACTTGTCACAAACACAAACTGCAATCCAATGTTAGAAAAGAAAAAAGTTAACGAAAATGGTCAAAGGCAGGTGGGACGAACAACTCATGAATTGGACAAATGTCAAATCAGAGAAGAAGCCAAATCGCCAATAAATGAAGCTGACAGTGTGTTCGAGAATTTGGCAGCCGGAATTGTTGTAAAGTGATATTCCCCCTATTTATCTCCCCGATTTGTGTAAAGCAAATTCCACCTTGTCTACAGAAAAGCGGTGGAATGGACGGTGCTCTAATATTAAAGAAAAAGCACATTGTCAACGTCGCCGCTTACCTTTTTATGGAGGTTTCCAATGTCAGCGCACCCCAAAACTGAGGAGGTTCTTCCCCCCGATGAGCGAAAAGTGTTCAACGGTTCGAAATCCAGATATTCCCACCGTTATTTTCCCGCCATGCCAACACCGTCTCTCTCTTTCCGCAAGCCCCACATTTCCTCACTGCAGTCCTCCTTCATTCTCTTCTTCCATCACCATTGCAAGCATCGCTCCGGCGCATACTTTCAGTTTGTACTTCGCGATTTCAGTTATTCTGTGCGAAAGCACTATCATCAGCGGTCCTCAGTTTCGCACTCATTCGCATAAGGTCATTGTTTTGCTTGTTGTTCATTTTCCTCTGTTTCATGCCGAGTACTTGCGACCGAAAGTACTCTGATTTCATAGGACAATACTTGCATTCAGCCATTCCACGTCCCTGGTTTCGATCAGATTGTCTTCAGGGCTGATTTTTGAGAGGGTGAAATTCTCGATTGCAACGCTTGTTTCTAAACAGATATCAGCTTACCGAAATGTACGCCGTAAATACCGGAAGCGGAGATTGTCTTCACTCTCAAAGTCATGAAGAAGGGATTATCTTCGATTCGAGGATAATGATAGACTGAAACGGTGAAATTATTATCTTCGACTCGAAGATAATCTGGACTCGCTGAATCGAATTAATGCTTTAGGTATCAAAAGTGTATGTATTTCATGATCTAGCAGAGATTATCCTCGGCGCGAGGATAGTAACGTCAGACTTGCAATGTAGTTTATCTTCGACTCGAAGATAAACACATCTCGACTACTATTATGGGGATTATTCGACGACGTTCCTCCTAGCATTATAGAAATGTCAAATTATCTTCGAGTCGAGGATACGATAAATAGGAATACACCATCTGACTTGTTTGTCAGTGACGACTCCTTCAATTCTCTGAATTATCTTCGAGCGAACGATAATGAATTCTAGACTGTATGATGTCCTTCCACAGGAGTATCTTCGAGTCGAAGATACTCTCGTCATTCCATTGTTTTTATTTTGAATCCAGGATGGATACTCTCGACTGTAGATTATACTTTAACTTTGAGTCTATGACAAAATAGCCGGACCGAAGAGATTCGTTCAATTAGTTTATTTTTTGAGTCTCATACAATATGTTCAGAATAGAATGGATTATCTTCGAGTCAAAGATAAATTAGTCAGTATGGAGGGTGACGTTCCACTGGATTATGTTTATGCCAATGATAGGATTTTTCGACTGTAATGACTCATTTGATTGGATTATTGTCAAGTGTACGATCAATTTGTCAGACTGACAGAAATCATTTCAATGGATTTTCTTCAAGTCGAAGATAAACTTGTGAACTGAATCCTTGCATCTCATGGACAGTGTTCATTATAATTTTAATAGCTTACTAATAGTTTGATGCCATGTACAGAATGGACAATATTTTCGCGAATGAGTTTGTGGACCCAGTGCCAACCTTGCCGCCGGGTGTCGCGCCATGCGAGGGCATCCCTCGTGCTTTGTGGTATACCAAGGCCGTGACACTCACAAATGAAGCTGGAATGGAAGTGGCAAAAGGAATTTGCCACAGCGTCGATGCAGGCCTCGTCATTGATATGGATGGGAAACCGCTTGGAGATGACCGGGTCGCAATTCAAATTGCGGAATCCCTCTGTGAAGCTGATGTTCCGTCGCAATGGATGTGGTCAATGCATTCCTGGCCCATTTCAAGGACGTATCTCAACGGTGTCAGTTTGTATGACCATGATCAGACATTTCTGTACAAGTCGGCAATGAATGCATCTACGCGGCGTGTTCGGGCTGGAATTCGTTCTTATGAAAGTGCTCGACAGAGGATAGAACCGGCTAACCCTCCAAAAAAAGAAACCCTCCTCACCTCGCAAGCGATCACTCAGGTGTCAACTATGGATTGTTGCCCGAAGAACTGTTTGCAGCCATTCCCACGTGGTCAGATTCAAGCGCTTCGTTCCCTCGTTCATGTCAACGGCAGGGTGAAATTACGAAAATCGCGTTTCCTTGACGCGTACAAGCAAACCCACCCCGGCGATGATGGGAAGGATATGATTACTTTGTCCCAACATGAAGTTTGTCCCACTGCTTGGTACAAAATTCATGGAATATCACGGGCTACATACTATAGGTACAGGGCGATGTCCAAAGTCGATAAGAAGCCAGAGCACCATGGTAATCTTGGCTTGAAAAAGCCGCGGACTCATACATTACAAGCGACGGCCACACTTCGACTTATTGTTGAGAGGGAAGCAGACCCGATGCCTCACAAATCAAGGACTCTTCAGTCCGGAGATAAGGTTCCATCCATGGTCCTGCCTTCATCATTTCAATGGAAGGAGCATTTGCCAGAGATAAACAACGTCAATTCCACATTTCAATTGCGACAAATTTCAACGAGCGGGTTGAGCAACATCCGACGAGCTTCTTTTCTAGAGTACACTCCAAAAGCACGTGGTGACAATTTCGCTCGATGTGCACAATGTGATAAACTCAAGCAACTGAGGGCCGCTTGCACTCCACGTTCCTGTGCGCAAGAAGTTTGGACTACAAAGTTAAAGGTCCATCTCGCTGGTCAAGAGGCACACAGAGAGCTGTACTATGCAAATCGTATGATGTCTGAGAGGTATCCAGAGAAGTTTCTTACTATAATCCACGACAAGATGGATCATTCAAAAACGGCTTCTCCCCATTATTCTCACAAGAACAAGGGCATTGATTCTTTCATGAAGTTGCCCATTGCTATCACTGGCATGATTGCTCACGGTCATGGAGACGTGAGGTATGCACACTACGGCTTAGACATCTTTCCTACGGACTCCAACCATACAGTGGGCTCCATTGCAAAATTGTTGCGAGATCTTGAGTCTGAACCGAAATTTTCATCACGTCAATTGTTTCCTCCTGTCAAATATATGATTCATCGATTGTCAAAGGTTGTGCTGGAAGGCTCGGAGATTTGTGTGGACTCCCTGGCTCCTCGCTCTGAAGAAGTGGTGCAATTCCAATGTCTTCCTCCAACATTAATTCTACAGCTCGATAATGCCGCTGGAGACAACAAAAACCGATGGGTTTTTGCATTTTGCTCTCTCCTTGTATACAGAGCCGTTTTCCGTGAAGTCTACATCAATTTCCTTCTTGTTGGGCACACTCACGAGGACGTCGATGCTCTGTTTGGTCGTTGGAGCAGCATGTTGAAGACAAATGACTACCTCACAGTTCCAAGGCTCATGAAGTCCTTCATGGATTGTGAAACACAATCTGTAATTCCGCATCTAATTGAAGAGGTCCCTGATTTCAAAAAATATGTTGAAGGATTCTTGCATACTGGCGATGATGCACTACAAGGCCATTCACAAGCGCAACAATTCAAGTTCTACAAAGATTCAAATGGATGGCCCTTGATGCAGTACAAAATTCTTTGTACGGACGTTGACTGGTTGCCTAAAGAAGGTGGAGGGATTTGCCTATGGAAGGAGACATCTGATGGGAGACCTAAAGTGCCAAAGGGTAGTCCTAAACCTTTTGCACCGCAACCGATGCGTTGCTTCGATGAGGTTTGTAAGGGGTTAAACGAGTATATTGCTTTGTGGGGTGCAATGGCTAATCAAGACCTGTCTGGGGAATTCCGGAGGAGAAATGCGACAGTGATGAAGTACTGGGAAGGTGTGAGAAACGCTTTGCAAGAACCACTTGTGGGTCGTGATATATTGCGAGATGGATTTTGGCCAAATTCAATAGTCGCAAGAGAAGAAGAAGACCAATACCAAGATGATGGCAATATGCGTGAAGAGTTTGCAGAGGATGCACCTTTTGTTGGGAAAAGGCGTGACCGTCCTCGTTCTTCATTTCGTGTAGCCCGTGATGTATATGCCGATTACTTTGTTGCAGTACGTCCTGCCGATGGTGACCTTCGTCCTTTTTGGCTTGCAAGGGCATTAACAAACCCTAATCCAGACCCGGGGCATGTCAATTACATTCACTTGCAGTACTGGACGCCTGCTTCATTTGAGCACATTGATGACAATACATATCTTGGATGGGACACAAAACAAGGGAATTTATGGTGTGAAGACAAGAACGTCTCCACAAGCTGGAATCATACGGATACCCTAATGACGGCTTGGAAGCCCCGTGTGAAGGCGGCTACTGCAGACCCTCGCATCAAAATCCCGAAAACGCAAATCTGCATCATCAAAGAGTCCGTGGACGCCAATGCCATTGCTGAAGGAAGCAATCCTTCTTAGGCGCAGGGATGAATAGGTTTTGGGCATAGGATGCCATTTTAGGAGTTTGTAGTTTAGTTTTAAATAACCAATTAAAGAATAAATGTAAAAAGAGAAAAATTTAGAACAAAAAAAAATTTGGGAGAAGTGTTATAAGTTGCTAGGTGATTTCTTTATGATAACTATGCCAAAAAAAAAAAAAAAAAAAAATTAAAATGAATTAGATTGGAAGGTCATATGTATATAGATTTTGCTTTGGGTTAACTTTAGTTTGGGGTGCTCAATCTTTTTTAGTTATTACTATATTGTATATTCTACATTTTTCATAATATAATAAATTTGTATTGTTATTTGTAATATTATATTGTGCCTTTTTTTACTTATTAATTTCATTTCTATTGTTCATGTTTGTTTCTTTCTGAAGGTGACTGTGATTTATGAAGACTAATTATGAATTCTGATTCCTGTGCTTGTGCAAAATATTGTACAAACAATCTTAAAATTGTTAATTATTGTATGTTATCAACAATCTTTGTTCAAATGTCATTGAGATCCTTTTAATATCTTTCCCACAAATGGTGAAAAGCGAATTTATCCAAAGAGACCCTAAAAAGTACGTGATCTTTATAATGGAAAAATATACAAATATAAGATATGAAATGTGTAGTGTGCAAAGTGACATGGATTGGTGCAACTTTTTTTTGTACAAAAAGTTGTAGTTGCTTTGGCATATTACAGTCTCAATTTATTGAAGTATCTCAAATTAATGAACCCTTTTTCATACTAAATTTAGGCTCATAATTAAAATGAGACGCTATATTCTCTCATTTTAACGAATATGGCCTTTAACCCCTAAAGGACCGAGGTGATTTTCCTACCAAAAACCATTCAAAACTGTCATTTCTATTGCAAAGAGAAAAGAGTTTTAAAAATTGTTTTTTTTTGCATATCCAACCGTAAGATCTTATACTTGACTAGTATATGAATATGTGGAAGAAATTTCAGAAACTTTGACCACGTAGATTGCAAGATATATGCATTTAAAGTGAAGAAAACAAGTTTTTTTCCACCTTGCTTCACTAGGTTTTTTGGCTTTGAATCTTTTTAGTTCAAATTTTTTGCACTACTGATTTCGATTTTCTACTTACTTATGTTAAGTACTTGAGTTGAGAATCTACCAAAAAAATTTAGGAAAAGAAGCACTTAATTTTCACTCATTAAAAAATTGTTAAGTAGAAATGGGTACAAGATTGAAGAAAAATCTAAATTGTTAATAGCTTTTAGATGGAATTGAATCACAATAATCCCAATGGTGAGATTGTTCTAGCAAGAAAATCTAACCCTGTCTAACAAAAAAAATTGAAAAATTCTCAAAATTGCATTCTAAAATGAATTCTACAACTTATTTTTTCAAGAAGATGCTTAGATTGCCTGGAAAACTAAGATTGTCCATAACTTTCTCATTATTAGTCCAAATTGAATGAAACAAAGCTTCACATGTAGACAAAAATATAATCTTTGAGGAAAAAATTTGAAAAAAAAATTATTTTGACTTTTTCTGATTTTTTTGGGCTGCCCGCAAAATTCCAATTTTACTTATTGTGCCATAACTTTTGCTCCCGGGCATCAATTAAAATAAAAATGATATATTCGCAAAGATCTCGCAAAAATACACAACCTCAAAAAATCCCAAAAAATATTACTAAAAATTGAGATCGTAGGAACCTGCCCAGACCCAAATTGTCCCCCAAGGGGACAACCGGTCCTTTAGGGGTTAAATAGGAATTTTGGCATACATAATCTTGTCAAATTTTTTATGAAGGTGTCATTAAGCTTTTAAACTTTAGACATTATATTATCTAATGCAATTTACACTAGATGGTTTAGACTTGGAGTGGACCAAAACTTTGTATTTGGAAGGATATGGAAGATGTTAGATATAGAAGAGTGTAGATTTCAAACTTAGAGACAATACTCTTGAAAGAAGCTAGAATTTTATTTCTATATTTCTCCCAATGTTTTTGAATGTATGAAATGAAGCTTGAAGTATTTGGATTATATATTGCATCATGCTTATTCACTTTCTACTTTATACATGTCAATCTTCTATAGTTGTTCATATTTAAAAGAGATTAGAAAGAATGAAATTTGATTATGCCTTTCCACGTCAAGAAAGACAACTCTATATTAGAATGCCACTTTTGGAGTGCAAAATTTGTGGATTGTATTTATGTGAAAGGGCAAAGGAGCTTTTCAATTCCAAGACCTAAATCTAAAGACAATATTGAGAAGCTGTTTTTCTTTTCCTTTGATCACCTATGATATATCATTTTTTTAAACTAACCAAAATACATGTAAAATATTCCTTGATTTGTTGTTCTATTGGAAAAAAAGATTGCAAATCTAATAAATTTAAATGTATATAACAACCAAAATAATATTATCAATGACTAAAATATTTGGTATGACAATAGGGTCATTAGAAGGGATTTTGGGGTCTTGGAGGGCTCCGAGTTTGCATGTGTTCCCCTGCATTCTCAAATTGCGGAGAATGCAGCTGCAGCAGCTGGCTAACAAGGCACAATGACTGCCACGTCATTTTTGAAGAAAATAAAATCTGCTTAAAATGATGTTTTGGTTTAAAAAAAAAATTGAAAAAAAAAATTCTGACACGCCCGTACCGGCGTTCACTAAATCTGGCTAGATTGGGGAACGGGCTTGAAACGGCCCTCTAAGGCCCCCAAATCCCATCTCATGATTCTACCTTACAAAATATTGCCCTTGTATTTGCAACAACGCTAATGTGTGAGCCTAAAAATGCAAGCCTATAGGCCTTGAGCCTAGGTTTGGTGAGTCCAAAGTTTGCCTCCCCCCCCCAAAAAAAAATTTGGATATTATCCTTGAAATGTTTAAAAATGGTGGGTTTTTTAGAAGAAAAAAAATGATGTTCAAAAACATATGGTACTTACGACTCTGAAAAATATAGGTATCATATAAATATGGAATTGTAGAAAATTTAGGTATCTTATAACTATAATAGAACCATGGGACATTGGAAAAAGTAGGTATCTTATAACTATGGTGCTTCATGTAATCAAACATGAACCACACATTCTTAAGATCACGACTTGGATGCATCCGGCAGACCAAATCCACTCTACTCTCAACCCCACTACAAGCATCTTAAAAGGATATGTATCATATTTTCCTTGATCCAAAAATATACCGTTATGTATGTACTCAATAATAGAGTTCCTCCGAGGTCCTCTTTCCTTTGATCTCCTCCACCTCGATTATGCTCCCACAGCCCCTCTCATTTCGCTCTTTTTCTTTCTCTATAGTCTATAAATCGTCACCACTAAATGCATTGTTTAGTACAATCAAGCAAAGTTAGATCACATCGATGATGGATAGTATTCTTAGTCTTATTTATTTTATATATTTGGTTACATACAATATATATCTACAAACATTGATAGACATTTATGTACATACTATTCAAATGCTCCACTCTTGTCAGAATTTTTTCCAAAATCAGTGCAAAAGATCAACAAAGCAATTGATGGCAAGCTAGTTAATTGCTTCTCTTGCTTTAACCTTACCATTTGATGAAGATAGTCAATTTTTTTTTGCTTAGCATTTCATCTCTAAACACATTGAATAATTAAATTTATAGATATATTTTTCCAATCACAAATTATATCAATCTGTAACGTGGACTCAGTGGAGAATTTCATGAATTTCTCAATATCCTCCCCAACGAATCTTGGCCCCAATTGGAATCTTTTGGGGGGAAGGGGGGGAAAGGTGAGGATTTTGTTTAATGTTTGTGAATCTGGATCCTGGATATAGATTGCGAGCTCAGACCGACTACTTCAGCTTTGCACATAAGGTGCAATATCCCACTTATAATTCTTCCATATATTGCAATTTCTCCCTTAGGCCGACCTATTGGTTGCTTCAAGCCTGTCCCAACAATATGTTAAATCAAAACTTGTTGTAGACTATGTCAATCACAGTGATAACATTGATAAAATGCTTGCTCTTAATTGTTGTCAATCTAGAATGTGGACTGGGAGCATGTAATAAATCAATTTTTACATATTCCACCTACCCTCTCAAGAATGGGGTCATGACCTCAGGAAGGTTCTCTCGGTGGTAGGGGTAAATGATTTCAATCAATTATTTTGTCGTTGGATTCAACGGGTGATATCAGACCAATTGTGTGAGTCTTGCACATCGTTTGAAGTTTCCCCCTTAGGATTCACTTATGCAGGCATATGCTGGTAGACGGGCATTAAGGGTGAAGCTTTTTTATCCTAGGATTGAGAAAAGGACTCACATTGCAATGAACAAGTCCAAACATATTCCATTCTTTGCAAATCATAGATTCTTTTCAAGCCCTCCTAAGCCATTTCAGCTCCCCACTTATATAGAGGCCATTGCAAGGGATTTTATAGTCCAATATTCTAAGCGGACTTCTAGGGCCCAATTAATAGATCCTCGCTTTCTGCAATTCATTGATGATTCTATTGTAGAGCCCAATGGCAAGACATCATACAATGAAGGTAGTTCAATTTCAGCACCTTCTAGTTGAAATATTTTCATGTAATACTTTAGTATTTTGATTGCATGATGTGTTGCATTTTTCATATCAAATATGATATATCTTATTGACTACTACATTCACACAATGTACCCTAACGATTTATTTTGTGTTCCTTAACTATAAATTCTAAAATCCCTAAACCCAAAATCCAAAAGAAATACCTCAAAAATTGGAAGCTCCCAGGCTCTCAGGCTCTCAGGCTCTTGGGCTCACGCTCCTAAGATCACATTCTAGCACACCTGCTTGTGTTTGATATGCAAGGTTGTAAGATCAAAGTTTGCCCCTTGTCTTCTTCTCTTTCATCAAAGCACCTTCACCCATACTCAATTTATGATGTAGTGGGCCTACTTTGGATTTGTTTTTGAGGTCTCTAATGATACTCCCAACTCCATACAACCACGTGACACTGTCCCAACAGCTTCCAATGTTTTGAAGCAAGGAATCAACCTTTCATGAGACCAAACAATGTCAAAGATACTCCAAATTTACACTCCGAAGCAGTTGTGTGGGCCTTAGCTTGTTTTTACAGAGCTTGCTGAAATTCTACCTCTTGCAAGGGCATGAGTGGAGAACCTTTTCTCATGCAGTCTCTTGGAGACTGGTGGAGGCCCGCCTATTTGGAGCATGAGTGTGGATGCTCTCATGACTCACAAGTGACAATAACAGAATTTCATATGGAACTTCCGGCTGCGTCGGTGACTCAGGGTTTTTTTTGGGTTTTTTTTTTCTTTTACACAAATAAAAGGGTGACTCGCTCAGTTGTTTCATTTTAAAATTGATGGATGCTACCCAAACTGTACAATAGGCTTGCTCTTGACCTACTTATGACCATTGGGGGAAGGCAACCTGCCTAAGCTTCAAATGCGAGGCCAGAACTTGTAGCTTTGTTGCTCACTGCCTGGCTTATGATAAAGCTTCCATGTGATCCACACCTGCTCTAGTGCTCCGCCAAATACTTAATATGGAGTATCCGGGTATTTAATTTTGGAGGTCGGCACCGGCCTTCCTGAAGGCAGACCAGTTATTTCAAAGAAGCTGATGACAGAAATCACTTTCACTTTAGCATTCAATCTTCATGACACGGCGGAGTGTGTAAAGATATGCATCCACACAAAAGTACAAAACTGGTGCAGGATGAGAACTTAACCTGTAAAGGACCCCCCCGGGCTGTTTTTTGTCTACTTAATGAATGACAAAGAATTCTTCTATGTAGGACAAAAGTGCAACTATTCATCCTCAAAACTTTGTATGAAAAGGGGAAGTTTTGTACAAGAGTTTGACTTTTAATGAGCGCTTCTGTAGTTTTTTCAAGCCAATGATTCACACGGTAGCAAAAGGGATGGTTTTCATGGTCTCTAGCCTGTCCTTTAACCCTAAAGGAAGGACCAGTGTCCCTTTGGGGGAAAAATGGGAATTTGGAGGCCGGTACCTACGGGCTGAATTTTTGTCTTGATTTTCTGAATTTTTTTTTTGAAGATAGAAAAAATGCTTAGCTTTGTAAGGATATAATTATTTTTTTAATTGTTGCCCGGAAACAAAAGTTATACCCCAAACAACTCGAAATAAGGGGGAGGAGGGGGGAGAAGGGGCAACAAAAACAAATTTCAAATATTTGAGTGTTTTTTTTTTATTTTTTTTTCTCATAGATTATATTTTTGTCTACATAGAAAGTTTTTATTCATTCCATTTGGATTTTTTATGGAAAAGTTATGGACAATCTTGTTTTTTGGGCAATGAAAGCATCTTCTTGAAAAAATGATTTGTAGGATTCATTTTTTAATATAATTTTTTACAATTTTTCAAAAAAAATTCTACATAGTTTCATTTGTTTGCTAGAAGAATGTCACCATTGGGATTACTGTATTTTAATTCCATTTTGGAGATACTAATAATTTAGATTTTCCTTCCATTTTGTATCTACTTCTACTTAACAATTTTTCAAAGTATAAAAATTAATTATTTTTGAATTTTTTTCCCTAAATTCTCAATTTGATTTTCCACTACAAAGATTTAAAGCTCAAAACTTTGTAGCGCAAAAAATTAAAGTTAAGAAAGTTCAAAGTCAAATAATCTAGTCTCGCAATGTGCTGAAAATTTTATTTTTTTCACTTTAAACGCAGATACCTTGCAATCTGTACTATCAAAAATTTTGAAATTTTTTCTACACATTTTCATACTAGGTGTAAGACACTACGGTTAGATCTCGACAAAAATTCAGTTTTTTTTTACTCTTTGCTATGGAAATGGCAGTATTGAGTCTTTTTTGGTAGAAAAGAGGCCTTTGTCCTTTAGGGGTTGAAGGTGAATTAACCCTTGGAGGACCACTGCCTTGATTTTGTTGAAAAACACTCAAAACTATTTTTCTATTGTAAATAGCAAAAGAACTTTGATTTTTTTTCTCTCGCATATTTATTTAGAGGATCTTGCACTATACTAGTACAGTAGTTTGCAGAAACTTTGACATCATAGACTACAAGATATTTGTGTTTAAAGTGAATAAATTGAGTTTTTTGCACCTTGCATGATTAGATGATAAGACTTTGAATCTTTTTAATTTTAAATATTTTTACCATAGAGTTTGAACCAAAAAAAATTCATATGGAAGAACTGAATTCAAAATCTAGGGGGTGGGGCATTCTCTTAGAAATCGTTAAATAGAAGCAGGTATAAGAGAGAAGGAAAAACTAAATTGGAAATAGCACAAAGATTGAATTGAAACTCTTTGATCTCAACAAAGAAATTGTTCTCACAAGCAAATTGAACCTTGTAAAACCTTTTTATCATGAAATTATAGAAGATGAGGTCAAAACCAAATTCAATACATTATTTTCTCAAGAAGATGCAATGGTTGGCTACAAAATAGGAAGCTCCATAACTTTTACATCTCTAATCTAAATGGAACAAATTAAAGCTTTTTATGTAGACAAAAAAATATAATCTATCAATATTTTATAATTATTTGAATCTTTTGGATTTCTTTTGCTACCATTTGAAACAACAAAGAGCTTATTGTGGCATAATTTTTGTTTCCAGTCACTGACTGATTGAAATAAAAATGATATTTACATAAAGTACTAATGTATTTCTCAGTCTTCAAATAAAGTTTCAATAATTCATGTCAAAAGATTGTAGTCACACAAGCTGATCTAAAATCTGTTTTGTCCACCAAAGGATTATTGGTCCTTCAGGGGGTAACACCCTTAATGAAAAATAGAAAGAAAAGAATTTTTTCCATTAAGATCAAAATTTGTAATTGAATAGAATAGAGTAGAACGGGAGATCCGATCCCAAGTCTATGACCTTGGTCGTTGGTCTTAGAGTAGTAGAGAACCACTCCTCTCCTACATTACATCATGTGGCAAACAGCTCCTTATCCAACGAAGACAACTAAAAAGATCCATTCCATCAAAATGGACAGATATCCTCTCACTGACTTTTGAACCAGTTTGACAAGGCCAAATCTCAAAAGGAGGCAGCTTTCATGTGGTCCGTGTGGCATAACGAGGTGGCAATTCATTCTTGGAGAGCTTGAATTCAACCGAGCATGGATGCCAGATGCAACTGTTGCCTCTCTGGAGACGATGAAACCCCTTTGCGTAGATTCTATCAGTGTCCTCGGGCCATGGAAGTATGGAAGTATGCACAATCCATCCTCCACCACTTACTAGGAGAACAACCACTACTGGGACCACATGCCTGTTTTAATCACACCTTATGTATTTTCGGCTCAACCCTTCTCCGCATGTTTCTTAGTATGAGAATCATATGGTTTCTCCTACGTGGCTCCTCTCTCTGGCTCATCTGTATTGCTTGCAATAAAAAAAAATTCTCCCAAACCTAGTGGCCACGGGGACTAGTTCAACAAGCCCTTTGGGATGCCCTTCTGGACTCAGGATGTGGTGCCCAATTAAAGGCCAAGACCGCATCAGGCTTCCCTTATTTGGACTAAGTTTGACAAGATTTGGCTTAAAGCCCAGCTTCTCGCCTCTCGCAATGGTGATCACATTAGATGGCACAAGAACGGCCCTTCCTTCTGTCAGTTCATGTAGTTCTCTTCTGCTATCTTTGTTGCGTTCTTTTTCTTTTGTTTTTGCTCATGTCTCTTCATTTGACCAGCCTTTGGGCTTGGCTGTTTTTGTACTTGATTTTTTCTTTTGAATGCAATGGATCTCCCATTTGTTCAAAAATAAATACATAAATAAATAAAATTGTAATTAAAAAAGGGGAGTCAAATTCATTTATCTTCTTTTTTGTATTTTCTAATAGACATCATCACATTTTAAGGAAAAAGTTAATTATCAAAAAAGAATAAAGAAAAATTACTGGTAGAAAAGACTAAAATTGTTTTCACAAGTGTAAGAACTGTCTTGTTCCATTCCACCTACCGAGTTTGTCCAATTTAATTGGAATGATCACCTAAAGACTACAAAGTTGGGATAAGTTTTAGAATCACTACCAAAGATTTCAATGGTTGGGTAGATTCACTACACTAAACAGTGCAATTGGGTTGCCTTGACAATTAGGTTGCCTTACCCAGAGAAGTAACCTCATCTTACCTCATGATTCATGACTTGTCCAGATGGAGGCACAAACCATTCTCTGATCCCGAGCCACAAATTAGATGACCAACCCATGTAGCACACATGTTTACCCACATCAATTCACCCTTCTACAATAACTCTGATAATGATGTAGTGTGAATATCGAGATATTAGTCTGGGGCAATCTAATTGCACTATTTAGTGTAGGTGAAATCACTTGGTAGAATGGGACATGTTCTTTTAATAGTGTCAAGTATCCATGTAATTCCTAATATGCTCAATCACTCATCCTTCATATGTTGTGAAGAAGATTTTCTATAAGGTGAGACACCCAAAATTGTCCTTGTATCCATTCATGTACCCTAGAATTCCATTAAAGTGTCCTTCAAAAGTTTTTTGTTTGTTATTTTCTGCCCCTCTGGTTCAGTTTCTTTGTAGCCAGCTTAGGCTTGGCTTTTCTGTTCATTTTGATTCGTTTTCTAATACAATGGTACTTCCCATTTGTTTCAAAAAAAAATTAAAAATCAATTGCATTTGATAATCAAAAAGTAAGAAAGATTTACTTTAAGGCATATACATCATCTAACTCATGTTCCTTCAAGATGTTGTCGATTGACCTCTTGCAAATTATGTAGCATTTGCATACTAAAGTTGATAAAATGTGCAACTGACAATTCCAATGAGCAACCATGTGCTTCCTAATCTGCAAGCCTTCAGTAAAAAGATGCATTATATTCAAGGCCTTGTCATATTGACAGAAACTGTGTCATTAAAAAAAACAAATGCTTGTAAATTTTTTTTATGGATTTTACTTGTTTTGTTTAATCTTTACAATAAAATATTTTGTCCTATTTCAAAGTGGGAGTTCTTTGTCTTTACAAAAACACATCTCTAATTGAGTTCCTTGAATGGTGGAGAATTTATGTTTAGTTAAGCACCAATTACATAACTGTGAGCATACTATTTTGTATCATAATCTATACTACAAATCACATTTTATATTATCATCTATTCAAAATTAGATACAATGGCTACATTGATTTGTCTGATTAGCCATTAAAGGACCAAGGCCTTTTTTCTGCCAAAAAACTCTCAAAACTGCCATTTCTAGAGCAAAGAGTAAAAAATTTTGAAAAATGTTTTTTTTGCACATCTAACCATAGTATCTTATACCTAACTAGTATGAGAATGTGTGGAAAAAATTTCAGAATGTTTGATTGCACAGATTGCAAGATATCTGTGTTTGAAGTGAAAAAAACAAGTTTTTCAGCACATTGCAGGACTAGATTTTTTGACTTTGAACATTTTTAACTTAAATTTTTTGCACTACAGAGTTTTGAGCTTTAAATCTTTATAGTGGAGAATTGAGTTGAGAGTCTAGGAACAAAAAAGAAATTCAAAAAAACTTAATTTTCATTCTTTAAAAAATTGTTAAGTAGAAGATACTACAAGATAGAAGGAAAATCTAAAATATTAATATCTTTTAGATGGAATTAAAATGCACTAATCCCAATGGTGAGATTGTTCTAGCACAAAAATTAAACCATGTGGAACTTTTTTATTTGAAAAATTGCAAAAATTGCATTCCAAAATGAATCCTACAAGTTATTTTTTTCAAGAATATGCTCTAATTGCCCGAAAAACAAGATTATCTATAACTTTCTCATAATAAATCCAAATGAAATAAATCAAAGCTTCCCAAATAGAAAAAAAAATTAATCTATACGGGAAAATGAAAATTATTATTTTTTTAATTTTTTGCAAATTTTGTTCTGCCCCTTCTCCCCTGTTTTGAGCTTATTTGGGCATAACTTTTGTTCCTGGGCACCGATTGAAAAAAAATTATATTCCCAAAAATTTTATCTCCAAAAAAAGTTTCAAAAAATCATGACAAAAATTCAGCCCGTAGGTACTTGCCCGAAAACCCATTTGTCCCCTGAACGGACAATGGTCCTTTAGGAGTTAGAACATGCTACAAAATGGATGTACATGCAATTGTAACTTCTTACAAGGGGGGGATAGTTTTACTGATCATCTGTGTCTTAATGCTATTCATGTTGAAGAGTCTTTATAAATATCAATAGTAAAAATATTGCTCACGTGTAGAAAGTTACAACCATACGTAGTTTTATTTTGTAATATGCACTTATAGGAAAAAATAATGTAGTCTCTCCTTAATATATACTTTTGCTACCCAAGGGAAGGTGTTTTAGGCAAATTATTTTATACTAGAAACATACATTTTTACCTATTGACATAGTACTAAAATAGAGACATTCTAATGCACTAAGTGCCTAAAAGTACCACCTGAACAAATGTTCTCATTGTGTACATCTCCTACATCAATGTTTACCTGCTGTTGAAGAAAAAATTTAGAACAAAAACAAATTTGATCATTCATAACTTTTGTATGTGGTATCCAAATGATTCATTTTTGGATGCACTGAAATCTCATTCCGTTTGCTAATTTGAATGTAACTTTGTTTATTTAGTTCGGTAATAAAATTTTGCATAGTAGAAAAAGTGGCCCTACCTTAGTGCTAGCCATATTGTAGCGATCCCACAAACTTATTTAGTCAAAAGATTACTTTTTTAATTAAAATGTTATAATAGCCTAATTGTTTTTTACTCAAAAACTATCGCCTATGTATTCTTTCCTAAAGAGTTATTGCCAAAAGTAACTTAAATTGCAAAGCAGTCCTGAACATAATTAAGAATGTAGCGTGTCCTTAGCATGAGGGAAATAATCCATATTCATAGGCAACTACAGACCACATGGAGAATCAAATGACTCTTGCCTTGGTTTTGCCTCTTGCTCATGAAAACATTTAGAGGAATATTAATCCTTAACCCCTCACCGCCCAAGGGTCCCTATTTTTTTCCTTTCTAGTGTTTTTTTTTATATCCGGGGCGGTAAGGGGTTAAAGGTCCAAGACCTTTTTTTTGCAAAACACACACTCAAAACTGCTATTTCTATAGCAAAGAGTACAAAAATTTGAAAACTATTTTTTTTGCACATCTAACCATAGGATCTTAACCCCTAAGAGCCCAAGGCCTTTTCTACCTCAAAAAACACCAAAAGCTGCCATTTCTAGAGCATTCATCAAAAAAGGTTGAAAAATTGATTTTTTGGAAATGTAACCGTTGGATCTTGTAGTTAACTTGTGTGAGGACATGTGGTAAGAATTTCGTGAGGTTTGACCGTACAGATTGGGAGATATTTGCATTCAAAGTCTTTTTCTTTTTTTCTTTCCACTGTGCCCGAAATTTTCAGATGCCTTTGACCGCCATTTGCTGATTATTTTCCACTACAGACCTCCAATTTATAATTTTTCTTATGGGGAAACATGTTAGGCATGTGCATACCAATTTACAAGGCAATCCAAGACAATCCCGATATTCAAAAAAAAAATTTTTGCCACTATGTCCCAAGAAATGACAATACAATAGGCCATTTTCCAAAAAAAAATCCCATCACACATTTTTTGATCTAGGAAACTGAACGGTGGATTGAAAGATACACTTATATTTTAGAAGTAGGAGAATTTTTTTTTGAAAAATGTCAAAATCTTTAACATCTACAAGCTCTTAAAGTCTCACATGACCTCCCAATAGGCACAACAATAGCCTCTCTTGCCACCTCTTGCCACCTCTCCTCTCTTGCCACCTCTGCTGCCCCCTTGGGAGTCAAAGTCAGATTCTTGAGGGGCCGCAGATTCCCAAACTGAAATTTTTATTCAATCCATCATAACTTCTGGAGGGTAAGTCGGAATTTGATGAAATTTATCTTCCCGCAAAGCTAATGAGATTTCCTATCTCCCAAAAAAGTTTCAAAAAATCATATGAATAATTGAGGTCACATGAGCTTACCCAAAGTACCAAATAACCCCGGCAGGGACACTTGGGCTTTTAGGGGTTAAGTTTGTTTGCAAGAACAAACCCATTGTTGGGATTATGGTGTTTTAATTCCACCTAATAGCTACAATTTTTTCTGCAGGGTAAATTTGGAGTTGGAAAAATTGCTGGAATTTTTTATTTGCCATAAACTTTTTTTTTTGCAAAATCTGAATTCATGTTTGCAATCAGAGACCCCAAATCAACTGGGAGGGCTAGTAAATATTCCTAGACACGGCTCAAATATAATTTTTTTCTTTTTAATTTTACCCTCGAGAACCCCAAATTTACCCTGCTGGGCCCACAAAGGATGACACGATTTATTGTGTTTCAAGCTTACTTGGACTGCACAGTTGTTGGCACATTGATAACTTTACACACGTTCAATTTCCTGGTGTGGCATTAATTTTTCTGGTCGTTGGCAGCTTTGAGTTCAGTTGCAAGGCAGTTTGAATGCGAAAGTTGAGAAGTTGAGACATGAATACATTGACACAGTTAAGCTTACTACGTGCATGAAAAGTGATGTTACTGAGTACCTTATACTGAACTTGTGGTGCTCCACTGCTGCCTTGAGATTGGAATTTGTCAGAGGATTTTTGTTCTTCAGTTGAGAACTGGCTCTGGACCTCCTTCTTGTCAGGAATTTTGGCAATCTAAGATTGAGATTCCTCAAGTCTCGCTAAGTTACTGTACCACTCCATTGCAGGAGAGTTCCATTATAATGGTGGATTGGTGTCGGTTTGTCATGCTGGCTTTTGCATTTCATTCCACAGCCCAGATATCGTAATATCATGATGGAAAGTCAGATGTTAACTTACAACATTTTAAGATCAGATCGGATTGGACCCTTCGAAATAAAAAAGATTGTCAGGAAGTGACAAATGAAAGCGTTGGGTTGGTTGCAACCTCTTTAAATAGGACATAGATATTTGACCCCCAAATGGGGAATCCAGTCCAAATGGATGCCGGTGACATAACTTGTCTTAACTCCTAAGTGCTACGACGTTTAGTTTCTGGACGATGAACAGATTGAAACTCTTGTTTCTTTCTTATCCTGCTTGGATGAAAGTCATTCTAATTTGTGGAGGTACTTTATTAAGTTGTTGTCCTATCTAATGGTTGGATTTGGTGGTATTAGAGTAAAATTTAAAATCCTTATAACTTTAGACTCATAGATTGAAATTGAATGATTCAAAGTTTTTCATGTATATTCCCTAAATGACGGACCCATGACCATTGATTTCAAATCTCACCGTCCATCACTCAATTTGCTACCATTTTGCAATTAGATATGTATGAAAGATTTATATTTCTTTTTCAAAGATGAAAACACATGTTTTCTTTACTTCAGAAAAAATTTAGATTGTTTTGTGAAAAAATATTTTTTTAAAGAATTTTCAAAGAAAAAGTGAAGAAAATTCATATTAAACAGAAAAATATTTCAAAAAATCTGAAAATTTCACCATAAGTGTATATCACAATGACAAACATCATGGTGTAAACTCAATTTCCGTGTCATTCCATAATTAGAAAATAATAGACATTGAAAATACACCCAATGTCCAAATTGCAATAAAATATGCAATATTAGAAATTTTTTCAAAATTCAAATTGGAGTAGAAACTAGAGTAGATGGCCTTCATTTTGTTGGTTTGACTCAAACTCAAAAATTATCATTTTTGTGGAGAAATTTCAAATTTAAAGTAAGGAGCAACAACTTCCCAAAATACTCTAAAATAGCATATTTTGTGATCTGCTTTTTTAAATAGCTTCTCATTTCTATGAAGACAAAAATTGGAAAGAATACAAACTCAATTGGATACTCTTCATAACCCAATGTGAAAGGTCAACAAGGAAAAGGAGGATGAAAATGCTTTTGAAACTCTTCTTAGCTCAATAATATTGTCATCCAAACGCCATGGAATGGCGTCCGCGGCGCTCTAGGGATATATAAATCTAAAAAAACAAGTTCAATTTCTTTTTTTTTAAGGTCATCTTTAACGAAATTTTTTTAGCTGCCCGAATTGCCCAAAGTTTAAAAAAAATCACATATCATGCAATAACTTTTTAACGATGTAGTAAAAAGTTATGAAAATTGTTGGGCCTTAAAGGTACTCCTTGGGCACGTGTTGTGTAAAATTTTCAAAGAAAGAAAATAAAAACTCCATCCGTAGTGGGCTGCCCAAAATTGCTATGTTGCCAAAAAAATGCAGCGTGGTCCTTTAGAGGTTAAAGAACACAAAAAGCTCAAAAAAAATCCCCTATGAAGAGAACCTCATTTCCAATCTATTCCAACAAGTCTTACTCAAAAAATGACCATATTTTGCTTGTAATCAAATTTAAAAGGAATTTTTGAGATTTTCCTTTCAATTTAAAAAAAACACTATTAGTGATAGCATTGGTGAATCTAATTTTATGGATGGAATCTAAAATTCAAATCTGCAACTTTTATTTGTATATAATTTCCAAAATATTCTTCTAGATAGCACTTTTTGATGATTTTTCTCAAATCGTGAATTCTGGAAAAGACTCTAGACTATTAGGAGTTAATCCTTATACTAAAATGGCAAGAATAAGGGATGGTGGTAAGTTTGGCAAGTAGATGACATAATATATAGTTGTAAGAAAGCGTTTAAGTAGAGTTATTTGTTCTCAATTCTTAAAAAATGTATTAAAAAAATGTCGGAAGGTAAATGAAATTGAGCTTTTTAATGTGCTTTTTAATGACCATTCCTAATTTTTACCATATAATATTCTTAAAGGACCTAATATTCTTTGTCTTTAGCATTGATAACTATGAGGCACTTCAATAATAAAGGTAATATCCTTCTCCAACTAAGTGAGTTTGGAAATGTAATATAATTTTGAAAAAATTTCAAGTTGCCAATAAACATTAAAGCACCAAGCATTGATTACAAATTAGAAATTGGTCCAGTTAGCATCACGTCCTTACATCTTCTTGTCATTTCATAAATTTGAGCCTCAAATTATTGTTGTTTGAACTTTAGATATATTTTCAACGTCTATTATTTTCTAATTATAGAATGATGCAAAAATTGACTTTACACTATGATGTTTGTAACTGTCATATACATACATGGTGAAATTTTTGGATCTTTTAAGAATTTCCTATTTGATATGATTTTTCTTTTTATTTCTTCAAAAATTCTCAAAAAAATCTAATTTTCACAAAAAAATCTAATTTTTTATAAAGTACAAAAGATATGTAATTCCTTAACTGAAAAATAAATATAAATTTTTTCATTCATATCTAGTTGCAAAATGGCAGCAAACTAAGTGATGGCGGTGATGCTTTAAATAAGTGGTCAACTGGTCATGGGTCCGTCTTTAAAGGGCTAACGGTTAACCTTGAAGTGCTTCGACGTCCATATTTTTGCCAACAAAACAGAGGGCTTTGAGGCATTGTTTTGTCCAACTAACTTCTCATTCATCCGATGTAATACTTGAATCTAGAAAAGACAACCTTCTTGAACTCCTAAAGTTCCATGACTATGTAACTTTCAACCAAAAACGCTCAAAAATTGTCATTTTTAGAACAAGTACCAAATTTTTGAATTTGTTTTTACACATGTAACTTTAGGATCTTATGGTATGCTAACGTGTGGTAAAAGTTCCAGATATTTTCCATCACATGAATTGCAAGATATAAGCATTCAAATTCACTGAAATTATTTGTTTGGCCCTGCAAAAAATAGGGCAGTTGCACTTCATAACCTCACTTTTCTATGAAAAAATGTCCAAAATGGTGTTGCTTCTTTGGACTCTTTTTCCTTCTAAACAAGTTGGCCACATACTTGAAAATTTTCACATCATTTGGAATTGTACAACATGTAGGAAAAAATTAGTTAGTAGAAAGAAGTAGAGAATGATTCAAAATACAAAATTGCTAAGAATTTAATTATGGAATTGAAAAATGCCAATCCCAATGGTTGCAATGTTGTGATAAACAATATATATCCTATAATTTTACATTTTTCAAAAATTATTAAAAACTGAGTGAGATAAAGGACTTCAAATTTTATTTTAGAAAAGAGAATCCCTAACTTCTCACAAACAAAAAATGCTCATAACTTTTGAATCATTGACAAAAAAATGAAACAATTCAAAGCTTTCCATGTACATATAATTCTAGAGAACCAATTTTATTTTTTTGGTTTTGAATAAACTTTTTAAAAAAAATCTGCCTAGATTGCCCATTTACGGAAAAAAATAGCATATTAGGCTATACCTTTTGACTCATATTTCCAAATGTCATGAAATTTGGTGCATATGAAAGATATTTCTGGTCCTCACCTTCTATTCATGTACAAAGATATAAGCAAAAATGTACAAAAATTCAGAAAAGGATTGAGACATTTGGAGTTCAGAGTTCTTGATCAATCATGTGGCATTATGTTATAGGCAGCTAAGGTAGAGCCACCCATTCCCAACCAGTGACCCATTCCTGACCTATAAATGCACGTATTTTTTACCAAGCTTAGGATTTTTTTTTTTTTTTTTTTTTTTCAAGGTTGGAACTAATAAATACATGACACATATCCCAAGTTGTGAGAAAGAAAGTAGAAAATAATGATTAACCCCTAAAGGACCAACATGCGTTTTTTGGCCGTATAGAAATTTTGGGCAGGTACGTGTGACTAGAGATATCCATATTTGAGGCTGAAATTTTAATAGAAGGTGGGGACAAGAAATATCTGCATGTGTACCAAGTTTCATGACATTTCGAAATACTACTCAAAAGTTGTGACCTAATATGTTACTTTTTTTTGTAACTGGGCAATTTGGGCAGATCAGGAAAAACCATTTTTTCTAGAATTCTTTTTTGAAATTGGTTCTCTACATTTCTATATACTTTAAAAGCTTTGGGTCATTCCATTTCAATCAATGAGTCAAAAGTTATGAGGGTTTTTGGTTTGCGGGCAGTTATGGATTGTCTACTCTAAAAAAAACTTTAAAGTTGTTTATTTACCTCAATTTTCAATATTTTTGGGAAAAAAAAAATCCTAGGATGTAGATTGATTATTACAACATTATAACCATTGGGATTGGCATTTTTAAATTCCATGATTAAATTTTTAGCAATTTAGTATTTTGAATCATTTTCTACTTCTTTCTACTTACTATTTTTTTCCTACATGTTGTACAATTCCAAATGATGTGAAAATTTTCAAGCATATTGCCAACTTATTTAGGAAATTGAATTCAAAGAAGCACCACCTTTATCGGCATTTATTCATTGAAAAGTGAGCTTGCAAAGTGCAGCTACCCGGTTTTTCGCAAGATTGAAAAAATGGTTTTCAAGATTGAAAAAATGATCCACGCGGTGGAATTTTCAGAGATTTTTACCACATGTCTTCAAAATATCATACTACAAGATCCTACGGTTACATGTGTCAAAATTTATTTTTTTTCAAAAATTTGGTAATTGTATTAGAAATGGCAGTTTTGGAACGTTCTTGGTGATTACATACTCATGAAACTTTAGGGGTTAAGAAAAAAGTTATTGAATGATTGGAATTGGAAGAGTCTAGAGGTTGGCCATGAGTCTAGAGTCCTTTTTGCCTCCCAAAATTCATAGTAATTTCAGTTCAAGTGATAAAATTACCAAAGTTTTTGCAATCCTTGTCATTTCTATCGATGTACCTATGAAAAATATTGGTTTTGCCTTCACCACTCCAAATCATGTTGAAATTCCTTATTCGGTTGGTTATGGGTGGCTCTACCTTACTTAGTTGAAACTTGATGTCCAAGCGGAACATTCTAAAGTCAAGTGATATGACTGCATATTGTACACACTGAAGGAGGACGTTGAAAACTGGCCGGGTTTGATGGGCACCTTGCCTGTTGGTTTTCAGTTGCTGTCAGAGGAGAACTATCATTTGTTTGTACACGTAATAAGTTAAGTAAACGAAGCGGGGCCACCTTGAAGCTTCCTTAACTTACACTCCTCCTCCAGTGGACTGACCAATTAAGTTAAGCTTACTTTTTTTAAGTGTCCAATTTGTATGAGCAAGCCAGATGTCAAACCCCCAGAGATTCCAACCCAACCAAGTTAACCAACCAACATAGGCTATCCATGCACGATGTTACTGAAACCCGTCCCACAAAGTGGGACCAGCAGCAGGGTGAAAACACAGGAATTTCACCCCTGGGCAAAATGCAGGTATTTTTTGTTTTTTAATTTTTTAATTCTCAATTCATAATTGCAATCAGAGGCCCAAATTAACTACACAAAATAGTGAAATTAGGTTGCCTTGTCAATTAGGTTGCTTTACTTGAGATAAATTACTTCTTGGATCAATGCTTGTTCCACATAGAGGCGCATGCCACTCTCTGAACGAGGCCTGAACTGGTGCACAAATCTATGCCATACACATGACTCTAAATTGAATGCACCATTGTACAAAAGCAACGAATATTTCTATAGTGTGGATTGTCAAGAAATTAGTATGGGGCAACCTAATTTCACTATTTTGTGTACAAGAGGTTTAGAAATACCCTAGACATGGCTCAAAGTAAGGATTTTTTTTTAATCATCTATCCCCTACTTCTTGCATTTTTACCTGCTGGTCCCACTTCATGGGATGTCCTGCCATGTCCATTTCTCAGTTGAATGTAGGCTTGTAGAGTTGTAGCTGTCCCCAACCCCAAAGCTACGAAGGCAAAGACATGTTTTGTTTTGTTTTTTGGAAAAGGAGGTGACCACTAAAAACCAAAAGGAAAGAAAAAACAATCAGTCTGGTTCACGCGGACGAGTCAGCCGCGGAGGCAAGCTAACGAAGGCAAAGACATGTTTGCCTCATCACAAGCTAGGCTGCCGAAGTGAGGCTTGTCAAGTTGTCCTAATTAAGTTAAACCAAGTGAATGGGGGTTCTGGGGATGGGTGCCATGTCAGTTGGGGGCGGAGGCACTCAAGACTACTGACGGAGTTGGTGATCAAGACATGGAAGTTAAGGTAGACAAGCCTATTACCACCCTGATTTGCAATTTGAGTATATTGGGGCCAATTCCAAGAAGGGCATGTATTTTTTAGAGGTGTGCGCTTGTTTCGCAAATCAAACCCAAGTGGAATTATAATTTTTCAATCAAAATTGTAATTTCTGAAAATTTTTGAAGTGTCAACCCTGAAATTACAAAACCACTTGTAGACTGGAGTCATAAACATCATCTCAACAACCCATAACCACCCTTCCATGTATCTATTAGCACGTAAGTATAGATCAATGAAAAATTGACACATCAGTCTTGGTGATATCAATGCTCTGATTTTGTCAGGAAAGTGAGTGGAGTTGGATGAGTGTAGTGACAGAAATGGGGCCAAAACTAGGATGGCAGAAATAGAAAGCTAGCGGCTTTAGTCTGGTTTACCTTAAGTTAAGCTCACCCAGTGTTTGCATTTGAACAATGACTAAGAGCATACCCACGCCTGGTACGGCCCAGTAGGACGGGAAGGCCTCACTTGGAGTGACCAATGAACAAGCCTAGCCTTCCCTTTTGCCAAGCTCCTCACCGCAACTCCGCCTTGAGATACGGCATCCAAGGCAACATGGCTCCAAATAGTGCCACCTCATCCACATGGTTTACGGAGAAGCATTAATTGTCCTAAAAATACCTCTACATTTGTGAGCAAGGACAAAATAACTCAATACCGGCCACTCACAAGACTCTCCATTTGGCCAAGAGCTTGTCATATTTGACCAGGGTTGGCCATAAATTTTGCTTCGCCATGTGTGCCGTGGGGCAATTAAAATGGCCGGGCCCGGCCATGCACCGTGTTGAGCCTGTTGGCCGTGCCGGCGCGGGGATGCTCTAAGGTAGGAGGCTGTAAAAGCGACCCTCTCCTTCAAACTGACCCTATAATTAGTTGTAGAATGGATTGCAGGTGATCCTTGAATGGACCACTTTAGCTATTGAATGCATCAAGGAAAAATTAATTTTCTATTGCAAGAACCAATCATTGATCTTGATTTCCTCAAATCACTTTAGAAGTTGCAAGGGGACGGATTTTGGAGACCTAGGTGTCACAAATAGGTACCTACTACAGAAATCTTTGAAAATTCATAACTAATTCAAAAATGCTTCAAAAAATATGAAACCACTTGTGTTGCATTCATCATCTATTTTTTTTTCTCTGAAAAATGAGCTAAAAATATTTCTGGTCATGCAAACCTATGAAAAAGGCGAATCAGCCCTTAACCCCTCACCTCCCAAAGTCCAACCATGCTTAAAAAATGCTTGCCTTTTGCAAGTATGAAAAGTCAAAATTAGAGTGAGGTGTGAAGATCTCAACCATACAATATTGTAGTTTGTATGTTTTAGATGGTGTGGAACAAATTTGGGGTCATTTGACCGTTTAGATTGAAAGATTATAATGTTTCAGTGTTCAAAAAAGGTGCTAAAATTTTCTTAAAAACACATTTGGAGGTGAAATTCGATTTCTAAACTTACTCAAATGAAAAAACTTTAAGCTACAAAGTGATTCAAAACCATAATAGAAACACTTTGGTGAAAAGAATTTTATAAAAAATGAATCATTGTGTCTACAAAATGGATTTGAAATGTCCAAAAACAGTGAAAAAAAGAGCAAAAAATCACATCTACAATTGAACCTCTTTCTACTAAAATGCTTCTCAGACAATCAAAACTTCTTGGATTGATATGAAATTTTAGCCACAGGAACTAGACAAGTATACGCAACTTCCCCAACAAGAATTTTTGAAAAAGGATAATGTATGAAGTAGTTATGAGCCGCCGAAGTTGACTGAAATGCAATAATATTTGGATTTTGAACTTTGAATTGCTCCCAAGAATTCAAAACAACTTGGATTGGCATGAAAATTTTAACACAGTAACTAGACCTTAAGGCAGGACGTTAAATCGTGCCATCCTTTGTGGGCCCTGCGGGCCAAATTTACACCGGGGAATACGCTGAAATTTTTTATTTGTCACAAGTTTATTTAATTTCAAAATCTAAATTCATATTTGCAATCAGAGGCCCCAAATTAGCTAGGGGGGCTAGTAAGTATCCCTAGACACGGCTCAAATATAGGGGGCTTTTATTTACTTTTATCCTCGTGAAATCCAAATTTACCCTGCTGGGCCCACAAAGGATGGCACGATTTAATGTTTTTCGACCTTAAGGAGTACAAAACCCAACAAATTTTATTGAAAACAAACATTTTTTGGAAAAAGATACAAGCCCCCAAAGTTGCATTTATCACAATGCAGTGTGCTGAACAAAAATTGACCCTGTGAACTTCAAATGACTCTTGCAAACTCAGTTCGTCTTGAATTGATCTGAAAATTTTACCATGGAAATTAGACTAGTATGCGCAACTTTTCAGACAGTTTTTTTTATTGAATTTGAACATTGGATGCAAAAGTTATAGTGCTTCAAAGTTTGTGTGGGGACACTTTTTGTCCTCTTGGGCGGTGAGGTGTTAAAGGGTCACTTTTAGAGCCTCCTACCTTAAGGTAGTACAACATGTTGGAGAAATCATCGCTCTACCAGAAAATGGGAGGGTTGAAGTAAGTGACATGGACAATAGAGTAGGAAGTAGGGATATAACTCAAATCAAGCATGTGCTTAGGGCTAAAGCAACTAAGGTTGGACCACCAACACCTAATCAATTAAGCAACTGTGGCACGTATGGTGAGCAGTTGATGGTAATGGGAATTTTTTTCCTCTGTAGGGAGATAGAAAATACTGAGATTGCAAAATTTCTAGATTTTTTTTTATAAAACTGAAAAATTTGTGAATTTTGGAAGCCAAAAAGTGTTCCAAACGAATTCCCAATCTCTAGAGTCTTCCAATTCTAATCACTCAAGAACGAGCTTCATACTATCAACTTTCGTGTTACTTTCTGCATACTATAGGATATGTGTCATGATCTTATTAGTTCCAACCTTAAAAAAGAGTAAAAAACACATTACAAGCCTTGATTGGAAATAGGGGCACTACTGGTTGGGCACTGGTCCCTGGTTGGAAATAGGTGGTCCGACCTTAATCTCACTTGTTTGGGACACATTCGATCCAATTGCAACTAATAGATAGTGTGCTCTTAATGCGACCTTTGAAGAGCTGATCACATTTTGGGGGAAGCTAAACTCCTTGAAATAGTTTTCAACAAATTTTTTAGGAAGAAAAACAGAATTGGCATCATAAAGGTATGTGCACACTTGGCATTTGATAACAATGGTTATAAAATCTTAACACCTTTGACAAAGACGGAAAGTATTTTGATGAAACAAAAAATGATGATTTATTTTTTGGGTTTTTTTGGCTCAACTATGTGTATTACAAACCCTAGCCTTCGTTCAAAAAATTGAACCTAAAAATGCATTATATGACTGTAAAATATAAAGCACGGTCCTAATATGGGGGGCCTCTGCGATCCAGATCTTGGACCCTTCACTATTTATACATTGATGGTGCAATGAGAAAGCAAAAATGTACTTCTACATTAGAGTACATTTTTAGAGCCCAAGAGTTGTGTGTACCTCCTACCTTAGTCCCTTCCAAAATTAGAGTCATATATATTTGGATTCAAAAATAATTCTAATTTTAGCTAAAGGGTCATTGCAAGAAACACCGGTACTGTTGAATTGTCACAAGGAGTTCGTGGAAGCTTCCTTTTGCAATAACTTTTGAAGCATAATTTTCGTGAAGTTGAATTTTTTATTGGAGATGTCTAACTTGAGGTTAATTATATCTCATATTTTTCAGAAATTTTTAAAAATCATTTTATATTTCAATTTCAATTTAGCTAATTTGTCACGTTTTGCGATTTAGGGGTTTTGAGTAAAAAGGAGTACCCAAATTTAATGATTTAGAGCTGAAATTTCTATGGTCTATTTGCATAGTAGGAACTCATGTTTCTACCAAGAGGCATATAAAAATATTTTATTTTGTGTTGTCTACATCCATGCAAAGAGGGCTCTCTTGCGCGCGCAGTTCTAAACATTTTATATGACTTCAAGATCAATTTTTTAGTCAAATCTCTTCAGCATAAAGTCTTCCCAAATGGACTGTTTTTACTTTCTTTGAAAATTATTTTTTCTATTTTTTACAAATTAAAATGTCAAAGTATGTATTTTCTTCAAAATTTCAGCTTGCTCTTTTTTGTGAATAACTTTTTACCTAGATTTTTTTTAGATCTGAAATTTTGGGGATATGCTACTTTTAGTCTTGTACTAATTGTCCTTATTTTATATATTTTTAAAAAATTCATATGCAAAAGCTCATGAGTACTGGAGTACTGGCCGAAAACAAGCCCAAATGGACCAAAAGTGGACGGCGTTTCTTGCAACGACCCTTATGGAAAATATCACAAATTAGAGAATATGATTCAATTTAGTAAAATATATTGTCACAAGTTTAGAAATGGATATTTGATCGTTCATCTCCTTGAGCCACTTGTGATACTTCTAGGGCAATTGTTCATTGCACTTCATAGTGCTTGAAGGTTCTAAGAGTGGAACTGGGAGTGGAACATGAAATTTTATTGCACTATAGTGAGCAACAACAATAAAATTTTTGTTGGGACGAAATTGGTAAAGCGTGGGTAGCCCCATGCTAAACCACACGATGACATGTCTCCCCTCTAAGTGCACTGTCATAATGCTAAAGGGTTGCTAAGATTGTGGTAATGAGTAGGTGATTGGTGCAAATGGAAGTGCCTAGTACATGTTGAAATTGGGTGGCTGGTGACATTGGGTTGTTCTACACAAAATAGTGAAACTAGGTTGCCTCAATGCTCCATACTAATTTTTCACATTTTTCACTAAATAAATATTTACTACTACTGTACGGTACCCTACCAAAAAAATGTCATCCTTCCAATGGCACTAATGGATGCACTATTATTAAGAGTAAACTCACAGAATTGGTCACATGCACCTCCATGTGAACAAGTGGTGCATCGATCACATGCACCTCCACGTGGACGAGCGGTGACTCGTGACGTAACTTTTCCGAGTAAGACAACCTAACTCTTAAGACAACCTATTTCCAATATTATGTGTACTTATGTAGCATATACTTGATGTCACTGGTACTATTCTTCTTCATCATTAATGTTGACGAAGAATATATTCGACAGACCGAGGTTTTTTTTCCAGCGTGGCAACCTCATGGACCTGAAGCTCACAAGATGCAGACTTTCCAGGGGCTTTTATCTTCAGTACAATATAAACATGTGCAAGAGTCAGGGACGGAGGCCTAGCTTGAATGTATCCGTGTTTCTGACTTGAAAGGCGGTGATAATAAGTTCGATGAAGCATCCAAAGTAGCAGCGACACAACCATTTGTACATTCAAGTTGACATGGATTTGTTTACCAAGTGAACACGTGACACACTCATGCATTCTTTTTGGAAATCGTTTGCTTCCATGGCTTTTTTGAGATGCATGCATGATGCCTCATACTTCAAATTCTTTAATTTCTATGGTTGTGTTTGGCCCACAATGTAATGTACGGATTATGGAGTATTTCACAGGCATCTTGACCTAGCTCCATTTGAACAAAGCGAGCTTGAACACCTGCAAGGTCAACTTATAAAGCTGTTTCGGCTTTCTTTGAAGGAACCAGGGCATCGGTGGCGCTCCATCCACCATCGAAGTCTTGCAGGATCAAAATGATGAGAAATCCGATTTTATTCCGTTCATGGTCCGACATGAGACAACTTTAATGTATCTTAATTTCACAATGCATGAAAACACTTCCACGTGTTGGAACTTGTTCTGAGTTTCTTATTATCCAATTTCAGAAAGGTTGGTTGGTTGTAGACCCCAGTTCATTCAAGGAAGGTACTGGTGGTCATAAACATTTGACCCAAGACATGCTTAAGAAGTCCAACCAAGTGAATGAAATAGATGCATTGCTAACTTATTGGGAACTTATACAGTTTGTAATGGTATTGGAGAATGAAGCACTATTGGGAACAGTAGTTACTGCGATCTTGGAGATGGGATTAGGTCCTTAACTGATTTTGTATCCTATAAACTTCTACAATATTAAATGGAAGGACACTAAAAATTCAACATAAGATAACCCCTAAACATCTTAATCCTTTTCTAACTATTTGCACATTTTTGCTTCTATCTTTATACAAAAACATCATTTACTGGAATTTCATGAATTTGGTCATTAAAAGAAAGGTTGTCTTTTCTAGATTCAAGTATTACATTGGATGAATGAGAAGTTTGCTGGACCAAACAGTGCCTTGAAGCCCTCCATTCATCGTCCAGAATATGTACTTCAGAATGCTTCGGGGTTAAGTAGATATAGGTTTGGTGGATAAGAGAAGAGATTTGTATCCAAGTCTTTCTTCTACAGTTGGGTGATGCGTGATGAGCAATGCCACAAACTCGCACTAAACCCCCTGCATCATAAACCTACACAGTGGGTAAATGCATTGTCTCAAACCCATCGTCATTTTAACCACTCTTGGGAGCATGTGCTCAACTTTAAAGTGGGGCATTTTCAATCTCTGGCAATCCAACACGTGAACCATGAGCTGAGTTGCTACTATTGTTGGATTCCACACAAACAAAGATGGAGCACAATGGAGTGTTTTTGGGGCCACATCTCAGCTACAACAGAACATGATTGCTTCATACGTCACGTCATATCTGATCCACTGCTACTAATTGCAGCTTTCAAAAGACTATTACATCAAATGTAAGTCAAATTTGTTTTAAATTGGAAATATTTCAAGGGATTAGCACTTTTCCAGGCGCCACTATGGAGTCTGAGCTCTTGAATGTCACAACTTTGGCACTTTGAAACATGTCAAGTTAACAAGTTTGAACATAGCCCCCCCATGAGCGTGACAAGGGCTGGAGTTCGGACTCAATTAAAAAGAACTTGAGGATTTGAGCAATACGTGCAATACATTTTTGTAGAAGCTATTTTTCAAACCTGTGTGTTTTCAATTTGCAACAGACAGCTAACTAAGATTTCAGGTAGATGCACCCTTGCATCCAATTCTGTCCTCATCTATCAATGGAGTACATTCTAGAAAGAAAATGTGTATCATAGACACATAAGGGAGGAATTCTTAAAGGGACGGGAATGGATGAGTCTACCTTACATCAAGTATTGCAAGCAGTAAAAAAATTATGGTTTGTAGGAGGTGCATGTCACACTATAAGTATTGACATTTGCCCACCACTCCAACTCCACAAGCAACACTCAATCTAGCCTAACCATTAACAAAAATAGCAACAAATCACTTACAAACCATTAAGCGCACCACTGGTTATATTCATGGAGCACAAAGTGAATGAAGGTGAGCCATATATGCTCCTGTGAGACATTTCTTATTTCAAGGCACTAGCCCTTCCATTTATTTCAACATTTGCACACTTGACATATGTCAAGAAGCCCTCCTGCCAATAACAATATATATCATGGCTGCATCCCACACACATGATGCTAAAGCTTTTGATACTGTACTCTAACACAATGAAGGCTTACTGATAACTAAAATGATGTATTATTTAGCAGTTAGATTAGACAGACTACTGCCAATTTTCATGGTACTGGCCACTCTCACAATTGAAGCCCTTTGGGGACACTTTCCAGTGGCAGCTGCGGCACAGACAAAAGTTGTCCAAGAAGTTGATGCCTTCATACACACGCATATGCTTCACCGGGAACCCCTGCACATGCATTTGCAGGTCCATTCAATAAAAATGGCATTGCGGTGTCAATTGCCGAAAACAAATCGGCATAAACTACTCTAAAATCTAGTTTGCACAAAACTTTATGGAACACCACTGAAAAGTAAAAACGGCCAATTTTGTGGATACACCCTTTGCATACAGTGACAGTGACATAATCCATTCAAATGCCAGTTTCCACAAAATGCCCAAACAAAGAGTTGTCCTTCCTTAGAGAAACGAGGACCACTCTACATTAGAGATGTCACAATTGCTCAGAAAAACAGTGAACACTGCCAATTCCCCAAGTGCCAAAACTGAGTCCGAGCACTTCCTTTGAAAACTATGTACGATTATCGAAGTTGAGACTTTGATTTGGTCTACACTGGAAATTGAGAATTTCACTGAATGCACCCTTTGCATATGGAGATATATGATTCATTGAAACAACAAGTTTCTCAACTGCTCAAACCAAGAGTCAGTTGGTCCTCCCCAAAACTAGGAAAATTGCTAGATTTTTTGTTTTTTCTAGTACAACTGCTCCAAAACACCGAAAACAATGGAAATGAACCAAAGCCAGTCAATACCTGTGCTTGGAAATTGCACTCGTACACATCCCTCCCCCACCAGCTGGGCTGGAAGGAAAAAATGTAACTGAGCCCCGAGTAGATGGTCTGGAAGCCCAGGAGCTCCGTTCCCGAGCTGCACTGAACCCCGAGGACCACCCCGTGTCCCAAGTCATTCTCAATGCTCACGGTGTCACACATCCCCGTTCCAGCCGCAAAGACGATCACCATAGCCACCACGGCCAATGCAACTCGAAGCTTGGCTGCCATGATGAAACTGAACTCTCGACCTCCCTGAAAACCACAAAACTCGTTACAAAACGCTGCGGAAACACATGGATTTATGGATGGACTGGAGGAGAACAGCCTTCCTTCCTGTCGAGACCAAGAAAAGGACGTGCACGATCAAGTCCAGTTGCTTTGAGTTTCAGGGAAGGATATTCGGATGTCAAGGATCGGCATAGCGATCAAAATTTGCTTTCAGGCGTGCCTGGTCAGGATTTGCGGATCCTTATTACGACAATATTCCAGTTTGAGTGAGTTGAAGTGAATGGGCCCGTTTCATGGTTCACTCAGCTTACTGGCTTTTGATTGATATAACTTAGAACTCAAGCAGCACCCTTGGCAGGAGGGTGTGTTGCTGATAAACTTCCATGTCGTCATATGAAAACTGCAAATTTTTAAAATTGGTGGAATTGTAAGACTTAAGCGGAAACATTAAATTGTTAGCAATTCTAAAATGGGATTGAAACATGACATTACAATAATGAGAATGTACTCCGTAATCTACAGCTTATGGACCTTTTTGTATTGAAAAATTGTGAAAATTGAGTTCAAAACAAATCATGTATGTTATTTTTCCATGAAGATGCCTTCATTGCTCACAAAACAAGGCTTGGAATGCCTTTTACATCAACAATCCATATGGAATGAATCAAAGCTTTCCATGTACACATGAAAACATTCTATGGAAACAAAATACATAGAAATTAAATTTTGAGATCTTGCAAGTTTTTTCCCAACAAAGATCAAGCATTTTATCCTTATCAAGGCATATATTTTTCCCAACTTGTTCTCGTAGATATTGATTGAAATTATGTTCCCATAAATTTAATACATTTACTTACCTTCACAAAAAGTTTCAATCAAGTACAATGAAATTTGACATCATAAGAACCTGCCCAAAATCCTAAAATCCCATTCCAAATCTATGAACCTTCTGGAGTTAAACAAGCAAACTGTTGTCAAGACAAGGCAAGACTTCAGATCCAAAACGATGAGCGCTGAAGTCGTAACAAATTGGAAATCACGAGCCAATGCAATTGATGGATTACACAGAGCTACAGAAAGTTGTTATGACAATATTTTCTACACTGGATATCAGGTATCCAACTTCAGTCCTCCACAAAAGCTAACTGCATAACTAGATCTGCAGACAGTACAACATCGATGCTATCTCCCCGCTCTGCATAGTCTGTGACTGCTCTGGCTGATACAGAAGCAATTGGTGACCCACGAGTTACTACCTTCAAGAAACTAAGATATAGAGGAAACTAATCTCACAGATTTCCCAACAAGTTTTATCAAATTCGGACATCGGATGCAAATGTTACAGCACTTCGAATTGGACTTCTAAACTATGTGGGGACACTTTTGGTCACAACTGAGGCACATAGGGGTTGAAGAAGAGTTCCCCATCCTTGAGGCACATAGGGGTTGAAGAAGAGGTCCCCATCCTTGAGGTTTTGTGCTGTTACACCAAAACAACAATGTTAAAACCACAACAGACTAACGTGGCATGCAGAAAAGGAATTGAATAGGAAGGCTATGCATTGTCCTCTTCCATAACAGTCTAGAAAGGAGTTGCGAACACCTACGACCAAACTGCTAATTCAACAAAAAAACAAGTTACGCAAGATGCTCAAATACTTTGACATCTTTTTTTTCTTTGGCATAGAATTCTCCGATGAAGTCGTTCTTGAGTTCAAGAATGAAAGCATTGGTACTCCTCCAACAATTATAAGCAAAAAGTTACTGTCGACAAGGTGGGCCAATCAACACTGCCAGAATGTTATGCTCACCACCACGATTTACACAAACAATATTTCAGTGAACTCAAAACCACATAGGTGCGCATCAAACCTGACTCTAATTTCTCGAGTAGAACTTTCAAAAATTTGATCCATTCCTTTTTATCGGCTTCACCCTTCGCATCCTAATTCTCTTCCAACAAACGAACTCAGTACTCAGTAAGCAGCACACAAAACTGTTTCCCAATTCTCTAAAATGTCGTCAAGTGATTAGAACTCTAGAATGAATCCTACCAGTTGCAACCATTGCACTACACTAACAAAGCTTAATAAAGAGAATGTCGACACTCAGAGGTGTGAATTCTCACCGCTATAAGACGAGCAACAATTTACAACAAGCAAAAGACAAAACAGTAGCAAGAAATGAAAATGAAGAACAAAACTTGAAAGTTGACACACACCAACAATTTCCAGGTTGAAGGTGCAAATTCAGCAACCACTTCTGCGAGTAAATCCTTCAGAACAAATTGAAGTATTCAGTAAGCAATGGCACAAAACTACCCCACACCTCTGAAGAGTCGCCAAGAGATTAAAACTCAAGTATGAAACCCACTAGCCGCACCCATTGCACTACATTAACAAAGCTTTGATCAAGAGACACGAGGGGTATGACTTCAAGGTACAGGACAAGCAGCGATTCTCAGCAAGCTCAAGGCAAAACAAACATATAATAGATTCAAAAAGAAGGCGCTTACTTTCAATGCCTGAAAGCGGTCATCTTTCGGAGGAACGTTATCCTCCGGCAAGTAAGGTGGAATCATATCAACATCCTTCCTCTGATATCCTTGAATGTGATAAATCTGCAACAGTCCAGAGCCGATCAAAATGTGTAATATTTGAAATAACAAAGTAGGTTTGAAATTCTCTGATACCAGAGATTATTTTTAGTCAAGCCCATACTGATCATAAGTCATCACAATTAAGACATCAGGCGAAAATTGTGCTCACGCTCCGTTTAATCACTCAGTCGAACCCTAAACCCTAATCAAGCCATGGCCAGGCGCATCACTGCTATGGCCGCTCTTGCACAAGGCTCACACAGCACGCACGACAATCAAATTACTGTAAGCAAAAATCACAACTCCGAAAGTCCACAAAGCTATGCCAGCGACACTTTACCTTCTTCTTCAGTTCCTGGAAACATTGGTGACCCAGCTTTATGATCTCCTCCTTCAGCACCACAAACTGTTCTTTGCTTAAACCCTGCCACTGGAGAGGGAACTGTTCGTCAGGCAAATCAATCAGCTTGAGAGGGTGCTGCTCCGTGAACTCGACCAAAAATCTTCTGTCAATGGGACTGGGCTGAATTTGAGCCTCATTCTGAATACGGAGTACAACGGCGCCGATATTGAGACCCTCTTCTGGGTAGCTGAAATCCGCGAACACACGGGCTACGTCGTGAATGATCGCAGCCTCGAGTTTCCCCTCTTTCACCGTCGTGTACAAATTGTGGCCCTTCACATAATTTTTGACCTCAACAATATTCGGTGAGTCCCGCACTCCAAAGAATTTCAAGTCCGCCACTCCGTCCAACTCAACACTGACCCCAGAACCTCCATCGCCAGAAACCCCAGCGACAACCCCTGGGTCGCGCTTGCGCTTCGTCATCTGTCCACAACTACGTTTCGAACCAGCAGCGCCTGCCTTCGATCCAATCATCGTGACAGACAATTACTGCAAATTGCAAAGAGAGAATGATGCTGATGAATGAGACGAAGCAGAGGCAGAAGAAGAATGCTTCAATGTTTCTGGTGCGACTTCGTGATCGGCCGACAGCCGTGAAATGTGAGCTGCCCAGTGTGAATGGCGAAGGATCGAGGCGCTTCCCTCGAAGGCCCACGCAGGCGTGTGAGTTGGAAGCAGGGCTCTCCCACGACCGTCATCAGCGTTCGGCCGACATGCTGTTGGCGACCGGAAGCGCAGGTTACCTATTTTCCTTGAATCTTTCGAGAGAGGGCCGAAGGGTCCAACAGGTTTGGAAAGCCCAATTTGGGTTGCAATATGGTTGTGTTTTTTGTGTTTGACATAGGGTAGGTTCCATGTAGGGTCGGAATCGGAAACAAATTTCAAGTTTTTCAAATTTGGAATTGTTTTGGCCAACTTCCATAATGTTTACACTTCAATCAATCCATGAGAGTAATGAGAGACTATATTTTAGATGTAGTTTTGTCTTGATTGGCAATCTAGAAGTTCAAGTATAATGTTAAAATTAGTTTTTGAGAAGTTGGAATCTTGCTCTCCACACTATTCAAGTACCTCTCCCTATAATCATGTCGCAAATTGTTACGATTCCCACATTACAAGTATTGTACACTTCCATATAGAATTCCAAAATCTTTTTGTCTCTTCTTCAAAGTTTATCCATTTGAGTACATGGAATCTGCCCATAGAAGGTGCAAGAATTGAAGTATATAATAGTAACAACAATTTGTATTCATATTGAATTGGATCCAATGATACATTAATTGCACTTCCAATTTGCATTATTATTCTTGGATACTTCACTAGCCGTTACTTTAGAAACAACGTGCGACCTACTATAGGATACGCTTTAAATGTTGGAGCTGATAATTTGAAAAATATTCAAATTACTATAGCATCACTTCTTTGAAGCTTACTAGATTACAACTACTATACGGTACATTGTAATGATCTATAGTACATAATTTGTAAATCTATACAAGGGGCAGTTTATAAGAGAGGAGAGGAACCTGCATGAGGAGCTTCCATTTTCCATTTGCAAATGGACAAAAAAATGAACGTTGTCTCATTTTGAATTGTGTCTATGTATAGTTAAGTTTTGTTTGTTTGTTTTTCAAATAGGAGTTACTGTTGCACTATACCCTGAATACTAAACATTGAAATAATACTTGTTGGTACATTTTGTAAGGTTTTGGGACCCTAAACTACTACATTTGTAAATGCATAAGTTTGGTTTAGCCAATATTATACTACTTGTTAGGTTTTCAATTTCCATGGTTTTTTCTCCTATTGTACTTATATAATTCATTTGCATGATTCATTTGTATAAATTGATTGATATATGATGTCTGTATATGTATTGTTTGTGTTGGTTGTGCTCAATAGTAGTTAGAGAGTATATATGCTGTATTGATCAACCCTAAAATCACTTATATATTTTTGAATTATAGAAGGGACATGTTTAAATGCCTCAAATTTCAGTTTTAATTATCATAGGGGTGTAAAAAATGGGTGAAAAGTAGAAATAGAACAAAATAGGGACAAATCTATTGTAAAATAATACTTAATAGTTCCTATAATAAAAATTTTGACACATGTATATATGGATTATAAGGTATAGTGAAGCACCCGGGATTATTATTGCACCTTCTATATGTCCTAGAAGTTGCAAAATAGCCACGTACTTTAATTATACAATGTTGTATTTGAACATGATAAGGTATATGCATAGATGCTAAAATGACATTTGAATGAAATATCCTAATTGTTGAATTTTCCGTTAGAAATTAGTATTGGGCATTGGAACAACCTATAGAAACTTCACTATTTTGTATAAAAAACAACCCAATGTAGTCAATTACTCAATTCTAACATCTATTGGATCCTCCCATTTGTGTCAATCACCCACCATTACGACAATCTTAGCAACCATTTAGTATCATGACAACGCATTTGGGGAGGGAACAGGTCAACTTGTGGTTAGCAAATTCATTTAGAGTCCCTAATAAAAAAATAGATGTAGATTTTGAATCTTTTTGATGAAATTAATTATGATATAAAAAGAATCTGGACATCAAAACTTCATTTTTGCAAGTTTTTCTTTCTTTTCCTTGTACAAATTCATTTAGAACCTTGTATAGTAGGGGACCAATCAAAATGGCGTTTTTGCATTCCCATGGAAAGAACATTCACTACTGCCAACTTTGACACCCTCCGAGGGTTGAAAAATTGATTTTTTTATCACAAAATTTTCTCACAGAATTATCTCCATATTAGTATCATATAAACCAAATTTCAAGGTCAAAAGATTTATACAAAAAGAGGTGTTCAAAATTTACCAGCACGTATACTTGTGAGAAACAATTTCACTACTGCCAACTTTGACACCCTCCCAAGGGCTGAAAAATTTCTTATTTAGCATGAATTTTTTTGGTTGCAAGATCATTTCTATACTGTGTCAAGTATATGTGTGCCAAATTAATATATTTGCCAAATTTACAATTCAAAAGATTTATACATAAAACGATATTTGAATTCTACCAAAATGTGTAGTTTTGAGAATGATTTTTTCAGCCCTTAAAATAGTGTCATCTTATGGGTAAAATTTCACATGGATGTAAAAAATCACTCACAGCTACACATGTTGGTAGAATTAGAACATCTTTTTTTGTGTAAATCTTTTGAACTTGAAATTTGACAAACACGTTATCAACATAGAGATGATCTCATGAAAAAAGTTTCATAGTAAAGTGTTTTTTTCTTAGCCATTGGGATAGTGTCAAAGTTGGCAGTAGTGAAATTTTTCTCACAACTATACATGTTGGTAGATTTTAAATATCGTTTTGTGTGTAAATCTTTTGAACTTGAAATTTGGTACATATGTTATCAATATAAAGATGATTTTGCAAAAGAAATTCATGCTAAATAAGAAATTTTTCAGCCCTTGGGAGGGTGTCAAAGTTGGTAGTAGTGAAATTGTTTCTCACAACTATACATGTTGGTAGATTTTGAATATCTTTTTTGTATAAATCTTTTGAACTTGAAATCTGTCACACATATTATTAACATAGAGATGATTTCTTGCAAAAAATCCATAGTAAAATAAAAAAATTTAGCCCTTGGAAGGTTGTCAAAGTTGGCAGCAGTGAAATTTTTCTCACAGAGCTCTACACATGTTGGTAGTTCTTATATATCTTGTTTTGTGTCAATATTTGACCTTGAAACTTGATGTACATGTTACTAACATAGAGATGATCTTGTAGAAAAATTTCATGATAAAAAACCAAGTTTTCAGCCCTCGGGAGGGTGTCAAAGTTGGTAGCAGTGAAAGTTCTTTCCCTGGGAGTGCAAAAACGCCATTTTGATTAGTACCCTATTGTATAGTACAATAATCATGAAGCATTGAGTGATCATGCTAGTTGCATTCATAGAAAAATAGACAATGATTTATTTTTTAACATACTGGCATGTACTTCATCCATTTTTTGTAGCTCTCACAATAAGCTCTTAAAAACATTGGTAATCCACTTGGAGGATACAGGCTCCCTTAGTGTAACTCCTTCAGTGTAACTCATGGAAGACTTCCATACACCTAAAACTAACCAAACCTTGCATAGAAAACAAAAAAAATATTTTGAGTTCGGAATTCTACACAAAAGTGTGCAATAGTTACAAGAAGAGAATTGGAATGGTTGGCCAGCACAATTTTTGGTGATGCAAGTTTTCAACTTCCAGAAAATTGTTTTTAAGTTTTCAGCTTAATTAATTTTTTTAGTTGCATTTAGTTTGGTAGCAAGACAAAGCTATTTTTAGAATGTAATTTCAAAAAGGTTGGTTGTAGACCCTGGTCCATTCAAGTGCTGGTGACCATAAATATTTGACCCAAGGCATGCTAACACAGTTTGCTAATAAGTCCTTTTAAGTGAATGAAATAGATGCATTGCTATTGATAACATACAGCAGTTTGTATGGTGTTGGAGAATGAAGTGCTATGGGGAATAGTGGTCAAGTGATATTGGAGATGGATCAGTCCCTTAATTGATTTTGTATCCTATACCTTCTACAATGTATGGAAGGACACTAAAAATTTCAACCAAAGTAGATATAGGCTTGGTAGATGAGAAAAGAGACTTGTATCCAAGTCTTTCTTGTACAGTTGGGTGATGGATGATGAGGATTGCAACAAACTTGCACTGAATTAATAAAAAAATAAAAAAAATCATGTATAAAGAATTTTTTTGAGTCACTTTATATTTAGAAATGTGGTTATAGATCCTCAAATTTAAAATTCAGTAGTTCTTTCTTTTAACTCCACCTTTCATTAGAACTACAAATTTGTAATTCATGTTTCTATTTGATAGTCTCACAATAGGCCATATCATTCTTGGGGCTTAAAGTACAATTTGTCGTCTATGTTTTTATTTTTATCTTTTGATACTAATTATAGATTGATCTTTACATCTTATCTTCTTCATCTCTAAAAAATCATTTTCTCAATCATGTATAAAGGCTTGAGTTTAACTAAGATGAATAGAATGATAGTGTTAGCATATGCATAGCTATATGCCATGTTCTATGAGGTCTTTTCTCTAGAGAATTTTGAGAGAATCAAATATATAAATACAAATGAGCATATTCAAAGGTTCAAAAGATATGGGATAGTATACGTTTGTGCATTTATATCCATACATATATTGTTATCCACGTAATGATCTATCCGTGTATTGTATCCATACATTATATTTGGATATTGTATTTGTATGGGATATAGAATAGGGCATGGGATATATGGTTGGCAATTTTTGGGTGACAGCACAAGAATGTTGGCCTACTTTTGATATCAACAAAAATTAACCCTTCAAGTCCCAAGGCCTTTTTTCCTTCAAAAAATGCTCCAAAGTGCCATTTCTAGTGCAAAGAGCGACAAGTTTAAAAATCATATTTTTTGCATATTGAATTGTAGGATCTTGCAATAGACTAGTATGAAAATGTATCGAAGAATTTTCAAAAACTTTGACCATATAGATTGCAAGATATTTGAGTTTAGAGTAAAGAAAATAATTTATTCTGCACCTTGTGTGACTAAATGTAATAAATTACATCAAATTTAATCTTGCTTTGAAAAATGTGAAAATTAAGCATACTAGTCCCAATCAAATAACACATGTATTTCAAGTAAAATTTTGCTGGAAAATTCAAAGGTCATTACTTAAAATCATGTGTCTAGGACTGAATTTAAAAACTCACTGAAAACACTCTTTTCTCTTGTAGTGAGTGGACCTTATTGAGGTGCATATGGAGGTCCTTATTGGAATATTCTACCAAAAATTATTGTTTATTCATCTAAGATAGTCCTTAAATCATCCATAATGGGTCCTTAATTCATCCAATTAAGTAGTGGTTACAACTACATTCTTTCTTTTTTAGTTTTTAGAAACTTAACATAATTATTATTGTTTTGTATTATATCAAATAGAAATAACTATAAAACAATGCACTACAATTTTTTTTCATATTTCAAGTCATATTCAAGAGTTGCAATTCAAAACAAAGTAATGGTTATGGCCAAGTTGGCTCCTACTAAGGTTCTTGGACCCAATAGTAGTTCTTAGCAAGCTCAAGACAAAACAAACAGATAACAGATTTAGAAAAAGGCACTTACTTTTTCTTTTTCTTTTTTTTTTGAAGCACATGGACAATTTCCATTGATAAGGGGAAACAATACACAAAACCAGAGGAAGCACCCTCGACAGCAATATTTTCATTTTCTAAAACTTTTTCAGCACTAGTTTAAACCTTTTTCTTTTCTTTTTGGGAGTCTGAGGCAAGAGAAGCATGGAAAGAAGCAACAAGCAGGAAGAAAGAGGCCAGAGGCAGAGCAAAAACCTAAAGGCCCACAGCCCAAGCCACTACCAACTACCAGAAGAACTTAACATCCAGGCTTTGTTAAAAGCCCCAACTTCGGATGACTCGTGTTCAAAGGCACTTACTTTCAATGCCTGAGCATGGTCATCTTCCTGCATAACGCCATCTTCATTCTAGTAAGGTTGAATTGTATCAAGATCCTTCCTTTGACATCCTTGAACATGATGTTCATAAGCACCAATCAAAATGTGTAATATTTGAATTAACAAAGCAGGTTTGAAAATCTCTGATTCCAGAGATTATTTTTAGTCAAGCCCATATTGCTCATAACATTACATTCAGTAGCAGTCACTGCGACTGCCTTCCCTGGACGGAATGATGTGGAATATACCACATCATTTCATCCAAGGGATGAAATGGTGTGGTATATTCCACACCAAATCAGTAACTACAAGGACACTTGGCAGAAATTATCAGAACACAACAAGGGGCCTGAGTCAATTACAAGGTTGCCACTGTACATTGGGGTTAACAAACTAAATACTTTAATTTAAAGCTGCAAATAAAATAGCAAACTTACTCAAAATGGCAATCAATTTATAGAGATCAATTATCTCAATGCTTGAATTACATCACTTTGATGGGATTGTCATTCATGTTTTATGTTTTCAATTGAAAAGACAACTCTATATATACACACGGGGTGGTAGAAGGTAGAACAATCCATGTGGGATAAATAAATTTGAATTTGTAGTTTCTCAAAGACATAGTTCAGTCAAAAACAAAGAATTGTGTTAAAAGTATAATTTTAGACCTCATTTATGCATAGTAGAATAACTTTTCTCAAAAATCTTTGAACTAAAAAAATTTGGTAAATGAAGATAAGTTTCACCTCCAAAAATCCATTTGGAATGTTGAATCTCCAATAAAAGTTATGGACAAATTTGAGAGAGGGATTGGAATGGACATTTTCTTCAACATTTTTAAAAATCCTCTCTCTAGATTTGTCCATAACTTTTGATTAGAGATTCAAAATGCCAAATTGATTTTTAGAGGTGAAACTTATCTTCATTCAACAACTTTTTTTGGTTCAGAGTTTTTTGAGAAAAGTTATTTTACTATGCCTAAATGAGGTCTGAAATTCTACTTTTAACACAATTCTTTGTTTTTGACTTAACTATGAGTGACTTGAGAAACTACAAATTCAGATTTATTTATCCTACATGGATTGTTTTACCATCTACCGCCCCATGTGTATATATAGAGTTGTCTTTTCAATTGAAAACACAAAATATGTTATTGATGACAAATGGTTGTAATACATTATTCATTGGATTCTTTGTCAACATCTTTTCTACAAATATTTGTTGATTTGTATGTGTGGTCCTAAAATTAACAAAGAAAATGAAACAAAATATAATGTACTACCACTATCTTGGTACCTAAGTTTACATTAATTATTTGAGGATGAATTTCGTGGATGAGGACTCCAGGGAAGGAAAGGCAGCCTCTTTGAAGGCTACTGAATGTTATGTAAATCATCACAATTAAGACATCAGATAAAAATTAAGGTCAAGTTTTGTTTACAATACTCGGCCAAAACCTAAATCCTAATTGAGCCTTGGCTAGGCGTATCACAACTATAGCTGCTCCTGCGCAAGGCTCACACACAGCACACATGCCAACCCAATAGATGTACACAAAATCACAACTCCAAAGTCCACAAAGCTATGCCAACGACACTTATCTCCTTCTTCAGCTCTAGGGAAACATTAGAGACCCAGCTTTAAGATCTCCTTCTTCAGCATTTTAACCCCTAAAGGATCAACATGCGTTTTTTGGTTGTATAGAAATTTTGGGCAGGTACACGTGACTAGAGATATCCATATTTGAGGCTGGAATTTTAATATAAGGTGGGAGTAAGGAATATCTTCATGTGTACCAAGTTTCATGACATTTCAAAATACGAGTCAAAACTTGTGACCTAATATGTTACTTTATTTTGTAACTGGGCAGTTTGGGCAAATCAGAATAAATCATTTTTTTTGGAATTTTTTTTTTGAAATTGGTTCTCTACATTTATACATACTTAAAAAGCTTTGAGTCACTCCATTTCAATCAATGAATCAAAAGTTATGAGGTTTTTTGAATTGCAGGCAGTTACGAATTCTCTACTCTAAAAAACCCTTTAAAGTCATTTATTTAACTCAATTTTCAATATTTTTGGAAAAAAGTAAAATCCTAGGATGTAGATTGATTATTTCAACATTAAAACTGTTGGGATTGGCATTTTTAGATTCCATGATTAAATTTTTAACAATTTAATATTTTGAATCATTTTCTACTTCTTTCTACTTACTACTTTTTTCCTACATGTTGTACAATTCCAAATGATGTGAAATTTTTCAAGCATATAGACAAGTTATTTAGGAAACTGAATTTAAAGAAGCACCACCTTTATCGGCATTTTTTCATTGAAAAGTGAGCTTGCAAAGTGCAGCTGCCTGGTTTTTCGCAAGATTGAAAAAATGGTTTTCAAGACTTTGAATGCTTATATCTTATGATCCACACGGTGGAATCTTCTGAAATTTTTACCACATGTTTTCAAAATATCATACTACAGGATCTTACTGTTACATGTGTCAAAAATTGTTTTTTCCAAAAATTTGGTAGTTGTATTAGAAATGGCAGTTTTGGAGTGTTTTTGGTGATTACATAGGCATGAAACTTTAGGGGTTAAATTGTTCTTTGGCCAAACCCTCCAACTTGAGAGGGAATTGTTCATTGAGCAAATCATCCAGCTCAACCCCTAAAGGACCATTGTCCCCTCGGGGGACAAATGGGATTTCACTCAGGTACCTATGGGCTGAAATTTTGTTGTGATTTTTTGAAACTTTTTTGAGAGATAGAAAAATTGATAAGCTTCATGGGAATATAATTTTTATTTCAATTGGTGCCCAAGAACAAAAGTTATGCCCAAATAAGCTCAAAACATGGGAAAAGGGGCAACAAAAAAAATTTGCAAAAAATTTAATTTTTTTTTGAATTTTTTTTCCTTATAGATTATATTACTGTCTATTTGGAAAGCTTTGATTTATTTCTTTTGGATTTTTTATGAGAAAGTTATGGACAATCTTGTTTTTCGGGCAATTAGAGCATCTTCTTCTTGAAAAAAATAACTTGTAGGATTCATTTTGGAATGCAATTTTTTCAATTTTTCAAAAAAAAAAGTTCCACATGGTTTAGTTTTCATGCTAGAACAATCTCACCATTGGAATTGGTGCATTTTAATTCCATCTAAAAGATATTAATATTTTAGATTTTCCTTCTATCTTGTACCTACTTCTACTTAACAATTTTCTTAAGAATGAAAATTAAGTTTTTTTGAATTTCTTTTTTTTCCTAGACTCTCAACTCAATTCTCCACTAGAAAGATTTAGAGCTCAAAAACTTTCTAGTGCAAAAAATTTAAGTTAAAAATGTTCAAAGTCAAAAAATCTAGTCCCGCAATGTGCTGAAATTCTTGTTTTTTTCACTTCAAATGTATATATCTTGCAATCTATGCGGTCCAAAAATTTGAAATTTTTTCCACACATTCTTATACTAGTTAGGTGTAAGATCCTACGGTTAGATTTGCAAAAAAAAAAAAAAAAAAAAATTTTTTTTACTCTTTGCTCTAGAAATGGCAATTTTGAAAGCTTTTTGGCAGAAAAAAGGCCTTGGTCCTTTAGGGGTTAATTGAGAGGGTGCTGCTCCATGAACTCAACCAAAAAGCTTTTGCCAATGGGACTGTGCTCAATTCAAAGCCCGTCCTTCTGACTACACAGTCCAACTTCAACGGTATTGAGACCTGCATGTTTCTGGAAAGCTGGGATCCGCAAACACACGGGCTGCATCGCAAATCGTAGCAGCCACCAATTCCCCTTCTTTCCCCTTCGTGTAAAATTTGTGTAAAAATTTCACAAAATTTCTTACCTCAACAATTATCAATGAGTCTCATACGTATAGGGCAATGCCCGCAGAGGAGGGCATTGCGCCAAATAATTGGCCGACAAGGAGGGCGGAACCCGACGAGGAGGGCCGATTATTTGGCGCAATGCCCGACAATAAGGGTATTGCCCGACGTAAATCACGACTGAAAGAGGAGATAAAATTGGATGAAATGATGAACCGGATGAAAATTCCATAATCCCCGATTACGCAGGCAAAACCCACGTAATCGGGGATTACGGCACAGAAGCTTCTCGCTGATTGAACGGGACAGAAACCAGGAGTGGTTTACGTACTCCAAAAAACTTCACATCTGCCACTCCGTCTAAGTAACTTCAAAAACTCCATTGCCAGAGCTGGAAACCCCAACAACGCCCCTTCAGTTGCACTTTGAGTCCAGTTTGTGCTTCGTGCTCTGTCCACAACTATATATGTTTTGCACCAGCACCACCTGCCTTTGATCGGATCATTGTGACTGACGATTACTGCAAATTGCAAAGAGAGAATGATGTTGAAATTCAAATGGCTTGAATGTATAGGGGAAGGCCTCGAGGGGAGGGGGGTCCTGCATTTAAGGGCACTAGATTAAGGGTACTAGACCAAGGGCGTTAGCCCGAGGTTGTGCCCAAAAATGTAGAGACCCTTGACTTGAGAGGGTTTCCCCTGCATAATGCACGGGTGCACGGGGGATTCCACCATGTGTGGTGCATTCCGCCGGTGTTCCTCGCAATGATGAGATTCCGCTACAGGAGGAGCGTATATTGTTAAACAAAAATCTTTCCGAGTGCATTATGTTTCTGGTGACCGGCTTCGTAACTGGCTGAGAACTGTGAAATGTGAGCTGTCCGGTGTAAATGGCGAAGGATCATGATGCTTCCCTCAAAGGCCCACGGAGTGGAGATTTAAGGGTTAAGAAGAGCATATTGGATACAATTTTTGTTGGTTATGGGGTAGTCTACTAACTCTTTTGGATACTTCACTTCAAAAATCCGTAACAAACTCATACTTTGTTTGAAAAATATAATTTCAATTGCTCTTACTATTTCTCACACTTGTCTTCATGTGGGAAAAAATTTGAAAACTTTCAGCAATGGCATGAGGGTAGACTCCAACTTTTGACTACAATGCCTTATATGTTACCTACTTTCTTACAATAAGAAGATCCCTTTTGAGGGAGGGCACAGGTCCTATTGGTCGGGAAAGCCAATTTGGATTGCAATATGGTGTTTTTTTTGAGGGGGTGACATAGGGTGGGTTCCATGTAAGGCTGGAATCACTAAAGAAATTTCAAGTTTTATAAAATTGGAATTATTTTGGTTGGTTTCTATAATGTTCACACTTCAATCAACAAAAATAGGGAGAAATTATATTTTAGGTGTAGCTTTGTCTTATTGTCAAACTAAATGCAACCCAAAAGTTCAAGTCTTATCTCTTAGAATTTATTTTCTAGGCAGTCAAAAACTTTCTTCCTCACACTTTCAAGTACTTTTTCCTATAATCATTTTAGCAAACTCTTCCGATTCTGACATTGCAAATATTGCTCAATTCAATGTGGAGTTTTAGAAAAAAGTTTGTTTCTTCTTCAAAGTTTGATTGATTCTAGCACACTCGAAGCCCACCCATAGAAGGTGCAAAAATTGAAGTATATTATAGTAATGACAACAATTTGTACACATTGAATTGGATCCAATGATACACAATTGCACTTCTAATTTGAATTACTCTTGCCCCCCATACATGTCTTGAAAACTGCAAAATGGCTACGTGCTCTACTTAGACAATATCATATTCAAGCATGACATAATATAGATGCTAAAATGATATCCAAATGAAATATGTTGTTTGTTAAATTTTCAATCTAATGGTGTATTTTCCACCATATTTTGGTAGTTAATCTGTATTCTAAAAGACAAATATGGTACCATATATAAAGTTTCTTTAAGGATTAATCCCTTAAATTCCCTAGTAAAAAGTTTAGTGTAGATTTTGAGGTTTTTTTGGCAAAACAAATTATAGTAGAGAGAATCTAGACATGAAATTCTTGTTTTTGTAAGTTTTTCTTTCCTTCCCACCTTTGTATGAATTCATTTAGAATCTTGTACAATAATCATGAAGCACTAAGTGATCACACAAGTTGCATTTGTTGATGAATAGACAAATTTCATTTTCAATATATTGGGATGTATGTTGTCCATTTCTTGTAGGTCCTACAATAAGCTTTGAAAACATTCATGATTTATCCAAAGGATATCGGCTCTCTTTGAGGTTAATTAAACTTAGATTGGACTTCTATGCACCTAAAATTGACCAAACCTTGCATAAAAGACAAAAAATACTCAAAAGTCTACATTAAATTGTGCAATGAGTGCAATAGAAGAATTGGATTGGTTGGCCGAGCAAATGGGCCGACAAAGATTTTGGGGATGTAAGTATTCAACTTCCAAAAACTATTTTTATTACTGTTTGATTTAAAATTTTAGTAGGATGTAAATTTTCAACTTCCAGAAAATTGTTTTTAATACTATTTAGCTTAAATTTTTTTGTTGCTTTTAGTTTGATAGCAAAACAAAGCTACTTTTGAAATGATGTTTTTCCTTGCTTACATTGAATTGAAAGCATTACGAAATTTGGGTAAAGAAATTCTCACTATGGAAAACTTAGAAAGTCCTTTCCAATTCTGATTCAACATGGAAGTTAGTTCTAAATCTAATCATATAAAGAAAGTTGGTCATGAAAACTAATGTAAATAACTTGGAAATTTAGATAACAAAGGAAGTTAATACAATAAGGATGTTAAGGTTATGGCTAAAAGTTTTCAATGAATGACTTTGTATGAGATTATAGAAACAAAGTTGGAAAATTCAGCATTTACTTGGCAAAATTATTTAGTTGGAAAATTCAACATTTATTGGAGCTATTGTAAAATTGGATAGAGCCTAGGTATCTTAAAAAGTGCATATTTTCCAAAACTGAGGTGGTCTAACTATCAAAGAGGCATCTTCTTGTATATTTGGATCTTTAACAATGTTTAGGGGAATAATGCCATCTAGTAAATGTAATGAATTTACACACTCAAACCTTGTTAATCTAATCCTCTCTTAAATGACATTTGGAATATCTCGTACACCTGCCATACTATATCTCCTAACTCCACATGAATCTTTTCTTGAAGAAACAATTTTAGAATTGAATATCTACTAAAAGAACTTTGTCTCTTTATAATGTTTAACCCCTAAAGGACCAAGGTCATTTTTTGCCAAAAAGCAGTGAAAATTGCCATTTCTGTTGCGTTCATCCACAAAACCAAATTTAAAAAAAAATCTAACCGTAGGATCTTATACTTTACTTGTCTCAAATCATGTGGTAAAATTTTCGTGAAGTTTGACCGTACAAATTGGAAGATATGAGTGTTTGAAGTTGGAGAAAACTTTTTTTGCACGCTGCCCTACAATTTCAGCTCACTTTGACTAGGGCTACAGGAAAAAAACTGGTCTACACAAAGTTGAGCTTTAATTTCTGCATGTAGAAGACCATGTTAGGTATGTGTAAGAGAATTTTCAACTACATTGGAAGAATAGAACATATAGAAAAAAAATTTGCAATGAAAGAAGGTGTAGAAAAATGCAAATGAACTAGGCCAAATAGGAAATTTTATGCACATTTTGAAAATGAAAATGAGGAAAATCTAAACGGTGAAAAGGTAGTCATATAATACTTCTATAATATGGTGATTTTTAAAATGAAAAAAAAATGAAAAAAGGCCCTTAAAAGGGGGAAAATTATTCATAGTGCACATTTTCCCCCGGGCCGTTGGATTGGGGGTTGCTTGTCTAAAGGCCGGCCCCCTTCCATGGTCCCTGCAGATGGCAGGGCCGGGACAGATAGGGCTGGTAGTCGCCTTGTGCCCCGGCCAGACAGGGCCACCTGGCACCGCAATCCTGCCATCCCCTTTCTTTGGCGAGGGGGGCAACTACAGGTCGCCCTGCCTTCTTGGTGCATCCCCCCGGGTGTCAGGGCCGGCCTAAGCTTGCAACCCCGCCTTCCCGAACTTGTGTGTTGCCCACTCAGGCTGCCCTCCACAAAGTCAACAGTGTCCTACTGGCCACAGGCCTTGCCCGACTGCCCCTTCTCCCCTACTTTGGACAAAAAATTGTATAACTTTTCGCTCAAAGGTCTACATGAGGAAAAAATTATACCCTGCATACCTCTCTCAATCCTTCACCTCCACTAAAAGTTTCAAAAAATGTTAAAAAGTCAAATTCTCGTAGGTACATGCCCGAAATCGCATTTGTCCCCCAAAGGAACAATGGTCCTTTAGGGGTTAATTTGCAACTAATATCCAAATGATGCATTCTTTGGTGCATTGAAATCTCCTATCATTTGTCAACTAAAAAGTAAAAAAATTCACCAAACTAATAATAGAAGCATGGACAAAAAAATCCATTCTGCATTGAGATGCTTCTCCTCAAAGTCAATACTTCACTAAAATTTTCAATTAACTAAGTATATATTCTGAAAGTTATGAAGGAGAGATAGAAGGCATTAATTTTGAGGTCTATCAATCAAAGAGAAGTAAAAGTAAAATCTACTACCAATCTGCCAAATATTTAATATTGACCCATTCTCAATCTACAAGATGCTTGCTTGCTTGCTTGCTTGAAGCACTTTCAGGACCTAAAGAATAGTCTAGCGCCAAAACAATGTTGTTGGATGTTCATGATCACAGTACATTCCTTGGGAAATATAGACACAAAAATTGTGCTTAGCAAGGGTTAAAAGGCTAGTAGGGCAGTTGCTTAAACTTCAGATTTTAATACATTTTCACTCTTTTTCTCAGTTTTTGGAATATGTAGTTAATTTTAACTTTGGTGGAGAATTGACTTTGTGGAAAAGATCCAAGTAAAGAATGAATTTTTTCACATTTTTTGTAACTATTCACATAGAAAAATAGTGATTTTAGGTGTCCATATTTTTAAGGGACTAGATTAACCTTTAAAGGACGGGCTAGTCACCATAGAAATCATCCCGCATGAATCATTGGTTTAAAAAAAATCCAAAAGCACTCATTGAAAGTCAAACTATTGTACACAACCTCTTTTTTCTACACAAAAATTTGATGATGAATAGTTGCACTTTTGTCCTATATAGAAGGATTTTCTATCATTCATCGGCCGAAGAACAACTACAACATCCTCTAAGGGTTAAGGAGGTCCACATATATGACATGTCAATTTTAATGTTCAACGTTGCAACTAATGCTTTGTAACCATTAGAAGAGATTTTGGGGCGTTAGGAGATTGCGAGTTCCCCTGCGTTCCCAGATTGTGGGAACGCAGCTACAGCAGCTAGCTGACGTGGCACAACGACTGCCACGTAATTTTTTATTTTTTTATTTTTTATTTTTTAAATTTGACACGCCTTTATTGTCGTTCACTAAATTTGGGCAGACTGGGGAACGGGCCTGAAACAATCTTCCAAGGCCCCCCAAACCCCTCTAATGAATGCTCTTCCATTATCTTATCACTTGGCTCTGCTTGTGAATATACAATTGCAAACTCACAAGTTTTAATTATGAGGGAGCTCCAACCAAGGCCATCTCCATCCCCATAAACCACTGTCAAAAAATTCCCATTCGTAATGCCATACTAAGAAATGTCCCATTCAAAGGTGGGTAGATTATTTCTCATAATCTCAACTTGAGGCGTGAAATCCGTGTAATTGGTGATTACAATTTCTTCATTTATCAATCACATGTTTTCATCCTTTTATATACATGCATTTACGTCAAACCATCTCCTCGAGGCGGAAGGATTTTGGAAAAAAACTAGGCAATCCTCGTCGAGCTTCGCCTTCCTTTTTAGTTTGCTTTTTTATTTTCCCAAAATTTGTTCCACCTCAATGATTGCCCTATACACTTCGAGGGAAAATTAAAGAACGTAATCACCCAATAGGAGCATGATGACTTTTTCATCCACAATCTTCCAGCTCATCCATTTCTTGGCAGTTCGTGTCACGGCTTTTTTTTTTCATTTTGAAGTGCAAAAGGGGGATACAAAATGTTAAAGTGGTGCTCCAAATTTCAACATTCATCCACACATTGGATAGAAAATACTACATCAGCACATATCACATGTTCATAATTATGTTTTCATCCACAATCTGGCAATTTCATCCAAGATTTTTTTTAATTCACAATTTTTAGGTGGAACTTCACAATTTGTTGCCAATTTTTAGCCAAATTATGATTTTCTGGTGCAATCTGGCACCAGTGAGGAAGCCAAAAAATAGCCTGGTTGGCTTCCTCACTGGTAGCCAGATTGGCTTCCTCACTGGTGTACGTCGAGCAATGGCATCGCTCAATACGCAAAACCCTAGAACAGAGTGTCTAATCGCTCTCCACTCTGCAGCTCTTGCGTCTTGCTCCCAATTCCACACTTCCCAATTCCATCCTGCATTCCGTATTTGCAGCCATGGCGGTGTCCATGGCGGTCACTTCCTCGTCCTCCAAGCTCGCTCTCCCAGGGTCGCTCTCGCCCTGCTTCCCTCCCTTGGACCGACGCAATGCTGCCTCCTCTGCTCGCCTCCCGAAACTCTGTCCTCGCGCTTCCGTCTCGAATGGCGCCACTTCGATCCATCATCATGGTGGGCAGCCCGCGTCGCCGAATTCGTTGTGGACGCCCGTCGTGGCATCGCAAGCTGCGCCCCAGCAGGCCGTGCGGTCCGCGGAGGCGGACGTGATGGGGCTCATGCTGCGGCAGCGCATCGTGTTCCTCGGCAACCAGATGGACGATTTCGTTGCTGACGCCATTATCAGCCAGTTGCTGCTCCTGGACGCGGTGGACCCCAAGAAGGAGATTCGGCTCTTCGTCAATTGCCCGGGAGGCTCTATCAGGTACTGGAAGGGTGGGGTGGGGGTGGGGATGGAGGATTGGAGCCAGTTTTATGAGAATTCAGGGGTTTAGGGTTTGGTGTAAATTGGTGTTACAATTAGCGATTAGATTTTGTTTCAAATAGACACTCTTTGAAGGAGTAACTCTATGCTTTGTAGTTCTAAAGTGGAATGCTACATCTATGCGGTTCTAGCTGCATGTACTTGAATAGAGGTGAGGCAAGAGAATTCGCACGTTTGTGGGAATTGAGAGGTTTAGGGTTTGATGTGAATTGCTGGTTCAATAGCAAGTAGATATTGCTTCAAAGTTCAAATAGACACTGTTTCAAGTAGTAACTCTGTGCCTATAGACATTGAGTTGAGTGCTACAGAAGCCCTGGCCCTATAAAAATGGGGTTCTAACTGCACTTACTTGAATGAAGGTGATGCAAGAGAAGTCCCACGATTGTGGGAATTGAGCTTTTTTGGGTTTATTGTAAATGTCTGGTTCAATTAGCAAATAGACACTGTTTTAAGTAGTAACTCTATGCCTATAGACATTGAGTTGAGCGCTACAGGAGCCCTGGCCCTATAAGAATGGGGTTCTGACTCCACGTACTTGATTGGATGATGCAAAGCAAGTTTTACGTTTGTTGTAATTGAAGATTTAGGGTTTGGTATAAATTACTGGTTCAATCGAAGCTGAATAGGAGCGCTGGATGTGGTACTGATTTTATATTTTTGCAGTGCTGCTATGGGAATTTTTGATGCCATGCAGCTGTGTAGAGCCGATGTCTCAACGATTTGCTTTGGGTTGGCTGCTTCCACTGCTGCGATAGTACTCGCTGGCGGTACCAAGGGGAGGCGACTTGCAATGCCGAATTCCCGTATTATGATGCATCAGCCGTTAGGAGGTGCAAGCGGACAGGCTATTGATGTCGAAATTCAAGCCAAGGAGGTTATGTACCATAAGAGTAATATCACGCGTATATTATCTGAGATTACAGGGCGGTCTATTGAACAGGTGTGGCTCTTGGTGTTTCATAAATTACTACGTTGTTTGGGTTTAAGGTGTGGTTTCTATTATTAAAAGGGAACATCATTTTTAGATGTAGTTTTGTCCCCACTGTTGAGAGGATTCTGAAGCCCTATATACATGTTAGTTGAATGCCTTCTGAATTGTTGAAGTATGAAGAGAAGCTCCCAATCAAAAACCTAGACTATCTTTGAACTATGAGTATTGCATCTACGATGTATCTCATGGAAGTATGCTTGGTAGAACCTAAAAGTATCTCAAATCTTAGAAGTCACTTGTTTGGATGACACTTGCTTGCAACCACAGAAACGGGTCTACACAAATGGGTTCCCTACCTTAGTGATGGGTTTAGCGTAGAAGGCTGCTGCCTTAAGTAGGAGGTGAACGTTGACAGCCTCGATTGGTAGGAGATTTCGATGAAGGCCACATTATATTCCTGATACTGAATGTGTGGTTGTTGATTCTCCAGGTAGAGAAGGACATTGATAGGGACCGGTACATGTCTCCCGTTGAAGCTATGGAGTATGGCATTATTGATGGCGTTATTGACAAGGATGCGATCATTGCCATAAACGAACTGCCTGAAGTGTCAGAAAGAGTTAAACCCCGCAAGGAGAATTTAGCTGCCATGGAAAACCCACGGAAGTTCTTAACCCCTGAAATTTCTGATGACGAAATTTATTAGCTTCTATTTATAAATACATTCAGTCGATGTAGATTTTTTCCTCTCTATGACTCGGTCTTTCAAATTCTCCCTCTTTATTTCATGCATTCTGTGTTACCTTGAGAGGAGTCAGTTTTGCTGGATCAAAAGCTCATAATATCAAATTTGCAAGTCTCTCATCTGTGCTTGATGTAAGAACATCTTTTCCCCTTTCCTTAGGTAGATGCCTGAAGTGAAGGTTACTCTAGGAGCTGTCCTCCCGTATGAGTGTCATCTTGAGGCTGTGAGGAACGGAGAACAAGAGCAGCTCAAGGTACTGATTTGAATTGGAGATGTATCTAGAGATTTAACCTGAAGTAGTATGCGAGTTGTCATTGAATGACTTAGTGGCTGTATTTGGTGTTTTGGATAAGGTATACCGACCCAAAAATCGACCCTCCCCCAGTTGCGACCCCTCCTTTTGGACCCAATTGCGCTCTGTTGCGTTTGCGTCGTAGTGCATCCTAATGTAGTGTGAAAACTGCAAAGGGTATTCATCCATGATAACTTGTGGATTTGGGGTTGAAAGGGTTGGAATTGGGTTGAAAAGTCACAATTTTAATGAACATCACCATGTGGTTTCAAAACATGGCAAAAGGTTCCTTCACTATTCCACAATCTTCAGGGACACTTTTGGATTACCATTGCAACCTTGTAGGGAGAATTCAAATGAACAAGAATCAATGCCCCCTAGCACCAACAATGGAAAGCTTATACTCCCTCTGTCCCACTAAGAACCTCCAAATCAAGCACAATTTCTGTCCCACTAAAAAGCTCCGTTTTTAGATTTCGATTGTTGGATAAGTGTTGGCTGTGTTGAACGACCTCGTGGGGGCAAGTCAAGTGATTAGGGAGCATCAGTCTTTGCCAAATTTTTTTGGCCTTGCCCATATGAGACACCTTGGACTTGTTGTGCTTCCTTAGATAGTAGTTTTGACAATGGATTTGGTGACCACTTCGACACTTTGAAGAATTGTTCTTGAAGTGGTGTAGCAATCTTTGTTGTGGGTAATTAGGTTGCAGTAGATGTTTCTAGAATCCCAATGTTACTACCAACATTTAAATCATCAAGAATGATGGAGTTGGCAGCGTTTACAAATTTTGTCAAATATGGTACTTTTTGCATGGATTTTGGGTGCCTAAACGATGGTGCCTAAGTCGGAGATTTTGCAAAGATCTAAAGGATGGGTTACTAGTTTTTGAATGCATGTATCCCTATTAGAAAGACTAAAAATGTAGTTAATCCTTCATGGGGAAGCTTTTTGGAGGTTTTTAGTGAGACAGAGGGAGTATGTTTTTGCTTTGACCACCTATAACGTGTTTTTTTTTAACCCTTTAGTGACCGGTCGACCACTCTATGCTTGTTGTAGGTCAAAATACACCTAATTTGTAAAATCCCAAAGAGGAACGGAGTTAGAGCATCTTTAGACGCTCACTTTAAACCAAATTGTTTGGCAAGGCATGCAATAATATGTGAGCTATGTTAGTTTGAATGAATCTATGCTGGCCAAGGAAATGTACAAATAAGCTTCAATCTAGGCAAATTTTTACCAAAATACATGAGCCATGAAGGCAACAATGTTGCTTGGCAAGCCCACCACCGTCTAATCCATGAAATCCAAAGATGTACATGGATTTGCTAAGGTAGGAGGGCCAAAAACTACCCATTTAAGAGTTGAAATTGAATTTTGGAGAGGTAAGAAAATTTGAATTATATTTCATTAAAATTTCCTTGAAAAACAAGTAGAATTGGCATCTAATCCAAGTTATTTCATATTTTTTTGTAACTTTATGGAATTAGTTATGAATTTTTGAAGTTCAAACAACAGAGGTTTAAAAACCATGAAATGTACATTTTTTGTACATTCTTGTGAAGATGGAAAACCAGCATGTACAAACAATGTATATTTGAGGAGTGGAGTGTTTTAGAGTGTGAGAGAATTTTGAGCCACCTACTTTAGAGATACTTTTTGCTTAATAGTAGTAGATTCAGTTCTCACTTCAATCTTTGAGCCCTTTTCATGTCTAAATGAAAGCTTTGGTCACCTTCATTCTTGTGGCAATACATTGTCAATTAAAGCTTTGTAGTCTCCATTTCTACAGTCCGATTATATTTATTTGGCTCAAAGTTCATTCCAAAACAACTTTTCAAAAGAATATATTGAAAAATTGACTTGCCCCCCAAATCTATAGGCTACTCTCTTTCTGTGAAGTTGTGCTCAGTTTCCAAAGCAATTGTGGTACATTATGATTGGTTGCAAGGCTCTTAATATTGCATTCAACCCTTGGTTGATTTTACAATTAGCCTATGTTTAGAAATAGAAAGGTCTAAGGTAGAACCCCCCATTACCAACCACCACCCCATCATCATTCAATTGGGTTTCTTAAATGCAAAAGAGGCTAGTCCTTATTTCCAACCATTAAGTCTTGGTCCCAACCATCAATTCCACCATTCTTGTCTCAACACATGTGCTTGGTTTGGAGTGCCAAAGTGAATAGGAAGTAGTCTCTTAAATGATCGAAATTGAAAGACTCTATACATTGGACATAGGTCAAGGCCAACTTTTGGCTTCAAAAATTCATAGTAATTTCAGTTTATGTGATAAAATTATAAATTTTTTTGCAATCCCCATCTTTTTTATAAATGCACCTCTGAAAATATATGTTTTACCTTACACTACTCTAGATCATGTTGGAATTGCTTATTTGGTCGGTTATAGGTGGCTCTACCTTATATCACCATTATAGGTCATAGAGAATCTTCTACTAAAAAATTATAATAGTTACGTTTTTGGTAATAAAATTTTGGAAAAACATGCAATCCTTCCAAACTCTATTTCTGTACATGAAAAAACTTCTACACTCCAAAAACTTGTGCTCCAAATATGCGTAATTGCTTAAGGGGTCGGCTACCTTAAATTCCCAAGGAATGGATGCTTCAACTTACCCTCCTCCCAAACCTGAAGGCAAAACACTTCCTGGGCATGCTGCCTTCCTGGGCCGCCACGCGTCCACCGCTCCTGCGCCCTCCCTCCCGTTCCCTGTCAGCACACTCTTAGCCTTCCCTTCTCCTTTGAGCTCCGGTTCTCTCTGTCTCTCTCGGTGCTTTTGCATGATCGCCCACCTTCCTCCATTCCTCACAGCTCCGCCACTTGCTTTCTCGCTGCCCCTTCCTCATCCAAGGTAAGGTACCCACCTTCGCCACCCACGCTCAGTCGCGCTTCCACCACCTGCCCATCTTCAATCTTTCCTGAGCAATTCGGAGGTGGGGTTTTCCTGGGTTCTGCCAATTGGCTCCAGCGGAGATGAGCGCTCGGATTAACTTAGGGCAGACCTTGGGATTCAGGCGTTTATGGCATTCTCTGTGTGATTGAATTATACTGATATTCAAATAATATGGGGAGGAATGAATGAATTCGATGCATGCATGCATGCATCGAATCTTTAATTAATTTGGACTGGGGGAATTGAATTGTCTTGGATTCGTAATTGGAATTGATGCAGTGCAGTGATGTTCTCCTGGGCAGAGTTGGAACGATGGTGGGGTTTAAGGTTGTGAAGCAGGCCACTCAGCCTTTCGATGGACAAAAGCCGGGGACCTCGGGGTTGCGGAAGAAGGTAGAGACGTAGCTTTGTTGGAATGGATGAATCATGACATCGTCTTGATCTTGTAGTCTCTTGATTTTAACAGTTACGAAGTATGTAGTGATTGTGAATTTTTAAGCAAGAATTGGTATTAGCGATGATTCTATTTTGTTGGTAATTCAATTTTACATTTCATTGAAGTTTTGGATATTGCAATTTTGAGTACATTGCATTTTGATCTTGCTAGTAATTGAGCTCAATTGATGGCGTATGAATTGGCGTGTGTAGGTGAAAGTGTTCAAGCAAGAGAATTACCTTGCCAATTTTGTGCAATCCACCTTCGCTGCTCTTCCCTCTGAGAAAGTGAAAGGTGTTGTTGCACTTCTTGTATTCCGACCTGACAGATGTTGTCTCTCGGAGCTGTAACTGTCTAAATAAAGATCACCAGGAAAATTTGTACTTTTAATATGCAGCTTCATATTCTCAGAGCAGTGTTGCGAGTTTTCTGTAATTGACATAAGAAAATCTAAACCTGATTGATCCATTCATCAAGATGATTTCCTTGCATTTCCATTGAATCATCCAATGACGTGACTTAATTGTGTGATTGATATGACTGTTAAATGATCTCTGCGCCCATGCAGGTTCCAACATTGTTGTCTCTGGTGATGGCCGTTACTGGTCGACTGATGCTATTCAGGTGGGCCATCTGTTTGTCCTTCACTTCAAGAGGGTTATGCTGCTATGACGTCCTTGGGCTTGTATGTTGGTAAATCTAAAATGAGAATTGCTGAGGCCTGCAAATAACCAGTTTCAGTGTTGTTGCAGATCATCGTCAAAATTGCTGCAGCCAATGGCGTGAAAAGTGTCTGGGTCGGACAGAATGGGCTTCTCTCCACTCCTGCTGTGTCTGCAATCATCCGAAACCGAGTAAACAGCCGCGTAAGTGATTGTTCAGCCAGCCATGGGTTTATAGAAAGATCCTCTGGATGTGCTTTAATACACTGAACTCGTTAATAGTCCAGACAGACTTGTGTATTTTTTTCTATCTTATTTTCCTATTCCAGATACACCACCTTCAATATTACATCCGTTGTGCTTCCCAATATCTTTTATGATCTTTTTTGTGTTGAAGCCTCTTGAAAAGAACTTATGCGTAGAGGGTATTTTCAAACGCCAAGTGTGCCTTTAATGATTTTGGATACTTTTCCTTTATGTCTGAATGTTATGATATGTAATCTTGATTTCTAAAGAAAATTATGCTTAATTATCTGAGGCCTGGAGGAACTGTTATTCTGGGGATTCAACTTTTCATTCTTTGAGCCACGTTGGAGGTCGAAAAGTTTATATATGTTATATCTACTGATTGAGTCTTACAGGGCGAAAAGGCATACGGGGCCTTCATTCTGACTGCCAGCCACAATCCGGGTGGTCCAGATGAGGTAATCCATCTTCTCACCCACTGGTAAAAGTCACATAGCATTGTTTTTCCAGGCATCCTTATTTTAAATCCTTAATGGACTGAGGAGCTCTTTATGGTTATATGTACTTATTTGTATTTTCCTTTGTTTACTGGACCTTATGAGAGATTCTTTGTAAGAAAAATTAACAAAATGTAGATTGAAAGAAGAGTATCATGTTTTTTACAACTTTAGACTCGTGAGTAATACTGTATCCCAATTTAGAGCAATCCCTTCGCGGTAATCTTATGAACGTCTAAGATGGTCTGTGCGCTGTACTACTCGTTGTTTTCCGAAGATGAAAATAAGGAAACATTTTGCTTGGAATTGAGTCTTGTTGTTGTGTGCAGGACTTTGGAATTAAGTACAATTGTGAGAACGGAGGACCCGCTCCTGAGAACTTGACTGAAAAGATATATAACAATACCAAGTCCATTTCAGAGTATCTCACTACAGATGGAATCCCAGATGTATGCTTTGCCATCTTATCTCGTCGTATTTGTTTGATTCTTTGGCTACTTTTCTTGCTAATTCTCCATCGTTATGTTTGCGAAATCTTATGCTTGTTTTTTGAGACGTCAGGTCGACGTCACTAAGATTGGTACTACCAGCTTTGATGGACCTGATGGTGCATTTGAGGTGGATGTGATTGATTCTACAGAGGAATATGTGAAGTTGATGAAGTAAGTACCATAGATGAAAGTTATTCTATAATAAATGCCGTGTTTGTTGTTTCACGCCCCTCGTTTTGCCTCAACTTTAAAGGCATGTCAAATTCTTTTCCTAGAGCATTTCAAATTCTTGTCTTACTTTGTGCTTCGGGGGGATGACTACAGCTCTTAGTTGCATGGAGTCTATTAGTATTGAGTTGGCTTCTCACCCAATTTGGGGGTTTGTTCCCATCCCTGCAACCACTGGGCCCAAACTTAATATCAAAATTTGTTTCAGCACCTCACGGAGATGGAAAAAGATGCTTTTCGTCCTTTGGCCATTGCTTTGGAGGTTTTTTAAAATTTTATAGAATCTGCCTCAGACGAGAATGTGTCTAACAGAGTATATGCGAAATTGATTGCTTGTGCAGGACAATTTTTGACTTCACGGGGATCAAGGCCTTGCTTACGAATCCGAAGTTCACCTTCTGGTATGTTGTTCATATTTCTGGGTCGAAAGAGTCGATCTTTTTAGGAGATTTGACCTCTCTTGGTCTGCTTTAAGGCTCGTCCAGGTCAGGTCTTGGACGATTGGTGTGCTACGGGTGCAACGAAATTAACTCCACCAATATTTTTGATCAGTTATGATGCACTTCATGGAGTTGCTGGTGTATATGCAAAGAAGATATTCTTGGAGGATTTGGGAGCTCAGGAAAGCTCACTGATGGACTGCGAACCCTTGGTAAATTTTCTAGTTATAAAGATTCATGGTGATGCAGATGAGGATAAGCTGCGCTGTAGATTCTTCCAAAGTATTTCTGTAATTATTTTTTCCTAACTGCTTAAGAGATGGATATCAATCCTGGGATGCATCGTTTATGATGGTGGTTTTAACCTAGAAGCTCACATTGGGCCGAATTAATTTTTATCAGTTTTGAGTAGGTCTTACTGAGACTTCATTCTTGGTTTATAAAATTATTATTAACATTATTATTGTTACCACCAAAACATAAAAAGTATTTCACTGATTTTGGGTCTGTAAAATCTGGACCCATCTTGATCATAATTTCAAAATATGACCAATAGAATTGGTTATTTATGAATCTTGAATCCTTGAAGTTTGAACCTTTAGAGATTGATCATCAGATCCTGCTCTGTGGTTGGTTTGAATTTACCTTTGGTCGATTTCCTATCTGTCTCTCATTATGAAACATCTTATTTACACAGGCGGATTTTGGTGGAGGGCACCCTGACCCAAACCTGACCTATGCCAAGAAGCTTGTGCAAGTCATGGGATTGGGCAAGACGCCAACAACCAAGGATCCCCCGGAGTTCGGTGCGGCAGCTGATGGTGATGCTGACCGAAACATGATTCTGGGCAAGAGGTATAATATAAGTTAGCGTGCATTTTATCCCTCAATCACAGATCTCATAGAAATCATTAATCTGATTGATCATGTACCGAAGAATATAACGCAGACGAGTCTAAATTTTAAATCACCAGATTCAATGAAGGACACTGCATGTGATGATAAAAAATTAAATGCAATCAAATGAAAGACACTTTCCATATGAGTCACTCAAAAGTGCTAAAAATTTAATGTGATGTTCATTTTCGGTGTTCTTGGCGCTTTGGGATTAAGTTTTTTTCGTGTTTGTTCAATCATTTCGTCTTGGACTTTGGTTTGATGTTTATTTTCTCTTGAATATTTCAGAAGTTGTAGTTGCCTATTACCATACAATTTTTTTGGATGATCATTGTGGAAATATGATTGTCGAAGTGTTACTGATTTCCGAGTCTTGTCGTGGCTATGGTGCTTGTATATGGTAATATTGTATGCTTAGATTTTCATGTATGGTAAATTTGCGCTTCAAGTGCAGGTTTTTTGTGACTCCATCAGATTCTGTGGCCATCATTGCAGCTAATGCTGTCGGGGCCATTCCATATTTCAGTGGCGGTCTTAAAGGAGTGGCGAGGTAGGCAGTTCATTCGTGGTTGCTACTTTCTAGGCAATTTTCTCAGTCAAAATATTCCTAAATTTCCATGTAAGTTTGTAGATAAGATATTGATGTAGGCTTATACATGGGTTTCAACGTCTGAGCCACATTCATGATGGCAATACCTAGGCAGCAACTTAAGTTTCCTTAATTTCTAAAGTTAGTGGGTATGATACCACAAATTTCTATGGTGTCAGCAGGTGTCGTCACATTGCATTGCCCTAGTATTTGTGGGAATTTTTTTTGAACCCTGTTGCTGTTATTGTGACCACTTATCCCTTGAGTAACACGTTGTCTTGTCCTGGCAGGAGTATGCCTACATCAGCTGCTCTGGATGTCGTAGCTAAGAAATTGAAACTGAAGTTTTTTGAGGTTAGTGATTTCTCCAGTTGTATCCATAGTTCCCGCTCCAGAGGGTAAGAACTTACATAACATTCTATTATCCAGTCATACACAGTTACACTGTGTATATGCTATACTACCATATCAATATATTGCGTTTTCCTACCGGAGCTAGGTTTCTTTTCTTCACTCACAACGGGGTATATTTGGCTGAAATATTCAACAGGTACCCACAGGATGGAAATTTTTTGGTAATCTCATGGACGCTGGCATGTGCTCTGTGTGTGGTGAGGAGAGTTTTGGAACAGGTATATTTTCACATGTCCTTTGAGGCTATAATAGCTTTTAGTTTTGAAGGATAATGTTTAAGGCCACTAGGATGAATATTGTTCTTATACAATATTGCTTGTTCATGCAGGTTCTGACCACATTAGAGAGAAGGATGGCGTTTGGGCTGTTTTGGCTTGGCTCTCTATCTTGGCCTACAGGAACAAGCAGGCTGGTGGTGACAAGCTTGTGACAGTGGAAGAGATAGTCACTGAGCACTGGAATACCTACGGCCGCCATTACTACACTCGTTACGACTATGAGGTTTGAGTCTAATCATGCAATGGAACTTTGCCTTTACAGTATCAACCCCTAAGTGCTTGAACTGAAAATAGTTCGATTAATTTCAAGAGATTTCAATAAATAGTCTTCAAAGTGTCTACACCATTGATACATGTAGAGTATTCTCTTTACTTTTCATTAAGATATTACATGGTCCCTTCAATTAGGATTCCTCAATAAATATGAATATATTGGATGATGTGAAATTTTCAGAACATTCATTATCCACCTGGTGGATGGTTGAGCATTTTGGGTTAATTATCAATGGGTCAGAATTTGTTCTCATGTACTACCTTGGATTCCAACAGAATGTGGATTCGGATGCTGCAAAGAAAGTTATGGCTCATCTCGTTGAACTTCAATCCAACCTGGATGATGTTAACAGGTAAGCCCTTGATTAGCCGTTCCTTATTGCTTCTGTGATAGACTTGCTCGAATTATTCTTCAGTTCGTCTCAACCAAGTCAGAGGTACCTAATTGTGACTTCCTATGATCTTGAATGATGAGGGCATGTCGATTTGGTAACGTACACCACCTTAGCATCAAAACTTGTGTCGGTTTTTGGTCATCTACCAAACTGACCTTGAACCATTAAAACTTCTGCATATAATTTTTAATTAGTGTGCTGTGGTACATTACAATGCTCTTGCAATTGCTAAGAAGATTCAAGAAGAACTCGGCCAGTCCAAAAATATGAAAAAATAAAAGAGCTACTTTTAAGTGTGGTTACGTAATGTGGTCTGGATATGCACTGTAATGTTTTCTGATGTGCTTATGAATCACTCTGTAGTTGTTACGCCTTGTGCTTATCAGTCAGCTTGTTTATTCACCACAGCATTGTCAAGAAGCTATCTTCTGATGATTCGGAGATTAAAGGTGCTGACTTCGATGAAGCTGAAATTACATTCTCCCCGCACTGTAGGACCTGCACCTGCAGCGCAATAGGGTAAACAAGAGCCTTAATGAATTCGTGAAAATTGATAACCAGAAACTATATAAAAATTTATACCGACTGAACTCTAGAAAGTAGTCTATTTGAACCTATCCCAATCACGGAGGTCTGGGTCAACGTTACCAATGTTTTCTCTAGCGCTTCCAAATTTTGTCTTTGTTTCAGTGTTTGGAATGCAACTTATTTATCGGACGCAGGATGGTCAAGGACGTAAGATCTGATGTTGCTGAGATAAAAGAAGCTGATGAATTCGAGTACAAGGACCCAATTGACCATTCCGTGGCCAGCCATCAGGGAATCCGTTACCTTTTCAAGGATGGCTCTCGACTGGTATGCTTTCGTGTCAATATTTCTTTTGTTACACCATGTTTAGGAGCAAATTAAGAGGGGTAGATTGGTTTGACTTTGGTCTGTACCAACCTTTTAGCGCCAGTTGCTACTTTCCCGAATTTCCCATGCTGTGTGTGTTAAACAGACGTCTGTTCCTTTCGATAACGTTCTTGTGTATCTGTAGGTTTTCCGTCTCTCTGGAACTGGTTCAGTTGGAGCCACAATTCGTATGTATATTGAGCAGTACGAGGCCGACCCTACCAAGACATTCAAGCCTTCTGCTGAGGCCTTGGCACCTCTTGTAAGTTTCCCAATTTGTATCTCTTTCCTGGTCCTGACTGTCTTCAGCAGGGTGGCTAGTCCTTGTTAGTGGACAAGAGCTATTACAGCTCTGCAGTCCGTCTATTTTGTAATACAGAGGACCTGAAAGAGGAACCCGGCAAAATATTGGGTTTTCCTGATGTTTTGAAAATTCCCGCAGAGGATGACCTCGTGACCCTGATTTAAGGAGGGTCTTTGAAATCGCTCATAACCACAAATCCTATCGAGCAGAGCCAGTGTTTTTTTGTGATAAGGCCGGAACAATTACTAGGCTGTGCAGGCCATCCCGCTTAGGGAAAGTCTAAATTTGCAAAATCGGTGCTCTAAAGGTTGATTATATTGACTCTTGCTTTTTTTTGAGACGCAGACAATACTACGCTACCTTCCCATATCCTATAGAATTCCAAGTCCACATTTTGGATCCACTACACTTCTATCCCCTGCAATTGTATTGTACTTCAAAATAATCCCAAATTATGACACATATCGTATTGAAACTAGTTGTGGAACTAAGGTGTTGACTTTTCCCTGGTGAATCTTCAGGTGGAGGTGGCTTTGAAGCTGTCGAAGATTGAGGAGTTTACAGGCCGGTCAGAGCCAACAGTCATCACCTAGATTACTTGTAATGTCAGGCAGAGAAAAGCGAGGTAGAGAAAGGCATATGGAACAGCAGGGGACAGCCGTATCTTGTTCTCACAGCCATAGCCTTTGTATAAAGTTTCGGCGCCACCTTCCCAGTTCCCACCTGGAGGTAGTCTAGAGCTTTGCTTAATAATCTATCCGTGTTTCTCCAGATACATATTGCCAATAGGGCATTTGTTTTTCGACATTTTGTATTTCGTTATTTCTCAAATTTTGTATATTCTTGTTTGACCTGTTTTTTGTAGTGCACTGCAGTGCCTCCTTGGCATGTTCTATGATGATATTTTTGAATTCTTCCGCTGTTAACTTAGTGAAGTGTTAATGAAGTGTTTCAGGAGGATTGTTCGCTTGCTCTAATTCTCAATCATTTGAAGAGTCGTTGCCCTTTATCCTTAATGTGTTTTTGCCTTGGGGCACTTTCATGCTCAATGTAAATCTATGTGTTTAGACTTGGGGAAAAAAAAACAGGACAACTCCGGTCTGAAAGAGGGACCCGGCGTGAATGAAGGAGAACCTGGTGTCTGTTGCAAATGGCTCAACAATCTACAGGTCGATTTCACCTGCTCATCTTATAGAGCACTCTCACGTAATAATATATCTTGTGCTTTGCTTGGTTACTGCCGAGCCTCCCTGGAATCTGAGATGGCATTGCGCAAAAAACGCAATGCCAGAGATAATGATGGGAAATGTGCCAGGATTTTTGAAACAACAGAAACTCCTGGAAATGAAGATTTTTGTCGTTGCACTGTTGAATTCGACATTGTAGCACGTTTGTGGCCATTAATTACCCATTGGTGTCTCCGTTGTTAATCTTTTGAGCAACAATCTCGATGGTGTTATCTAACTTCTTGAGCTATTGTTTCTTCTAGAGCTAGTACGCACAGAGTGTAACTTAGAGCCATCGGTATTTAGCTACTCCAATGCAACATGTACTAAAACTCACACTCCGAGTTAGTGATGCGGCAACATCAGTAAAGTTGTTTGTGAAGATTGATAACCTTACTGGCTAGATTGCGTTTGATTACATCGACAACACTGGCTAGCTAGCTCTTCGTACGAGGAATTGAGGAAGGAACCCTGACAGACTCAGCTCGTTTCTTTCACTAATGATTTGTCTTGCACCTCTTGCTAATCACGATTCAACTTCTGCACAGAAAACGATGGTAGAGAACATTTGCGAAGAGAATTTGATAAAGCGAAGAGTGAGAGAGACGACGAGACAGATTAGTTTCGCCTTCTCAAGGATGGGTTACGGGTGTCGTCATTGAAGTTGTACCGTGACCAACCTGCAATTGCCTTCCAACAACCATTGCACATAATTGCTTGCTTGCAGCTGACTGGACCGAGTTGGGGGAATACGTTATAAGTTACTGCGATGCTCCCTGTTGCCAACCTTCTCGCAAGGATCGCCGGAGCACTCCAGTCAACAGGGGATCCATTCAGTGGGATTGCGCCCAGGAGACGTCAGTAAGACCGCCACCACTGTGGTAACTAACAAGGTATGTGACGAATCTGGGTTTGGCTGCCAGGGGGTGGGGGGTTGGATGATGGATGCAAGTATGCCCTGATACTGGGAAGGAAGGAGGAGGATATGTGCAATTAATCTGCAGAGGAATTCTCACCGGAATTGCAGGCTTGGGTTTCGTAGTGAGTGGGAAAAGGAACCTAGCTAGCTAGAGTCTTGGGAGTTGGTTACGGAGTGGCGAAGAAGGGAGCTCTCAAATTAGACTATCTACTTTTCAAGAAACGAACACGAATGCGACGCTTTGCAGTGAAATATACAAAGAGGTACAAGAGTCGAGAGTTTGGCATTTCAGGGACGGTGTGCTAGGGACGAGGTGGGACTCAAAGCTGGACCTTAGATGTGGGACATGGGACAATTTGGGCTGCGCAAAGCAGCAAAGACGGGACTCTGCTCACATCCAAGCTCTACTGCATGTCCTCAACGAAGATGCTGTAATCTAGTGAGATCGGACAGGGAAGAAAGCAGATCTTGCGAAACTGTGTGTCGGGAAAGAATTTGGAACGAGAGGAGCGGGTACATATCCACGGCTAATAATCTAGCTCCTCTCAACTCCGGAAATGGTGGTGTCCCACTTGTTAATGCAAAAAGCTCAGGGGAACGCATAGCGGTGTACACAGTGAGAGTTCCTCTTTCAGGGATTTTTCCTAGTTTACACATTTCAGTTATCTCATAGAGATAATACAGTATTCTGTAAAACCATGTCCTGATTTGCAATCAAAACGTGCCACATCCATTTGTAATTCGGACACGAAAACAATGACATCCTCCACGATTGATGTGAGTACTGTCAAGTGTGTTTTTGGAATTGCATGTGAAGTATTTGTCTTGATCGATGCGGAAGACCGTGTGGGTTGCGTAGACAGACTTGAAGGATGCGTCGGGGGCTGTTTTTCTCGAAGTCGGAGAAAGAGGAGAAGGTGCTGGACGGCGTGGATGGCAGCGGCAAGTCGGCGTATTCCGATGAGGCGTGGGCGCCGGCGGAGCTGCTGTACGAGCCGCCGCTGCTGGCGGTGACGCAGTCGCAAGGCTCGTTCTGCACCATCCGCACGCGATTCGCCGCCGCCCTGCTGCCCTACGCCATCTTCGATCCCAACATTTACCGCGTCTTCAAAGGCATCAAGGTGCTCACCATGCCCCTGTCGCCCTAATCTCATACTACAGGTAGTGCAGAATAACTCTAGTTTTCATTTTCTAGGATTTCTGTTAAACCCTTTGGAGAGCCTGAGAGGAAGGAGAATGTCTATCCGAAGCTTATGAAGGAAAAAAAATAACGGCTTTGACATGAACCTAGGCAAAAAAATCGTCATCTCAGCAAGTTTTCGGGTTCTTTCCACCTTGACATGGACTGCGCTGTCGTGTGAATTTCAATTCCGCACAATATGCTATTTTCATATCAACTTCATAGTTTCTGAAATTTCAGTTTGTTTTGTAATTTTTGCAAATTGTTACAATTTCGGATAAATTTTAGGAAACGCTTTGAACTTCTAGAACCGGAACCCCCCGTCAAATGTTATGAAGTTTATTTGAAAGCTGCATCTGGTGCGGTATTGGCCAGTTCCAAGAGGGTTATGACTCGTAACTCCTCAAACCCCAATCGTTTTGAAAGCCCTGTGAAGTAGAATAATGGATGTTCTTGATTGATTATGACGAATGGGAATCTATGTTTAATTAATTTGCTCTCGAATCTGCTTGAGCCCTCTAGCTCTCAACCGCTTACCTAGTTAACCTATGTTTGGTTCTTTTCTGAACTCTTTTCTTTGCATAGACATTGTGCATTTTTGAATCAAAATGCCATTAAATTGAAGAAAACTTTGCAAATATAGCTTCCAAGTTCCGTTCCATTCTCAAGTACTTCACCATTCATGTGTCAAGTCATGCACCTGTCAAGAATTCGTCATACACTATTCGGAATTTGTGAACGTAAGGTATTTTTGGTTAATTCGTACATATGTGATCTTGTAAAATTAATGTTTACCAGGGTTGTGCAGCAGTGAATCACTATGGGGTTTCACTATGGGATTTTTTATAGCAATACTTTTCGAACCAAATCACTACGCGATGTTTTCTAGTGTAAACTGTTAAATGTCCCCTCTATGTACGTTCAAATTGGTATGCAGTTTAGTGTATCAGCTAAATATGGAGATAGCACTTACTTGCTTGCAGTTTAAGATTTCTAAGGCGCGGTTCACAGTGGCAAATGTGAGATTTAGTTCATGTTGTCTGATTAAATAAGCACTCATCTGGTATACAGGAAATCGTGTACTGCAAGATATTGGAAGATGATGAAAACAGACAGTATATTGAGGTGGAACAGGTGGGCCGCTGGATATTCTTGTTTTTGTCAGGGTTGTTAGTCACTCGGATCTTTGTGGAGCAGAAGCGGCTGGAGAAGACGATACTACTCTGTGACCTCTTGAATCTTGAGCATTGCCTGGGGTCCTCGAAAATGACTATGACTATGATGTACTTTGAATATGTGATAAATGTACTACAATCAATCATCGGAAACCAGTTGTAGAACTACGATATTCCACATTGTTGCTTAGTAAACTATCCCTTCTATCACTCATCTCATCCTTCTCACCTGCCAAATTCCTCATTGTCTTGTATATATGTAACTTTGTATGTCTTGACAAAAAGGATGAGTGTACTTAGTGAGTTTTGAACTGGGTACACCTGTTTCCTAACGTTGGGTGAGAAGTGATATTTTCAGAAGGTGATGTTCACAGACGTCTAGGTGTATTTGGATTGTCAGAGTTGCGTTCATTGCGCTTCGGTTTGGAAGCATGATGTGAGAGTAAGATTAGGGGAAGTCGCAGTAGCTTTAGTGAGGTTAAGCTAGTTGGGGGAAACCTTACTCCCCTCCTTGGGCAAGAACAAGGTTCTTCAATAGTTTGGTGAAAAATTCTTGATTTTTCACTCATCTCCTTCCACACGCTTTTCTTCAACGAGTTGGGGGAACGAGGGCTCCCTACGATGACTACCCTTAATTATTATTCAGCAATAGTCTTGGGGTATCTTAGTGAGAACTTGCTTTCATACCCTGCACTTCCCAATTGATTCTTCTTCACAAGTCTCCATCTGCTTAAGGTGAAGATCGTAATATTCTGCACAAGTTAGAACGGTTGAAATGCTCCTGCTTACCAATGGTATGAGTGTTGTGCAGATATCTTTCGTTTTGGAGAAGCAAGGTTGGATGACAGGCTCATGGAAGATTGAACCGATGAAGTTCTCTGGGACAGAAACGCACAGATACCGGGGTTGTGAAGGCCTCCCAAATTGGAAGTGGTGGTGCTGCGGATCCTATTGTAGGTTCATGGGTTACTTTTGAGCAAGTGACTGAGCCCACCATCAAGCCGCCATGGCCACTCAGCAACTACATCCGAGGGATTGCGGAGAAGGTCGTAAGGGACATGCTTGTCAACTGACTTGACACCCAAAGTAGACACTGATAACCATGACCTCAAAGAACGACATTACTTGAAAAATTTGATAAAGTAAAAGAAAGAACTAAAATGAAGTAAAAGGCTGGTTTCAAAACCATATATAAATCTCTACACCAACTCCTTCAAATCATTTCCAATCAAAAGCTCTAATTCAATATATAAATAGTGAACTTTCAGGCAGCTGTAATTAACGTGTGATGTTTCACGTCTGCCGCTTTCTTCCCCTGTAACAAGGAGCCCGGTCCTACATGAGCATCAGCGAGACGAGTACGTGCTGTGTTTCTGTTGAACGTGAATGTTTTGGAGGCTTTGAGGTGTGCTATACTTATATCAGTTTCCTTCAATCTTGAACCTAATTGTTTCGGAAACGCTCTCAATCTTCTTAGCTTCAGTTTTTGTTTTCGATTATTTTCTTCTCTAAAATGAAGTTCTCAACTTGGCTAGCTAGACAGTGGGGATGACTGCATGCATGCGTCTATACTGTATATCAATCCTTCTTAATGACAACTTACATGAAGAGAATATTTATTATGCATGCCAACGTCTGAGGTTTGGAAGACATGTCTTGGTCGAAGTGCATTTTGTTGTTTTAGCGTTGAGATTGAAACTTTGGTTTGGACGGGATGGAATTGGTGCAACCCAGAACGGTGACAGAGCTAGCTGCTTCTTGATCTGAACGAGGACATGGCGTGGTGCTCACTGGACTTTGCAGAGCACCCAACCGAATGCTGTGTTTCAGGTACTTTGATTGAAAACCCCATGTTCTTGATGTGTTTTTCATAGTATGCATTCGAATCCCAGTCTTACTGTTGGTCTGCAAAATCAGAACTGGAAATGAGCACGGACCATAGCTAGCCTGGCTCTATCTTCAAGTGGCTTGGCTCTTGCGAGAGAAGCTGAACGACCTTGTGGACGGTGATAAGGGAGAGTTTCCAGAATTAGGGTTACGAAGCTTACTCGACATGGTTGCTTCATGCAACATCGTTTCCGTGGATCCGAAGATGCTGAATCCTATTCTTTGGAGAACTCTTCCGAGGGAGCTGCTGCTTCTTGTTTTTGCACGTCTGCCAGTGCCTGATATCATTCGCCTGCGAGGTCTCTCGAGGGAGTGGAGGAGAGACATGACTACTGGGAATTCGGATATCATCCAAGCATGTGACAAAGCGTGCCCCGCCATGGTTGCATGTATTCCAGGAAGGGTTTGGGAATTTGAAGGTTTACGTGATTCAGAATTTCTCGAAACAGAATCTCTCGTAAATATATTTGACTATAGCACACACAAGTTGCAAAATTACTTCCGTCTGCATCAAAGTGTATCAAATCCCCTTATTCTTGGATGGATTGGTATGGGCACAAGTGATGGTGGGTTGGTCTGTTTTATCTCATGGAGACCAAGCAAAGTCAATCCTCTGTGCATTTTTGTGGTGAATTTCTTGTCAAAACTTTGGCGTGAACTCCCGCCTCTGCAGTATGTCTACTTAACCCCACCCCAAATGATGCACCTCAAAGTGGACTCTAAAACAAAGTGTTATAAGGTGGTTGTTATTGGCAAAAACATAGAAGGTCGTCCCACAGTAGAGATATATGATTCTAGTGCAAGGCAATGGACCAAAGCAACACCGTCACTTGGTTTCATTTTTGGTGTTGCTCACAAGTGGCAGTATCGAAAACTTTACGAGACATTCATAAGCACAAGCTCAAGTCGAAGTATTTATGACTTTGTTGAAGGACACCTCAAGAGTTGTGATGAAAGCCAAGGAGCATTAGAGACATACTTTTGGAAGGACTGCAAGTTTTTGCTACACAGGAACACAACCAATGGTGAAAGTTCAAGAACGGAAGGTCATTGCATCACCAAGTACTGTAGCCAAAATAATTCAAAGGAGTGGGTACAAGAGAGGTCATACTTGTGCTCTCCTTTTGAAGACCTTTTGGAGAAGGGCTGTCATTGGGACTACACCCTAAGAGCATGTGAAGGCTTTTTGATGGTGTTTTTTCTGTACCCTTGGGATGGCATTAGCCATTTTTGGCTTTTGGACTTGGCTACTGGAGAGTGGAGAAGCTTCCCAAAGTGCTGTAAGGGACAAGAGTTTAGATTTGTGATGAGTCGGGCTTTTTGGAATGTTATGCCATAGTACATTATGTATATTCAAATTCACAAAGTAAACTAGTACTCCTACTTTAGCTTCATCTTAGGTACAGTGTTCATAGCCTAGTGTAGTGGCGTGACTTTAATAGTGTACTTGTGTCTCTATGATTTGTATATTATACTTTTTCTTTTGTAGCTAGAGAATGCAAGTGCTGACTTGCTGAGGATGATGAATATTCATTCTTCCATCCAATGTTGAGTGTTGTAGTTGAATTAGGATAAACAATTTTCAGGCTCTATTTAAATCTCTTTGGATTCTCCATGTGCTTTGTTCATGGCTTTTTTGATAAAAAGGTTGTATTGACCTAATTTCGCCTACTGCAAAATTTGGTCTTTTCAAAACACTTGTTAATTTTGGAAGTCATGCTCATGAATACAAATGATGGGCATACTTTTACATTAAGCTTTCTCAAGGTGATTAGTTTGGCGAACATTGCAATAGACATTGTGTTGCAAAACCTTTATATGAGCCAATTTTAGCATGCATTCATCTTTTGTCAACAGGTGTCATCTTTTGGTCTTTCCATTGCACTTTTGCTTACTTTGTCATTCAGATTGAATCCTTTCCATGTTCATTTTATATAAATAGCACAAAGGTCTGCCAGCTATTTTTGTGCTTAATCTGTTAAAGTATAGAATTTTTTCTAAAATTGACAAATCATTATATAATATCATTTGGAAGAATATTTTAGGATCAATATATGAATAAAAGTTGTAGACCTCCAATTTTAGATTCCATCCATACAATTAGATTCACCAATGTTTGAAAGCCTGACAGGCTGAGCACAGAGGGGGCTAGCTACTCCCTCTTCAAATTAAAAACAAAAAGGAAATCGGTTACATGAAGGTGGCCGGCACCACAAAGTGCAAAGTGCCGCCTCTAGAATTACAAAACAGCAGCGTCTACTCCGCTGTAAAAGAAGATTCTAAGCTATCAATCACATTTTTGTCTTTAATCACAAGGTGAAAATGTTTCCAAATCGCCATCCTAGTGTGGAGCGTAGATGTCCAAGTAACCGTGATGATCTCTTTACTGCTGATGTCCATGTTACCGTATTTCTTGCTGCAACGGCTTGTCCAAATGTGCCAAACCAAAAAGCTGCGCATAATATCCCAAGCCTGAAGTTTGTAAATGAATTTACTAGTCTTCCTTCTACACTCAGTTTGATAGTTATCTAGCAGTGCCGTTTGAAGTGAGTCGACAATCGAGATGTTTGACCCCTTGCGAGTTCGTTGAAGCCGCGCTACAAGTCCAAGGTGACCGGGCATGACCACAAAAAGTGAGTTGTGGTCTCCATGGCACTAGGGATACATAACACATCTAGTCTCCGTCCCCGAAATGCGCCACGAGAGCCATTCTCCTATCACAATGCTGCGGTTGAGTGTTTGCCAAAGGAACATAGCTTGTTTTTTTGGCCTCGCATTGTGCCAAAGTAGCTGCAGGCACTTCTTGATATTGGCTACATCGAGCCCCTGATTCATCAGTTCTTGCGTGAGAATTGGCCTTACTGCTTTCTTTTGTAGGTCCTGTAGATATCCTTTGCTAGATGTGTATCTGAAGAAAGGGGCTTCTTTGAATCTTTCAATCCGGCGCCATCCCCACTGCCTAGGATCCCATATCAAACGCTCCACTAGCTTATTCGGTTGCACCCAATAAGAACTCTGCTCCTCAAATGCATCCTCGGGGTTGCACCCTTGGAATGATCTTGATTTTTTATCCTATGTTACTACTCTCGCCAGCTTGAGGTCCACATTTGGCAGCTGGTCAGTCACACCTTGCCTCGTGAGCAGCCCTGTGCTCGGATCCCAACTGAAGCAAGTTACGACCTCCTCCTCATTTGTCATTGCGTGGTGAAGAAAGAATCTAGTCTCGGGTGCGTGGAGCTGCACGTTCCTTCCTTTGGCTGCAAATGCTCTCGAGTCCTACGGGATGTGTGTAAGGGTCTTGAGGCGCCTGGCTCTCCCTTTTTCGGTCATTGCGCCTTGTCTTGGGACCTTTTGCTGAATTTCGGCCATCGAGCACCAATCCTTCCTCCCTTTGTGCCACACATCTGCCACTTGTTTAATTCCCACCTTGGCCTAGAGGTGGAGACCCACATTGGGACCTTGTCCTAGCGGCGTTTCCTCCTCCTCCAATTTAAGTGGGTTCTCGTAGAGCTGCTGTCTTAGGATGTTGCTTTCATCCGTCGGTAGTTTGTGTACCAGCCCCCCTTTGATTGAAATGAACACCTTGAAGCACGCTTTCAGCAAAAAAGAGTGGTTGTTGTTTTGAATGCCCTTACTAAAGAAGAGCCAGTTGGGGGATTCTTGCCATTTGACATCCTCCATAGGTTTTCCGGCCTCAATCTTGTACCGCATTAACTTCTTCCACGGCTCGTTGCCTAATGAAAGGCCTCTGACCACTAGTTTGGTCAACAAGGCTTGAGTTTGAAGCCAGGGATCTATCAGTTTGATCCCTCCATCCATGTATGGAAGAATACATGCATCCCATTTTACCCGAGCTGCACACTATCCTTCTTCTCTCCCTATCCACAGATGTTGGGTCATGAAGCCCCTAATTACGTCGCATGTTTTATTTGAAAGCCCACAACAAGCAGCTATGTACCAGCATATGGCTAGCAAGACCTGGTTACATATGATCACCCTTCCCACCTGTGACACCGTCTTTGCCGCCCAGCTTCGCAATTTCTTCTTGATTGAGTTCAGAAGTGGGACCGTGTTCGCATCCTGAGGAAGGTGGGATCCTATGAGTGGCCCCAGGTATCGGACTCCAGTTCCTTCCAGAACCCAAGTTAGGCCTATGTCCCCTCCCCAAGCAAATGTTCTAGTTCTTTTGGAAGCCCATGTGTCGAACGTCTTGTCCCAATTGGCTTTTGATCCTGTGGCTTGGCAAAATTTTACGAGGACGCCATATGCTCGATCCAGGTTGCTCTCTCTACCTTGCAGTTAAAGGTTCGTATCATCTGCATATGATGAGTTTGCCACCTTTGATCCTCCAGGCAAAACAAATCCCTCCACCCCGTAACGCGCATCCTCTAACATGAATCCAAGCGCGTCCAGCGCCACCACAAAGAGGAACGGGGCCAGAGGGCAGCCCTGTCTCACCGAGCGAAATAGGTCAAATTCTTCCCCAACCGCTCCGTTGACAATGACCGCTAAGGAGGCATTCTTATATAGCGCCATGACTCCTCTGATGAAGTCTGGGTGGAATTCCCTTTTCTCCCAAACTGCCTCTAGAAAGCACTAGGATATCCTGTCATATACTTTCTCAAAGTCGAGCAAAAGCAGGACCAGATCTTGGTCCGATTCCTCTGCGAAATGCATCGCCTCCTACACCATGAATATGTTATCAATAATGCATTTGCTCGGAACGAACCCCGTTTGATTCGGTTGCACTATCTCTGGTAGTATCACCTGCAGTCTCCGAGCCAAAATCTTAGCAACCAATTTGTAGAATGATGCCAAAAAGATGATGGGCCGAAAGTTTTTGATTAATGAAGCATTCCCCCTTTTGGTATCAACGCTATAACACCCTTGTTGAGGGGGTGAGACAATTCTCCAGTCCTCAATACCTTTCTCACCGCCTTGAGAAGATCATCATGTATCTCGTCCGAGCATGCCTTGAAGAAATCAATTGGAATCCCGTCCTCCCCTGGGGCATTGCCAATTGATAAGTCTCCTATGGCATCTTGGATCTCGATGTGCAATACTTGTTCTGAGAATATTTTGTTTTGGGCTGCCGTGACCAAACATGGGACACTCTCTAGTACCTGTCGCCTTGCCTCCATCACCTCCAGCGTGTCTGAGTCCTCCTAGTATAAGCTCCTGTAGAAGTCCGTTATAGCTTGGGCTTTCTCCTTTTGCTCGGTGAGCAACGTCCCTCCTACTTGGAGCTGCGGGATGCTTGAGCCTTTGTGGATGTCTTTGAACACCTCGAAGAATTAGTGTGTACATTTGTCCCCGATGAGCAACCAACGAGCCGAGATCGTGTGATATTGAGCTTCGAGCAGATCGAGTGGAGCTTAGTTTTTGCCTCCTCAAGCCGCTGTTGTGCTCCGATGTCACCCAGATGAGAGTCGAGGAATTCCTCCACCTCTTTAATGCTCCGCACAGACTTGTTCTCTTCTCTGTACCTTGCTTGCCTTCTTTCTTTTTCGATCCTGCAACCTTCCTCCAAGGTTTGGTATTGAGCCTGCTCCATCCATTCCATCCATGATCCCCCTCCCTCCGGTCTTTCCGCCTGATGCCATGTTGCCGTGAGCCTTTCCCTAACTTGCTCGCTCTTCAATATGTCGACTTGGAGGATCTGTTTCCTTGCGGTCGATTTGGTGATGGGAAACAACCGCAGCTGCATTGGATAGTGGTCGGAAAGCTTGGTGTATAGGTGTGTGGTCAAGACCCCCCCTGGTCCTTGAGAGACTGTGAGATATAAATCCTTTCAATTCTTGCACTTTGCCTTGCTCCCCCCACCTGATTGTTCTTCCACGTAAACTGTTTGCTCGAATCCTTCTGAATTTTGTCTCCCATCCAAGCATCCTGAAGACCGTAGTGGTTTAGCATTCTTTCCCACGCCGCTTTCTCCTTTCTGCTGGGGCTTGTGCAGAATCTGGTGCTCCCGAGTCTATTGCCAGGATCCTCCACCATGTTGAAATCACCAATTAAGATGAAGGCTTGACCCGGGACGTTCGCGTTTATAATCTGGTTCCAGAGTTCCACCCTCTCTTTTGAGTCTCCTAGGGCATACACGTTGATGATCATGGTTGTGGTATTGGATTCTGCTTGAAGCGATATGAATTGTGACCTTCCCTGGGTTATAATTCCCTCCCCCACCACTGATCCCGCATGTTTCCGTGCAACCAAGAAATTGGTACCTGCCCTCCATTTGCCACCGTTACCCTGTATAGCCTCGTTCCAGGCCCTATGCCCATTAGTGTATGGGAAGCTCCTTGCCCTTTTTTTGCATTTTTTCCCATCCATCCAATGCTCCTATAATGCTATGATTTGTGGTTGGTCGCTCATTCTTCCAAATGGCCGTCAAATATGGACTTGTTTGATTGACCCTCGGTTTCCAACCCCCGCCCCCCGAATGTTGAGCGAGGCTATTGATATACCACCCTCTGTCATACGTTGAATGGGTTTGCTGGTAGCTCCGACTCAAAGGGTTGATATGTTGCGGCTGTGTCTGCAGCTCCAGGCCTGCTCTTGGCTTTCTTAGGGGTCTGGAATGGTGACGCCTGCATCCCCGGCTACCAATTGGCCCCCATCTCAGACACACTCAAACCTGTCCATTTGGCCAGCAGTCGGTTTGCCATGACGCACCCCCTCCAGGGCGCTAGTTTGTAAATCAAATCCACCTCCTGCCATTCCCTTTTGAGCCCTACCAGACTGCTCGCTTTTCTAGTTACTTTGATCGCTGCTAGGATCGTGAGCTCTTGGGCATTCTCTACTTTGTTCCATCTGGCTGACCACACTATTGATTCCCACCTGTGGATGTTGGAAGGCTTCCTTACCTTTGCTCTAAGGCGTCCCTGAAGGCTGTCAAAAATTTTGGCCTTCACGGCTTCAATCTCGTATTCTTCCTTTCCAAAGGTGAGATTCAATGGGTCTGATAATCTGGCAATTCCCCCAAGGTGTCTAGAAGCAGCAGCCTCCCCTCGGCGCTATCTTTATGCAATACCGGTCATATAGATAAAAATTTTGGGCCTTCTGTCGGCATCCCGAGACCCTCTATTTAGAATGTTCCATGTAGGGAACCTGCATCGCACATTGACCACCACTTCTTCGGCAGGTGCGTTGAAAAGTGCTCCGATTTTTGTCCCCAAAATCGACCTCTTAGAGGGTTAGAGCTCTTCCATGAAGGCCAATTGTGTTGGCATTTCTGTTATTTCTGCTTGCCTGATCTGAGGCTCTTCTTCTTTCTCTGAGCTGGATCCTAGAATTTGTCTTCGGATTTGGTTTTTCTTCTCCCCCCCCCCCACTACTTCGATCTCTGTCTGTGTCTCCACTTCTTGGGGCAGCTCTCTTGGGTTTTTTTTAAGGCCCTCTAATTTGGAGGTTTTGTTGCTGGGATCTAGCCTCGAGTTGGATTGATCAAAGGTCCCCTTGGGCCTCTCTCTTGCCGGCTCAATTCCTTGATTCCCTACTCCCGCCTTTTACTGATTTTTTCTAGCTGATTTCTTCTTCTTACCTCCGTTGCTTATCTATTTTGGCTAGTCTCTCTCAAGCGGTGATTCCTCCTCCTGACTGGGGCCTTTACTAGCTTGGTTCTGTCTAGACTATACCAATCCTTCCCCTACGCAGCTCGAGTCCCCTATTTCTTTTAACTGCTCTGTCTCAATCCTGACCTCCTCTCCGACTGGTGATATCCCCGAATGGGCCCTCCTGCTCTCGACAGTAACTACGCCGACCGCCTCTGTCTGCATCACCTCTCCTGGGAGTGGTCTGGATCCGTCTGTCTCAAGGATCAATCTGGGGTTTCTGGACTCGAAGCTGGCATGAGCCAGAAGCTCGACCCCTGCTTCGCCTCGCATTATGACCCTAGGACCTTCTAGGACCTCACTTACTATCTCCTTGCCTGTAATTATGCCGTTCTTTTCTGGATCAGATGGAGTCCTTGTCGGTATCTCTACGTCCATAGGCTCTACACCTTGGCTGTCTATCCCCTCCTTTGGTCAATCCTTCTTAGCAATTTTCTTCTTCTTTTCTCCACCGCTAGTCTCTATTGGTCGGGTGGGCAAGGGTGGGAATTCCTCCACATTACTGAGACCCTTCTGAGGTTGGCTTGGTTTCGTTACCCCATCCTCCCTTGTCTATCCTATTCTTGGTTGTAAGGCCGAAGCCATTGGTTGGGATGCCCCTCCTGTCTTTTTTTGATGGCTCAGCTATATTGTCCTTGGTTGTGAATTTGGAACCGCCAATTAGGGTATTCCATCTGTCTTTTTCTAGATCCACTTCAATGTGAGAGCTTTTCCTGGGGTGTCTCTAATACCCTCTCTCCTTTACTTTTTAGATTTTACCACTATGAATCCATCTTCTGTTGTGTTTGGATCTGCTATTCCTTTCCCCTTGGCCGTTATGTTCCCTTTTGCTGCCGCCTTGGGCTCATTCAAAGGACAGTCCGAGGTGTCGTGCCTGAACCTCCGGCATTGGTTACATTGGTCCAGAAGACCTGAGTAACTGACCAACTGGTCCCTGTAATTTCCCTCCTCTGATTCCATCCTTAGATCTAGTATCCTAATTATACCCGGCAATTTTTTAAGATCCCTCACCCTGATTGTAATGATTGGTCCTGCCGGTCTCTTGCTTGCTATCCACGACAGTTCCACCGCCTGTACTTCTCCAATTAGGCTTGCCAGGTTTTTCAACCATCTTGCATTTTGCAACACCGGATCTAATCCAGGTAGCTGTACCCTAATCGAAGTACCGATTTGCCAATTAGCCTTTGGGGCATTCATTGAGAAGCTCTCGTACAAGGCGAAGAAGGTGATTGTGCGATCTCCCTAGTTCTTCAATCCGAGCTCTAAGCACTTGGTTGCCGCCAGGCTGCGTTTTTACCGCCTTACCTACTTCGGATTGATTTGCTTTCATCTCCCCTTCCTTACCAACTTTGGATTGTTTTGCTATTATCTCCCCCAATCTGTGCAAGCCCTCAGTTGCCTCAGCTGCCTCGGACTGTGTACCTTCACCGACCTTGGGGAGCATGCCTTCTGCATGGCCTGCATACAATTCCTGCTGAAACCCTAATTGCGGCGACTATGCACCTTCATAGGAGATCCATCCTTCCCCGTTTAACATTGCTAACATGTTGTGATCCATCGTTGTAAGCTATTTCTCGAGACTACTCGTCTACGTCCTATCCCATGCAGGCAACAACGATCGCGCCGTAATTAGCAGTTCTAAGGTTTTAGCAGTCGATTGAAACCTGTGGGAGCACGCAATGTCATTATTTAGAAATCCGGATTAGTTTAGGATGAATTCCGTAAATATTTTTGAAATTTTGGAGTAGTGGAATCGTGAACCGGAACATTTAGTAGAAACTAGGTAGTCGGAAAGTTCCGGCTCACAAGAACTTGTAGAAGAAGTAAGAGACGGACTTTTACCGGAATCCGGAAACCGGAAGGAGATCCGGATTCCGGCAAACCTACGAACTAGAGGTCCGGCCTACGGAAACTAGGGATCCGTTTGAAAAAGGCGGCGCATTAAATGACCGAACCAACGGGTATCGGTCACTGGCCGGGTACTTAAGCGGATTATCTTCTCATTCTTCTCCCTCTTTCTTCCACTCGAGGAGGTGTGTGCTTGTAGGTTTGGAGCGCGTTTTCTCTTAGAAGAGTGAAAGAGTGGTGACTTAGGCCGGATAGGGAGTGAAGGAAAGGAGGGTGCCGATTGTACCAGATTAGAGTTCAATGGCGGAAACGTCAGCGCAGGGGCAGAAGACAGTTCCGTCTGTCAAACTCTTATACCCGATCATTCCATCTGATCCCGGTGAACGTTTAGAGTTAGAAGAAGATCTGTCCAGACTAGGGTGTATAGGGTTCATCCGGAAACCCTGGACGGTGAGGAGCGAGGACTTTCTTCGGGAGTTAGTTTTTGGGGCGCCGAACCAGTTCGAGCCGACGCCAAGGGGGTGGTTATCATCCTGGACGGAAGGGATGTGGGCGAAAACTTACGGATTGACGCAGTCCGGATCCGGAAGCGCAACCCGGACGGATAAGTTTCATGAAGGAAAGTTCAAGAAGCCACCGCACCACAAGGAGGGTTTCTCCGTGAGTGACTGTATCAATGAGCGTCATAGGAGGTTTACTGAATTTCCTGATTCCCATAGTATATCCGGAAAAAACAACGAGAGTTACGGTCACAGTCGCGAATACAATTTTCGGAGCACTGGAAGACCGGGTCGTGAACTGGGCAGGCCTAATTCACCAGAAGGTCAAAAAGATGGCGATGGCGGTCAAGAAGGCCAAGCAGAGTCCAGTCAGTACGTACTTGTTCCATCTGTATCATTATTATGATTACATGACCCCGCCGAAACAAGTTGCGTATGAGACCGGAATGCAAATACTGAAATACGGATTCACGGAGGAGTTGAAGCCGACAGGAGAAGCGACCAAAGAAGAAGAAGAAGAGGAGGAGCAGCCGGAACCGAAGCCGCTGGAGAAGAAGAAGCGGCATAAGGTAACCAATCCGGACTCACGAAGAGCGAGTATGGACGTGCCGGAATCGAATCCGGCCCTGACCCAGCCGTTGCCGGAGTATACCGATGTCTCCGACTTCTATGATGCCGGAGCCCGATGGATGGCATAGTGCCGGAAGATGCACGCTGAGATGGCAGGGGTGATCACGGGCGTGGCCAGCGAATTGAACGTTGAGATGGATCAGATCTTCAACGAAATCCGGAAGAGACCTGATCCAGCACTACTCCAAGAGAAGGACAAGGAGATCGCACTGCTGAAGGCGGAACGGGATCACTACAAGAACAAGTTTTACTGGACGGAGGGACAGTCGATCTCAGCCCAGAAGAAGGAGACGGATGCCCTGAAGCTCGTCCGGGATTTAAAGGGGTTAATAGAACAACCGGAACATTTGGTCATCCGGTCCGCGCTCTTCACGAAGAAACTCGATACCGACGGCATCGTCACCAGATCTCGAGTGTTGCAAGTCTTGGTCGATTACGAGGCCAAGATGAAGACCATTTTGGACGAGATGCGGCAGCTGCTGAGACCTCTGGATGTGGCCAAGGACAAGTTTGGGCCACTTCCGGATATCTTCATAGAGTCGCCGGTCAAGTACGGAGCCGGAACTTCCGGAATAAAAGAAGACCCAGGCTTGAAGTCTCTCTTCAAGCTGCCCCAGGTACCTTCCTCGGGTCAATTCCAGAAGTGGGGAACGGTGAGTACTTTTAGTCCTTCCTCACAGTCTCCGGCGGGATCCGGAAAGACAGGGCAGAGATTGCCAATCCGGAGGGACCTCTTAGAAGGTATGGGAACGATAAATCTGGCAAGGGAGCATCCGGAGAAATTCCCCCACATGGCGGAGCCATCACCAGCACGGGGGACACAGTTGATCGATCTGGGAGATCCGGCTCCAGAGGCGAGACCGGAACTCAAGCCGGAAACCCGGAAGAACACGAAGACGGAAATAGTGGAGGTCAAATTCTCGGATCAGGAAGAAGAACTGGAGATGGTAGAACCTGGGAAGCAACTCAAACTCCGGAAGTCAAAGAAGCGGAAGCGGGAAGGTAAGAAGCCAGCAAAGCAGGAGATCGAAGACTCTGAATCCGGTGAGTTTGAATCCGCTACTAAGTCTGAGGAGGATACGGATGAAGAGGAGATGTCTCCTGCGACCCGGCAGAATCCGCCTCGTGCTGCCAAGATGACGCCAGCCAAGGGTTCCGGTAAATCGACAACCAAGCAGGGAGCCGGAAGTTCAAAGAAGTCTCGGATGACCAAGTAGTTCAAAGGGAATTACTTGTGGAGGTGGATTAGAATTTAGTTAGTTAGATCCGGAACCGGAATCCTAGCGTGGGCCTAGGTTCCGGAAGTTTAGGGATAAGGACTTTCCCGGTTAATCGAGATTTCCTTGGTGTGTGTGAGGTTGCCCTGGTTTTTGGGCTGCCCTTTGTTGTTTTTAGGCTGTTGACTTTGGTTTTGATTTGGGTTTTTAAAGGGCGGGCAAGTTAGTTGCCCCTCATTCCATCCTAGTTGATATTCATTTGTATTTCATTCCCTTTTCGAAATCTAAGCCCTTGGGTATGCAGTTTGGCTTTATCAGTGTATCCGGATTGTGTTGCCTTGGGGTCTGGGTGTTGGAAGGAAAGGACGAGTGAGGAGGAATCCGGATTTAGGAGAATACGGTCTAAGTCGAGAGTGTGCTATTGTAATGTTGTTGGATTGTTGACTTAGGAGCTGAGCATTGTGTCTTTAAATTACTACTAGAGTAGTTCGGATCTGAGTAGCGGGGAAGCGAGTCCGGTTGTCAAGCCATGCGGAGGTAAGCGCCCGCCCAAGGAAGTTCCCACCTGTCCGGAAGATCTGCCAACCTTAGAATTCATTCAACCTCTAGAAAGATCACACACCCTTATACTTGACTCTGAGATCTATCGTTGTAGTTAGGGAGAGTGAAGTATTCCTGAGTGACCTGCTTTCCGGATTTACCATCCGGGAGTTGTGAGGATCCGGATCTTCTCGCCTTGCTACAATCTTTTGAGTACTTGGGTGTTTTTATTTGTGTTTGTTAGAATTGTAGGAGAACAACGAGTGGTGAGTCCCTACCCCTCTACAAGACCAACAGTGGACCCTCTGATGGTAAAACAGAGGTATAGAAAAAACCGGATTGGAAGCAAAGACATAAACCGGATTCCGAATAGTTTATGATCCGGATTGTGAAGGAAGCCGGAAAAAGAGTAAGTAAGTGAGAAGAAAGAAAGATAGAAAAGCCGGATAGCTAGAACATACTACATAGAATCCGGAAATTCCCTGGGACGATATTTCGTGTTATTTTGGCACATTTTTGTGTTAAGGATATTTACGCCTAGATTGCGCATACGACAAAATCAACTACTATAGCAAATAGAACAATCTTTAGCACGTAGCTGCGGTGCCTCTCTCCAACTTGAAAATCCTCTCCCTAACTTGAAGAGACCTAACCAGGACTTCAATCGCACTCACACAAACCTCACAGCTTTCTCTGCCCCCCACCCGATTGTCTGTAACTTGACCTAAGATTGCTGAACGTCCTAAATTGTAGGTCTCTTGCCGTCCAACTAAGTCTCAGTCTACGGTCTATTGGACTACAGACCATGGACAACTTGAATCCCCAAGAAAAACCCAACCAAACAACCCTAATTCAGGAGAGATCTGCACCTGCAGCAACAGCCCTTTGACTATCTGTGACCTAAAATGACTCAAGTCATGATCTCGACTGCTATCGGTGCGTAACTGCCTCCCCACTAACCTCAGTCCGCTCCTTTCAATTAAGCAAACTATAATCCGTGAGCAAGATCAGACCCTAACAATGGCATCATCAAAATCGGCACTTGCGGCACTAAAAACCCTAAGCGGCGGCTTTCAACAACTGACCTAATTCTCTTGGTTTCGTCCCTTCTGGCGTCTCTCTAATCCTTACCTCACTCTCTACGGGACTACAGATGAGTGTGCTCAGCATCCTCAAGGCATGCACGCCAAAAATGATCGAAACTTCATGAGAAGTCGGAGCTGTGCCTACCACCACTTTTGCCGCCTGTAACCTAACTGACTTGAGTTACGATTCTGGGCTCAAATGATGTCCGATTTCTCCCTAACAAGTTGTGAACTACTCTTGAGAGAGTTGTGATCTAGAATCTGTGAGAATCGGCACCAAATCGGTGCAAAACCCAAGAATCGGCACTCCAAACCTCATGCGGCTCCTCCGTTTCTCAGACCAGGGTGGTGGGGGGGTGATGATGATGATTCACCAATGCTATCACCAATATTTTTCTTAATATAAATTTTGAAAAGAAAAATTCAAAATTCTTTCTAAATTTCATTACAGGCAAAATCTTATCATTATTTAAGTACAATTTGTTGGAATGGATTTGAAATGAGGTTCTTTTGACATGGTGATTTTCTAAATTTTTTGTATTTTTAACCTCATTTTTGCAAATTTAGTTTTGAACTAGACAAGTTGGCTACATGCTTGAAAATTTTCACATAATTTGGAATTCTATAGCATAGAGGAAAAAAATAGTAAGTAGAAAGAAGTTGAGAATGATTCAAAATATTAAATTGTTAAGATTTTAATTATGGAATTGAAAAATGCCAATCCTAAGAATTGCAATGTTATAATTTGTAAGGATGTGGTTAAATCTACTAATTGATTGTAGGTTGAATAGTTGTAATTTTTAAAACTAAATGTTTTGTTTGAGCTTTAATTATATGGTGATTTTTTATGATTTCTTTTTTATTTCCCTCGGGGAAGTCACTTCGTGTGTATATTAGAAATTACATGAGATCTAAGATAGGGTACTATATATTTATTGTATCTAAAATCATAAAAAACATTATATCTAATAAAGAGTGTAGAATTACATATAGGATATTATAACTAATATAGGATTATGTTTAATACCATGTATTAGATTTTATGTAGAAAAATATAAGGGAGAAATAATATATGTAGGAAAATAATTTTGTAGAATGGGTATTCAAGAGATGGCCAAAAAATGACACATCACTTGTCCCAAATTATCCATAAACCTTGGATGAAGGGCTCTCATTGCCTCAAGAGTTATCTATGAAGTCCTCTGAAGTCATTTAGAATTTGAAGAATCTATCATGAATTTTGCTTTAATGAACTCTTATTTGTTTGCTTCAAATAGTAGAAAGGTCTAAAAGAGCTTGGTGGTCTATCATTATTAGATGTGTAAGAGCTTGGTGGTCTTTAAATTTGGGCAAAAATACTTATAGGAGCTAAAAAAACCTTTTCATCCAAGTTCAAAGACCACCAAGTTCTTACACACCTAATACTTAATAATATTAGACCACCTAATGCTTTCATACTTTTTTATTAAGTGGATTGAACAACTAAGAATATACTAAAGCAAAATTCATAAAATTTTAGGTGACTTCAAAGGACTTCACAGATAACTCTAGTATCACTTTAGGTATCATATGCATCTAGCATATTTCTAATGCAAACTACTACGCATTGGTGGATCATAGAACTAGCTCTGCATCAACAACTCTCTAGAACTAGAGTGCATTGTTTACATTCAGTAAGTGCATTTATTTGTCTATAGTATATTTGTCCAAACACATTGTAGTTTAGTTTTCAGTAACCATAAAAAAAATGGTTTGAAAGAGAAAGGACAAAAGAATAAAGAAGAAAAGGATAAAGAACAGTAATAGAAAAAAATCATACAATACCTATTAGTTTTATTTTTTAAATCTAATATAGGGGCCAAAAAAATTGGACTAAAAAGCAAATTATAAATAATATAGGGTGCTATAATAAATGACAATTTATAATTATTTTTAAGAATAGGATATATTAAATTATGAGATATTAGGTAAATAGCCCTTCCTAAAATATCCTTTGATCTCACGTATATACTAAACCTCTAAGCTAGTGACCTCCTCGTGTTATTTCCTTATTCAAGTCATTTTTGAAGTCTCATTTTTTGAATTGCAAAAGACATAAGGTGGCGTGAAACATGCATATACCTTTGGAACTTGAAAAGATTTATATAATAAAATTTTATAAAACCTTATACTATAAAAATATTAAAGAACTCTTATAAGAATCTACAAACAATTAGATGGATGGAAAAAACTAACATCTATTTGTTTGGGACATGTTTGGTTCATCCAATGTTCAGAATTTGAATGCCTAGTCTTTAAGTGGTTGAATTCTAGGTGAATTGTTCCTACTCCTATATGTTACTCAATACAATAATGTATTCTTTAGAACAATTGTGATTGTATACTAACAATTGAATCTTCTTTGGTATCTAAAGTGATTGCTATAAGTAACAAACTTATAGAAGAAATATAACGTCCAATATCCGTAGTATAATATTGGTTGTCCACATAGCTAAATTGTTCAAACAAGGAGCTTTTTTGTGGTTGGATCTTGTTGGAAGTAAAAAAAAAATTAGACTCTCTTCATCTGCTTTTTTGGGACACCAAATAAATAATGTTTCTTGTTTTACCCTGTGCTTTGGCGAAATATCAACGGCTCTTAGTTGCATGAAGTTGGCTTCTTCTCCAATTTTAAAAAAAGTCACATCCCTGCTATCTCTAAGCTCAAATTTAATATCAAACTTTGTTTTAGCACCTCATGGAGATGGACATAGATGTTGTCCATGCTTTGGCCATTGCCTTGGAGAATTCTTAAATTTCCATAGAATCTGCCTCAAATGAGAATGTGCTTCGACACAAAAACCTAGAAAAATCAGCAGCCCACAAACTACAATTAACCCCTAAAAGACCATTTGTCCCCTCGGGGAACAATTTGGGTCTAAGCAAGTTCCTACAGCTTCAATTTTTAGTGATTTTTTTTGGATTTTTTTGAGGTTGTGTATTTTTCCAAAAGCTTTTTGATGCTTGGGAGTAAAAGTTATGGCACAATAAGCTAAAATGGAGTTTGGCAGGCAGCACAAAAAAAATTACAAAAAGTCAAAATAATTTTTTTTAAATTTTTTTTCTCAAAGATTATATTTTTGTCTACATGTGAAGCTTTGTTCCATTAAATTTGGACTAAAAATGAGAAAGTCATGGACAATCTTAGTCTTTCAGGCAATCTAAGCATCTTCTTGAAAAAATAACTTGTAGAATTCAATTTTGGATGCAATTTTTAGAATTTTTCAAAAAACATTATAAGACAGGGTTAGATTTTCTTGCTAGAACAATTCCGGTGTTGGGATTATTGTGATTCAATTCCATCTAAAAGTTATTAACAATTTAGTTTTTTCTTCAATCTTAAATCTACGGATCTACCTCTACTGAACAATTTTTTAATGAGTGAAAATTAATTGCTTTTCTTCCTAATTTTTTTTTTTGTAGATTTACAACTCAACAACTAACATAAATAAGTAGAAAATCAAAATCAATAGTGCAAAAAATCTGAACTAAAAAGATTCAAAGCCAAAAAATCTAGTCAAGCAAGGTGCAAAATAACTTTTTTTCTTCACTTTAAATGCATATATCTTGCAATCTACATGGTCAAAGTTTCTGAATTTTCTTCCACGTATTCATATACTAGTCAAATATAAGATCTTATGGTTGGATATGCAAAAAAAGAAAACAATTTTTAAAGCTCTTTTCTCTTTGTAATAGAAATGACAGTTTTGAGTGTTTTTTGATAGGAAAATCACCTTGGTCCTTTAGGGGTTAAGTATGAGGATGGTTTAATGATACTTTTGGGGATGCTTTAATAGAATTCTATTGTAAAAGATTGGATACATGGACGATATTGGGTATATATATCAACCTTCATGATTTGTCTTGTACTTCTTGTTAATTACAATTCAACTTCTATATATAAAACAAGAGTAGGAAAATTTGTGAAAATCATATGATAAAACGAATGTGTTTGCATTTTGCAATATTTTTTACAGACCGTGTAAGTACTCTTGCAACTTCCAAAAAGAAAATGGGATGAAAAAACATTTATTTTGCATCCTACAGTCTGCCTACAATTGAAGTCATCCATCGGACACTTGCCGTGTCTGTAATGTCTTTCTAGGTTTAAAACCTCAAGAAGCTTTCTACCTTCAAAAGTCCCCATTTATTTGCCTGCAGCTGAGGGGTTTCTTTTTTGAATGATTTTTCGCTTCAAAGTGATTATTTTTTTTCTAGGGAATATTTTGGCAATATATTTCTGCTTTCATAGTGAATGAAATTGTAAAATACTGCCAAATCTTAGGACCATATTGCATCTAGTTTGGATGAATGTATATTTTTTTGGACAAAAAAATAAAATTTCATCCATATACTGTAGGTTTTGTCTAGCTTTTTTTTTCCGGCACTACAGTGCCAGTTTGCACCATAGATTTCCACTTGGCGAAATCACCATGTAAATTTTTTAAGAAAAAAAGGGCCTTATCACCATGGTGGCTGTTGGACAGGATCCTTTGGTGCCAAGTCGGCACCCATCTCCTCATCCCTACAAATCCATGTCACCAGCAGGATTAGGGTTGGGTGCTTTCCGCCGTGTGATTATTGCCCCACCTTCTCCACTTTGTCTCTTATAATCTTCCACCCACCTGCTTGTGTTGCCATTGCATCTTCCTCCAATGCACCTTGATTGCCAGCCGCAGCAATTAAGAAGTTCATAATTTTGCCATGTCCTTGTAGTTTAGGATTCTTAACCCCTAAAGTTTCATGACTATGTTCTCACCAAAAACGCTCCAAAACTGCCATTTCTAATACAACTACCAAATTTTTGGAAAAAAACAATTTTTGACACATGTAACCGTAGGATCTTGTAGTATGATATTTTGAAAACATGTGGTAAAAATTTCAGAAAATTCCACCGTGTGGATCATAAGATATAAGCATTCAAAGTCTTGAAAACCATTTTTTCAATCCTGCGAAAAACCGGGCAGCTGCACTTTGCAAGCTCACTTTTCAATGATAAATTGTCGAAAAAGGTGGTGCTTCTTTGAATTCAGTTTCCTAAACAAGTTTTCTATATGCTTGAAAATTTTCACATCATTTGGAATTGTACAACATATAGGAAAAAAATAGTAAGTAGAAAGAAGTAGAAAATGATTCAAAATACTAAATTGTTAAAATTTTAATCATGGAATTTAAAAATACCAATCCCAACGGTTGTAATGTTGTAATAATCAATTTACATCCTATGCTTTTATTTTTTTCCAAAAATATTGAAAATTGAGTTAAATAAACGACTTTAAAGTTCTTTTTAGAGTAGAGAATCCATAACTGCCCGCAAACCAAAAACCCTCAAAACTTTTGACTCATTGAGTGAAATGGAATGACTCAAAGCTTTTTGAGTATATATAAATGTAGAGAACCAATTTGAAAAAAAAAATTCCGGAAAAAATGATTTTTTCTGATCTGCCCAAATTGCCCAGTTACGAAAAAAAGCAACATATTAGGTCACAACTTTTGACTCGTATTTCAAAATGTCATGAAACTTGGTACACATGAAGATATTCCTCGCCCCCACCTTCTATTAAAATTTTAGCCTCAAATATGGAAATCTCTAGTCACACGTACCTGCCCAAAATTTCTGTACGGCCAAAAAACGCAAGTTGGTCCTTTAGGGGTTAATATTGCCAGATATTGGCAAGGACTGGGGAGTGAAGTTTGCTAATTACTTTGGCGGGTGGAGTGGCCGGATACATGTATTAGCAGGTAGTTTCAGAGATGCGCAGGTTGATCCATGTGGCTCATTTCATTGCCAATAAGGAAGACGAGGTTACAGCGGTAGACAGCAGTTGGTTGTCTATTCATGTTTATATCGTCTAAGAGTGGGTGAGGGTCCCGCTACTAGTGTCTTTGCAGAAGGTGGAGTGCACTCCAAATGCTGACAATCTCACTAAGTTGATCATAGAGTCTATAACAAGTGGAGGTGGGTTGGATCCCAAAAGTATTGCTAAGAAACTTATGAGCTTCGGTGCAGACGTTCCTTCAACAATGCAAGGAAATAGATTAGGAGTGACCATGCAGATCAAAGAGAAACATGCCCTGAATATGATAGGAGTTCACTACGTAGCACATCGGTGCAACCTAGCTTTCAAGACACTCTCAAAACTTGGAATTTTTAGAGCCATCGAGAAAGTCTTGTCCGTGACCTACGCCTATTTTTGCAAAGGTCCAAAAAGACTTGAGGAGTTCAAGCAGCTGGCAAAACTCATTGAGATAAAGGGGCTGAAGATACTAAAGAATGTACAGACAAGGTGGGTGGGCTTGATCGAGTCTCTTAGGAGGCTGCTCTCAGAGTATCGGACACTACTTTACAAAATCACTGAGGACTTGTAGGAGAACGTGAAGGCCGAGGTGAGCTTCTTGTAGTCTGTTAGATTTTTGTTTGAATGCAGTTCTTTTAATAATATGTTACATTATATTTGTTTTGGTTATATTATATTATTAGTGTTGTTGCATTGCCTTATTGGTTGTGCTAGTTTCAATTCCCAAATTTTTTTGGCGTGTGGCTTGTTGGTCGCACCACTTTACAATCCATTTTTTTGGGGGGGGGGTGCGGTAGTTGAACTACGTCACTTTAGAACTAATGCCCTGTGTACCATGTGATTTTTCACCCTTGCCTTATGTTGCTACAATAGAACCTTCTAGAATTAATCCCCTCTATGCTAATAAAGTGTTGTCAGGAAGTATTGATTGTCGGTTCTAATTTAACAATATGAACTACATATGAACATCATGACCCTCCCTAATGTAATAACCTCTCTAACTTGATGTGTCAGACTGGTCCCAACTCTAATAGTTTAGAAAGGTTCTATTGTACTTGATCCATATACTCTGTTGGGTATGTGTGCACTTTTACCATTGCTAGAGGCAATCAATACCCTGGTGATCTTTGTGCAGAATAGGGAGGTTCATATTTGTGACTTTGTGGCAGCAGTCAAAGTATGCCAGAGTTCTCTGTACTGCATGTATAAGGACAAAGCTACAACATTCAGCTCTGATGAATTTTGGAGCTTTAACAATCTCCTAGATTGTTCCACTACAAGAGAATGGCGCCCTATATGACAGGTAATTGACAGGCTTTTGTCCGAATCAACAAATCGACCTTCAAACGCTTGAAATTTTGTTGACTTTCTGTCAAGTCTCGAGGGTCAAGGGCTTCATATGAGCCGAAACCCTAGAAACCGTTGCCACGTCAAGGTACTCCTTGGTGGTTCACATCGCCATCATCAAGTTTGTTTTTCTCTCGTCTTGGGAGAGACACAGTCTATTCCCTGTCTCGTTTGTCCGGACCACACTACAATTTTTGAAGTTCGTCTCTTTCGCGGCATCAATTTTGCGGCTCCACTTCATCACCGACGGTTCGCGCTCTCCCTCTTTCTTTCTCTCTCTCGCTTAGATTTTCGACTGACGTGCGGGGACTTGCCTGCTTTCAATCGGGCGTTGGCACTTGGAGTCTTTGGGGCTGACATTGCTAGTTGCGGAGCAGGATGATTGTTATTGCGGCGCCTCCAAAAGTAAGTTTTTAGTTGTGATTGAATGTTTTTAGGTTTGGTTAGAGTACAAATTTGGACGCCGTTTGCAATAGTTGTAGGGATGGGAAGAGGTTTGGTTTGCTGTTGCTGATTGTGGTGGCCTGTGGAATTGGGATTTAACGAGGAGGCTTGGTGGTGAATTTTGTGTGCGTTTTCGTTTCTTGTGGCAGGAGGAGGATGAAATGTTGGTGCCTCCGCAGGACTTTAAAGACGTGATTGAACCGATGGAAGGTGTATTTGTATGTGTGTTTGTGTCTGTCATGGTGTGATTATGCGGGTGTTTTTTTAGTTTGGACTTGGAAATTGGTGGAGATGAATAGGTGGTGGCATATAGTCTTCTTTGCCTTAAAACATCTATGTGTTCATGTTTTTTTTCTCTGGAATCGAGTAGCATATTATTAGTATTGATTGGATTGATGTCTTTTCAGCTCTGCTTTTTGCCTTCTTCAGGTTTGGCGCGCATTTTGTTCGTTTTTGTGGTGATAAGAGTTTGCAGGTAGTTTTAGGATGGGTCCGAGTATTCTCAAATGGTCTCTCTTTAGCAGTTAGGAAGAATTTTCAAAAATGGACACCAGGTAAATTTTACGGGTCGACAGAAGTTTGGGGAAATGGAATCAGGTTAGCATTGAGTTATGCATTGGAAAGGTGGTTAAAGTGGCCATGGATGGTTTTCAACTTTTGGCGGAATGGTTCTTCTGTAGAACTGAAAAATGTCGTTTTGAAGATTGGTTTTGTTAATTCAAACTGTGCGTCAAGTCTAAGTGGACAACATTTTTAGGAATCCAGTTCTGTGAAATCTATGAAGCAAAAGTTGAGAGAATCAAAAACGACCGACGTTGGTATTTACAAACATCTATATTCAAGCTTGTTAGTATTACCAATGTGGAGTTTTAAGTAAATTAAGGATTCTGGACCCTCTGGACTAGGGCTTATATATCGAGACTAGTAAAAAGCTCAACAGTGGGCTGCATATCATTTTTTGGAACTAAATGTGACGGTGCTAGCAGTGCCGTCCTCTAGAGTATTGGGTGATTGGAGCCAAAATGGGCAATCCAAACCTGAATTAGGGTTTCAAGATTTCTTAGAGAGTGCTTGGCTATGTGATGGTTCGATTAATGATCACAATGAGTACTTAGCTTGTCGAGCTCAGCCATGTCCGTTTTCCAAACGAAATTCTCTGCTGTCCCGAACGTTGTTGAGGCTCATGGAAATTGTTTTCAATGAAATGTTAGAGTTCAATGAAAACGCAGACAGTGAGGTCCAATTGTACTGTCAGGTCGCTTTGATCAAGAAGATGGCCGTTTCTGTCGATCCTTGCGTGAACGCAATGAACGTCGCAATTCTGAACCTACGCTTTATCCATTCTTCTTGCATTTATGAAGGTTTGGCAACCAGGATCGGATGAATTGAAGGGAATTCAAGAGCTGGCGCAACTGTGAAGCGCGAGGGAAGCTAGCAAGGGTGAGGTCGGAGGTTGCATTGTGGTGAGACTAATTATTAGAAAGCACAGCGGAATTTGAATTTGAGAGATCTGATTGATTGTTGGAAGTCATAACAGATCGTTTGATGTAAAGAGCATTTCGGCAGATTTAGTATCAGGGCTTCAAGAACTCAAGTTGCTAAGGATTTAGGTGTATATCACCGCAGGTTAGGAATGGAAGGGTGGAATCTTAAATTATATTGTAGAAGCTCTATTGAGCTCTGGCAAGTCGCTTCAAAAGCTTGTGAGAATGAGAAGAAATCCCTTCAGTACATACTTCTACAGAAACGAAGGTAATTGTTCTGATCTTCATATATGAAAGCTTTCAAAGGTCGATCCATGATAATGTGCAATTTGTTTTAAGAGACACTAAGCGAGTCTTTCAATTTATTTTTTATCTTTTTAATATTTGTAATAGATATATAAAAGAGATGATGAGCCGTAGTCCATAAGTTACAGACTGGTTAGACATCATCATCTGGCATGGGGTGAGCACATTTGAGCTGGCATGCCAAAAATTTAGTTCACATTTACTATTTTTAGGTCTTGTCATGAGTTTTAGTAGTGCTCTGAAGGTTCTGTTGCTCTAGACAAGGAAGCTATGACAAGGAGTATGTTGCTGACCTTATCTTTTTGTGTACCAGTTTAGATTTTGACGGTGCACTAAAATGTATATATATGCCGGAGTTCAAGCTAGATCGTTTGTTCATTTCTTGGCGTTTGAGGACTCCAAACTTTTAAGATGTTTGAACTAATAACCTGGAACGCAATCATTTATTCAGCGATCTAAGAGCTCCAGCAAAAGCAGGGTGGCAAATTGCTGCTGTAATTCAAGAGCTTGAGGTACTCATCACTCTAACCTTTTTGTATTGTACAGCATTTAAAGAAAGTAGGCTGCAAGTAATTGAGATCCAAATCAAGGGTACATCATGGACCTCTTCTACAGTAAATGGTTACAAGTGTGATGCTGAGGGCCTGAGGTAAGAGGAATGATCCATGTCTCTTGTTTCCATAGTTTGTCAGATGATTCTTGTGCAATTGGGGCTTAATGTTAGATAACCTTGTGCAATTGATGGTTTATGCAAAATTTTGAGATTTCCTTCATGGTCTGTGAGTCTAACTCATATTTTTCACATTGCAGCTTCATTTTCCAATCAAAGCAACAGATTTGAAGAAAAGAATTGAGTATCTTGAACGGGACAAAGCCCCTCAAATATACAACTACCTAGCTTAGAGACCCTGTAGACTTGGTATGAGAAAATATGGACCATTCTAGAGGCAGAGATAGTAGCCATTCTGAAATTCCTTCTTTCTTTCATTGTAAAGAATTTTTCTAACTTTGTAAAGAATTTTTCTAGTAGACATTACCTTGTCATGTCTAGAAGTGTATCTTATCATGTTTGGATGTGAATATTGTCAACATGTATTTGTTGATGACTAAATTGTAGGACAACAGGATTGTTTATATTTTGTAATATATTAGGAGAGATTAGATTTTGGTCCTATATGACAAACATGTTGACAAAACTTTGTCAAAACTCTATCAATTGAGTGTCCTAATTGACACAAGTCTGTCAACTAAGTGTCCAAATCAGGTAGTCCTAATTGACAAGACATTTGACATAATTATGTCAAAATTTTGTCAATTAGGACATATTTTCCCTTGTAGTGTTCATACGAACAGATCCACATTAAGTGGATAAGTGGATAACGGACCTCAATGACAATTCCGTTCTTCTCTCTTTTATTTGTCACGGTGAGAGCATTCAAGCTGAACACAAGGGGCAGCTAGTTGACCAAATACTATATACATTTTTGCTTGCAAAGGTGAAGAATGAATGCACAGATCTGTTGGAAAATTTTCCTTATCACGCATGCCTTGTGGTCTCGCATTTTCTTTGTTTTGTATCATTGCGTGCTGAAAGAGTATTGTGAAAAGCATAAAGTTCTTATTGCGGTTTGCCTTTGTCTTTGTCTTTGTCTTCACAGTTGCAACAAATTGAAGATGTTGGTGCAGGAGATGGATGATCGCTTTCCTACTCACCACGTCATGAATGCGTTGGGAACTTTCTATCCCCAATACGAGTGTCAGATAAGCACCGAAGAAACATTTGACAAACATCTACGCTTATTGATGGATGCGTATGGGCACGGCAAGATATTGGGGGAGGGAGATGGGAAACTATTAATCACTCCGCCCATCAATTGTGAGGCACTCATATCACAGCGTGCATTGTTCAAGACTTGCAAGAAGTCTAATTCCCGCACCGCAATGCTCCCCCCCCCCCCCCCCCCCCCCTTCTTTGATGATAATCCCTTGACTAAAACATGGCACGTTTTGGATAGGAACAATAGTTTGGCCCAAAACTTTGGCAAGTTCTTGAAGTTAGTATAAATGGCTCTGGTCCACTTGATTGGCTTTGTTGAAGACAAGCGGCTCTTCTCCACTGTAGGGTCCTCAAGTCGAAACTCAGAAACAACCTCGATGAACACAGATTGTAGTCGGAATGTTCTCACAACAAATTAATTTATAACATTGAGAACTTCCCCTACCAAAACGTCTTTGACGAGTGGTTTGTTTTGGAAGGGAGGGGGTGGTATCTAGTGAGCACTTAGCTAGCAAATCAAGTTCTTTTTGTTGTGCAAGTGCTAGGCAGTAGGTAGTAAAGATGCAGGGCAGCAGTAGTCGGCATTTAGATTAGTAATGGACATAGATGTGATCGGGTGAGAGAAATTTTGTCATGTTGGCAAGCAAATGCATGTAGTCTATGCAATGTGTATCGCTTTGTTTCTGCATTTTCTTAAATGACGTTGTCTCAAGCTATGATTTATACTTCTTGACTCTCTTCATGTGCCATGTATTTTTGATAGTGGACCTGCATGCAAATTTGAAGGAAGATGATTCATTTGTATAGCTGACACTTTGTTGGAGTCGATATTGGTTCTCTCAATGTAATCTTATGATGTTTGATTTGTTGGATTGTGTATTTACTGCCCAGCTTAGTAGCTAGAGTTTTTCTTCACTAGTTGCCTAATTTTGGCATTGGAGGGGCTTCGGGGTGGGTGCAGGTTATGGTACGGAAATGTAGTATGATGAATACTTTTGCAGGTAGTCTCCAAAATATTTCCCTAAACCTTCTATTCAATTGTTTTATTCTTCTAGCAACTTACTTACTTTGGCATTGAAGGGGTTTGAGGGGGGTGCAGGTTAAGATTTCCAATTATGAGGAGGATTGAAGTCATTTTGTATTAGTTGTAGCAAATTTAGTTTGTTTTAAATCTAATAGTATGTCAGAATCGCTAGCTTAACCGCCCCAATCTGAAGTGTTGTTGCTCAAAGTATTATAAAGTTTTGAGAAAGTTTGCCATTTTCACTTCCACAGTCTGCCCATATCACCAATAAAGCTTTTGTCTGTCATTCATGTTCACCCAACCCCAAGCTCCGGAAAAAATAATATCGCCAACGGTTATCTGCATAATTTCTGGATGATCACCATATAGGAACTTCACACTCTGTCCAAAAATTGCCATTGCAACTATGACCCCGGATGACATTACGCCTTTTCATCCATTTTACATAATTGAAAAGAAAAATTGGTTTTGTTTCTTTCCATGGATGAAAATCGGTTCCTCACTACCATGAAGATCGCTTTTGGCATTGCCTACAATAAATGAAAAAAAAAAGCTCAGACGATAGGAAGGGCTTCAAAGCTTTGTATGCATCCTTTTTGACTTAAATCCTTAGGAAGAAAGACTTGCTGCCAGTGGTAGGCCACATTAGCTACTTTTTCATCCATGTACTTCCTCCTTGTCGCTCTAGTGTGAAATCCCACTCCCATACTCGACCAATAATAGTGAAGAAATGCTCTTACCACCCATCTTCCTTCCGCTCATGTGAAGCCGGCCATAAGAAGCTTTCCTCCTCCCAAAGTCCAAAAAGTCCCGTCAGCCTGCCTGCAGCTTCCCTGCCTCCTCCGCCTTCCCCAACGAGCCCCTTCCCTTTCTGGTCCTTCCTTGCCGGGCAAATGTTGGGGAGCCTCCGTCGTGTTCACCATACGTCTCGATTTGCTACTCCAAGCCCACGTGGGGACTGCCGGCCACTCTGCCAGCGGACGGGCCGCCTCCACTTCCATAATTGCTGGCTTGCTGGCTTGCAGCATTCTGGCCCGAGTCGGGGGAATACGCTACAGTAAGTTAGTGCGATGCTCTTTGTTGCCGGCCTCTTCGCACGGATCGTCGGAGCACTCCAATCAACGGGGGCTCCATTCAGTTGGGGAGGTAGCGAGATGATCCATCGAGAACAATTACTTCGCTTCGGAGGAGGACTGGAGGAGAGGAACGAGCTCTGGTGAAGAGAGATTGCGCGCAAGAGACGTCAGGACGACCGCCACCGTTGTGGGAACTAACAAGGTGTGTGACGAATCTTGGTTTGGCGGGAGGTTGGGTGGGGTTGGATGATGCAAGCATGCTCTGATACTGGGAAGGAAGGTGGAGGATTTGTGCAATTCATCTGCACAGGAATTCTCACTGGAATTGCAGGCTTGGGTTTCGTAGTGAGTGGGGAAGGGAACCTAGCTAGCTAGAGTCTTGTGGAGTTGGTTTCGGGGAGAACGGAGTGGCGAAGAAGGCGCGCTCAAACTAGACTAACTACTCTTCAGGAAACGAACACGAATGCGACGCTTTGCAGTGAAATGTGCAAAGAGTCCAGAGTTTGGCATTTCCGGGAGGGTGAGCTAGGGACGAGGTGGGACTCAAAGCTGGACCTTAGATTTGGGAAATGGGACCAGCTGGGCTGCGCAAAGCAGCGAAGACGGGACTGCGTTCACATCTAAGCTTTTTCTTGCATGTCCTTCACGAGAATGCTGTAATCTTGTGAGATGGGACAGGAAAGAAAGCAGTGTCGGAAAAGAATTCGGAATCAGTGAAAGAACCTAAGAAGAGCGGGAATAAATCCATGGCTTATAATCTAGCTTCTCTCAGCTCCGGAAATGGTGGTGTCCCACTTGTTAATGCAAAAATCTCAGGGGAACGCATAGCGGTGTACACAGTGGGGAGTTACAACAGGAGTTCTCTTTTCAGGGATTTTACCTAGTTGACACGTTTCAGTTGTCTCGTAGAGATAATTTTCTGTAAATCCATGTCCTGATTTGCAATCAAAACGTGCCACATCCATTTGTAATTTCGGACACGAAAAGAAGGACATCCTCCACGATTGATGTGAGTACTGTCAAGTGAGTTTTTTGGAATTGCATGTGAAGTACTTGTCTTGATCGATGCGGAAGACCGTGTGAGTTGTTTAGACAGACTTGAAGGATGCGTCGGGGTCTGTTTTTCTCGAAGTCGGAGAAAGAGGAGAAGGTGCTGGACGGCGTGGATGGCAGCGGCAAGTCGGCGTATTCTGATGAGGCCTGGGCGCCAGCGGAGCTGCTGTACGAGCCGCCGCTGCTGGAGGTGACGCAGTCGCAAGGATCGTTCTGCACCATCCACACGCGATTCGCCGCCGCCGCCCTGCCCGACACCATCTTCGACCTTCTTACAGATCCCAACAATCACCGCGTCTTCAAGAACATCAAGGTGCTCGTCATGCCCCTGTTGCCCTAATCTCATACTACCGGTAGTGTGAGATTAATCTTTTCAGTATGTTTTGTAATGTTTGTAAATTGTTACAATTTCAGATTAGTTGCAATTTTAGGAAATGCTTGAACTTCTAGAACGGGAAATGAAACCCCCATCAAATTATATGAAGTTTATTTGAAAGTTGCATGTGGTGGTATTGGCCAGTTCCAAGAGTGTTACGACTCATAACTCCTCAAATCCCAATCGTTGTGAAAGCCCTGTGAAGTAGAATAAGGGATGTTCTTAATTGGTTAGGACGAGTGGAATCTATGTTTAATAATCTGCTTGAGCATTCTATCTCTCAACGGTTACCTAGTTAACCTATGTTTGGTTCTTTTCTGAACTCTTTTCTTTGCATAGACATTGTGCAGTTTTGAATCAAAATGCCATTAGGTTGAAGAAAACTTTGCGAATATGGCCTCTAAGTTCCATTCCATTCTCAAGCAGTTCACCATTCATGTGTCAAAAGTCATGCACCTGTCAAGGTTCAGAATTTGTGATTGTAAAGTATTTTTGGTTAATTATTACGTATGTGATCTTGCAAAGCGAATGTTTACCAGGGTTGTGCAGTAGTGAATCACTATGAGATTTTTACTATGGGATTTGTTATAGCAATTTTTTTAGAAGCAAATTACTACGGAATGTCTTCTAATGTAAACTGTTACAAGTCCCCTCTATGTACGTTCAAATTGGTATGCAGTTTAGTGTATCAGCTAAATATGGAGATAGTGCTTACTTGCTTGCAGTTTAAAATGGGATTCACTGTGGCAAATGTGAGATTTGGTTCATGTTGTCTGATGAAATAAGCACTCATCAGGTATATCTCTTTGAAACCTCCGCAGGAAGTCGTGTACCGCAAGATATTGGAAGATGATGGAAACAGACAGTATATTGAGCTGGAGCAGGTGGGCCGCTGGAAATTCTTGTTCTTGTCAGGGTCGTTTGCCACTCGGATCTTTATGGAGCAGAAGCGGCTGGAGAAAACGGTACTACTCTCTGACCTCTCTTGAATCTTGAATATTGCCTGGGTTCCCCAAAATATGATTATGATTATGGTGTACTCTGAATCTTTGATAAGTGTACTACAACAGTGATCGGGAACCAGTTGTAGACCTACGATATTCCGCATTGTTGCTTAGAGAAGGTCATATTAAAAAGGTCCCAGTGCTATTCAACAGTTAGTCCATTCTATCTCTCATTGTAGCGATGATCTTGATTGAGAGAACATGCTTTCACACCCTGCAGTTCCCAATTGATTCTTCTTCACAAGTCTCCATCTACTTAAGGTGAAGATCTGACATAGAGCGTAATATTCTGCACAAGTTAGACCGGTCGAAATACTCTTGCTTAATAATGGTACGAGTGTTGTGCAGATATCTTTTGTTTTGGCGAAGGAAGGGGGGATGATGCGCAAGTTCACAGGCTCATGGAAGATTGAACCCATGAAGGCCTCTGAGGCAGAAACTAGGGAAGCTGTACACACAGATACTGGGGTTGTGAAGGCCTCCCAAGCTGGAAGTGGTGGCGGTGCTGCTGCTGCTGCTGCTGATCCCATTGTAGGTTCATGGGTTACTTTTGAGCAAGTGGTTGAGCCCACCATCAAGCCGCCATGGCCACTCAGCAACTACATCCGGGGGATTACGGAGAAGATCATAAGAGACATGCTTGCGGATTTGCAACGAGAATGCCAACGCCTGTCGCAGCTTCCGAAAACAACAGCCTCGTCCACCTCAGAAATTGCTGCAGCTACCCCTGAAACTGACTTGACACCCAAAGCAGACACTGATGGCCATGACTTCAAAGGCTCGGAAACCGTCTGATTCCAAGAGGGAGGAACGCTGCACGCGGAGTATACAAAGTGTTCGCTGAATGACGTCGGTGTTGTTGTGGAAACGAGGAATGCAGGTATTCATCCTGTTGGAGGATAATGTTGTGGTTTATGATCATGGTGATGGGCTTGCCGTTTCAGGGCTATGGTATGAGCAACTATTATTAACGTATTATAAATATTGTCACCTAAACAAAGACCATGAATGGTCAAGGGTGGCATGGTAATTGTTAGTAGAGGAAGACAGTGGGAGAAGTCATTGAAGGAGTGCCATTCTTTGAATTCACCATTTAGGTGCTCATACTATTAATTATTGGATGTTTCATTCTAATGAACTTGAGAAGTGAATCTCTCTATTCTTTTGTCACTTGCTCTACTTCTTCAACGAGCGTGTTTGTGCAACTTGCAATGAAAGCAATACACAACATTTCGTTATCCAAACTCCAAATAGTTTTTTATAACTACAATAGGTGGTTATAATAGTTACACATTTTTCACTTCATGTTGTTCACCAATGTTACAAAAGCTCCTTGATTTCTACAAAAATGGAAGCCATTGCATTTCATTACTTGGATAGATGTTTGGTGACTAATTTTGCTCAAACTATCTAGTCTTGAATTTAGATGATGGTTCATTGTACAAAAATGAGGGTTGATGTGCAAGACAATGTGAGGGCATATAAAGTATCATGTCTTATATGGAATGTTTTGGTTAGCATTTTGGCCCATATTCTATTTGAGAACATCAAAGCGGAAATGGTACATGTAGAGGTTTTTAGTTTATTCAAAATGGAATTTAATAATTTACATTAAGTACAAGGTAGATTTTGTAGTAATTTAACAAATTTCATTTGGATATGGATTATATATATATATATATATCAATACCTTAAATGAGGCTGTTTGTTTGTTTGTTTGTTTGTTTGTTTGTTTGTTTGTTTGTTTGTTTGTTTGTTTGTTTGTTTGTTTGTTTGTTTGTTTGTTTGTTTGTTTGTTTGTTTGTTTGTTTGTTTGTTTGTTTGTTTGTTTGTTTGTTTGTTTGTTTGTTTGTTTGTTTGTTTGTTTGTTTGTTTGTTTGTTTGTTTGTTTGTTTGTTTGTTTGTTTGTTTGTTTGTTTGTTTGTTTGTTTGTTTGTTTGTTTGTTTGTTTGTTTGTTTGTTTGTTTGTTTGTTTGTTTGTTTGTTTGTTTGTTTGTTTGTTTGTTTGTTTGTTTGTTTGTTTGTTTGTTTGTTTGTTTGTTTGTTTGTTTGTTTGTTTGTTTGTTTGTTTGTTTGTTTTGTTTGTTTTGTTTGTAGCGTGGACAACTTCCTGACTGTGCGTCCCCCAGCCGCGTGCTTGGTACCGTCGGAAAGCTCTCGCCCAGGAGGGGTGCACCAGCTTGGTTTCGTGGTGTTTGGAGCGGTGGTGCAAAAGTTTTTGAATTTCAAAGTATTTATTGATTAAAAAATTAGAAAATTACTTTTACTTTGATTTTGGTGGCGTTCTTGGTACTGGGAGTGGAACCGAGAGTAGAACTGGGAGTAGAATCGGAAGTAGAACCAGGAGTGGAACCGGAAGTAGATGAAAATTGGGCCAACGGCACAGGGTCACACTAGTATATATGATATTTGGATATGGTTCATACATATATAATATTCGGATTTTTATTTGTTTTGACAATAGTGAGCTAATAAACTAAAACAATGGCTTTGTATATGAAAGGGAATAATTTCTTATTGGTAGTTACACTATAAGAAAAGCATGTTTTTGCCTATGTTAGCAAAAAACGCATCATGTTTTTTCAAATATCAAATGTTCTAGAAAACGTGTATATGCTTTACAAAAACATATACGTGTTTTGCAAAAAACGCAACCATATCATTGTAGACGGCTACGTTTGTAACAATGTCGATTGCAACGTGGCCATGATTTTATGTAACGTCGCATACAACATAAAATGCCACGTCAGCAAGTAGATTTATAGAAGGGCAGCCACGTGGCATATTTTGGAAAAAAAAATAAGAAATGAATGGATGGACATCGGGCCAGATGTTTGAAACAACAGGTTGGATGTCGGATTGGACGTCTGAGACAACGTAGGCTAATTATCCCATATCGTTTGTCTCACCATAGACAAAGAATGGGTACAAATATGACCCTGAAAGTGTTCATTTTCTCCTAATTTTGTCATCAAAATAAATTTGATGATAAATGGTAAGTTTCTTTAAATTATTGGTGAATTCTATTTTTTTTTATTGTATAATTTTATTGATTAATTTCTGTTGACTATTTATTTTTGAAAAATGGGTTAGATGAAAAAAATGGGTTGGATGAAAAGTGGACTAGATGAAAAAATGGGCTGGATGAAAAACAAACTTAATGAAAAAAACGGGTAGATGAAAAATGGGCTGGAGGAAAAAGTTGCCTACATGGCCTCCACGTGCCTTCATTTTGTGAGCTTAGAAGACCCCGTTCTATAGGACGTTAGAAAAAAACAAGCCAGAAATTCGCACATTTTTTGAGATCCTGTCACGTTTTTTGCTTGTCTATCATGACGCAATTTTAGGTGACATCAATGTTGACGACAACCATGTCAAAATGGACATCATATGAAGTTTTTTCTGACATTTTAGAAAAGGCCAATTTCTTATAGTGTTATAATATCTATGTTGATTTTAATGCCCTCATCGTCCTCCGTTTGTCTATCCCTCAAGCTTGATCCTTTTCACCACGAGGCCTGTATTAGCAACCACTCTTAGGTTACTCCCAAAACAGCTTGACCACTATCCAATATACAGAAGCATGATGTTGTTGTCTAAATCAAGCGTGCAAACAAGCAAATTTGTGGTTTGGGCCACAAAAAACAATGGTCTGCAATTGCAAACTTTAAATCTAGAATACCCCAAATTGCAATTGCTTACCCCTCAAATTGCAAACAACCTTGTATGCAAAAAATACTCCACAATCTTTTTGTATTATAGGTTTTGCCATTAAAATCAAGCTGTTTAGAAATTTAGAAATATTGAAAGAGAATCTACTTCAAAAATTGTGGAGAAGTATCTCCTATTAATAATCATATAAAAGCTTCAGCATAATACATTCAGAATATCTAGCTAATTATTAGAGTTAGAGAATTATAAATGTGATTTTACCTCATTCTAAAACCATTAATTTGAAGGAGTTGAAATTAAATAATAATTACATAGTAGTTTAATCTTGAATTCCCAAGAGTTCCTTAGGGAGAACCTTGAAGACTTAGGGTAGGTACCTAGATTTTTGAATTTTTTTTAAGACAGAAAAACTAATTAGTTTTTCAAAAATAAAGTTTTTATTTCAATCTGTACCTAGGAACAAAAGTAATGCCATAATAAGCCTAAAACAAGCAAAGGTAGGCAATAATCCCTTCCTACAAAAACTTAAAATATGCATTTAAAAATTCATTTCTTATAGGTTATATTTTTGTCTATATGGAAAGATTTTTTTTATTCCATTTGGATAAGTAATGTGAAAATTATGAAGCTTATTGTTTTGCAGGCAATCTTAGCAAATTCTTAATAAAACAATGTACTGGATTAATTTTTGAAAATTAAACAAATTAAAACTGCACATGATTTATTTTTTCTAGAACAATCTTACCTTTGGTATTGGTGTGTTTCAATTCCATTTTAGAATTGTCAACATTTTTGTTTTTTCTTCTATCTTGTATCTACTTCAATTTAAAAAAATTTAAAGAATGAAAAATCCAAGGTCTTTTTTTGACTTATTTTTCCAAGTTCTCAATTCAACTCTTCAATAAATAAAAATTTAATTTGTAATAAATAATACAAAAATTCTAAATTAAGAGGATTCAAAGCTTTCTAATCTACACAAAATAGTGAAATTAGGTTGCCCTACACTAATTTCTCATATCTAACACTTTCAAACATGGTGAATTATAGTCTGGGGCAACGTAATTTCACTATTTTGTGTAGTTAGGCTAGGAACAAAAAAGCTCTTTTTCTTTACTTTGAAAGCTTGTATTTTGTGATTGATACTCGGATTGATATAGTCAAAGTTTTTGGAATTTCTTCAAGACATTTTCATACTAGTCTAGTGCAAGATTCTATGGTAGAATATGAAAAAAAAAATTGAATGTTTAAATTCTTTATTATTTGCATTGAAAATGGCAATTTTGAATGGTTTTTGACATAAATATGCCTTAGAACCTTAAATGTTAATTAATTTAGAGTCTACAGTAGCTTGAATACCATAGAAAATTGCAATTGGAAGAACCAAAGATTATGTACACCACTACTAGTCATTGCAAAAGATATCTAGAAGGACTCTACATATTCTATGGTATACAAAAAACACGTACTATATCAGTAGTGAAGTAGCTTTGTAGGGGAAGGCAATATAGTTGAATTGAGCCTGTCTCATAATAATTGTCTTTTATAGTTGGATGGAGAATTACATTTGTATATCAATGTTTTTGGTTTCCATATACATTAGAGCAAAGTTATTGTACTTGATTAGAATCTATTTGAAATAACTATGAAGATTGAATAAAGTTGTAATCAATTAATTTGATTATAAGTGAAATTCAATGTATTGACCATAATTTTCAAAGTTTTTGATTGCAATTAATTGGAAATCAAAATGATGATTTATTGCAAGAAATCAATTGCCTTGATAGCTAGTCCTCCTAATGGATATAGACACTTGGCTATGTTTGATAGTCAGAACGTCCATGCTTAAGAGCTTCTAATGTCTCTTTTGTTTGAAAGAGAAGTCCGGATTTTGAAAATTGGTGATTGGTGAAGAGCCAAAACCAAATATAGGGGGATTCTATTGTGAATTTTCCAAAAATATCCAAGAAGGGGTGAATTGAGAAGAAGCCAATAAAGGTTTGAGTATTATTTTTTCTATTAATAGAAACATAGAAAATTAGATGGAGAGCAATTCATTAAAGTTCTCTCTAAAATAGTTTATTAGATACCTGAGAAGAACCACTTCAAACAATAGTCAATTTTAAGATTTCAAAGAAAGCCTAGGATGTGTTAGAATTTCATTTATTCAATGAGTGATAAAAATACAAAGAGAATTTTACAAAGAAAATTTCGGTCTTATAAAACAAATGTAGACAATGGGATGGCAAAATCAATTGCTAGATTTCAATTTGTCATTGATGGTTTGGTTGAAGCAAGAGTTTTCTTGAAGGAAACAAGACCAATGTCTTCTTGAAAAGTTGATTTATGAAGAATTTTCACAAATACTAATGGCAATGAACAAAATTCATCATTATATAGGTTGATTGGTAGGATTCTTCAAAATGAGCAAAGGATTATTAATGAAAATGGTGGGAAAGCTAAAGACATAAGCAAGGCTTTTGTGGTTAAAAAAGGGAAATTTTTAAAAATTAATTGCATTCAAAGAAAAATGCCATTCCTATGGTAAAGTTGCCTATAAAGCATTTGAATACAAGGTCAATACTTATCATCTTCATGTAACTTAAATAAAATTGATGAAAAAAAAATTATATTGTCTTGAATTGATGGCAAATTGAAATATTGTAAGAGTTGGTATGTGAAGATTTCAAGATTTCACAAAATAGGTTGTCCCATACTGATTTCTCGACAATCCACACGGTATATATATTCACTACTATTATACAATGATGCATTCAATCGAGAACCATATATATGGCATAAATTGGTACACCACTTCAAGGCCTGGTTCAAAAAGTTGCATGCGTCTCCATGTGGACAAGCATTGATCCATGAGGTAATTTATCTGAGGTAAGGCAACCTAATTTCACTATTTTGTGTACGTGATTTCACCTCTAAAAGAAATAGCGACACTACTCTACAAGAACAAGAACAAAGTCTTCAAGAGTGTCAGCAGGCTGTGCTCTTTTGCAGGAATCCCGCCAGTTCCCAACGAATCAACTACAGTACGGTATGTGATCCTGACGACAGTTTTTGCGGTTGCCCTTTGTTGCAATCGCAGCTTCAAGCATTGACAGAGCTCTGTCGTCGCAACTGAAGCGAAGGAGCTGATGGCACTCACCACGGGGCCGCCATCGCTCCTTCGTCGCCACTCATTGTTCCTGCAACAGCAGCATCAACAGCTTCATTTCTCATGTGGGCCACCGTCACGTATGCTTAAGCGTAGTAGCGAGACTTCCAAACTCCAATTGGAAAAGCTCGCATCCCGAGGCCAAGGTGGGTGTGACAGTGGCAGAGGCAGAGACGTGAGGAAAGCTGGGGTGGTGAGAGCGCAAGGCGCAAGCAGCTGGGAAGCGCTGCCTTCGGTTGCGGCGGCCAGCTTGAGCCTTTCAGCGGCCTTGGTCATGGGGGCGCAATTGCGGAAGATGGAGGTATTGGGGGCGGGGACGGCGTTCAATGGCTCGTTGGTGCCGAAGCTGACTGAGCTGGAGAAGGATTACAAGCCGTTCCCGTTGCTGACGAATCGCCATGTGGAGACCATCTTTGCGGCGTTCTTTCGGTCCTTGCCGAAGCTGACGTATCGGAGGGAGTGCGTGCGGATGTCGGATGGTGGGACTGTCGCGCTGGATTGGCCGCTACCGGAGGTGACGAATCCCAAGGCGGTGCTTGTTCTACTGGTTTGTCTCTTTTTCCCTTGTGCTGCCGGAATTCTCCACCATTTCACCGAGAGATTGTGGACAATTGGCGTTTGGGTGGAATCTCAGTTTCAGTGTGAGCTTTGAAAGATTTGAGAATTCTCCACAATTTCACCGAGAGAATGTTTATTGTTTGAAATTGGGGTGGAATCCGCCTGTGTTCTGAGCTTTGAAGGGTTTGTGAACTCTCCAGAAGCTTTGCTAGAGAATGTTGATGTCTGGAAATTTGGTGGAATCTCCCTTTTGAGAGTTGTGAGCCTTTAGGGTTTGAAAATTCTCAGAATTTTCCGAAGAGAATGTAGATGTTTGGAATCTGGGTGCAATCTCTGTTTTGTTGTGGGGTTTGAAGAGTGACGAGGGTGGTGCGGTGGGCAGCCAGGTTTGACAGGCGGGAGCGATGACACCTACGTGCAGCATCTGACGCGGCGTGCAACCAGCCAGGGTTGGGCTGTGGTGGTGTTCAACAGCCGCGGCTGTGCCGGGTCTCCCGTCACCACTCCTCAGGTTCTTCTGCAACCTGGAGCCTCTCATTTTAGGAGCCTATGCCATGGTGGCGCTGAATTGTGCTGAATCTCACAACATTAGGGTGGGTTTGAAGCTTTGTGCTGAATTTTAGCAATGCGACTCTCTTGTGTTTCCAAATCTGGCCATCCACGATTTGCAGACCCAGAATCTCGTTTCAAGGGACTACCCCTCGAAGAGGTTTACCTGAATTGCCTCTTTTCCATTATCTCTGCTACCATTTCCTCTCTTCCTGAAATGAATATTCTTCCCGTGGATGTGTGGAGCTCTACTCTTTATGAATGATTAAGAGCTGTGCAGTCGGTAGGATCCGATGACCAATCCTAAGATCTTTTTTTCTGCCCTACTGATTTGGCAGTGCTTTTTAGTGTGCAAAGGATATGAATAATAGAAGTCTGAAAGATTAGAAGTCATAGGAAGACTAGATAACCGGAGGAGGCTCGATTTTGTCATGGAACGTAACCTTCCTCTCTAAACTGAATCGAGATAATCAAATTTTGGAGATCTATGGCTCAAAGAGTGTGGCAGGAATGGGTTTATGACTTTAATTATCTTCTGTACCAACCTCAATACGCCGTGTGGCAATGAAGTGACAGGAGAGTTGTGTGCTGTATTAGGGTTTTTAGGGTTTTGATGTGTGATTGTGTGTTTTGCAGTTCTATTCTGCTTCGTTTACGGAAGATTTGCGTCAAGTAGTGAAGCACACTGCGTCTTTGTTCCCATCCTTGCGAGTATATGCTGCTGGCTGGTCATTGGGCGCCAACATTTTGGTTCGCTACGTGGGACAGGTGCAGCCAGTGCATGTTTCTTTCTTACTCTGCATCCCTTTTGGTTCCGTTTCTTTACTTTAGGTTTGCAAGTAATTTTTATTTGTCAAATAGTAATGTAGAGGATACCTTTCACTAGTAGTGGGAGGCCACTCAATAGAGTTCACTGGAGTAATCACTCTTTCGGTACAGGTACCAAACTCTGTCTAGATCACAACATTACTATGCAACTTCAACGTGGGAGAGTGTAAAGCATTATAGAAAGGGCAGTGAACAACCCTATTTGAATCAAAAAATCAGTGGCCTTGGACAGTTAGTCAAGTCATGTTTACATGACTTGCTAATTGAAGACCAACCAAGTGTATTGGTTGGTAGAGAAGGAATTGCTGTAAACGGGATAATATTCTAGTATCCTCTTCCTTATGCTTTGGCTGCTGTTGCGTTTGCAGGAGGCCGAGAGATGTCCACTCTCTGGGGCGGTTTCCCTCTGCAATCCCTTTGATTTGGTCATTGCTGATGAGGATTTTCACAAAGGCTTCAACAACATCTATGACAAGAGCCTTGCCCGGGGGCTCGGAAAAATCTTTGCCAAGCATGCCCACCTCTTCAAGGATATTGGCGGCGAGTACAACATGCCTTTGGTTGCCAAGGCCAAGACCGTGCGTGAATTTGACGATGGTTTGACAAGAGGTTTGTACAGTCCTCTGCACAGTGACACACAGTGGTCCTTGAATTTTATCAAGAGGCCAAGCTAAAACATAAGAAGTCTAACTTGGTAGCATATTTTAGAATCTTTCAAAGTATATTCTATCCCTAAAAATTGTTAGGTGCTGTTTCTTCTTTCAGTTCCTATTGATATGAGAGTAGAACTATTGGCCATTTGGTCACCTAGGGATCAAAGTATGCTTAAAGATTTGGCAAGAGATTTGTTTTGTTGAATTTCAATTCTCATCAAGTCTACATAGACACGAGTTCTTATTTGTGCTTATTAAAATGATTAGTTCATTCAAAGCGTCAAATAACAGAGTAGTGGATTCAAACTCGGGGGTGTGAGATGCACTCCATGATGAAGGCTTTCAATGCTGATTGGGGATGTACGTGGCACTTTGGGTGTGGACATTGAGTCATTTTCCATCTCTCCACTTGGAGAGAATGGCACGATGTTGAATTCATTATTGCTAGTTTCACCATCTCTGTTGGTGAATGTTCTGATTAGGCTCATCCTGATTCTCTTTCAGCGCTTATTTCTTGAGGCCTACAACTTTCTATTATCGAAATTACTTAAAATTTGGATTTGATTTGTTGATTGCTGTGGTGGAGATGGTGCAGTGTCATTTGGCTACAAAACAGTGGATGACTACTACTTCGACGCAAGCAGCTCACGCTCAATCAAGGATGTCAAAGTGCCTCTCTTGTGCATACAGGTGCTTATCTGTACCGTCCCATCAGATAGCTTTGCGTATTTCTTGAATTTATACTGAGTGCTCTTAGTGCCTTGTCCTTGCAAGCTCCTTTCTTTGTGAAGGTTGTTTGTTTTCTCTTCACCAGGGGATAGATTAAGCAGTGGTTTCAAAATGAATTAAGTCTGGTATATAATTTGACATGTGACGTGCTTATTGGGATGACTATCATTCTGAGACTGTTGAGAGTGCTTTTTGACATTATTTTCAATTTTTGAGAATTATGCTTTGAATTGTATTGAGCATTGATGTAGAGGGATTTAGGAGTAATTTACTTTTCAATTGGCTGCTTGTCTGGCTCCTATTGATGTAAGTTAAAATCTTGCAGGCTAAGACTGATCCCATTGCTCCTGAGCGAGGAATCCCTCGGGCAGAGATTGAGGTACGGCTTGGAATTTCATGCAATACATTTCATATGCTTTTCCTTCGATGCAAAACCTTGTGACAATTTTTCTGATTTGGTGGTTGTTGTATGCGTGACAGGCAAACCCAAATTGCTTGCTGGTAGTAACGCCATATGGAGGCCACCTGGGATGGATTTCCGGCCCTGAGGCTCCGTTTGGCTGTCCTTGGACTGATCCGTTGATAATGCAGTATCTGGAGGCCCTAGAAGAGTCAGGCAGGGATCCACCTGCTTTCAGGAAAGCGCAAGAGCAGGCTGGAGATGTGGAGCTCGCCAGTGTGAGCAGTCGGAAAGGAGTGCATGGAACTGGATTAATGGAATGATGGGTTGGTCTTCAATGCCCTTATTACTGCCATCAACAGAGTCTTGTTGGACTATGTAACTTTAGAATTTAGAATGTAAGATTTGTGCAACTGAGATTTTACCTTCCATACTGTCTAATTGATCATTAGCTTCATTTTTACACGCCCCAATTGTAGGAACTTCGTGTTAAGGAGAAGGGCCTGTGGAGACATAATTTGTCCAGGTCAGATTCGTTAGAATGGCGTGTGTCAGAGCACCAAATTTGGGACTGAAAAGTAGGACTGGTATAGATCTGAGGTCCTCGCCGGGCATCTGTGAAAGTGCCAATTTCTCGAAGTTCGCCATTGAACAAGTAGTAAGGTGATCATTGTCCTCACCAATATTTTGAGACAAGATAAGATAAACGTTACTTCTAAAATTAATCCTTTCCATACCTTGCATGTTGCTTGTAGAATTTGCACAATGTGCTATATTGGTGGAGGATTTTGCATTTGTTGAAATGTTCATTTTACATTTCTCTTGGATACTGTATCATGCAAGGGTAGAGAGCAAAGGTATCTCACATTTAGAATCCTCCATGATTTAAGATATAATTAATGTTTGGCTAACTCAATTTTACAATGTTGAGCATAAATTCCAAAGATTTCTTGCTGCCAATCTATAGTAATTCTATATTGAAACTCTACCAAAAAATAATCCTTGTGGAATGTTGATCTTTACTTTTCGGATGGAAATATCCTACACAAAATAGTGAAATTAGGTTGCCCCATACTAATTCTTGACATTTGATACTATAAAATATTTGAAGTTTTCTACAAGAATGAGCTATCTTTGAATTAGGTATTGGGCTCATGAACCTCTATGTGTACAAATGGAAATATATAGAGAAGTATTTGTTGACTTTGATGGCTTGTAAAGTAACTTTCTTAGAACAAGGCACCCTAATTATGAAGGCAACTCAATTTCACTATTTTTTGTAGATAATGATTAAAATGTTGCCCTCCTTTGTTTGGATGGAAAATAACCTAGATAATTACTAAAAATGTGAGGTGTATGAGAACCATCAAGAAGGTGGAGTTGATGATCATTTTGGATAGTGATTGAGCTTATTTATGAAGTGTGAGGTAATTTTTGGTGAACCGTTTAACCTCTTGTTTGGAAACAAACATTTCCCTTATAGGTCACGGCAAGTTTTTTAAAGGGATAATTTTTGGTGAATTTTCTTTCCATTTAACGCCTTGCTTGGAAACTAACCTTTCACTTGTTATGGAAACAATCAAAAAGCTTTGGTCGCTTTTTTTGTTCTGTGGATTTGATTGGAGGCCCTTGCGCATGTGAATAGGCATTGTGCATATATAAGCACTTCCCCAATGATGTTCTAACCATAATGTTTCTAAAAAATGCTTCAATCAATTTCTTTTTGTATCTTGTTATCTTGTAACCAAGTTGTTGTCCAATTGTCCTACACATATTTTGGTTCTTTACAAAGGTAACTACACCTAAAATTGCACAAATAAGCTCTGTGATATAACCAATATGCTCTAAAAAATAAACAACAATTTTTGTACATAGGTGAAGGACTATGAATCAAAATGCAAGTAGTTCCATAATTGTTGGAAGCATTGTAAATTATTTATGAATTTTCAAAGATGCAAGGTGTAGGGTGCTAAAAGTATCATTTAGGTGATGCCAAAATCCACTTGATGCACATGAAGAAATGACATTAGTAGTATCAAAACATGTTATAGAGAAGAAGTTAAAACAACATAAAGTGTACCCAGAATTGATCACATGTAAGGTTGCCACCTCTATAGTACTATAAATAGAGCTACATATTTCTCAAAATGGCCTCTAACTCTACCTCACACTTATCTTTGTAATGTGCACCATTTTGGGTATCTTCCCTATTTAATTTCCCTTCAAAAGTAGGGGTCAATTTTCAGGAGTGGTCCATTTTAGGTATAATTACCTTATCACTCCAAAAAACAACGGCGTATATGACTTGTCTAGAATGACTGTCGAGATCATTTTTTGTCTACAATGGCTACAAAACAATCATTTTGTAGTCATTATTGAGTTACAATCATATTGGACAAGTCATAGTGAACACTGCGTCTTTTATAATGCTTATATTTTGTTCTTGGGATAGATCAATGGAAGAAGTTTACTGCAACATTTTTAATTGACTAATGTTTGATATTGTGTATTATAAATGCAATTTTTAAATATGCATCAACTAGATTTTAGACTCACCTAAGTTATCTTATCATTAAAAATTTATAACAAATTCATAGTGCTTCCAAAATTTATTCAACTACTTGTAGTGTTGCTTCATTAGCAGTTATGTCAAAATTCTTCATTACTTTTCCTTCGTGCTACAAAAGCTTCTACAACAATTAAGGTTTGTTGTAGATGGAGTTACTTTTATCTTCTAAATTCTTTGAAGTGCATAAATTCTAAATGATGAACAAAGTATTTAAGTGTAATAATGTTTGGCCTAAAATAACTTTTCATTCATGTGAAGTAAAAATTTGAGTTAAAAACTTAATAAATAAAGCATAGTTTATATTCTCATCAGATCAAACTTCATTAGATTTCTATATTGAAACTCACATTTGATTTTTTCATATATAGTAATATATATTTAAATATTATGTTCATTTTTTCATAATTAAAAACATTAAAAAAACATTAAAATTTCTTGAAATTAATTTCTACATAAAAATCGTAGTAAATACAAAATTGTTCAAAATAGAAAGAAATATCTAAAAAAATAGAGATAATAGTAATAAACTTCATTCCAATGATGATCTTTAGATCTAAATTGGTTTCATTAATTTATGGAGTGATCTATGGGACATATACACACACACAGATATATATTTCAAAGTCATATGACTAAATTTGATTTCCATCCATATAATTGCAATTAAAATCTTTAGGTTGAAACTAGTTTAGCCAATTTTTGGAGCTACCTTTGAAATATTGTATTGAAAAATATAGGAATCACCGTGCAACTATGGACTTTTGAAGCTACGACTAAAATTAAAGCTATAATTAAAATAGTAGAATGAAGTCAAGACAAAAATGGTGATATGAAATTATGACAATAATGGTGGAATGAAGCTACGATGAAATACATAGAATTTCAAAATCACATGGCTAAGTTTTATTTCCATTTGTGTAATTGTAGTGAAGACCTTTAGATTGGAATTGGTTTAGATGATTTTTGGAATTACCTTTGGAGGTTTTGTATTGACAAATGTAGGATTTGCTTTACAACCATAGGCTTTTTGAAGCTACAAATAAATTTGAAGCTACAATTAGATTATTGGAATGAAGCCTAGACTAAGATGGTGAAATGAAGGCAAAACGAGAATGGTCAAATGAAGCCAAGATGAAAATGGTAGAATGAAGCCAACGGAAAAAAATGGTGGAATGAAAGTAGAATGAGAATGGTAACACTAATGCAGAACAAAAATGGTGAATTAAACAAGGATGAAAATCATAAAATAGAGCTAAGACAAAAATAATAGAATTATGAAGCACAAGACTAAAATTGAGGGAATTCAAAAGATTTTGGAGGAAGAAAATGAAAACCTTTGGGGTTCAATTAATTTATAAAACAGTGGTCATAAAAAATTCAAATTTAAATAGAACTAGCGGTTGGCGCTTGCTATGCTACGCATTCATCATTAGAATTTCATTAGAATTTTATTAGAATTTTTATGTATTAGAGATAATGCAAAACAAAAATTTCAATAAATTTTCAAATAAAAATTACTAAAATCTTTATATAATTTTGTTTATAAGTAAGCATATATTGAAATGTACATTAGAAATTTATTGAATGATGAATGAAATATATGCAATGGTTAATACTGTAAAAGATACACAATTATTTTAATGCATTCAAAAGTTGACTCAATTGTTACGAACAATGGCAACCCAAAAACTTGATAAATTGAAAAGAAAATCTTGTAAACTTCAAAAACTTCATGAACAACGTAATTGTTGTGAAACCAAAATTGCTTCAATTGAATAAATTTCTCAAATCATTTGATAGTAGCATTAGAATTTTGAAATCATAAAAGCTGTAAAAGTGATTGCAAACTACTACTCTATTATTTTTTGTAATATAACATTGTGTGAAAATATTATTTTTATGTATGCATGATTGAAAATACTTTTACAAAATATTAAAATTAATTATTTCAAAAACTTATTGAAATCATTATCATGCATTCTATTCAAATATATCAAAATTTTACTAATATGTGATACAATGAATGCGTAGCATAGCAAGCATGAGCCCTTATTATTAATGGTAGCGTTTGTGATATTACAGAGGGAGTTATGATTTTAGTAGTATGATGAGAATTGAAAGATTTTTGAGGTAACCATTTAGATTTAGATATTGTATTGATGAATATATGGGACAATATTAGCTATTAGTCACCATATACTTTCAAAGTTCACAATAACAAGTTTACAACTACCAAGATTTCTACATTAAATGAAGTCTATCATTAATAGAAATTTGGACTCTCTAGGGGATTAATTGACTCTATTCAGTAATGCAAATATAATATACAGTAAGTCAAAACATTAAAATATTAAAAAAATTCATCATATACAACATGATTGCCTTAAGGCTTAGGTGCCACATTCCATTGCAACTTTTTTAATTTTTTGTTCTTGCTTTGCTAGCCAAAGTCAAGAGCCCTTGGAGACTCCATATTTCTTCTAATGAAACTTATAACCCTCAAAGAATGAGCTTGTAACTACTTTTCAAACTTCATTTGCACATTCATTCATTTGCAAATGTACCTATAAATTTGTTTTTTTTGTATTTAATTCAAAGGCGTGATTACAATAGAGGAAGAATGGGGCCATAATAGTATTGTTGAATTTGGACTAGCAGCAAAAAAAAATGCTGAATAAAATTTCAATTTTTTTCCAAAAATTGGAGTCTAATATGACAAAACGTCAGCCATGTCAAACTGCAAATATGATTATTTTTTGCAAATATTTTATATTTTTTAATCACATATTTCAAATACTTGTCAATTTTATTTAATGCTAAATTCAATTTTCAAAGGGAGGCAATCACATATTTTAGTCAATATCAGCTATCAGTCAACATATATGCCTCTAAAGTCTAGATACTTCTAAGCCTCATAGGATGCAACAAGTCTATAATTATATTTTAAAACCTCATTTACATATAACTATAAATGTGATTTTTGGATTTACTTTTTGGAGATGTAACTACATGTCTTTGGATATTAGTTATAAAATTTTTATATTTTCTCGAAGAATTTATAAAATTGAAGTTAATGTGAATATTTGAATAAAAATGAAGCAAAAATAAGGCCTTGAAACCTTGTCATTGGTAGTTCAAAGAGCACAAGAATCCCAATGGTGATATTGATATATTTCTTTAGCTATCACCAAAAAAACTTTGATGAAAAAATAAAAAATGGTATATTCTAAGCTTTTAAGATGTTACCTTTAAAATTTCATAAAATTTGAAAATAGAACAATACAAAGTAGAATATTGTAGTGAAGCATGTAATAAGTTTTTAGGGAAGCATTGGTACATTTAAAAACAAAAATTGTATGAAATGGAGGTTTGACTTTCAAAATGACTTGGGTTTGCAGTGTCCTTTAATCCCTAAATGACCATTGTTCGTTCGGGGGACAAATGGGATTTCGGGCAAGTACCTACAGGCTGAATTTTTGTCATGATTTTCTGAAACTTTTTTTGAAGATAGAAAAACTGATAAGCATTGTGGGAATATAATTTTTTTTTCAATCGGTGCCCGGGAACAAAAGTTATGTCTAAATAAGTTCAAAACAAGGGAAAGCGAGCAGCAAAAAAGTTTTGCAAAAAATTTAATTTAAACTTTTTTTTTTTCCTTGTAGATTATATTTTTGCCTATTTGAGAAGCTTTGGTTTGTTTCATTTGGATTTTTTATGAATAAGTTATGGACAATCTTGTTTTGGGGGCAATTAGAGCATATTCTTGAAAAAAATAACTTGTAGGATTCATTTTGGAATGCAGTTTTTCAAAAAAAAATTCCACATAGTTTAGTTTTCTTGCTAGAATGATCTCACCATTGGAATCAATGCATTTTAATTCCATCTAAAAGATATTAATATTTTAGGTTTTCCTTCTATCTTGTACTATCTTCTACTTAATATATTAATCTTATTTATCTTAAGATATTTATCTTCTACTTAAGATATTTCTCTTTTAAAAGATATTAATTTTTTTAAGAATGAAAATTAAGTTTTTTTGAGTTGTTTTTTTTCCTAGACTCTCAATCCAATTCTCTACTATAAAGATTTAAAGCTCAAAACTCTGTAGTGCAAAAAATTTAAGTTAAAAATTTTCAAAGTTAAAAAATCTAGTCCCGCAATGTGCTGAAAATCTTGTTTTTTCACTTTGAACGCAGATATCTTGCATTCTGTGCGGTCAAAAATTCTGAAATTTTTTCCACACATTCTCAAACTAGTTAGATATAAGATCTAATGGTTGGATGTGCAAAAAAAACAATTTTCAGATTTTTTTACTCTTTGCTCTAGAAATGGCAGTTTTGAGAGTTCTTTGGCAGAAAAAAGGCCTTCAGTTGGTCCTTTAGGGGTTAACTCTAAAAAGCACTCCAACATTCAAAAATTGGACAACGAACAAAATGGAAGAGTCATAGTTGATTAAAAAATAAAAATCTTAATCCATCCATTTTTTTGGAAATAAGTTGCAAAGTGAGTTCTTTACTAGCATTGGTGATGACGGCAAGTGCATAATTAAGAGTTGTTGGGAGAATGAAAAACATAAAATGAAACATGTCTGGTTTAGGGAGAAATTTGGGAATGATTGATGTAAAGTTTGTGCTAGAATGACAATTATTAAGCCCAAACATTACAATCAAGCTACAAACTTTGGGCATTGTTCTATATGTCTTCAATCTCCATTTTTATAATTTGGAAATTTGATTAAAAAATGCATACACAAAAGCGGTTCTCATTTTGTAGGAATACGTGCACAATAAGAGCAAGCACTTGTACAATGACAAGTGTTGCGAGGACTTCACAATAGAGTACTGTATTGCAAAGAATTCAAATGTTGGTTAGCTAGTTATAGCCTTTGGACAGAGATTTAATAGCAATGAGTGACCACAAGCTCTATATAATTTGTTGCAAATCCTAGAAGCAATAGAGGCCAACATCATGGTAGCATGCAATACATCGCCATTTTCTAATGCATAGAGTAATGAATTTATTCTTTTAGTCATTTTAGAAATTGTAATGGTCAATGCGGGCATGCAAGTGACACAAGTGACTGGGCATTTAGTATAAGGGTATGGTTTGCTTCTTGGAAATGCAATTTTCTTCCTTTTTCTTAAAAGGTCTCCGTACATTAGAGGATTTTTGGGCCCCCGCCCCCTGGAAGACCATGAGTTCTCGGACTGTGGGAATTCTAGGAACTTTGTGGGAACTCCAATCTGACGTGGCCAAGAGACTGCCATGTTAAATATGGTTAAGTAATTAATTTTGAATTTTTTTTTTTGAAATTTTTTTTGAAATTTTTTTGAAATTTTTTTAATAAAATTTTAAATTTTTTTATTTTTTAATATTTTTTTATTATTATCATATTCAGACAAGGGGCTCGTTCCCAGCAAGGGGAACAATCTAGAAACAGTCTTCCGGAGGCCAAGAACTCCTCTAATGATTGCAAGCTCCACAATGTGAATTCTATTGTTGTATACTGCTCCAAATTACATTGTATCCTCTTGATGAGCATACTCTCTCTGTTGCATATTTTCTTGTAATTTTGCTAGCATTTTTTTACGACTATAGTGATGTGATTTTTGCTACACTCAGCACCTGCCCATGAAAGTCAATGCCCATTTCTCAACACTTGGTCAAACCTCTTGACCTTCACATCATTTATAATTTCTTGCACTATAACTTTATAGTGCAATAATATCATTCCTAATTTTCCAGATCCTATAGTTACATCAATTGTGCACACTATCAGATTTCCTAAAAATTTTAAATACATTTATCCACTTTTTTTTCTCTATCCACACCTTAAATTAGGCTGTTTGTTTTGTTTATTTGTTAAGGTGAAATCTCTGAGACTATATGTCCCCTGGTAGCATTTTTGGTGTTTGTTGGAAAGCCTTGGTGAGGAGGGGTGCATGGGCTTTATTTTGTGGTGTTTGGATCTACGGTGTGAAGGATGTTGAATTTCAAAGTTTCTATGGTCGGATTAAAAAACTTAAAAAATTGCTTTTTACTTTTATTTTGACTGTGGCAACGGCACAGGGCACACTAGCAAGCTTGAAACTGCCCCTTTTTTTCTTAGCAACTGGACATTAAATTGCAGAAACAAACCCTGCTGCCAAGTGTAGTGTGACTAGTGTCCATGCATGCAATGCAGCCAAATGGCTCACATGGCCAAGGCAACCAAACTGTAACAAGCACATCGAAATCGAAGTGCGGCGCCATTAAGAAACACGCTCGGCCCAAACGTGCGGTTCCTCATGCATGACAAGTGGGAAGAGCCGGACTAAACTGTGCAGTGCCCAGCTTGTAGCTGAAGCCTTTCTACTGTCGATAATTGCAGAACACCACAGTACCACACCAACCGACATCGAGTATGGATGAATGAAATCCTAATTTAGTCAAGGCCGCCACCCAGCAACTATAAAGATCGAAACAGCCAGCTGATCGATCACATCACATTCCATTCCAACATTTTCCAAGTTGCGCGTCATACCAGTGGAAGCTTTTATCTTTGTTGTTGACAGAAGCAGAGCTTGCTTTCTAGTGTTTTACCGTCACTAAGCTTACATTCCATCACCATGTCTGGAAAGAAGGACTTGGACGCCCGGGCTGCTGCAGGCGAGACTGTGGTGCCTGGAGGAACGGGCGGCTTGAGCGTGGAAGCGCAGGAGCACCTTGCTGAGGGTATGTCTTTTAGTCCTTCAAAGTCGAAGTCCTTTATGGTTCTTGATGCAATGTCGTCAGTTTACGTTGTGGTCCTGAGATTTGGCCGGAATGAGAATGTGGGTAATAGATGGTCTAATGAAGAACTTGTCGATCATGGCATGGGACGTTTTTCTCAGTCCTCTGTAATATCATTTTCTCTAGCTAATCGCAGCTTCTGTCCTGTCATCGAAACCAAGGGGTGGAAATTGAGAATGCACTCTGTATTCGAGGTTGCGCGCCATTGCATGTGTGAAAGATATGGATACGTACAGCTAACAAGTTTTCTTGATTTCTGTGGTTAGCTGGCTGATTCTCTTCCATGCCATGCAAAATAGTCGATCGTGACAGTTATGAAGTTAATTTCTTGCCATTGTAATGGATATTGAAGAAGTCTCACGTGATGTATGATGCATGTGTTATTGCAGGCCGGAGCAAGGGCGGTCAGACTCGTGCTGAGCAGCTGGGGCACGAGGGGTACGTGGAGATGGGCAAGAAGGGTGGCTCTGCCACCAATGACATGTCTGGTGGTGAGGCGGCGGAAGCTGCTGGTCGTCCGATCGACGAATCCAAGTTCACTACTTGAACGAACTCGCATCCAAGTTACACTTCGGTAGTGTACATTTGCACAGGACAGGATGTTTGCACCAGTTGGGGATGTCAATGATGTCAATCTCTTTTGCATTGTACAGTGCGTTTGGTATGCACATGATGTAAATGTGAGATGTTGTTTGCATCTCTTTGGCTTTATAAACAACTTTCGCAGAATGTATAATTTGCCCGTTGTAAATTTTTAGTGCGACATGTTATGCTTCTGGACTAGTAGACTTTTACATTGTCTGGTATTGCATAATGTAATGCATGCGCACAGTGGAATTATCAATTGTCGTTCTTTAACCCCTAAAGTTTCATGACTATGTAATCATCAAAAACGCTCCAAAATTGCCATTTCTAATACAACTACCAAATTTTTGGAAAATAACAATTTTTGACACATGTAACCATAGGATCATGTAGTATGATATTTTGAAAACATGTGGTAAAAATTTTAGAAAATTCCACCGTGTGGATCATAAGATATAAGCATTCAAAGTCTTGAAAACCATTTTTTCAATCTTGCGAAAAACCGGGCAGCTGCACTTGCAAGCTCACTTTTCAATGAAAAAATGCTAATAAAGGTGGTACTTCTTTGAATTCAGTTTTCTAAACAAGTTGTCTATATGCTTGAAAATTTTCACATCATTTGGAATTGTACAACATATAGGAAAAAAATAGTAAGTAGAAAGAAGTAGAAAATGATTCAAAATACTAAATTGTTAAAAATTTAATCATGGAATTTAAAAATGCCAATCCCAACGGTTGTAATGTTGAAATAATCAATCTACATCCTAGGCTTTACTTTTTTTTTCAAGAATATTGAAAATTGAGTTAAATAAATGACTTTAAATTTTTTTTTAGAGTAGAGAATCCATAACTACCCGTAATTCAATAACCCTCATAATTTTTGACTCATTAATTGAAATGGAATAACTCAAAGCTTTTTAAGTATATATAAATGTAGAGAACCAATTTCAAAAAAAAAATTCCAGAAAAAATGATTTTTTCTGATCTGCCCAAACTACCCAGTTACGAAAAAAAGTAACAGATTGGGTCACAACTTTTGACTCGTATTTTGAAATGTCATGAAACTTGGTACACATGAAGATATTCCTCACCCCCACCTTCTATTAAAATTTCAGCCTCAAATATGGATATATCTAGTCACACGTACCTGCCTAAAATTTCTATACGGCCAAAAAACGCATGTTGGTCCTTTAGGGATTTTAAAATTAACTCTAGAACGTCACGGATGTCATTCCGTGGCGTTCTAATGAAAACACTGTTGAGCTAAGAAGAGTTCAAAAGCTTTTTGTCATCCTCCTTTTCCATGTTGGCCTTTCACATTGGATTATGAAGAGTATCCAATTGAGTTTGTACTCTTTCCAATTTTTGTCTTAACGGAAATGAGAAGCTATTAAAAAAAACGGATCACAAAATATGCTATTTTAGAGTATTTTGGGAAGTTGTTGCTCCTTGCTTTAAATCTGAAATTTCTCTACAAAAATGATATTTTTTGAGTTTGAGTCAAACTAACAAAATGAAGGTCATCTATGCTAGTTTCTACTTCAATTTGAATTTTGAAAAAATTCCTAATATTGCATGTTTTATTGCAATTTGAACATTGGGTGTATTGTCAATGTCTATTATTTTCTAATTATAGAATGATACAGAAATTGAGTTTACACCATGATGTTTTTCATTGTGATATACACTTACAGTGAAATTTTCAGATTATTTGAAATATTTTTCTATTTAATATGATTTTTCTTCACTTTTTCTTCAAAAATTCTTTAAAAAATTAATTTTCCACCAAAAACTCTAAATTTTTGCTGAAGTAAAGAAGACATGTACTTTCATCTCTGAAAAATAAATATAAATTTTTTCATACATATTTAGTTGCAAAATGGTAGCAAATTGAGTGATGAGCACTGAGGTTTGAAATCAATGGTCATGGGTCCGTCATTTAGGGGTTAACTTCCGAACTCGATAGCAAACAAGTTTGGTAATTTTATCTTCAGAACATATCAGTGAACGGAAATAAATAATTTTCAAAATGAACAACAATCTCACACCCTCATCATTAATACACTCCAAGAAGTTACCCTCCTTGCCGTCACCGTCACCTCCATGCAAAGTGTGGCATCCATGCTTGCAATGTAGCCAAATGGCTAGTTGTTTATATGCAACTATATTTTTGTTGGCGAGTGAAAATTATGAATATTAAGAAAAAAAAGACTTTTTGGTTGTAGTATGTAATTTTTGTAATTTTTCAAAGTGGCGGCTCTTTGGACCACTGAAACTGTCACATGGGTGGACCCAAAACTAAAATGTGCAAAAATCTATACAGTTAGCAAATGAGAGTTAGACATATGTGCTTCAAATGCGTTGGCAAACTAAAGTAGTAAAATTAAGCATTTTAAGAGGACACATGAAAGACACATTAATGGAAAGTCTAGGGACAAATTTGAAACAATCTAGGATAAAGGAGTGGGAATAGGTGCGCTAATGGGTTTTTCTACATTATGTGGATCAAAGCATTCTCTAACAATTTTTTGGGGAAAGAAGAGAGGCAGAGCCACATCCATCACAGTTTGATTTGTAATTTTTAAACTGAAATTTGATTAGATATAACTTTCTAAAGTTCATATATGCGCAGCAGTAGGGTGCTATTCAAGTTCATAGGTACTAACATTAAATGTCAAACAATTGCCCATCACTCATATGGTGCAAACAGAGTTAAAAAGTGAACCTTCAACTAGAACAACATGGTGCATATAATTGCCATGGATGGCACAGTGCCCCACCACTCATAAACTCTACATAATTTACATTGAAATTTTGTCTACTTCCAAATCAAACTCAACCCCAACCACTCATAAATTATGCAAATAGCCAAACAATAATCCCAAATTGGAACCAATTCATCTTTGGATATTTTTTCATTCCTATAAGGTAACTACACCTAAAATTGCACTCTACAAATTCTTGCCTAAAATGCACTCCCATTATTTATAAGACTCTATGATCGCTTTTAGGTATAGCTATTTTCATCACTTTGAAAATTTGTAGTTTATTCAGACGGTGTGACGGTGTCCAAAAAATGCATTTGAAGAGAATCTAGAATCTCATTTTGACTACCAATAGGACCCCACAAAAAGTTTTTCAATATAATAGTGGAAACCATAGTTGAATTGCTTAACTGTGCGATTTTAGGTGTAGTTACCTTAGTATCAATTCATGCGACAATCCAGGACCAGTTCTTGAAACATATGGGCAGAATATGGACAGCCTACCTTATTGGACGTTTATTTCTTTATAAGCAGAAGCAGAGGTTGTTTCTAGTATTTGGAACCATGTCTGGAACGGAGGATTTGAACGCCCGGGCTGCAGCAGGCGAGACGGTGGTGCCTGGAGGAACGGGTGGCGAGAGCGTGGAAGCGCAGCAGCACCTTGCTGAAGGTAGGCATTTCTGCATTCATTAATCATCGTGCAGTCCTTCAAAATCAAAGTACTTTGTGTTTCGTGATGCAACGTCGTCATTTCTTGATGAGGTCGTGAGATTTGGAAGGACAATGTCGGTACGAGATGCTCGAATTAAGCGCTTGTCGATCATGGTACGTTTTTCTCAGTTTTCTGTACTCCCCGCAATCAAAGCTACTGTTCTCTCATCGAATCCAAGGAATGGAAATTGAGAATGTACTCTGAGTTCGATCTCAGTATCAATCGTGTTTGTTCAATAAATGCGAATAGTCTTTAGACAATTGTCTGACTTCTGTAGTGTGTCTCCAATTAAGTTATTCGAGGTTGCAATTGCATGTGTGAATGTAATGAAAATGACCAACAAGTGTGAAGGAGTGTAGACTAATTTTTTTGATGCCTGTGACTAGCTGACTGGTGCTAGCTCTTCCATGCGAAAGTGTCGATTGTAATTGTTACGAAACTAGCTTCGTATTGTCATGTGCAATTTTAAACAAGGAGGTTACAGACCAGAATACCATCACCAGACCACAGCAAACGGCTGAAGGCTAAATAGTTTGCAGTTTGAATCTAAACTATAAGCAAAAAGCTACACTTGTCTCAGCTCCGCTGTTTGCCAAAGATACCACATAGCCAGTACTGTACGTTTGGATTAATAGTATTAAGTAAACAAAAAATTCAACGAAACTTTGTTTATATCGAAGAGATCATGAGCTGGTTCAGCCAAGTCAGATTTACACCACTTGCTACCATTCAATATAATGAAGTCCAACCATAAGTTCTCAGAGATCATGAAGGCTTCGGATTTAATATCGATGTACGTTAGAAATCCTCCAGGCACCTTGAGGTCTCAGAATTCTAGCTGACTACGCACAATCCTCATTTTTCTGCAGAGAACTGGCTTACAATGAGCTATTTATAAAACAAACTTCACCGTACCATTACTTCCTGGAAGCAAGTGCATTAGTTAATGCACGTGTATCACTTCCAAACATAAGCTAAATATTGGCCACCTGATCCGTACGTTTTACTGCTTGATAAATCCCTCCTCGCTCACAATCCACCGACAATGCAGACATGGTCGTTTCAGCCAAATCGCTAGCCAGAAGTCGTCCACCCACACATCGAAGCTTTGCGATCGATTTCCCCATTTGAAGTAACAGTTGTATCGAGTGGTGCCCCAGATGTTGGGCTTGAATCCGAAGCCCACATGGTTCCCATTCTCCACTGTTTGCTCCGCGAGGACAAGTATAATGTTGCCCAACTTGCACTTGTTGAATAAAACGCTCTCAAACCCTAACTCACATTCGCCCTAGTCTAGTTAGGCTGCGCCAGGGACATGTACCACTGTAACAAAGACAATTACTAACTGTTATTATTTGTACAAGTAGTTAGTAAGGTTAGTGGTAGCTGTAATGGAAGTAGTGGGCACTTGAGGCTGCCCTGTATATAAGGACTAGTTAATTACTTGTTTTGTATCTGAGTTATTCATTTGTGATTAATACAAGATCACTGAGCTGTTAGCACTATTTTACATCAACATTGTATCAGAGCGAGATTAGTAAGCGACTGAGTGTAGCAAAGTTAGCACCAGTAGCGAGCTTAGCAAGACAAGTTTCTAGCGTTAGAAGATTGAAATAGAGAGTCAGTAGCAGAGAGAAGTCTGTGAAAAGAGAGAATGGTAGAGAACACCACTGTGGCAATTAGGGAGGGGGACAAGCTAAAAGGCTTGTCCAACTATTATGTGTGGGCCCCGAAGATGAGGGCCATGCTGAGAGCGGAAGGCCAATGGGCCGTGACTGAGGCAAAACAAGCACCAGATACATTTCCGGCAACTATTGAGGGAGAAGCAATGACAGAGAACCAACTCAAGAAGAAGAAGACATTGGCATGCAGACTTTTACTTTTATCAGTTTATGATGAACTGGTAGACTTGATTGCACATTACACCCGATCCAGTCAACGTATGGAAGACCTTAAAGAACCAGTTCAACTCTGGAGACCAATCGCAGATCCTGACACTGATGGGGCAACTGCAAGCCCTCAAGATGGCAAAAGGCGGATCGATCGAGGAACATCTCAGGAAGGCGAGAGAAATGAAGAACAAGTTGAGCAGCATGGGCGAGAAGCTGACCGACCGGAGCGTGAACCAGATCATAATGAATGGCCTGCCGCGCTCATACGAAAGCACAATTCAAACGCTTACACACCTCAACACTGATATGACATTCGACAAACTGAGTGCAAGCCTGATCTCAGAGTCACATAGGCGCCAGCATCGGAACCAGCTGCTGGGAGATGAAGAAGCATTAGCAACAACTTTTCCGAAACAAACACCAAACTCAAATCGAGGCCGAGGGGGATGCTGGCCCCAGTATGGAAGAGGCCGAGGGTATCCTGGAAGAGGGCCATACGGGCCACCAAGGTTCCCACCGAGATTTCCGCCAGTCTGCTACAATTGTCAAAAGCCTGGCCACTAAGCTAGAAGCTGTAGGCAACCCTGCAATCAAGATGCTCAGACAGATAAGGTGCCCACGAAGGGAGTAGCGTATGCTAACTCAGCAGAATTTTTTGATTCTCAGTTAGAGTATGATCCATATTACTATTACGGTCACGGTCCATGGTATTTGGACAGCGGGGCCTTAGGCCACATAGTTGCAGACTACAAGAAGCTAGATAGCTACAGTAACTCCTCTGGAGTAGAAATCAACGAGATTCAAACTGGAGGGGTGAATCACATCCTGTCAAAGGGAGTGGTACCGCCACTGTACGTATTGAGACTGGAGAAATAAAGCTCAAACCCGTTAAGTATGTCCCTAGTATGCAAAAGAACTTAATATCTGTCGAAGCACTTGCAGATAGTGGTCATCGAGTCGTGTTTTCCAGTCATCAATGTTGAATAATAGATATACAGAATCGTCCCATTGCATCCGGAAGGAGAGATTCCTCAAACGGTCTCTATTGTTTTGAGAGCCAAGCGGTAGCACTGTCTGCTGAGAACGCAAATGTATCAATGCTGTGGCACCGCCACTTAGGTCACCTTAGCTTCGCCGGCCTAAGTCACTTATCAAAAACCTCCAATGTGGTTGGCCTTCCTGAGATAGAGACAGATCAGAGGGTGTGTCCTTGCTGTCTGGCAGGTTGTCAACATAGAGTGAGCTTTCCGAGGAAATCAGAAACGAGAGCCAATAGACCAGGTGAACAAATCCACTCAGATCTTATGGGATTGATGCAGCACCCTTCGCTTGGAGGATCACGCTATGTGCTTGTGTTCACGGATGACTTCTCTCGTAAAAGTTGGACGTACTTTCTAAAGAGTAAAGACAAAACGGTAAAGTTTTATGCCTTCAAGAAACGCATTGAGCTTGAGACCAGAAACAAGCTCCAAGTGCTGAGGTCGGACTGGGAAGGCGAGTATCTCTCGACGGAGTTCGTGGACTTCTGCACAACCAACGACATTAGACAGGAACTGACGCAAGTAAATTCACCACAACAGAACAGGGTATCAGAGAGACGAAATAGAACAATCATGGAACAAGCCCGCAGTATCTCACATGACTGCAGCTTGCCTATCAGCTTGTGGTCAGAGGCCGTCTCTCACACAAACTACCTTATCAACAGGAGCCCTACCAAGGCAAATCAAAGCGTGACTCCAGAAGCAAGATATGCAGGTACGATACCAGACGTATCAAACTTAAGAATTTTTGGTTGCATCGCTTACCTACATGTGCCCAAAGAGAGCCGTAAAAAGTTAGATAGCAAAATAAAGAAGTGCATGTTCTTAGGTTTTGATGATGAATCAAAGGCCTACCGATTGTACGATCATGACAAGCAGAAGGTAGTGTAAGTAGAGACGTTGTTTTTTATGAAACCAGGGTGGGATATCAGCATCTAAACCTAGCTGAACCCATGCAAAACGTAATTGAATTCCCAGAGATAGGTTCAACCAATAGTACCTGTAGTGAGCAAACTGAGAGTCATGAAAACATGCCCGAAGAAACTCCCGGAAGCCCTGAGTTCCAAGAACCGGACACCGTTAGTAACACAACCGGTTCAGACCTATTGAATTCGCAGCCAGATCGGGCTCAGTCATCAGGGTCTCCCAATCTGAGCAAGAGCCCAAGATGTCCCCTTCCTACAGACTGTCAAGCTGGTCCTGCTGCACGTAGATACCCTACGCGAAACCGAACTCCATCCACTAGGATGCGAGACTACTGGGCGTTGTTCTCAAAATTACTAGATGAACCCTTAAACTTCAAAACTATTGTCCAGCAAAAGGGATGGCAGACTGCTATACAGAGTGAAATAGACTCCATCCTAAAGAATAAAACCTGGGATATTATTGATAGACCAAAAGGAAGGACACCCATTATGGCCAAATGGCTGTTCAAAATCAAGAAGAATGCACAGGGAGAGATTAACAAACTCAAAGCAAGAATTGTAGCAAGAGGATTTCAGCAGCAGGAAGGCATTGATTACCATGAATTCTTTGCACCTGTTGTTAGATGGACAACCATCAGAGTAGTATTAGCGTTAGCCGCAAAACATAACTAGCCTTTACACTAGCTAGACGTGATCACAGCTTTCCTGGAAGGCACGATAGATGAAGAAATTCTCATGGAAGTCCCAAACGGTTTCCCAAAAGCTGGAGACTCAACTAAAGTATGCAGGATCAATCGAGTACTCTACGGACTCAAGCAGTCTCTGAAGGTTTGGTACGATTGCATCAATCGGTGGTTGCAGGAACAAGGCTTAACATAGAGTGAGAGCGACCCAAATATGTATTACCTCAAGAAGGATGGCAAGATGACGATACTTCTCCTGTATGTGGACGATCTTCTGATCACAGGAGATGACCAACTTCAAATCGCTGATCTCAAGAACAGATTACAAGAGGAGTTCGAGATGAAGGACCTTGGAGAAGCCAGTAACTACCTAGGAGTCGAAATCCACCGCAAAACAAACGGCATATTTATCAATCAGAGAGGGTACATTGTCAAGCTCCTTGAACAATTTGGCTTGCAAGGGTGCAAACCCACGAAGTTTCCAATCGATCCAAACGTACATTTACAGAAGGACATGGGAACATAAAAGGCAGATCCAACTCTCTACCGCTCATTTGTGGGAAGTTTGCTATATCTATCCAACATGTGGCCTGACATCTGTTATGCTATGAGTTGTGTCTCTAGATATATGCAAGAACCTGAAGTTGCACATTTTCTGGCAGCAAAGAAAATCTTGCGATATCTCAGCGGAACAATTGACTACGGGATCTTCATGCCCACTGACTCCAAAAATACATACCACACTTATGCTGACGCGGATTGGGGAAGAGATATAGACTCAAGATGCTCAATATCAGGAATATTGCATAAGATGGGAAGCTCCTGCATAAATTGGGGCAATAAAATGCAACCTACAGTATCGTTGTCAAGCACTGAGACTGAGTACAGGGTTTTAACTAATGCAGCCAAGGACTTTGTATACTTTAGGAGATTGCTTCAAGAATTAGGTGTACATACGGACCAACCAACTCAACTACTCAGTGATAACCAGTCATACATCAAGCTAGTGGAAAATCCAATCCTACACGCAAGGACAAAACACATCGAGATCCAGCATCATTACATATGTGAAGTCGCAAAAAGTGGGAAAATTCAAGTGCATTATGTGCCAATCCAAGTACAGCAAGCAGACTTTCTCACGAAGCCACTGCCATACAAAGCCTTCATCAAAAACTGACAAAGTGCAGGTGTTGTCTCTCTCCAGTCACTCAACTTTGAAACTTAGTCCTAACCCAATTTGGAATCTGCCAATTGTCAATCCATAGTGCTTTCCTAGTAAGCTTGTGTTTGAAATCTGGGGCTCGTGGATTTTTGCGAGTTGCCCGATTATCCCACCATTCTTCCGGATTGTTGATCAGCTGCCTCCAATAAACATCGGCTGTCCCACTTGAACTAGCACTGCTAGCGCCACCCCTATCAGAAATCCTAATAGTGTCTCTAGCAGGAATACGATACTCAGAACCAACTCCCTCGCTGTCTTCCTCACCTTGAATCAGAAGCCATAGGTAAATACACACTCCTTGAACCCTGTCACAAACTCGCTGTGTTGCCAGAGCACAAAGCCATAGGATCAATAGAAAAATTTGAATCTACACCAACACCACCCAAAGCCTCAGTCCACAAGGACAACAGATTCCATGCAACACAAAACTCACACTCAAACCCAGCACCCTAGCAGTAAAGAAACTTGCCAACAACATACGCTCCTCAAACTCCTGCAACGCACGCATGGCATCAACCGGAAAACTGAAGAATTGCGACATACTTGAAGCAAAGCTGGAAGCACAAAATGGGAGGGTTTTTCAAACAAGGGAGGATGTTGAATAAAACGCTCTCAAATCCTAACTCACATTCGCCCTAGTCTAGTTAGGCTGCGCCAGAGACATGTACCACTGTAACAAAGACAATTATTAGCTGTTATTATTTGTACAAGTAGTTAGTAAGGTTAGTGGTAGCTGTAACGGAAGTAGTGGGCACTTGAGGCTGCCTTGTATATAAGGACTAGTTAATTACTTGTTTTGTATCTGAGTTATTCATTCATGATTAATACAAGATCACTGAGCTGTTAGCACTGTTTTACATCAACAGCACTGCACTTGGATAAGAGGCTCCTTGCAACTGCATTAAAGATCAGCGGCGTTGCCGAAGGCTGTGTTGGCCGACGCCAAAGCAACAAAACAGGCGCACCATAATGAAGCTACACAAATTGTACTGGTCCCGGATAGTCCGAGAATGATCTTGAGCTCGGTTGAATGATCTTTACGTGAAAGTGATTTTTTGGATTTATTTTCCAGAGATGTGATTACATATCATAAGGTAATAGTTCAAAAAAATTCATGTTTTTTTGCAAAAGTCTTGGATTTGAAATTAATATAAATTTTTAAATAAAAAAAAAATTATTCATATCAAATGAAGTACGTGCTCAAAAAATCCAAAAATCTCCCCATATAAATATGTCATAATGTAGAATAACACATTGTATATTTTCTTATTGAATTGTTTTAAAATTAAATTAAAAGATTCCTATTTTTTATTTTTTATTTTCCTAGTTATTAGTCAATATTTCAAAAAAAGTTACAGCTGAAGCGTATCAATGAAAATCAAATTAACTTCCATTAAATCTAATATCTTTATTGAAAATGGGATCCTAAAATGGGACCTTGAAACCTCTAGTTGGACGTCAGTGTTACTAGTAGCGCAAAGAACATCAAAGCCCTAGTAGTGTAATTGATATACTCTATGAGCTCCCACCAAAAGAAATTTGACTATTGAAAAAGCCAAAAATGGTGTATTTTAAGTTTTCAAGATGTTACATGCAAAGTGCCAAAAAAATTGCAATTTTTAATTTTTGAAAAAATAAGAATAAAAATAAAAGTTAGACTATTGGAGCTATATTGTTTTAGTATAACTTTAGAACACTTAAACACAAGAACTTTGTGAAAATTGAGGTTTGAATTCAAATTGCCCCTCAAACTTTCAATGTCCACTAGGAATTAAAGACAACTTTTGTTCATCATTATAAATGGATACTTGCAAGAATGACCGATTGTATTTAATTTGCAGTGTTTTTGCGCAAAATTTATATTCCTACGCTGAGTGTACTATGATTATTTTCTAGCAAAATAATCTTAGCCATTGATTCAAAAAATGGACTGCTAAAAGTGTCGTTGCAACTTTGCAAGTATTATGGACTACATTAGAGAAAAATTCAGCCCCTTAGAGGGCAGTCCAAAGTTGACATGCCATGCTATTCTTTGCATGGCCTGTCAACTTCAAAAATGCTCTTGGTGAGCAGTCAAAGTCTCTGACTGCTTGCCGGAGCATTCAAATGTGGCATTATTTTAATTTTTTAATTTTTAATTTAATTTAATTTAAATACTTTTTTAAGATTAGATTGGGCTTATTGAACTAAATAGATCCATGTGTATGTGGCGAAGATTAAAGGTTTTAAATTTTTAGACAGACATAACTGTATGGTCCTGTAATACACTGGTTTGAAAAGATTTAGAAGAAATTTCAGAAATTTTCACCATGTAGATTGCAAGATATTAGCATTTGAAGTGGTAAAAATCTTTTTTTGGCCCTGCAAAAAATCAAGCAGCTGCACTTCAGAAGGTCACATTTGTGGGTGAATGCAAGAAACACCTGTATTGTCTGGTTGCATTTTTTTTTGGACCGCTATAACTTTTGATTTATAGGTTCAATGCCAAAACCAAAAAAAAACTTCCTAAATGTCCTAATTGTAATTGTATCCCTTATTTTTTAGAAATTAAAAAAAATCAATATATATTTAAAATTCAATTTTGTTAATTTGTCACAATTTGACATTGGGGGATTTTTAGTACTATTGAGCGGTTTAAATTAACGATTTTCAGTTGAAATTTCTATGGTATATTCCTCTAGTAGGTAGACATATTCCTACCAAAGATCATTTAAAAATACATTATTTTGTATCCTCCACAGTTGTGCAAATAGGCCTCCCTTGCGTGCGCACTTGTAAATACTAGAGATAGTTTTGACTTCATTTTTTTGGTCAAATCTCATCATCAAGAAGTCCTTCCAAATGGCCAATTTTTAGTTTTGTTCAAAATCGTTTTTCCTATTTTCTACAAATTAATATGTTGAAGAATGTATTTTCTTGTTTGCTAGAATAGAATGTAGCATCATGAAGTCTATTCTTTGAACATAAAAGTTGAATTTAAAAATGCATTATACAATTGTAAAATATAAATTGTACACATTGCCCAATTCAACAAATATTTCATACACAAGGGCATTTAGGTATAAAAGTGGTCTATTTTTCAACCTATACTTTTTTTAGCATGGCTAATGAAACCCCATGCTCTCAATTCCACAAAAAAACCCAAATTTTGTGAGAACCAACATCATTTGCATGTTTGTTAAATTGTTAATATTTTTAACTTTATAAATGTGAATTTCCTTCAATTTTGGTATACAACAATCAAAATTGATGTATACCAACATACTAAGTTACAAAAAGTTTTTAGAGTTTTAAGAAAAAATTGACAAAAGATAAAGTAAAGCCAAACTATGTTGAACAAAACCGAGTTTTTGACATAGCAAACTTTGGAATTAATTTTCTTTCAAATTACAACTAATTTTTTCTTCAAACTTCCATGGTAACATGTTGTATGTCGTGTTCTACAACTTTCATGTGTACACTTTTGGATTTTATCCATTGATGCTTATGATATGGTAGTTTGAATGAAAACATTTCACAAAAGTACTTGGTTTTGTTAGACACTATAGTATGGGTTAAGTGCCAATTCTGTTTTTCTTTCTATAAAAATTTACTGAAAATTATTTCAAGGCGTTTAGAATCCCTCAAAAGGCAATCAGTACTTAAATGGTCACTTTTGGAGGAGACTACCTTAATTTTCATTTTGAATCAGTGTCTTCTATTGTAATGTATTGTACAATGCCTTACCAAAAGTTCTAAAACTGTCATTTTGTTCCTATACAAACACTTCCGTTTTCAAATGCAATTTCTACATTTTTGATGCAATACCTATATAGTCTCGATTTTGCATGTCAAATTTCAACTTCAAAAAAGCAAAATACCTTTTTTGGTGAATTTTTTTATTTTATTTTTATGGCTCTACGTGATCATTTGAAAAAAAAATGGTAATGAATTTTTTTAATTCAATTGCAGAGATATATAAGAACATACATACATACATCTTTCCTTCAACAAACATCTCCAAAAAAGTTTCACGATTCTTTCTATAGAGATTTCAATGTTGAGGTGATCATGCTCAAATGTATAAAATTAGTTATAGTGTGAGGGTGAAATAGCAAAAGCTAGCAAAAATTATAAAGACTAGTATAGCCTTATGCCGATGCCACAGCCAAAACAAAAGCAAAGATAATTTTCTAATCATTAAAGTCATAATAAAAACTTTGAAATTCAATAACTTTTGCACCGTATGCCCAAACGCCACAAAACAAAGCCCATGCCCCCCTCCTCGCCAAGAGCTTTTCTACGGTATTAAGCTCATGGCCTGAATCAAAGTGAAAATAAATTTCTAACTTTTTGATCCGTAAATACTTCAAAATTCAATAACTTCTGTAATCTAAGTTTTGCTTCTTCTACAAACACCCAGACAACTAGTATAGGGGTTCAAAACCTAGAGAATAGTCAAATAATCTAACATATTGTGACTAGGGTCACTTGTTTTCAAGATTGGAATGAGATCTACTGTAACATTTCACAAAACACTAGAGAAACATATAATCACTCTTATACCCAGTTGTATAATTTGGTTGTTAGTCCTTTAAATAATGCTATGGACGCATGAAAATGCCGTCTAGGTCCTTTCTAGTGTTCTATGGGCGTTTAGTCAATTTGTCCAGGAATGCTCAACAATTTGTCATGCATGATCTAGAACTTAGTGCAATATTTATATATCATCCATCATACATAGATTCCTTAATTACTGGTTATTTTCTTTTACCCAAGCAATTTGACCAGTCACTATTTATATAGCCTAATCACTAAATTATCATGAGTAACAAATTAGTCCCAGTTCAGTTAGCAATTTGTCTCTAACTAAATGCAGAGGGAATGATTGCAATGCATTTTCGTTCATTTCCTTTCTGCACAAACTCAACAATTTGTTAAGACCAGACTCTCAATCAAACAGAATTCACTACCACTTACTCAATTATCAAATTTTCTAGCCAATAGATTCAGTTACCATTTTTTCAAAGTTTGCAACAATTTGTCTTAACTGACTGGTTGCTATCAACCAGTAACACCCTCAGACACTACTAGACTAGTAGAACAAACATACACAAGGCAATTTGTCAGTAAGACATCCAATTACTATCACCCTACAATGCCAGTAACACAAGCACGTATATGATAAGGCAAATTGTCCTATAATTAACCGGTTACCATTGGTTACTCAACCCAGTACAATTGTCCCAGCCAATTTGCCAGCTCTCACTATATCCATTTCCATAGCCACTCTCTCGTTTTTATGAATCAGTCAGACAAAGTAAGTCAATTTGACAATTTGTTTATATACATTTAAATTGTTAAATTAATCTTCAAAACAATCTAAAGAAAACAATTTACATGCAGCAAACACACACAACCACAATAATCTCTGTAATTCTACTCCTTGATCTTCCAGCAAATTGTCAATTTGCTGATAACCTACAACTTGTTCTCCAAATCACAGGTAAGTCTAATTGATCATAACTAACATGACTAGTTGTTTGAATCAATTATCATTTATAAAATTAATTGTTTTTAATTTGATAAATCTCTTTGCCTGACAATTTGACTACTTCTGTTATCCTTCTTTCATCACTTTGATTATTTACGCAATTATGCTCAGACAGTTTGTCTCTCTTAACATACTGTCAATTTGCATCACAAAGACGTGCAAATAATATTCTACAAACTGTCTTTCTCATAATATGAATTCACAAAATCCAATTGTTACGCTCAATATTAATTAAGTCCAATTGCAGCTAATTATGAATCTCTTACCAAGTTATAGCTCAAATCTGAAACTGCACAATTTGTCGGACAAATTGTAGCGGATGTTCTTACCAACTTCAAGTTGTTCACCACCTGCTTGGAGATCTGACAACTTCACGTCAATTTGTCTGCTCTGCTTTCCTCGCAACAGCCGCTTAGTCTTCCGGAGCAGCCATTCGCTCCATCTTCAGCAATTCAAGGATGGAAATCCACTCGCAGACAAATTGTAATTTCCTCCCACTCTATGACAAATTCAATCAACTAATCTACCGTAGCAAACTACTCTCGGTTGACAAATTGTCACACAATGCTCATCACAAGCAAACATTCAAACATACATACAAATCCAAAACACAAGGACTAATGGACTTAATTCAACAATTACGAATTGCAATTAAACAAACCACACACATTGATTCCTTCCATTCACTCCAAACACATTCACAGACAACTTGTTTAACACAGTTCCTTCATTCACAATTTACAAACCGTATTCTAATCACACACAGATCAACAACGACAATTTGATTCACATAGTGTTGCTGTATAACCACTCCCTAGTTCATACAAATTTCTAATACTTCAATTTGTTCTAGTCAAATCACTGGATTGACATACAATTGGTTAGTGGGATCCCGTAGCTTAAACAAATTAAGATCGACCCAGTAATCCAGCACCACAAATAATGTTTACAGACAAGTTGCGAACAATCAGTTTGACACACACAAGTTAGAAAGTCCAAGCTCTGGATACTTAGACAATTGTTTCTTCCCAAACAATTTAGAGGATCCAAGTACTGGATCTTGATTGTTAAAAATTCACACACTTGAATTTACAATCACACACATACACAAAAACACACAAGAATTACAATGACAATTTGTATGTATATTAAAGCTTAGAAAATAGTTTAGCATTAAAAACACAACTTGACGCACTAGAGTTTGAAACTGGGAAGAAGGAAGAAATGAAAGTCTGAGAGACTATAAGCCTCGAGTCCCAAGAGCAACAGGAACCTAACGGTACCAAGACAATTTGCCCCTTTCACAATCTTGACCATTTGCCTCCTTTGCAATCTATTCACAACGTCAAATTGCCTTCTATACATCTTCAATGTGAACTTAACCTGTCAATTTGCCTCTATTTACACTACAACTTGTCAACTTCAAATTGACTAAAATTTGAAAATTTGCTAATCTCACAACTTCCACACCGTAGCTCCAAATGCCACTAAACCAAGCCCGTGCACCCCTCCTCGCTGAGGGCTTTCCAACGGTACCAAGCACGCGGCCAGGGGACGCATGGTCCAGGAGATCTCAACGTAACAAACAAACAAACAAACAAACAAACAAACTTAAGGTAAAGATATCTATTTCACAAAGTCTGGTCATATGGTCATATGACACCTTACATTGAACTCTTCCTAGAAAGAATTGTGAAACTTTTGGGGGGATGCTTGTTGAAGGAAAGATGTGTGTGGATGTTCTTTACATATATCCGCATTCAAGTTTAAAAAAAATCATTTTCAGTGTTTTAAAATAAATTATCTTGTAAAACCATGAGAATAAAATGAAAAAAATTCACCAATAATGGAGTTTTGCTTGTTCTAAATTGAAATTTGGCATGCATGATTGGAACTACACAAGAATGCAATGATGCAATTCTTGCATCAAAATTGTGAAAAATAACATTGGGAAATGGAGGTGTTTGTATGAAAACAAAAAGGAGTGCAAGAACTTTTGGTAGGGCACTGTACAGAGGGCTACCACAAAGATACGTGATGGCAATTTTGGCCATTCCATTTTCATTGCATAATGCAAAACAGAATTACCTTTTTTTGTTTGGCACAATCAACATTGATATCTTGCGCAATCCCCCTCAAGTATACCAAATTTTCAGTTTCAAAAAACCAAAACTCCATTTTTTGTGAATTTTGTGAATTTTTTTTCACGGTTTTACACAAAAATTCATAGAAAAACATTGGTGATGAATTTTTTTAATATGTCTGCGGAGATATGTAGGAAACATCCTTGCGCACATCTTTCCTTCAACAAGCATCTCCAAAAAAGTTTCACAATTTCCTCCAAAGAGATTTTAGTGGGGGTATCTCCAATGCCCAAATTTTCGAAAATATATATCTCTTTATGATAATTAGTTTTTTGCATTTTTTCTATGCACTACAACTAATTTCGTACATTTGAACATGATGGTACTATTCCTTTGCAAAAATCTAATTATAGTAAAGAGATATCTATTTTCAAAAATTTCAAAAATTTAGATATACCCCCACTAAAATCTCTTTGGAGGAAATTGTGAAACTTTTTTGGAGACCAATACCTTAAATGAGGCTGTTTGTTTGTTTGTTTGTTTGTTTGTTTGTTTGTTTGTTTGTTTGTTTGTTTGTTTGTTTGTTTGTTTGTTTTGTTTTGTTTTGTTTTGTTTTGTTTTGTTTTGTTTGTAGCGTGGACAACTTCCTGACCATGCGTCCCCCGGCCGCGTGCTTGGTACCGTCGGAAAGCTCTCGCCTAGGAGGGGTGCACCGGCTTGGTTTCGTGGCGTTTTGAGCGGTGCTGCAAAAGTTATTGAATTTCAAAGTATTTATTGATTAAAAAATTAGAAAATTACTTTTACTTTGATTTTGGTGGCGTTCTTGGTACTGGGAGTGGAACCGGGAGTAGAACTGGGAATAGAATCGGAAGTAGAACCAGGAGTGGAACCGGGAGTAGATGAAAATTGGGCCAACGGCACAGGGCCACACTAGTGCTTGTTGAAGGAAAGATGTGCACAAGAATGTTTCCTACATATCCCCGCAAACAAATTAAAAAAATTCATCACCAATGTTTTTCTATGAATTTTCATGTAAAACTGTGAAAAAAAATTAAAAAACTTCACAAAAAATGGAGTGTTGGTTTTTTGAAACTGACAACTTGGTATACTTGAAGGGGATTGCATAAGATATCAATGTTGATTGTGCAAATCAAAAAATGATAACTAGGTTTCACATTATGCAAAGAAAACTGACTGGCCAAAACTGCCATCACGTATCTTTGTGGTAGCCCTCTGTACTGTACTACCAGCTGCATAATGAAATTATTTCATACGCTCCAAATTACCCTTCAGTTGTCAACCTGTTGGACCGTCTCCTCCCTGCCAAGTGTGGCGTCCATCCGAGCAATGCAGCCCGACAAATGGCTCTCACATGGCCAAAGCAACCAAACATTAACATGCACTTCAAAATCAGAGCGCGGCGCAGTTAAGAAACCCGTTGGGCCCAAACGTGCGATTCCTCGTGCTTGACAAGTGGGAAGAGTTGAATTTAAACCAGTTGTCTAATTACGAAATTGACTCAATTTAGCAGGCAGTGCCCAGCATGTAGCAGAAGCTTTTCCACCTGGGGAGATGGCCGGTAAAGTGTGCCTGCCGAGTATGGATGAATGAAATACTAATGTCGTCAACTGAAGGCGACTATCAATTCAAGCAACTATAAAGATTGAGGCAGCCAGCTGATCGATCACATAACATTCCTTTCCAACATTTTCCAAGTTGCGCGTCATACCAGTGGAAGTTCATTTCTTTGTTGTTGACAGAAGCAGAGCTTGCTTTCTAGTTTTTACCGCACTAAGCTCACATCCTATCACCATGTCTGGAAAGAAGGACTTGGACGCCCGGGCTGCAGCAGGCGAGACTGTGGTGCCTGGAGGAACGGGCGGCTTGAGCGTGGAAGCGCAGCAGCATCTGGCTGAGGGTATGTTACTTAATTACCGTGCAGTCCTTCAAAGTCAAAATCCCTTGTTTCTTGAAGCAATTATCGTCAGTTTAGGTTGTGGTCGTGAGATTTGGAATGAGAATGTGGGTCCGAGATGGTCTAAAGATGAGCTTGTCCTTGGAATCATGGTACGTTTTTCTCAGCCCTGTGTAATATCTTTTCCTCCAATCGCAGCTTCTGTTCTGTCAACGAATCCATGGAGTGGAATTTGAGAATGCACTCGGTATTCGATCTCAGTGTCAGTCCCACGAGGTTGCGCGCCATTGCATGTGTGAAAGATATGGATACGCACTGCTAACTCTTTTTGATTCCTGTGGCTGGCTGGTTGGATCTCGAAAGTGTCGATTGTGACAGTTGTGAAATTAGCTTCGTACCATTGTGTGCATTGTAATGGACATTGAAGAAGTCTCACTGTGAAGTATGGTGGATTCATATGTTATTGCAGGCCGGAGCAAGGGCGGTCAGACTCGTGCTGAGCAGCTGGGGACTGAGGGGTACTCGGAGATGGGCAAGAAGGGCGGCTCTGCCACCAGTGACATGTCTGGTGGTGAGGCTGCGGAAGCTGCTGGTCGTCCGATCGACGAATCGAAGTTCACTACTTAAATAAACTCGCATCCGAGATATACTTTGTTAGTACATAGTTGCATTGGGCAGGATGGAAGATGAACGTTTTCTCCAGTTGGAGATGTAAATGTTGACGTCGATCGTGTTTTGCAATGTGATATGTACGTAATACATATGTGACACGTTGTTTGCGCCTCTTTGGCTTTATGTACAACTGAGTATGTTGTACAATTTCCTTGTTGTAAAGGTTTTGTGAAATGGTATGTTGTTAGATTTTTCAATGTCGTACATTGTCATACGTGTCGTGGAATCATTAATTGGTGCTCTCTGAAAAATTTGTGATTTTGATCTGCTCCAAGTTGGAAACCTTTGTAGCTCTTGTCTGGGTATGTATGCGAGCCTGTTCGTCTTCGATAATGTTAAGCCATGCAGTTTTATCGATTTTTGACATCCATGATATGCAAGTTTGCGAAAATTGCACTGACGATTAAACTATGTTCAGTATGTTTTCTTTTGTATTTACACCAGTGCAAATTACCCTTTGTACACGGAGTAAAGTGATTAAGCTTATTATAGCTACAATAGCGTGAACAAATTCTCCAATTGTGTTCATTGTTGACAATGTATATTGCAGATACATACACACAACAAGCGTTGCTTTTTCATGTTTCAAATCGTTGCCAGAAAAGGTTAAAAATCCATCTCTAAAAAGACAAGCGAATCGTAAGTTCAGAGCTACCAAAAACATGCATTGAGAAAGGGACAAGTAATCGACACCTCACATCTCCTCCGCCCATTTTGAACCAAATATTCGTGAGTAGCTGCGCTCTGTCCGCTCACACACCAGTCGAAAACTCTTCCATTCAGAAATTGGGGTTTTGGGCACGACCCTTATACCTGTTCACTTCGGAGTTCCTTTTCTCTTGGATCTGCGGTTTCGAATTTGCGGATTCTAAGGGACAAAGTGGAACAGTGAGCTCGTTCAAATTTCAAAATAAAGTTATGACTTTGCTGCATCGCGATATTATTGACTTTTTTTGAAGATTTGGCCCCCCACACACTGTCTAGCCCCGGGGGCTAACAGATCCGAAGTTTCCACACTAGTGTGTCTCCAAGTTATTTGAGGTTGCAATTGCATGTGTGAAAGTAATGAATATGACCAATAAGTGTAAAGCATTATAAGTTAGACTAATTTTTTTCATTCCTGTGGCTAGCGGGCTGGTGCTCTTCCATGCAAAAGTGTCTTATTATCATGTGCATTGTGGAGGACATTGAAGAAGTCTGTGACTGTGTGTTGAAGTATGATTGATGTGTGCTAATGCAGGGCGGAGCAAGGGTGGTCAGGCTCGTTCGGAGCAGTTGGGGCACGACGGTTACGTGGAAATGGGTGGCTCTGTCACCATTGACATAGCTGGTGGTGAGGCTGCGGAAGATGCTGGTTGTCAGATCGACGACTCCAAGTTCCTAAATTCAATAAATTAGCATCCACTATGGGGTGAGTATATATACTTTGGTGTATATATATGTATTTGCAAGAGGAAAAGATGTAGGGTACATTCGGGGATGCAAATGATGACGTCAATCGATTTTGCAATGTACTGTGCGCTTGATATGCACATAATATATATGTATAAAACGTTATTTGCGTCTCTCTGGTTTTTGCACATTGATTAATCAGACTGTTGTAAAATTTCTCCGTGACATTATGCTTCTGATTTATTCACAGGTTGCATTTGAATAATTGCGACATTAAGACGGCTAACTTAACAACAGTGAATGGTTTTAGATCACCTTCCTATTGTATAACTCCATAGCAAACAATAATATTGGTAATTTTGATTTCAGAACATATCAGTGAACGAGAATTTAGTTGTTATTCTATAATCTTCAAATTGAGCGTAAACCACAGCACCAGCGCAATATCCTTCCCCAATCTAAAATGAGTTGTACCTGGACGGCTTAAGTGTTGCTCTTTGCTCCTTCTGCCGCTCTTGCAAAAAGAAACGAACTCCCTTGCTTTCATTTTTTTCTTGAACCTGGTTGCAAACTTGATACAGATATACTAAATATCATTTTAACAATTCAATACGTGAGTCAGTTTTAACAATTCAATACGTGAGTCAGTTTTAACAATTCAACACGAACACATTTGAGAGTAATTTTCCGGAGAGGGAGAGGAACAAATTTTGGCTGAAATGATATGAATTATCACATGCAATTTCAAACGAGGAGGTTACAGACCAGAATAACATCACCAGTCCACAGTAAACGCTTCAAGGACAAATTTGATTGCAGTTAAACTCTACACTATAAGCAACAAGCTATACACTTGTCTCAGTTCCGCTATTTGCCAAAGATACCCCCATAGCCATTACTGTACGTTTGGGTTACTAGTATTTAGTAAGCAAATTTGTGTATGTTTATTCAAAGATGAGTGGCCACAGACATATAATTGTAACATTTAGTCACACTTCCACCACTTTCAAAAAAGTTCAACGAAACTGTGTTTATTGCGAAGAGATCATGAGCTAGTTCAGCCAAGGCAGACTTACACCACTTGCTAACAATATAATGAAGTCCAACCTTATGTAAGTTCTCAGAGATCATGAAGGCTTCGGATTCACCATCGATGATAGAATCCTCCACCTTGAGGTCTAAGATTTCTGGCTGACTATGCAAAATCCTCATTTTTCTGCAGAGAACTGGCTTACAATGAGCTATTCATAAAACAAACATATTCACCATTACTTCCTGGAAGGAAGTGCATTAGTTATTTTGCGTGTATCACTTTCAAATATAAGCCAAATTGGTCTCCAGATCCGTTTTCCTGCCGAAGCCAAATTGGTCACCAGATCGACTGCCCCATTTGAAGTCACAGTTATATCTAGTGGTGCCCCAGATGTTGGGCTTGAATCCGAAGCCACACGGTGCCCGTACTCAACCGTTTGCTCCGGGACGACAAGTATAATGTTGGCCAACGTACTTGCACTGCACTTGAATTGGAGGCTCCCGTGCAATTGCACTGACGATGTTCACATCAGCGGCGCTGCCGAAGGCTGTGTTGGTCACTTGGCCGACGCCATCGCCACCATAAAGCAATAAAAACAGGGTGCACCATAACGAAGCTGCACAAATTTTACTGATCCCGGATTGTGTGAGAAATCACTGATCTTGGGCTCAGTTGAATGATCTTCGAAATCGAGTTTCATGTATAATTGGATTTGAGTTTGGCATATTCTTTCTACTTCTTTGAAGCATCTGGGTAGAGATTACTTGACTGGAACAGCAAGCCAATTTATTTATTAGTTTACAGCACCTTAAACTGCGACCTTGGTCTTTCCAAAAACAGCTTGTAGAGGCTCTCAAGTTCAGAGCATGTAAATGGGGTCTGTAGTGTATGTAATGACTATTACCTGAACATGAGTGCCTAGGATTGGTTCTTTGGAGTTCATGGTGTTCAAAGATATAATTTGGAGTTGTTTTTCCAATTTCTAACCTGTGAATTGAAGAGAAATCAACCGAAGGAAATTTAATAAAAATTGACAGCACAGTGGTCTTGTACTCATTTGCATGTGGACGCCTTCACGTGTACATCTTGGTAGCTTGGTAGCTTGCTCTTGAGTACAATCTTAAATGGAAATTGCAGCTTTCCAAACGTATTAGGTTTGTTTGGAGGCCAGTTGAGACCTGTACTGAAGAGGGAAAAAAATTGCTTTGGAACTGTAGAAACTGGCGATAAAGGAATATCTTTTCATCTGTACCTTCTGCCTATTTTGCAGCATGCTTTCTTTGTTACTCCGTACAATATACTTCAGGATTTCCAAATCAAACCAGCAGTAGCTCCTACGCAACCCATTTCCTCTCTGGGTCATATCTAGAGATTTTCAATACGTGTTCGTAGATCCAATATTCTGATTGAGTCGAAGGCCCGCAGCACTCCTCATATTGATCCACTTGCTGCAATAGCAAGTGTGGTTTCGATAGTACAATGACAATGCATGTCCTCAGTTCCAACGTATCTACTGTTTTATGTACATTGTCAGGGTCAATTTTTTCGTGGCCCCGCAATTCATCGATGAAGCTTGACAAGTAGATAAGAGCATAATCAATGTGCGCATCCCGCTGCCATTGATGACTCTGAGGATATTCCCAGACCTCTAATCCGATTTGCCTTGGGTATCCCCAAATGACAATGACATAAATTGGATGATTGTGTGACAAGTTTTCTTCAGTCTGTATCAGTGAAGGGATGCTGAACATTAGACTCACCTGCCCAATTTTTTTGGTCTCAATTGCCGGCACCATTTTCTTCCCATCAGTGTGAGGAATTACGCAGGAAAGATGACCAAGTTTGCTGGTGACAAGGATCTTTTCATGGTTAGAACCAAATACGCACCATGGAAGTATGGGCCTAATCCATTTCTCTCAGGGAATTCTAGTTGAATGTATGCTCAGTCACAACTCACCAAACCGGTAACATAAGTGGGAGCAGGCGCTTAGAAAACAGTTCTTACATTTGTATCAAATGCACCATTCATTACTAAAGACATTACAACCACACAACCTCAGTGGAGCCCATTTCTGTCGATGTCACAAGTATGCATTGGATCTGTCCAGAGAGCATGGTTATCTAGAATCACGACCTTATCCTTCTCTGATGCTACGGTGTCTTTTACTCAAGACTTTGGATTGAGCATTGTTGCACGAGATCCAATTGTTGCGGTCGTATTCGACATCCTCAAAGTACAACCTTGCTAAGATACAGACATAACATCTCTGGCCACTCCTGCATGGTTGGACGTGTTTTTTCTCATAGCAATAAGTTTCCTGTGATCAATTCATAGATCTCGAGTTTTCATTACACTGTGCAAGATTTTTTATTAAAATTCTTCCAGCAACCGTTCCCACAATGTCTTCATGGTTCCAATGTTGGCAGTCATGAAGTACATGCCACGGGTTCTAAAGTGGCAGAATCTTGAGGTCACATGACTGTTGACTAGTCTCACGGTAGTTTCGTAATCTGTGTTTTTAATGTTACAATAAAAAGGGTGCAAACCCAACACTGCCCAAGAATGTTGTGTCAGACATCTGTGTACCCGGGTTAATAGCGCGTCTACGTAGAGACAATATTATCACGATGCTAAATTTCATTATCCATAAAAGAATATCGGCGGACTCCACAGAAATTGATAAAAGTATCAGAAACCAACAGAAGCTTGAAGCAAAAACTGAGGCTCAAGCGATGTACCTTGTCAAGTAGTGTCAAGCAATGACGTAAAACACGTTCGGCCTCTCGGGTCTCTTCCTTGGCGGTCTTCGCATACGAAACAACGTCGATATCATGTTAAAAAAATTTCTCACTCAAGTGAAAAAAGCAACATTATTGGTCAAGAGGAAAACCATGTTAAGCATTAGAAAACATTGGTAGGACAACACGAAGCTTATAAAGAAGACCCTGACTGCAGTGGTGTATTCAAATTTATCCATCTGGAATGTTTTGAGATGGCTGTGTCAAGGCGGTTCAGTAATTTCAAATGATATGCAGGATAACAGAGTTGTACCACAGGTGAATCAGCCAAATCAGCTTGATGCATGACCACAACATTCAGCGCATTCAATGCTCGTATCTGTAACCACCACCAGAAGTATATTGTCATCAACAAGCCTGTAGGGAATAATTCTTCGAGCACTGAGGGGGAAATCAGATATGGAATGAAAGCAGAATGGAAGCAGACTGCCTGAAAAAGTCACTGATGATGAAGGTGAACATCCCTAAAAGCGACACTTGAAACACTAAGTAAAGTTCCTATTATTAGACTGACCGTATTATTGTCGATTCTTTTTATCAATTGCAAGGAGAGTCTGATGCACCAAAGCATGCCTTATTTGTATGCAAAAGTTTTAAAGGTTCAAAGTTTATCGGTGCATGACCTAAAACAGCGACGAGATCTGTTGCTGAATCGTTGAACACTTTCAACATCAATATATACTCATCGTGCAAAATCATAGGATATCACATCCAATTACGTGTTGCAATTAGGTACCTCTAACTCAAAGCAACTGACACTTCTGAACAGAACAAGGAACGCTGATACAAATTAAACAAGGCGACATCAATGAAGAAGGCTCTAATGTTTGACAAAAGGCAATGACCAAAGATGACCCCAAAAGCTTACAAGGGCCAGGAGCGGTGGAACAAGAGTGTTGAGAGCTTAAGCGCCTAAACTGGCCTCACTGCCTATCATTGCCAACGCAGCTCGATCTGCAGCTGCAACTCCCCAAACGCTTCTTCCTATCGTTGCTCTGCAATCCTGCCACAAGCAATATCAATAATATTGTCTACGGGCTTCATCTTCCATGGAAACTGGGTGGTCTGCTGTCACTTCTGGTGGACTACAACCTCCCATTCTGATATTTCGGAAGAGATTATTAAATTGTGATATTAAAACAGAATAAATCTTGATCAATTGGCTCTTGTACTCAAAGCGATCTTCACAGCTCAAAAGCGATCTCCCAAAAATCACACTCCTGCGTATTGATTTAATTACTTCAATTGAGGCAAATAGAGTCCTCTACGTCATTTCAACATGGACCACTAGCTCACAATTCTCTGAAGCAGGAATTCAACACTACACCTCATAGACAGAGATACTGAAATGGACGAGAGATACTCATTCAGATGAAAAACAGCTCATCAAAAACAGCAGCAGCTTTCTTGAATTGAGAAAATGATTTCTGACTCACCTGGAATAAAACAAGCCCAAAGCCTTCCAAGAGGTGGCTGGCTAAAAACCACATCAATTGAGGTGGCAGTTCCAGAAAAATTTGTGCCGATCCCTGTACAACCAGATTTCCTTCAAATTAACAAGTACCCGCAGAAAGGCAGGATCAAACCTTTTCTAAACCCTAATTTCTGATCAAAACGATTGCAGAATACAATTTTCACCACGATAATTACAATCAGGAGTTCTAAGCATGATAAAGCACCAAATTCCTCTGTTACTACAAACATTCTCCCCCGTCATCAAAATTGGCTAAGAACACGGATGGACTTTTTTCAAACTTGCTATGGAAGACTTTAAATAGATCGAGAACTCGGCATTGAAGAAAAAACACTACGGCGTACCAATTCCAGATGTATTGTGGAGAATTCTAGAGCTCTCCATGTCTCCATCGCTGATGCACATAAATCGGTTGACAGTCAGCTAGCGCAATGCCAGGAGCAGAGGATTGAGAACCTGGCTGCATTGGATTCTCAAGAGCCTTGCCGGGTTGCTGGGTTGATGTCGTCTCCACTGATGAGAGGGATTTGCCAAGCTCGCAGACTTGATGGTGTGGAAAGGCAGATCGAATCATTTATTTTATGTTTTATATTTTTGACACAAATAAAGCGGTTGCCTTTATTGCAGGAAAATTAGAATACAAACCCCAGCCGCAAGCAGATCGAATCAGTTTCAGTTTCAGGTTTTGGGGTTTGGGGTTCGGCGCCTTGGATGGAACACCCGAAATATCGTTTTAACGTAATGAGGGTGTAAAATTAGTGTCACCTGTTATGATTTATGACAAAGAAAAATGATTTTGTTCTGGATATTAATGTAATCTTCAGATTCAGTCTGCACCATTTGAAATAGTAGCATGACTTTGACAAAAAAAGGTAGAGCAACCCATTGTGGTTAACTCTTGAACGCCGACGAGGACGTTCTGCGTCCTTTGAATGACAAAGAATCTTTCCCTACAGGACAGAAGTGCAACTTTTCATCCTCGGTATTAGGAGTGGGAAGGAAAGATCTACAACAATTCTTTGACTTCCAATGAATATATTAGGCTTTTTCAAAGTAGATGATGTCACACGGAATCACAATATATGATTTCCACGGCTACCAGTCCGTCCTTCAAGGGTTAAGTAACCCCAGTGGACACCTAGGGAATGATCTCATTATGGGTTTTTTGAGTATGTGAGATTTGGGTCGCAAAGCATGTCTTACATGATAGTAATGAAGTGATTAGTGATCTCATTAGGAACTTCCAACTTTTCAGTGTGAATTCATTATAAGAATAGACTTTTTAAGCCTTTAATAGAAAATATTATGATTGCTTTAGGTTCACAAAATGAGTATCATGGATTCAAATTTTGTTGGTTCTTGTGGTTTACAGGTTCCTTTGGGCCATGATGCATTGAACACTTTAAGGATTCATAGCAAATTTATACTTTGTCAAAAAATAATAATAATTTCAATTGCTCTCACTATTTCTCACACTTGTCTTTATGTGGAAAAAAATTTAAAATTTTTCCGCAAGAGCATGAGGCCAAATTCCTAATTCTAACCACAATAGGCTATTTTACCTTAGTTTTAATCAAACCAGGCAGTGGTTGTGTGAGAAATGTGCTTGATTGTTTTCAAACCAAAGCATTGACGAGGCTTCAAGGAGTGAACCTGTTTTCCCTCAGATTGAGCATGACAAAGTCATACGTGGTGTGAAGCATTAGGAAAAAATTTAGCCCTCGAAGGGGCCATCAATTTGTGAATTTTGGAACCTTGGGGTGCAATTACGGAATACAAAGAATTTTTTTTTTTTAATTTTTCCCAATCTGACGTGGCACCATACATGCCATGGTGGATTTCAAATTAAAAATAAAATAAAAATAAGTTAATTAATTTTAAAAAATCCCTAATTACACCACAAGTCGTGGCCTCTTTGAGGGCTGAAATTTTTTCTAATGTGTTGCTAACAAAAACATATGCAAAATGTAAAATTTTTGAACAATTTCACTCAAACAAAACCTATATTATAATTTATTCATATAACATCCTACCCATTTGTACTGCAGTGCTTTTAATCCTCTCAAAAATTGGAATGATGCCTACATTATCCAGATTTATTAAAAAAAGTCATTCTACTAAGAGAAACGTTCACAGTACAAGCTAGACATGGACATGGATTATGTACAAGCTCTTGAAGCTAGTCAGCATACATGCAAAAAAGTAGGAACTAGTGAGTGGGAAAGTAGTTATGGAATGATTGGAATTGGAAGGCTCTATATTTTGGATATGGACTGAGATCATCTATTGGCTTCCAAAATTCATAGTAATTTGATTTTTTTTTTTAAATCACAAAAAATTTGCAATGCCTATCATTTCTATCTTTCTATAGGGCAATAAATTTACATTGCTTTTTATTGCTCCAATAAGGTAGAGCCACCCATAACCGACTGAATAAAAAATTCCAACATAATCTAAAGTAGTGAAGGCAAAACAAACATTTTCAGAGGTACATTGATAGAAATGACAAGGATTGCAAAAAAAAATTGGTAATTTTATTGCTTGAGTTGAAATTACTATGAATTTTGGGAGGCAAAAAGTGCTCTAGATCCATGGCCAACCTCTAGACTCTTCGAATGCCGATCATTCAATAACTTCTTCCTTAATCATTATTTTCTACTTATTTTCTCACAAATTGGGACATGTGTCATGCATTTATTTGTTCCAACCTTGAAAAGGGAAAAAAACAAAACATTCTAAGCTTGGTCAAAAATACGTGCATCTATAGGTCGGGAATGGGTCACTGGTCGGGAATGGGTGGCTCTACCTTACATGCGCGGAATCGCTTTAGTGGTTGACTATGGTAGTTCTACTATAATTATATGCTCTGATTGCAACCTTAGTTTGCTCCCAACTACAGCTAATAAGGTAGCACTGCCCAATACCCAATTTCGACACCTACAAGGCCCTTTCATTTGCATCAGTGGCTCACCCATTACCACAATCTTAGCAATCCTTTGTCATGATGGCAATGCACTTGGGAAGTGAACACGTCAGCTCACGCTTTAAGAAGAACCAGCCCATGCTTCAACAAGGGTCTATTCATGCTTTAACATTTTCCCTCTCAAAAAATCACAGTAAATTCACTTCTTGTCAAAATCTCTTGATTCTTTTTGCAAATGACTTCTCTCAAACTTTTCTATCTCTAAAAAATATGGGAGCTGACAAACATCTTCTCCAAAGCACCTACACTAAATAGTGCAATTGGGTTGCTTTAACAATTAGGTTGCCTTATCCTAGAGAAGTTATCTCATGTTACATCATGACTCATGGCTTCTCCAGATGGAGGCACAAGCCATTCTCCGATCCCGAGCCATAAATCAGTGTACCAATCCATGTAGCACACATGTTTCCCTACATCTCTGCATCCTTCTATAGTAACTCAGATATCTGATATAGTGTAGAATGTCGAGATATTAGTCTGGGGCAACCTAATTGCACTATTCAGTGTAGATAACAAATCAGTAATGGGCAAGTCTTGGATGTATGCTGAGGTGCAGGGAATTGTGCAAGGTAAGCCAGTTATCATCCTTGATGTACGTATGAGCACCCACCGCCTGCTAATAGCAATTGCAGAATTCAGATCAATCGTTTCACTGGCTGCCTATGACGATCATGAGGAGCTTCCCCACATGGTTCCACATTCTCCAGAGACTGCCATCACAATAAACGAAAAAGCTAAGCATCTTCAAAGTGCCACAAACATTGCAATTTTAAAAATAAAAATAAATAAATAAAATAAAAGTAGACTATTGGAGCTACATTTTTTTAGTGAAGCTCAAAGCATTTTAAAATGAGAACTATGTGAAGGTTGAGGTTTCAATTTCAAAAGGCCCCTCAAACTTGCAAATCTTTAACCCCTAAATGCCCAAGGCCTGTTTTGAGCCTCTAAGAATTTGCTCTAATTTGAACAAAAAGCTAACATTTTGATAAGTTGTGCCAAATTCTTTTGAATTGTAACTGTACAAATTCAAACTAGACATGTTAGAGATCACATAGGAAAAGAAAACACAACAATATCACTTATGAATCAAAAGATTATAATGTTTGACCATGAGGGTGTTAAAACTATGAAAATCTTTCAATTTTTTTTTTGCATATCACATCTAAAAAATTGGTCACCAAAAAAATATGAGGTTGAAGGGCCTAACATGCATAACCCCAATCAATTGATGGCTTCTCAAAATCTACTCTAATTTTTTTAAATGAATTTCTAATGTGATTTTTCCTCCAAGATCTAGTGTACTTGAGGCTCATTTTCAAGAGCCTATAACACTATGGAAAGTCAAGATTGCAAAGGGTACCCTTGCACAAAATCTTGAATAGAAAAATTGTAATCAATCATTTTCAAAATCCGATTTTTGATGCTAAAATGAAACTTCAAAGAGAATTTTACAAAAACACGAACTACTAAAAATAGAAATTTGGTCAGGTTTTATTTAACTTCAAAGTATTGTCAACACCAACATATGGTGCCTCGGGTATTTAGGGGTTAAAGATTAAAAGACAAATTTTATTCATGACCATAAATCTTTTGGTTTGAAGATATAAGCAACAATCTGTAAAAATCCAAAAGAAAATTATTAGTCGTTAATAAAGGATTAATCATTTTTTTTGGACATGTATAGCATTTTGACAATAGTGAAAAGTAACAAATTGACCAAGCCACACATCTCATGGACCCACTAGTAAGTAAACTCAACCATTTCTGGCTATTATTTTGGAGTTAAAGTTGGACCACCCATTCCCAACCAAAGACCCATATTCAACCTATAGGATGCAACTATTTCAAACCAAGGCTAGAATAAATTTCCAACCATAGTTTGCGAGTAGGTTTGGAATCCAAGGACTCCACACCTACCCGCAAACTAGAATTATTCTTAACACTCATCTCATTAAACAAAATGGAAAGATTCAAACTTTTCCACTTCTAACTATTTCTTTAAAACCACTCTCAATTTTTTATTTTTCAAAAAAATGATATTTAAAGAAGTAAGTTTTTTGAACTGCTCAGGCTGCCCGTAGAGTAACAAAAACTACATATCATGCAATAACTTTTTAATTGTGTAGTCAAAAGTTATGAAAATTATTGGACCTAAAAGCTACTCCTTGGACATATGTTTTGTGAAATTTGAAAGAAAAAAATAAAAACTCCGTTCATAGTGAGCTGCCCAAAATTGCTATGTTGTCCAAAAAATGTGTTTGGTCCTTTAGGGGTTATGGTTGGGACTAATAAGGTCATAACACATGTCTCAAAGTGCATGGGAAGTAGTGACCACAAAATAGGAAGTAGTGAGTGGGAAAGTAGTTCTTGAATGATTGAAATGTAAAGAGTCTAGACATTGGCTACGGGTTGTCAGCACTTTTTGGCTCCCCAAATTCATAGTAATTTCAATTCTGGGAATAAAATTTTCAATCTCCAGATTTCCTATTTTTCTACATAGGAAAAATTTGCATGGTTTCATACTGCTCTTAACTTGTAGCCAATGGCTCAAGTGATCGGCTATGGCTGGTTCAACTTAAGGTAGGACATCCCATTACCAACCACCGCCCCATTGTCATTCAATAGAGTTTCTTTCTTGTTTCAATAGTGGGATAGGCGCCAATCTTTCGGCTGGAACCCCCCTAAGAACCGTACGTGCAAGTCTCCTCGCATACGACCCCTAAAGGTCAGAGACTATGTTTTCACCAAAAACGCTCCAAAATTGCCATTTCTAAATTTTAGAAAAAAAAAAAATTTGGACATATGTAACCATAGGATCTTGTAGTAAACTTGTTTGAGAATATGTAGAAAAAATTTCAAAATTTTCAGCCTTGTAGATTGCAAAATATTAGCATTTGAATGGACAAAAATCCTTTTTTTGGCCCTGCAAAAAATCGGGCAGCTGCACTTCACAAGGTTACATTTAAATAAAAAAATGTCCAAAATGGTGGTTACTCCTTGGATTCATTGTTCAAAGCAAGTTGGCTACATGCTTGAAAATTTTCAGACCATTTGGAATTGTACAACATATAGGAAAAATATAGGTTGTAGAAAGAAGTAGAGAATGATTCAAAACACTAAATTGATAAGAATTATATTATGGAATTGAAAAATGTCAATCACAATGATTGAAATGTTGTAATAATCAATACACATCCTTTGCTTTCATTTTTTTCAAAAAATATTAAAAATTGAGTTAAATAAAGGACTTCAAAGTTTATTTTAGTGTAGGGAATCCATAATTGCCGGCAAACTAGAACACCTCATAATTCTCATCTCATATATCAAAAATGGAATAATTCAAAGCTTTCCACGTACATATAAATCTAGAAAACCAATTTCAAATTTTTATTTTTTTTAAATGTGATTTTTCAAAAAAATTTGGAGTTGCCTGCCGACCGTTCAAAATGAAACATCATCCAATAACTTTTTAACCATGTAGTCAAAAGTTTTTAAAATTGTTGGACCTTAAAGCTACTCCTTGGGCACACGTTGTGTGAAATTTTCAAAGAAAAAAAACAAATGTCCATTTGTAGTGAGCTGCCCAAAATCGCTATGTTGCCAAAAAATGCCGTTTGGTCCTTTAGGAGTTAAATGCAAAAGAGGCTAGCAGTCATTTCCAACCATTAGGTTTTGGTTTTCAACCATCAATCCACCATTCTTGTCTTGATACATAGATGAAGGCCAACTTTTGGCTTTCAAAATTTTATAGTGATTTCAATTCAAGCGATAAAATTACCAATTTTTTGCAATTCTATAGATGCACCTATGAAAATATTTGTTTTGCCTTGCACTACTCCTAATCATGTTGGAATTGCTTATTCGGGCAGTTATGGGTTTGTTTTTTTTTTTGGAAAAGGAGGTGACCATGAAAAACCAAAAGGGAAGAAAAAACAATCAATCCGGCTCACGCGGACGAGTCAGCCTCCGAGGCAAGCTAAGAGACAAGTGCCACCTGGGGCAGAGCAGAAAATGTCATTCTTACACCAGGTTTCAAGTTATGGGTGGTTTTACCTTACCTTAGTTTAAAGGACGTTTCGGTCCTTTCAAGGGTTAATTTTCATTTCTAATCACTGGCTTCTGCCAGCATAATCTCGCACCCTGGCTGCATAATCTCGCTCTCCTGACATCATTTCAAACGCTCCAAGTTACCCTTCAGTTGTCACCCTGTTGGACCGTCTCCTCCCTGCCAAGTGTAGCTTCCATGCATGCAATGCAGCCAAATGGCTCACAAGAACCAACGCAACCAAACTGTAACAAGCACATCGAAATCGAAGTGCGGCGCAATTACGAATCACACTGGGCCCAAACGTGCGGTTCCTCATGCATGACAAGTGGGAAGAGCCGGACTAAACCAGCTGTCTAATTACGAAGTTGACTCAATTTAGCAGGCAGTGCCCAGCTTGTAGCAGAAGCATTTCCACCTGTCGATAGTTGCATTACACCAACATCAAGTATGGATGAATGAAATGCTAATGTCGTCAAGGCGATTACTGTTTAAACATTCAAGGCAAGCCATCCAGCAACTATAAAAAGGCAGTCGGCTCCGCAATCTCATCACATTCCGAATTCCATTCCAACACTTTCCAGTTGCCTGTTACACCAGTGGAAGCTTATTTCTTTGTTGAAGGTAGAAGCAGAGCTTGCTTTCTAGTGTTTTACTGTCACCTTACATCTCATCACCATGACTGGAAAGAAGGACTTGGACGCCCGGGCTGCAGCAGGCGAGACTGTGGTGCCTGGAGGAACGGGCGGCTTGAGCGTGGAAGCGCAGCAGCATCTTGCCGAGGGTATGTATTTCTGCGTTAATTAATTACGTTGCAGTCCTTCTAAATCGAAGTTCTTTACGTTTCTTGATGCAATGCTGTCTTTCGATCAGTTATGTTGTGGTCATGAGATTCGGAATAAGAATGTGGGTAAGAGGTGGTCTAATGAAAAGCTTGTCGATCATGGTACGTTTTCCTCGGTCCTGTGTAATATCTGTTCCTCTAATCGATCGCAGCTTCTGTTCTCTCAACGAATCCCAGGAGTGGAATTTGAGAATACCCGCTTTATTTGCTCAGTTTCAGCCCTTCGAGGTTGCCATTACATGTGTAAAAGCAATCGATATTTCCAACTAACAGGTCTTCTTGATTCCTGTGGCTAGCTTGCTGGTAGTATTCCTTAGCTTTACTCTGCCATGCAAACGTGTCGATCGTGGCTGATACGAAGTTAGCCTCGTGTTATCGTGTGCATTGTGGAGGACACTGAAGAAGTGTGTATGTGAATGCGTGTGCTAATATAGGGCGGAGCAAGGGCGGTCAGACTCGTTCTGAGCAGTTGGGGCACGAGGGGTACGTGGAGATGGGCAAGAAGGGTGGTTCTGCCACCAATGACATGTCTGGTGGTGAGGCGGCGGAAGCTGCTGGTCGTCAGATCGACGAATCCAAGTTCACTAATTAAATGAACTCATCCAAGGTGCAGTTTGTTAGTACGCATATATCTGCACAGGACAGTATGTAGGATGTTTGCACCAGTTGTGGATGTAAATGATGACGTCAATAGTTTTTGCATTGTACAGCGCGTATGATATGCGCGCATTATATATGTAAAGACGCTGTTTGCATCTTTTTGGCTTTATGTACAACTTGGGTAGAATGTATAATTTGCCGGTTGTAAAAGTTCTGTGTGACATTCTATGCCACTGGTCTATGATTCAAGATTGTCCAGCTGCATCGTATACTGCATTGCGTGGCGTGTAGCTGAATAAATAGTTCTTTAAATGAAATTGTGAAATTTATCTGCATAAAGTTGAAAAGATTTGAAATAGTCGTCTGGAATATTTCTATGCGATGTCCATCCCTCAAAACGCGAAAGACGTAAACTTTTGTCAATTTTTGTAGTACTTAATATGAAGATTTCATAGTGAAAATGGCATTGACGATTAGATTTCATCAGTAGCGCTTTGTTTACTATGTCTTCATTTCTTCTTGATCTGGTCCAAATTATTCTTTGTACACGCGGGGTAAGTTGATTGCACCAAGCTAGAACAAACTCAAAACTTTTCGTTATCTCCATTGTTGACGGTGAAAAGAAGTTTGTAGACTTTTGCTAGCAAGCTGTGCTTATAACATTTTGTGGACGTGACAAGTTGCATGCCAATAAGCACACGAAGATGACTTCTTTATCAGGAGTAAGGTTGTAAAACAGTTTCTAACTCCATAGTAATCAACGAGTTTGGCAATTTTGATTTCAGAACATATATGTGAGCGCAAATGCAGTCGTCGTTCTGAAATCTGCAAGATGAGCAATCACATTCTGACATTATAATTGCGCTCCAAATTACCCTTTCGATGTCACCGCGTTGAATCGTCTTCTCTCTGCCAAGTGTAAGTGGGCGTCCATGCCTGCAATGTGGCCAATTCTCACATGTCCCACGCGGCCAAACAGGAACAAGCACGTCGAGATCGAAGTGCCGCACAATTAAGAAATACGCTGAGTCCAAACGTGCGGTTTCTCATGCATGACAAGTGGGAAACGCCGGACTAAGAGGAAGCCCAATGCGAACATGGAAAAGCGTACAGTATCGAGATTTTGAAGCGCCAGGAGGTGGACCTCATTCCGTTCCTGCAACTTTTAGAAAAAAATGGCCCCAATGCAAAGCCGGCAAGCCAAACTTCAAATTGACTTTCTGCAATATAAAAAGAAGAAAAATAAAGATTCTACATTAAAAAAAGATATTTCATGTAAAAAGGGAAGCTCCAATCAATCAGCACGCGTTACAAGGCTTGAAAAGGAGAGACATTTATGACTTTTGCTATTGTGTGTCAACTTCCATGCTCTTCAAATCTCCTTAAAATGCAGTGCAGTGGATGGAAATTGCTGGGTCCTGAAAAATAAAGAGACCCATGCCGTATGCATTGGGGCGTGTTTTTTTGGTAGGCCTGGCATTATCTCGTTCCATGCATAATCTAGTAGCTGCATTGGAGCTGCTCTAAACCAATTGTCTAATTACGAAACTGTCTTAATTAATCAAGCAGTGCCCAGCTTGCAGCAAGAGCTATTCCACCTATTGATAATTGCAGGACACCTCTCCAACATCGGGTATAGATGAATGGAAAACTAATGTAGTCAAGGCCACTGGGGTGGAAACACCTAAAATTGTCAAAATAAGAAATTCAGCATTACCAAAGACACTTTTCTTTAAGAGAATTTTTTTGGTAGTATTGGCAATTGAAAACCATGAATTTATAAAAAGAATAGAATTTTTGGATGCAACATGTAATTTCTATAAATTTTCAAAGTGGAATCTCCATAGGCCATAGGGTATTGAAATTGTCATGTAGTTAGATCTAAAACCAAAATTTAAAAAAATCAATAATCAATCAATCATAGTTAAGCATGGAGACGGTTTACTGACATTTTAGAGAGAGCACTTTAATGAAAGTCTAGTGTGGAAGAAGGGAGATAGGGACAAATTTGAGAGAGGGATTCAAAGGGACATTTTCTTTGACATTTCCAAATATCCTCTCTGAATTATGTCCATAATTTTTTTTAGAGGCTCAAAATCACAAACAGATTTTTGAAGATGAAATTTAGCTCGATTTTCCACATAAATTCAATTCAACGTTTTTGTAAAAAAATATTCTACTATGCCTATATGAGGTCTGAAATTCTACTTTGCGCAAAAATCCTATATTTTGACAATGAGCAATCGAGCTCTCATTTTGAAATTATCCCATAACCTTTTCAAGAGGATTCATGATGGACAATAGATTTCATTATAAAAAAACCTTCCCTACAATGCAATACTACCAAATGTCATTTAAGTAATCTTTTATATGTCCATGAAATTTTTTCTTGTTGGTAAATGGTAATTGGACTTTATTGATGGTAGATGGTAGTTCCTAAACCTAAGGTATAAGGTGTTTAATAATTGGAGTTAAGGTGCATTTGAATTAGAATACAGTTGCAGTACTTGGATTTTGAGCCACCCCATACATTGACAACCCTTTGACATTCCAACATAAAATGAGTAGCAATAGGGGAAAAAATAAATGTTTGTGCAAAACAAAATGTAATCTTTAGGGTCCTTCAAGGGCTTTAGAGCAGTGCTCTAGAGGTCTGGTTTCTTTACCAACGGAAAAAAATAACAAAAAAATAACTTGATTTCATTCTTAAAAAAATATTAAGTAAAAGTAGGTGCGTGATAGAAGAAAAAAATTAAATCACTGTTAGCTCTAAAATAGAATTAAAACACTCTAATTCCAGTGGTGAGATTGTTTTAACAATCAAAGTTAACCCTAAGGAACTTTTCATTTGTAAAAATGTGAAATTGAGGTTTAAAACAAATTATATATGTTATTTTTCTCAAAAATATGCTTTTATTGCATTCTAAAACAAGAGACTCCAAAACTTTCACATCATTTATCCAAATGGAATGAATCAAAGCTTTCATATAGGCAAAAAATACAATCTCAAAAAAAATTTAATTTTAATTTCAGATTTTTGTGGATTTTTTTTGCTACCTACCGAGTCAAAATTTGGACTTGTTGTGGTACAACTTTTGCTCTTGGGCACCAATTGAAATAAAAGTGATATTTTTAGAAAGCAAATAATTTTTTTCTATCTTATGAAAAAGTTTCAAAAAATTGAACCAAAAATTGAGCTTATTGGAACTTATCTAAAATTCAATTTAGTTTCCTATAGAGACAATGGGGTTTTAGGGATTAACCCTTTAGTTACCGAAGTTGATTTGGGAGGCGAGCGCAATTTTTGAATACAAAATTGAAAAAGGAAAATTTCATCACTACTCCAAGGAAGTAATCCCAGATCAGATCATAGGAATTGATGTTGTAGGCTTTATCCGTGAAAAAACAAAAAGCGAACATGATCTGACGGTGCAATTTGTTGTGAGTGATCTTCACAGTGCGATGCATCGATGTAGCCTTTAGCTAAAGCAATATAGTAAATTATTGCCCATAATTTTTGAAACATGCCCCTAATTTTCATGGGATTGCTAAGCAACATTTCTATCGTTCTTAGGCATCAATTTCAAATAGAATCATATGAGTTGCTGAATATATATGCGGCTTAGAAGGTATGATTCAAGTCGGCCCTCTTGTCTATGGACAAGCATAGCTACCTTGTTACTACACAGAATTCTCTGAAACTGGATTTGTTTGGAGCGCATGCTAAAGCTCTATTTGCATTATTCTTTGAGTTCTTTCAAATACCCTGTATGGAAGTCAATAAAAGACAAAGAATCCAAAATTCGACCAAAAAGTAATCAACCGGTCACTAAAGGGTGATTGCTACTACTTTTCTATTGACAAAAAGGACAAAAAATATCCATGGTACTTGAAACTGGTTAACATCTGAGTCCTATTATTTCTTTAGAGCATATGAGCAAGGAAATGCCTTCAGAGCTAGCATATGAGTATAAGAATGCCTATAAGCTTTCAGCCTATGAGCCTTGAGCATATGTATAAATAGATATTCTACAACCATTGAAGATGCATATGGTGTAAACACCTATAATGTTGATATTTATAACATATATATATCCTATGATCATAGAAGTTTTTAATAATATAGACACTTATAACATAGTTGTAAAGTCTTCTAGGCTCATATGCTCATGATTCTAGGCTCATGTAATAGCAACCATATTAGAGGACACAATAGATTTTGGTAGGTTCCTATGAGCTCAATTTTTTGTATAACATTTGAAGCTTTCTTACAAGGTATTAAAAACTATTAGCTTTTTGGAAACATAATTTTTATTTCAATTGGTGGCCAGGAGCAAAATTTATACCATGACGAGTCAATAACTAAATTGGCAATTGAACTTGTAAGGCAAAGAAAAAAATTCTACAAAAACTTCAAATTAAATTAAATTTTTTTTTTCGTAGATTGTTATTTTGTCAACAAGGAAAACTTTATTCATTCTATTTGGATTTGTGTGTGAAAGTTATGGAGCATTTTGTTTTATAAGCAATTGCAACATTTTTTTGAAAAAATAACCTATACAATTTGTTTTTGAGTTCAATTTCACATTTTTTCAAAACAAAAGTTTCACAAGGTTAACTTTGAGTACAAGAGAAATCTCAACATTGGAATTAGTGTGTTTTAATTCCATCTTAGAACTATCAATGATTTGTTTTTTCCTTCTACCATGTACCTTCCTCTATTTAACATTTAAAAAAAATGAAAATCACATTATTTTCTTAGCTTTTATTTTTTCTATAAACCTACAACAATCCATCAAAGAACTTGTTCTTGCAGGATGTATGGGGAATCACTAACATGTATCTATTGTAACCACATGCATTAAAGAGGGTATTTAAATGGGGGCTATTACATTTTTGGAATACTTTAGTTGTATTATTGGCATCTTCTAGGCATCTTCTAATTAGATTTTCAAATTATTCTTCAAAAATGAGTTTGTTTAAGGAAAAAACTTATAGAAATATTAGCTTGATAAGGTTTTATTTAACTTCAAAGTTTGTCAACACCAAAATATGGTGCCTTAGGCATTTGGGGCTTAACAACGCAGGTAAGGCCAGGTAGAATGGACCCTTACATTAGAGAAAAATTCAGCCCCTCCAAGGGCCGTCCAAAGTTGCCATACCATGCTATTCTTTGCATGGCCTGTCAACTTCAAAATTGCTCTTGATGAGCAGTCATAGTCTCTGATTGCTCGCTGGAGCAATCAAGTTTCGCAGAATTTTTTTTTTTTTTTTTTTGTTGATAATTTTTTATTCAGAATTCTGGCTTCTTTGTGCCACTACCGCTGCAGTTTCAGCAGGGCAGAAATAGGGGAAAAACGATTTTTCGAGCAAAATAAAAGCAAATTTCAGGGTAACTCGGAGGGCTGTGGAGCAACCCTCCAGAGGCCTAAAATTTCCTCTAATGATTGGGTTAGTTTTAGAGGCAGAATGCTTTGCATAAGAGGATTTCTTGTCAATCCTCTTGGGATTGTCAGGAACAAATAGCCTAATTTAATAGTGACATCTTCAAAAATCACTAGTAGCCAAGAATCATGTTCTCTCCTCATAACATTAAGTAGCATTCAGTGAGACTGCCTTTCACTCTTTGGAGTCCTCATCCACAAATTTCATCTACATATTATTAATTTAAGCTTCAGGATTGAGACAGTGGCAATATATTTATGGTGCACCCCATTTTTTTGGCTATTTCTAGGACGAAATATACAAACAACAAATAATAATAAAGATAGATGGTTTGCTAAAATCCAAAGAATCCTTTGAGTAACATACCAATGTAATCTAACCGTTTGGCATCAATAATTTATTTTGAGTTTTCTATAGAAAAAGAAGCTCTTTATATACACATGGGGTTGTAGAAGGTAGAACAACCCATGTAGGATATGTAACTTAGAATTTGTAGTTTTTCAACTGCTCATAGTTAAATTTAAAGTAGGAATTGTGTAGAAATTAGAATTTCAAACCTCATTTAGGCATAGTAAAAATGACATTTTTCAAAAAAAATTGAACTAAAATAAGTTCGTAAATCAAATTGAGTTTCATCTACAAAAATCCGTTTGAGATTTAATTCTTCTAGTAAAAAGTTATGGACAAATTTCAGAGAGGACTTTTTAAAATGTTCGAAAAAAATCCTTTCCAACCCTCTATGAAATTTGTCCATAACTTTTGAGTGGAAGATTGAAATCTCAAACAAATTTTGGAAATGAAACTTAACTTGATTTATAAACTAACTTTTAAAGCAAACTTTTATGAAAAATGTTATTTTACTATGTCTAAAGGAGGTCTAAAATTCTACTTCAAATACAATTTCTGCTTTAGTTTGACAAATTATAAGCAGTTCAGTTCCTACTAATTTTAATTTAATATCCCACATTGTTTGTTTAACCTCCTAGTACCACCCATTAGTACGTAAAGAATTGTGTTCTAATTCCAAATTACAAAACATGAATGGCTTACAAAGCAAAGTGGAGAAATTCAAGCATTGGAGTTATTGACCTCAATGAATTGATTGTCATGTTGTTCAACCCTTAAAGGTCAGAGACTACATTTTCACCAAAAACGCTTCAAAACTGCCATTTCTAATACAAGTACCAAATTTTAGAAAAAAAACATTTTTGAACACATATAACTATAGGATCTTGTAGTAAGCTTGTTTAAGAAGATGTAGAAAAAATTTCAAAACTTTCCACCATGTAGATTGGAAGATATTAGTGTTTGAATTGACAAAACACCTATTTTTGGCCCTACAAAAAATTGGACAGCTGCTTTTCACAAGGTCACATTTGTATGAAAAAAATGTCGAAAACCAATGGTGGATTATTCATCGGATCCATTTTCTAAAGCAAGTTGGCTACATGCTTGAAAATTTTCAGATCATTTGGAATTGTACAACTATATAGGAAAAAAATCTGAGTAAGTAGAAAAAAGTAGAAAATGATACAAAACATTAAATTGTTAAGAATTTAATTATGAAATTGAAAAATGCCAATTTCAATGGTTGCAATATTGTAATAAACAATCTACATCCTATATTTTTTTCAAAAAATATTAAAAATTAGCTAAATAAAGGACTCCAAAGTTTATTTTAGAGTAGAAAACTATAACTGCCCGCAAACTAGAACACCTCATAATTTCAATCTCATAAATCAAAATGGAATGATTCAAAGCTTTTCACCTATATATAAATCTAGTAAACCAATTTCAAATTTTTTTATTTTTTAAAAAGTGATTTCTCAAAAAAAATTTGAGCTGCCTGATGCCCATTGAAAATGACATATCATGCAATAACTTTTTAACCATATAGTCAAAAGTTTTGAAAATTGTTGGGCCATAAAGCTACTCCTTGGGTAAATGGTGTGTAAAAATTTCAAAGAAAAAAAAAAAAAATTTCATTTGTAACTTAAGTTGCCCAAAATTGCTATGTTGCCAAAAAAATGTTGTTTGGTCCTTTAGGGGTTAAAGCTTCTCACATTAGAGAAAATTTTAGCCTACAGGAGGGCCTTTCTAAATTGACATGCCATGCTATTTCATGCATGGCCTGTCAACTTGGAAAGTGCCTTTGGTTAGCAATCAGAGTATATGACTGCTCGCCGGAGCAATTTGATTTTGTAGATTTTTTTTTTTTTAATTTTGAAAAAAAATAAAATTTAAGATTAAAAAAAATACTTTTTTATGATTAAAAAAAAACTTATTGTTATTATTAAATTTTTTTTGGCGAATTTGGGTTCCTGTGCCATTGTCACAATAAAAATTGCTGCAAGGAAATAGGGCAAAAAACAACTTTTTGGTCCCGAAAAACACTATTTCAGGGTCCTTCAGAGGACTGTGGAGCAGCCCTCCAGAGGCCTGAAGTTTTCTCTTATGTTTGTGTATTGGTTTAATTAGAAGTGTTTAATTTTCCAATAACCCAATTGTGCAGTCGCAACCTTGGCACTAAGCTCAAGTTTGACAATTTTTGACGCGCGGGTATTAGCTAATTTGGATGTGGAATATTCTACACTATTTCATCCCTCGGATGAAACAATGTGGAATATAACACATCATTCCGTCCGCAAGAAGGCAGTTTCTCTTCTTGCTACTAAATGCTATGTTTGCAAAAAATCCCGACCAGAACACACAAATATCTTATCAATGTAGAGCATGTGCTTGGTGCTTGGCTGAGGAATCCGCCACGATCAATGGACTCATCCACATCCAAATTCATTTTCTTGACACTTGAATAAGAAAGCTAGTTTTCCTTTCCAATGGGGCCCTTAAAAAAATTTAAATTCAAAATTTGTAGTTTAAAATCTACAGTGCAAAGTAAAGGCTAAAAGTCTCATACTATAAACTAGTTTGCCATGGTGCCAAAAAATGAGCCAAAAAAACATAAATTCTTCTCTTTGATCTTGCAATCTAAGTGGTCAAAGTGTCTGAAATATTTTACACACATTTTCATATTAGTCTACTGCAAGATCCTATGATTGGATATACAAAAATTATCATTTAAATTTTTTTGGCTCTTTGTACTAAGAATGGCAATTTTGAGTGTTTTGACAAAAAAGGCTTTGGAACTTTACGGGTCAAGGTGATGTTAAACCCTAAAGGTTTTTGACTATGTTTTCAGCAAAACTACTCCAAAATTGTCATTTCTAGTACAAGTACCAAATTTTAGAAAAAAACATTTTGGACACATGTAACCATAGGATCTTGTAGTACACTGGTTTGAAAAGATGTGGAAAAAATTTCAGAATTTTCCACCATGTAGATTGCAAGTCAATAGCATTTGAATTGACAAAAATGCTTTTTTTGTCCATGCAAAAAATCGAGCAGCTGCACATTACAGAAAAAAGCAGCCCTCCGGAGGGTTGCTCCAGATTGACATGCCAAGCTATTTCAAGCTTGGCCTGTCAATCTCAAGAAATCCCCTGGAGAGCAGTCAGCTTGGTTAATTACTCCCGAAACGGTCAGATTTCATACTTTTCTTTTTTTCTTTTTAAAAAAATTATTTTTTAAATATTAATATTAATTTCTATTTATGTTTATTTATTTTTTTGTTTTTTTAATTTTTTACTCAAAAATCTGGGTTCTTGCACTGTAATTTTTTGCTACGCGGAAATAGGAGAAAAATCCATTTTTCAGCCCCCAAAAATACTATTTTAGGCATTAGTAGAGATTTGGGGCCTCTAGAGGGCCATTTCAGGCCCGTTTCCTAGTCTGGCCCAACCCTGTGAACAACAATATGGCCTATCAGATTCTTTTTCAAAAGAAAAAAAAAAACTTTTCTTTTTCAAAATATCATTTTGAGCAAGTTTTTTGTATTTTTTATTTTTTTCCAAAAAATGACGTGGCACTATCTTGACCACATCAGCCAGCAGTTGTCCTGCGTTCCCACAATCTGGAAACGCAAGATAACTCGCAGTCTTCTAATGGCCCCAAATCTCTCCTAATGGTACTTCGAAGGGCTGTGGAGCAACCCTCCGGAGGCCTGAAATTTTCTCTAATGACTTCATAAGGTTACATTTATATGAAGAAATGTCCAAAATGGTGGTAACTCTTTGAATTCATTCTTTCAAAGCAAGTTGGCTACATGCTTGAAAATTTCAAACTATTTGGAATTGTACAACATATAGGAAAGAAATAGTAAATAGAAAGACGTAGATAATGATTCAAAACACTAAATTGTTAAGAATTTAATTATGGAATTATAAAATGCCAATCCCAATGATTGTAATGTTGTAATAAACAACATATATTCTATGCTTTTATTTTTTTTGAAAAATATTTAAAAATTAAATTAAATAAAGGACTCAAAAGTTTATTTTAGAGTAGGGAATCTATAATTGCCCCCAAACTAGAACACCTCATAATTTTCATTTCATAAATCAAAATAAAATGATTCAAAGCTTTCCACATATATGTAGATCTAGAGGACCAATTTCAAGTTTTTATTTTTTTTAAAAGTGATTTTTCAGAAATATTTTGAGCTACCTGCCGAACGTTGAAAATGATATATCAACCAATAATTTTTTAACTATATAGTCAAAAGATTTGAAAATTGGTAGGCCTTAAAGCTACTCCTTGGGCACATATTGTGTGAAAATTTCAAAGAAAAGAAATAAAATTTCTGTTCACAGTGAGCTGTCCAAAATTGTTATATTGCCAAAAAACGATGTTTGGTCTTTTAGAGGTTAATGATAGTCAGGTCAAACCTAACCAATAGATAATTTATTATTATTTTGTAGGTCAAATCAAATAGTATGTAATTTCACCTACTTCTATTGTTATGTATTAAAGGATAATTTTGGTTGTTTTCCACTTGGCTCTATATAGTTGTCGGTGACAATGAAGTTGGATGAACAACTAAGTTAATGTCATGCCATGTTAGTAGATGCTAATCTAGTGAATAATCATATTTTAAATGATCAACTAAGAAAATTTGATAATTATCTCTAATAGCAATACAATATATATTAATCTAACACTACATGCTAAATTAGACATTCTTGCATTTGGCTAAGTGCACTAACCATATGTGCAATTGTTTGTTGAAATCTGTATTTTCAAAATTATAGTACCTCCAATTTTTTCAAGAATATGATTAATATGTTGTATCATGCACTAGCGCATGCATATTTTTAAATGGAGGTCCTCATTTCCCTTCATTCCAAAGTTCCACATACATTTTTAATATTATTGTGATTTCAAATACTCCTATTGCTTGTATGATTTGGTCTTTTGTCATTGTATAGTGCAATGATATTAATATTGACCCATTCACTTGTTCATTTTGAATATACACCAATAACTGCAATCACTTCAAGATTCATTCAAAAAACCTATATCTAATGCACTTCCATTTGATTTCTATTATTGGTTTTTGTTTAATACAATGCATTGAAAATGCACTTCAAGAACTACAAAAGCATACTAAATATCCATGCAAAGACCACACTACCACACTTCCTATATTATATTGACCTATATTACAATTCTATTGTGGCATTGCATCCTTCAGTGTCTCTATTGGAGTTTGTATGTATATATCATTACAAAAAATTTCAGGCCTCAACAAGACTGCCAATGCGTGATTTTTGGCACTCGTAGGGTGCAATTAGAGAAGGAAAAAAAAAAAAAATTGAAAAAGAAAATGTCATTTTATTTTTTATTTTCTTAAAAATATTTAAAAAAATTCAATATGACGTGGCGCTGATGTGGCATTGAACAATGCTAATGTGGCAGCAATGCGACCACATCACATTTCAAATTTTCAATTTTCAATTTTTTTTTTCCATAATTGCACCGCGGGGGTGCAAGGCTAGCGGCCTTGTTGAGGGCTGAAATTTTTCCTAGCTAGCATTTTTCCTAATACTTAGTCAACCATTACATTGACTTGCCATTTAGATTTGCACATGATTGAAAATTGCAAGAACCTCTTTAATAGGTAAGCAAATCCTCTAGATGTCTTTCCAAAGCGCAGACTGTAGGGAATCTCTGTTTTTTTTATCAAAACTAAAAAGAATTTATAAACAAACAAACTATGACTACGAAATAGTAGTATCAATACATGTTATGTAAGGAGTGTCACCATGAGGGCGAAAATTGCGCTGACGACTAGCGTTTGTTAGTGGCGCTTTGTTTAGTATGTTTTCTTTTGTTCTTGCACCGGTGTAAATTACACCTTGTACACGCACAGTAAGCTGATTGCACCTAGAATAGCCTGAATAAAGATATAAGCCTGTTTCCATTGTTGACAGTGAAAAGGAGTTTCCATAATAATGTTAGCACTTAGCACGCATTTTTTTGGCAATGAGTGAACTATAAATTAAAGTCAAAAGTGTTGGAAATATGTGTTCCCAAAGTTTACGCAAGCTCTTCTGTTGTTTCGTGCACTTTCATTTAATCCAAGAATGTAAAAGGGATGGTTTTGATGAGAGGTCGTCATCAGTTATAGTTACCTCAGTTACTACACTTTGTTGTAGACGTGACAAGTTGCATTTGAATAATTGCATGCGACATTAAGATGGCTAATTTAACAAGAGTGATAGGTTTTGGATCACCTTCCTAACTCCATAGCAAACAATAAGTTTGGTAATTTTGATTTCAGAACAAATCACTGAACGCAAATTCAGTCGTTATTCTACAATCATCAAAATGAGCATAAACCACAGCTGCACCAGCGCAAAATACTTCCTCAATCTAAAGTGAGTGTCTATAACTGCTGCAAGACCGGTCGTTGGACGACGTAAAATGTTGATCTTTGCTCCTTCTGCCGGCCTTGCAAAAACAAACTAACTCCCTTGCGTTAAGTTTTTCCTAGAACCTGTTTGCAAGTAACCTGATACAGGTTATTATATATGAGTCAGTTTCAACATTTCAACACTAACAAATTTGAGAGTAATTTTCGGGAGAGGGAGAAGAACGGATTTTTTCTGAAATGACAATTCCATATATGAATCATCTTATGCAAAATTTCAAATGAGGATGTTATAGACCATAATAACATCACCAGACCACAGTAAACGGCTCAAGGCTAAATAGTTTGCAGTTAAACTCTACTGAACAAAATAAGCAACAAGCTGTGCACTTGTCTCATCTCCTCTGTTTGCCGAAGATACCCCATAGCCAGCACTGTACGTATTGGTTAACAGTATTCAGTAAACAAACTTGTAAATATGTTTGTTCAAAGACGAGTGGTCAGACATATAATTTTCCATTTACTCACACTTCCACCACTTCCAAAAAAATTCAACGAAACTTTGTTTATTGCGAAGAGATCATGAGCTGGTTCAGCCAAGTCAGACTTACACCACTTGCTAACAATACAATGAAGTCCAACATAAGTTCTCAGAGATCATGTAGGTTTCGGATTTACCATCGATGTTAGAATCCTCCACCTTGAGGTCTAAGATTTCTAGCTGCCTAAGCACAATCCTCATATTTCTGCAGAGAACTGGCTTACAATGAGCTATTCATAAAACAGACTTCACCATTACTTCCTGGAAGCAGGTGCATTAGTTATTTCACGTGCATCACTTCCAGATATAAGCTAAATATTGGTCACCAGATCCGTTTTCCTGCCTGAAAAATCCCTCCTCGGTCACAATCCACCGACAATGCAGGCACGGTCGTTTCAGCCAAATCGCCAGCCAGAAGTCGTCCACCCACACGTAAAAGCTTTGCGATCGATTTCCCCATTTGAAGTCACAATTGTATCGGGTGGTGCCCCAGATGTTGGGCTTGAATCCGAAGCCCACATGGTGCCCATACTCCACTCTTTGCTCCGCGAGGACAAGTATAATGTTTGCCAACTTGCACTGCACTTGGATTGGAGGCTCCCTTGCAATTGCATTGAAGATGTTCACATCAGCGGCGCTGCCGAAGGCTGTGTTGGCCGACGCCATCGCCACCATAAGTAACAAAAACAGGCGCACCATAACGAAGCTGCACAAATTGTACTGGTCCCGGATTGTGTGAGAAATCGATCACTGATCTTGAGCTCGGTTGAATGATCTTCGTTGTTGCAAGAAATTGAGTTTCATATATAATTGGATTTGAGTTTGGCATATTCTTTCTACCATCTCGGTGGAGAGTACTTGACTGGAACAGCAAGCAAATTTGTACATTAGTTTACTGCACCTTATTGCGACCTTGGACTTACCCAAAAGCAGCTTCAAGAGGCTCTCATGTTCAGAGTGAGCATGTAAATGGGGTCTGTAATGACATATACGTCAGGATATCCAAATCAAACCAGCAGTAGCTCCTACGCAACCCATTTCCTTTGTGGGTCATATCTGGAGATTTTCAATACGTGTTTGTAGATCCAATATTCTGATCGAGTCGAAGGCCCACAGCACTCCTCATATTGATCCACTTGCTGCAATAGCAAGTTTGGTTTCGATAGTACAATGACAATGTGTTTCCTCAGTGCCAAAATATCAACTGTTTTATGTCACCTCCTTGTCCCAATTGTACACTGTCATGGTCAATATTTTCGTGGCCCCGCAATTCATCGATAAAGCTTGACAAGTAGATAAGAGCTTAATCAGTGTGCGCATCCCTACTGCCATTGATGACTCTGAGGATATTCCCAGATCTCTAATCCGATTGCCTTGGGCCCCCCAAATGAGAATGACATAAATTGGATGATTGTGTGACAAGTTTTCTTCAGTCTGTATCAGTGAAGGGATGCTGAACATTAGACTCACCTGCCCAACTTTTTTTTGTCTCAATTGCGCCACCATTTTCTTCCCACCAGTGTGAGGAATTAAGCAGGAAAGATGACCAAGTTTGCTGGTGACAAGGATCTTTTCATGGTTAGAACCAAATACGCATCATGGAAGTACAGACCCAATCCATTTCTCTCAGGGAATTCAGATAGTTGAATGTATGCTCAGTCACAACTCACCAAACCGGCAACACAGGTGGGAGCAGGCGCTTGGAAAACAGTTCTAACTAACATTTGTATCAAATGCATCATTCATTACTAAAGACATTACAACCACACAACCTTAGTGGAGCCCATTTCTGTCGATGTCACAAGTATGCATTGGATCTGTCCAGAGAGCATGGTTATCTAGAATCACGAGCTTGTCCTTCTCTGATGCTACGGTTTCTTTTTCTCAAGACTTTGGATTTGAGCATCGTTGCACGAGATCCAATTGTACCGGTCGTATCCGATATCCTGAAAAATCAACCTTGCGAAGTTACAGACATAACTGATCTCTGGCCACTCCCGCACGGTTGGACGTCTTTAATTTTTCCTCATAACGGCAAGGATCATTTTTGAATCAGATCCAACTAATTGTTGAGGTTCTATAGAGTTACAATGAAAGCACGACCTTGGCATGGAAATAGCACTGAACATGCATCAGCAGTTCTTCTGTTCTTATTACGTCCCAATGTTGCTTTAGTAGCTCTCCTCGCTCGTTTCCTCGCTACTGCACAATGGGAAAACGAATCCTTATGTCGCCAGTGGCCTTAATCTATGTGCTACTTGTGACAGTAGATGAGCCATGGCGTGTAGAGCGGACCTGAAGAGTCATATGTATATATTATGGGTCCACGTTCAAGAATAAATTATGGATGAAGTGAGTAGTGGAGAGAGTCGTCTATCCTGGCTAATTTAGGCCCTTGTTTCTGATTTGGCCTGTAATGCGGTTCCCTTCTGCACTATAAGAATTCACATTCTGTTTATGCTTACTCACAAGTTGATGCACGCAGTGAGTCCAGGAAAGGGAATGGACTGGACTTCTGATGTATCCATTGCTGTAATTGGATTATCAAGTTACCTGTGTTTTAATTTACAGAGCTCAAGTTTTCATTACACTGTGCCTGTGATTTTTAGAATTCCTCCAGCAACCGTTCCCATATTCTCTTCATATGAGAATATGTTTTTGCCATGTACTGTACAGTACAGTACATCAAAGTTACATGATAGTTTAAAATGGAACAATTTCAAAAACAACAGCAGGCTTCAGTTTACAAATGCCCAAATGGAACCTCAAATGACTTCCTGTCCTAGTTAGACTCAAGAGCTTGGTGCAAATTAACGTCTTCAATTAGCAAATAGACATTCTCTTTCAAATGACGTGTTTGAGAGCCCCAAAGTTGTGACCATGTACTTATATCCTTGATGAAGTGGAGGTTGCCAAATTCATACACAACTAATGCCAATTTCATTACATTTCATTACAATGGAGGATATTGGCAATCTTGGCACTTTCAAAGGGGAGCCTTTGAAACCTAAGGGAGTAACAGCCCTAAGTTTTAGAACTTTGTCCCACAAAATGTCAATATTTTCACTTTGAATTGAATCTAAATGAAAAATTGAGGTCAAGGTATTTACAATTTCAACTTACCTACTTTTAAGTATTTTCAATTTACATACTTGAATCTTTTGAGAGTTGTTTGAACTTGAAGAAGGGATTTTGTACAATGATATAGCTACAATGACAAAAATCATAATCAAATGCTAAAGAAATTCCCAAGGATATATCTAAAGCATGGCTTCCATATCCCTATCCTTCATCAATCCTTGTTATCTTCTCATAATGGTGGCACATTTTGAATACCACTTGTTACAATATAGGATGACAAATTCTAGATTACAAAGTAAAGACGTCCAATTCCACCTACATATCCCCATTATAAATCTCCAACAAATTTGCATGAATTGTTTGAAACAAACTCCAATGGCTTGTCTTCTATAAATAAGGCCTTATGTATCCAATTGTTGGATGTACTCAAAGTGCATTGTTGAAGGATGGTCAATTTAGCTATAAATTTGGTGTATATTCAACATCAAATGTGTTGCAAAGATTCTAAGAGACAACACTACAAATTTTTCCCTTTACCATTTCAAAAGACTACCACCTCTACCACTATTAAAAGTCACAAAGATTAAAAAGCAAATTAAGTTGAAATCTAGAAAAAGTATGTTTAAGTGGATTAACCCCATTCAGAGCCAAAACCCAGTGGGTGGATGACAAACATTTTTGAAAGCTTACATGGGATTTCAATATGACAAAATGAAGTTCATTCAAGTATGTTGGAAAAGTGTCATTTGTCTACTCTTGTTGTGCCTAGCCTTGTCGCTCAATGTTGCACTATTTTTGTGTAAGATCAAGTTGCAATAAAAAGAAAAGAAAAAATTACAAAAACAAATATTTTCTATCTAAATAGAAAAGTAGAGCCATTTTCTATCTAAATAGTAGAGCCATAGTCTATTTATCTCAAAGCTTTGGATCTAATTTTCTCCTCCTACCAAAAGTCTCTTAGGGGCTAAGAATGCAGAAAAATCCGCATCTATGTGATTTTTGCTTTTTTTAATCCACAATAGATATCCATGCCATACAAAAAATAAAGTAATGAAATTCCAGACGAAAATAATCTTGGTTTTTAGTAAAAAAAAAAAAATCTTAGCCTCTGCAACAATGAAAACAAAGCCTACGTATCCTGAATAACTTCTCTCAATCTAGATAAATCTAGAGCTATGTCCCTTACCAAGGAGTTCTCTAGTAAATAAAGCTGCAAATTAAACGTTCGTAATCTCTATGGGGTGCGTCCGTTTAGTACGAGTCAGTAGCAAGAAAAAAGGGAACGAACGGTACTGGACGGCTAACTCCACAGCCTACATCAAAGGTCTGCAGTAATGGAATTTTGATTTTGCGTAATAAGAGAAAGTCGTCAAAATGCACTTGTAATCAGACAAGCGAGACAAATTGCAGCATATATAGTATTGTTCTCACTTGGATCTCCTACGGGTTGCAAGGGAAGACTCTATATTTTCCGCTCTACTAAGATACCTTGCAGCTTGCTCCTCGGCTGACTTGTTACATTCACTTAAGCCATTATCTTTATTCCTCACAAGCAACGCTGCTAGATGATGCAGACAGGATACATGCTCTCTCTGCAGCTCAGGGACTTCAATGAGTTCCTGTGATATTCCAGGAGGCTGCAGTGGAAAACAATTGTCAGAATAGTTTGTCAATTTTTGACAAATACAACAACAGCAGAGTCGTGAAATTACTTAAAAAAAATTAGATGGAAAACACTGCTTCTACAAGTGCGCAGACTCCATATTGGGCTCTGCACACCTTGGGACCATCTGCGTTTCAAGGCAGAATAAGTAGTTCCAAAGTTCCATAATCCTCTCATTTACTTTCTTCAACTAATCTGTTGAGTTCAACATTTGAAAGCAAATTCTAGACTCAGGAGTTATCATGGTTCGTATTATGGCAGTCATGGAGTACATGCCACAAGTTCTGAAGTGGCAGAATCTTGAGGTCACATGACTGTTGACTTGTCTCACGGTAGTTTCGTAATCTGTTTTGTCTTTAGTGCTACAATGGAAAGAATGCAAATCCAACACTACCCAAGAATGTTGTGTCAGACATCTCTGTAACCAGGAGAATAGCGCGTCTATGTAAAGACAATATTACCACGATGCTAAGTTTCAGTATCCATAAAAGAATATCGGGCGGAGTCCACAGAAACTGATAAAAGTATCAGAAACCAACAGAAGCTTGAAGCAAAAACTGAGGCTCAAGCGATGTACCTTGTCAAGTAGTGTCAAGCAATGACGTAAAACACGCTCGGCCTCTCGGGTCTCTTCCTTGGCGGTCTTCGCATACGAAACAGCGTCGATATCATGTTAAAAAAATTTCTCACTCAAGTGAAAAAAGCAACATTATTGGTCAAGAGGAAAACCATGTTAAGCATTAGAAAACATTGGTAGGACAACACGAAGCTTATAAAGAAGACCTGACTGCAGTGGTGTATTCAAATTTATCCAGAACATTTTGAGAAGGCTGTGTCAAGGCGGTTCAGTAATTTCAAATGATATGCAGGATAACAGAGTTGTACCACAGGTGAATCAGCCAAATCAGCTTGATGCATGACCACAACACTCAGCGCATTCAATGCTCGTATCTGTAACCATCATCAGAAGTATATTATCATAAACAAGCATGTAGCGAATAATTCTTCGAGCACTGCGGGGAAATCAGACATGGAAAGGAAGTAGAATGGAAGCAGACTGCCTGAAAAAGTCACTGACGATGAAGGTAAACATCCCTAAAAGCGACACTTGAAACACTGAGTAAAGTTCCTACTATTAAACTGACCGTATTATTGTCGATTCTTTTTATCAATTGCAAGGAGAGTCTGATGCACGAAAGCATGCCTCGTTTGGATGTTGTATGGAAAAGTTTTAAAAGGTTCAAAGTTTATCGGTACATGACCTAAAACAGATACGAGTTCTGTTGCTGAAGTGGAGAACACTTTCAACATCAATATGTACTCATCGTGCAAAATCGTAGGATATCACATCCAAGTACGTGGATATCACATCCAATCAGGTACCTCAAAGCAACTGACACTTCTGAACAGAACGAGGAACGCTGATACAAATTAAACAACACGACATCAATGAAGAAAGGCTCTAATGTTTGACAAAAGGCAATGATCAAAGAGGACCCCAAAAGCTTACAAGGGCCAGGAGCGGTGGAACAAGAGTGTTGAGAGCTTTAGCGCCTAAACTGGCCTCACTGCCTATCATTGCCGACGCAGCTCGATCTGCAGCTACAACTCCCCCCAACGCTTCTTCCCATCGTTGCTCTGCGATCCTGCCACAAGCGATGTCAATAATATTGATCAACCCGGATTGAGAGATAGCAAAAATCAGCAAGTTCCTAAAAGAACAAGGGCATCACAATACAGAACACTCTTGAAAAGCTGCATGCACACCCGGAATCAGTGAACAGTGAGGCGAGAAAGAAAATCAGATTCTAGAATCATCTTGGGCTGGTGTTATGTTCACAAAGGCGGGTGTACTTCCCTCCATCCAGTCCTAAGTTGGCATGTTTGCATGAATGCTCATCTGACATTGCTTACATGCCTGGCAATGGAAGAAATTCCTTCAAAAGTGGGCTATTTCGTCAATATTTTAATGCTCCAGATTCTTATGATAGGGTGCAAGCGGTAAACTACTCTAGAATGATATGATAAAAGAGAGATCAAGTAAGAGGATTGATGTACTCTCAAGCTGACAGCCTCAATACCTTATCGCTTGACGGAGCATGTCTTCGGCCCTGTCATAAGCCGTCCGAACCTGTTCCGACGTACCACTTTTGTCTGACGCCATTTCATCAGCCTGCTGTGTTGTGACCACTGCTAATTTAAATAATGTCGATCCTACCTGGTCAACACGTGGAGCAATACTACCATGTGAGAAAACGAAAGGAAATTTAAGGTACCAAGAACTGACCAGAATATAACAGGGATTTCACTAAACGGGTCCAGTTGTAGACCTCAAACCTCCAAAATAGACAAGATTTTCAACTTTCTGATGAAGTCAACTAATACATCTGAACTTGTATAACCAATACCTGGATGTGTGTCGATGACAGAGCCTTCTGTCGAACTCGAAGGCATCTGAAAATCACGTTAACAAATAAATCAAAACAGCTGTATCCAGAATAGGCATATGATTTTCTACCCTGAAACTATAATCTAATTGAAACGGACTTTAAAATCCAGTACTTCACTCTAGTTTTGTTTCCTAGAGTCAATGACCTCTTACAAATGAGTATGAAGCAGACTTAATTTCATGGGAAAACAAACTAACCTCAGAAAGAGCTCTTCCGCTTCATCCAGTTTCCGCAAAGCTTGCAAGGTAGTAGCCAAATTATCAACTGCAGTAATTGTGCTGAGACTTTCAGGACCCTGTAATCACAAAAATCTAATAAGTCATGAAGTATAAGGTGAAAAAAAAAAGAGTTTAGCATCATACGAAGGAACAAAACCATTACAAACCACCATCTATCTGCAACAACGAAAGAAAACATAAGAACACGACTAACCGACTACTATGAAATCCTGGATAGAGGAAAAAAAGTTTATTCTTTACGACAATGGTGATTCACAGGAAACATAAACATCCTTCTTGTAAGCGCATTCAATAAGTTGGTACAGCTAATTCTCATAAAAAAATTTCACCTCAAAACAGACTTCAAGGATAAGCATTTAATACAGTCTCTCTGAAATAGCTACTAACATGGCAGCTATGAAACAAATACCAGCAGAAGTTCTAGAATGTGCAGAATCTTCCGCTGAAAATTTTCGGCCTCTTGTAATTTTCCAGAGTGTACCAATATCTGCATTTACCAGAATTGAGTTCTAATCAATCAGACACCTCTATAGAAAATCCCATGACATCACTCTTAACAACCACATTGCCAGTCATGCTCAGTACAGAAAATCATGGTGAAGAGGCAAAATTACTAACTTTGAGAAGTTAGCTAAGCATAAATCCAAAATATTGCTATACTATGACAAAAATACTAAAAAATGCACCCTCAGCACTAAAAGACGTATACCGCGGAATATTAGCCTCCTAGATAAGCACCCACCCTCTCCACCAACCCATTCACGACTCTTCCACAAACCAAGGAACAAGAAAGGAACAAAGGACACACTTTATTCAAATTTCATTAAGTAGAAGAAAATTCGTGTACCTCTGCAAGGCGGCTCATGCGTCGCACAGCTTGTTGCGAGTGGCCAACTCCGCCCTCCTGGATTTTACCCACGACTTGATGAGTACTGAGACATGAAAATAAGAGCACTCATAAACTTTATAATAACTGTTCCGAGACCAACTTGCTCCTCACATTGGGCCAAATCTACACAAAAATCTCCTCGACTTCGCATTCAAACCATTGATAGAACTTCAGCACAGGTTCAGTACGGCTTGTGAGGTGCACACCTCAAGTATTCGGAGTGAATCACGAATAAGATACTCTGCATCACCTGACTTGCCCTGGAGCCGTAGTACCTGCAGCAGTCACTTGCGAACATAAACGTCATCATGTACATGATATTGCAAGTATTTCAAGGGAAAGATTTTCTGAGATTTTCATGATCAATAAAGAGCAGAGTAAATCAAACTCTTTAATGATCAATATTGGTCACTCAAGGAATAGGTCAACTTATATTCTTAAGGATGCTGTTCGATATGAAAGTGCTAAGAAATGCTACGTAGGTAGTCCAAAATGATCCAAAGCAAGGAAAGCGTGACTGAAATAGAGGAATCGGTCACTAAAAAGAACAAAACCAGAGCCAAGCGGTAATACAAACCTCGGCCAAATGAAACATCGTGTTGGCGTACTCTGGGTGACTGGGACCCAGCTTCCTCTCCTTAAGCTGATGGCAACCACACAAAATTTAAACACGTTGCATACATAGATAAGCTCAAACGCACATCCAAGAATAACGCCAAAAAATCTTCACATACATCACAAGCTTATCGAGTTCATCAGGACGGTATGAGAGTACAAGAGAAGAATTTAAACACCTATCATCACGCCATCCAACATATCATCCATGGAGGACTCCGCTGGAGATTAACAGAGTAGTAAACATAATAAAACACTCACAGCTTGAAACGAAGCGCACCTTCAAGGACCGCTGAAGTTATTAAGATTAGTCGAATCATGTTCCAAAACCCAAAACGCCACCACTGTCAAATAAAGAAAGACGGATCCACTGTCTAAACACTTTGAGAACTTATCAGATACACTATACCCCGTCAGCAAGTAATAAAACGATCAAGCTCTTATCAGCTAAATCATAATAAGTTCTTTTCAACGGCTACCAAGTCTGGAAACGCAAAATCGAAGAATAATTCATGTCTAAGAGAAGCTCCAAGCCAAACCTAAGAAATAAATCTCAGACAACCTAGGTTGTCTCCTTCATGTGGCTATTGAACAGATAAAGATTACAACTCGCAATCCAACGTCTCTCACCACATTCACTAACGACTAATGTGTGTTCAACTGACCTCATAGCAAACCCGAGCTTCCTCATATTTGTGTTGCTGCAGGTACGTGCCAGCAAGGTTGTGCAACGCAAAGCCGACACTGTAAAGTGGAAACCAGTCAGCAACCACCCATTTGACCGTCAACTTCTCACTGTCTTCAACCACGGATGGGACGCCCACCATCAGCAGCCCTTGGACATGCGACAACCGCCTGAGAAAACTACTTTGACAAGAGCTAACTGACGATACAGCATTCGTACAAAATGGGAGGACAAACCCCAGCATACCTTTCATGCAAAGGACCCAAAGCTTGCTCCAGCCTCTGCACCGACTCTAAAAAGAGAGGCTCAGCCTTTGCATACTCCCTTCTCATGCGGTATAGCTCAGCCTGGTGGCAAGTGGATCAACACATAAATCGAGATCGAAAGATTGCTCCAGCCACGGACATGATGTAAAAAAGAAAGAAAAAGGGATCCAGCAATCAAGAATTAATATTTACAGGAGGCTGCTTTGGATATTAGTTAGCAAGGCATGCGACCAACCCTCACACAAGTCTGCTGCATAAAGCAAGTATTAGGACAGTCCTTGTTCGGCACCATAGTGACTGAGAAGACAACCGAGTTTGTAAGATTTTCGATGTAAGAGGTGCACTATTGTCCATTCTGAACCTTTGCAAAATCCCTCCCCTCTGATTGAATGTCATACCAAGTTGTTGCAGCTAGACGCAACATGAGGATCGCGCTCTCCAAAGCCTTTCTTCGCTTCGTCCAATGCTCTTTCAAAGTACTTCTCAGCCTCGTCAAGACGGCCCTAAGAAACAAGCCAAAAAGGGAGTCTCGGCGCACAATTCGTGATACTTTACGTTCCCACATACATCGATGACAGGCTTGAAACTCGGCTTGAATCAAGTGAACTCCAGAACAGATTCTTAATGCAATAACTGACAGTTAATGACATGTGAATATGTCGCTTTGCCAAAAGAACCTTTTGGTCTTCCACACACAGGAAACAGGAAGCTGAAACTGCAGCCATGATGACATCGCTAAACTTTCTAATTCGATGACGATAGGCTAAGACAAGGTAGAGGATACCATTTAATTCACTCAAAGCATTTCAATCATTATGTAGGAGTGTGATATTTTTTAGATTACTAAAGAACTGTGGAGAAAGCCCTTTAGATACAAGAACCAAACCTATTTCAGATCCATTTTTTTAATCACTTGTATGAATTTCTTATGCAATTTCAAGGTGGGATGTTATAGACCTCCAGAATTGACAGTAGACAGACCCATTTCCATTCAAAGACGAGCGGCATCAATCATTTTCCAAGCCGTTCTTCCACCACTTTCTAAATGTCCAGCCCAAGTGTATGAATAGAGGAGTTGCATTTTGAAACAGGGGCCAGAAAAGAAGACAGAATCAGGTCCCTAACGATTCTCCTATCCACCACTTTACCACGATTCGCATTGCAGAAGGCGGGAGGCTCTGACCTGAGAGAAAAGGTCACGGCCCATGTCCGTGTAGATCCGCCATCTAGCAGTATGAGAGTTGGAAGCAATCTCACCGGATTCGGGGGACTGCAAACTATCTTCCACAAGTTGTACCTCTTGTTGCACACTCTCTGCAGTCGATGATCGCGCACTTAGTTCCTCAGACAAACTAATGTGCACGCCACCCCATGTAAGAACTCCTGCGTCCAGTCCAGAAGGTAGCAGTGAGAAAATCCCGCGTTCCCACACTTTTCCATGTCAAGATTGGTCAGTAAGGTAGAGGACATTAAATTTGTTAGTGACCTGACCTCGTTACCAACTGCAACTCATCTATGCATGCACTTGATTCAACTTATGGGCAAGTGGTCCAAGCATAACTAGGCTAAATGTCTACGGTCTTTCAATGGAAAACTGGGTGGTCTGCTGTCACTCATCTTCTGGTGGACTACAACCACCCACTCTGATATTTCGTATAAAATTCATACATTGTGACTAAAAAATGGATCTTAATCAATTTGGCTCTTCTACTCAAAGCGATCTTCACAGCTCAAAAGCGATCTCCCAAAAATCACACTCCTGCGTATTGCTTTAAATACTTCAATTGACGCAAATAGAATCCTCTACATCATTTCAACATGGACAACTAGCTCACAATTCTCTGAAGCAGGAATTCAACACTACACCTCATAGACAGAGATACTGAAATGGACAAGAGACACTCATTCAGACGGAAAACTATTTATCAAAAACAGCAGCAGCATTTTTGCATTGACAAAACGATTTCTGGCTCACCTGAAATAAAACAAGCCCAAAGCCTTCCAAGAGGTGACTGGCTAAAACCCACATCAATTGAGGTGGCAGTTCCAGAAAAATTTGTGCCGATCCCTGTACAACCAGATTTCCTTCAAATTAACAAGAACCTGCAGAAAGGCAGGAAGAAACCAACCTTTTCTAAACCCTAATTTCTGATCAAAACGATTGCAGAATACAATTTTTACCACGATAATTACAATCAAGAATTCTTAGCATGATAAAGCACCAAAATTCCTCTGTTACTACGAACATTCTCCGGGTCATCAAATTGGCTAAGAACACGGATGGACTTTCTTCAAACTTGCTATGGAAGACTTTAAATAGATCGAGAACTCGGCATTGAAGAAAAAACACTACGGCGTACCAATTACAGATTTATTGTAGAGAATTCTAGAAATCTACATATCTTCATCGCTGATATACAAAGATCGATTGCCAGTGAGCTAGCGCAATGCCAGGGACAGAGGATTGAACCTGGCTGAATTGGAGATCGCGGAGCTTCTCGTGAGCCCTGTTGAGCTGCGGCAAGGTGTCGTCTCCACTGAGAGGAATTGGCCAATCTGCTTGACAGTCTCGCCCCCATCGCTCCGAATTTGGTCACAGTGAGAGCGCGAAACACAAGCTCGCAGACTTGATGGTGTGGAAAAGCAGATCGAATCAGTTTCATTTTCATTTTCATTTTCATTTTCATTTTTATTCTACTTTAATCTGTTAGTAGGGTTTGGGGTTTAAGGCCTTCCGTCGACGGAGCATCGGTGTCAATTGATTTAACCCCTAAATGACGGACCCATGACCAATTTCCGTGTCATTCATAGAATGACACGGAAATTGAGTTAGAAAATAATAGACATTGAAAATACACCCAATGTCCAAATTGCAATAAAATTTTAGAAATTTCAAATTGCAATAGAAATTAGAGTAAATGACCTTCATTTTGTTAGTTTGACTCAAACTCAAGTAACATCATTTTTGTGGAGAAACTTCAGATTTAAAGCAAGGAGCAACAACTTTCCAAAATACTCTAAAATAACATATTTTGTGATCCGATTTTTTTAATAGCTTCTCATTTCTGTGAAGACAAAAATTGGAAAGGGTACAAACTCAATTGGATATTCTTCATAACCCAATGTGAAAGGTCAACAAGGAAAAGGAGAATGAAAAAATGCTTTTGAACTGTTCTTAGCTCAACAATATTGTCATTGGAACGCCACGAAATGGCATCCGTGGTGTTCCAAGGTTAAGCTTATTGTGTGCAAAATTAGTATCACCTGCAGTGCTGTTGTGATTTATGACACAAAAGAATAATTTTGGTTTACAAAATTATACTGAAAGATTTCAGTTTGCACCAATGTTTTTTTGTTGGGCCTTATGAGGCTCAAATGCCTCAAAAAAATAGGTTGCATCAAGCCTATAGGAAAAATTTGAAGAAAATTGGATGATAATGCCAACTTGCTCCAACTTTTTTTGGAAATTGCCAAATTTAAATGAAATTCATCCAAATATGTAGATGAAAAGATGATTCTATTCCAAATATAGATGAATGCTAAAATATTTGGCTACATCATTTTCTCATATGTAGTCATTTCAACACTTCTCCAAAAAAAAAAAAAAAAACTTGGTTTGCACTCATGTGAAATAGTGTGACTTCGGCATATTAGTATCAGTTGAACCAACCAGTTTGCAATTTTGATCAACTAGATGAATGATTTTGACTGTACTAGTAACAAATTGATGTTGCAGATAGAAGCGTAATTTCTTGGATTTTTTTATATTGCCAATGTTGCAATCAACATAACATTCAACAATAAAGCAGCAAACTGCCCTCCCCACAACAGAATGGTGTGGACTATACCACACCCATCAATAACTACAAAGCCACATGTCAAAATTTGGCATAGTAAAACAAAAAAAGCAATTGGGGTGAATAATGAGGGTCATTAACTTAATACTCATGTTTCAATATATTTGACACACAAAGTAAATTTGCTTAGTGCATGGGCTCTTTAGACAATGGCCTCACATGCTTCCATCATATGAATGGTGGAATGAGTAAGTTAATGTTAGCCTGACTTAGATAGGAATGATTTCCAAGAAAAGAATTGATAGAAAGCTTAATTCCCCTTAAACTAGTTGGAATTGGAATTCACATCCTGAATTCTATATTGTTTAAAAAAAAATTGAACTCCATGGATGGATGGTAGCTGAGAGAGCAAAAGATAGGCTCTCTTCACGCTACTAAATGTTATGAACTATGGGATGAAAAAGCCTAGATTTTGTTATTTTTAACTCTATTGGTACATTTGAGTTACATAATTTATTATAATACAAATGATTTGGCAAACCAATCTTACATAGAATGGGTGGAAAGTTGCTCGAAAAATCCTCAAAAATTCAGATTTGTTGCTTTGCCTTGAACGAGGTTGATTTTTGACAACAAATTGCCAAAAAAATTTATGCTGATACGACGTCCAATTTTTAGACAAGAAAAATTCATTTCACAAATTCATGGTCATAGGCTGGTAGGTATATGTTACCTATGATCATATGAGAAGGGTGCTTTGACTACTTTTAGACCAAAGCTCTAATGAGGATTTGAGGAGCAAACTTCTCTTCCCTTGGATTGATCATAAAAAAGTCTGATGTGGAGTGAAATGTTGCTAACAAGATCATATGCAGAATGTACAATTTTTGAACAATTTCATTCAAAAAAACCTTATAGTTTATTCATAACATCTTACCCTAGTCTCATGGAGTGCTTTGGAATCCTCTCAAAAACAAGAATAATGCCCACATCACCCAGATTTATTTTAAAAAGCCATTTTGTTAAGAGAGACCGCTCACAAACTAGACATGGATATGGATTACGTAGTTGTTCTAGCTAGATTGGTTTGCAAGAAGCAAGCTAGCTAGCATACATGCAAAAACTGGTTGGGGCGCTTGCAAGCTTGCATCCAACAAGCCTATCAATCATTTACACACAAAGATTGGGAGTGTGATACCGGGGTGTATAATATTAAACATGTAAATTGACCACAACCACCTAGCCCCCAAATTTTCTTAATATAGAAAGTCAAGGGAGGATAAAGTTACATATTGAATACTATACCCAGGGTATTGCTTTCCCGTTCTTCCTATGTTGGAAACTAGCTAATCTTGGATTTGCAAGAATTAGAGCAGCCCCACAGCAACACGCTGAAAGGACTCTTCAAATGGTTTGCACCATTGATCTTAGAAGATTTTCTAAGATCAATGGTGCAAACCATTTGAAGAGTCCCTCCAACATGTTGTTGTGGGGCTACTCTTAGTCACGAGTCGGTTCACGCAACTATCATGATGTCGGATTTGGAATTCATTGTAAAACTGAAGTTTACAGTGAGCAGGGGGGAAATGCTTAGAGCTATACAGAAAACTTACTAGTATGTACATACATTATTTCTAATCACATATTCTGATGTTAACTTTAGTTTTCTTCCAACTACAATAAGTCTTGGATGCATGCTAAGGTGCATTTAATTGTGCGAGGTAAGCTACACTAAATTGTGCAATTAGGTTGCTCCACACTAATTTCTCATATCTAACATTTTCAGACATGGTCAACTATAGTCTAGGGCAACCTAATCGTACAATTCAGTGTAGTTATTGTCATTGATGTACGTTGCATTAGGAAAAATGGCAACCCTCAAAGGGGCTGCTTCCCTTTGAGGAGTTCCCCTCAGGGAGGTGCAGCCCCTTTGAGGGAAACGCCTCTGTTTTCGAACAGGGGGGTTCATTTTTAAATTTTTTAAAAATTAATAATAATAATATAATAATAATATAATATTATAATTAAAATTAAAATAATAAAAATAATAAAAATTAATAATAAAATAATAATATTAAAATAAAAAATATTAAAATAATAATTAAAATAATAATAAAATAATTAAAATAAACTAATTCTCAAATTAGGAAGCTGATGTGGTCGCCATGGTGCCACATCAGATTCCAAAAAAAAAAAAAAAAAAAAAAAAAATTTAAATTAACTATTTTTATGTTTTTTTAAATATTAAAATAAGGTTCAGTGCCAGTGTCGGGCGCTGTCCAGGCTCTCCCGTTCGCTAGAGGGGGATTTATTTTTTTAATTTTTTTTAATTTTTTTTTTTAATTTTTTTTTTTTATTGAAAAAAAAAAAAAAAAATCAGTTGCTGTTCCCTCGTTCCCCTCACTCACAGCCCCTTTGAGGGCTCCAATTCTTCCTAATGGAAACGACCTCTGCTTATAGCAAGTGCAAGATTTAGATCAATCTTTTCACCGGCTGCCTATGATAATCATGAGGAGCTTTCCCACATGGTTCCACAATCTCCAGAAATTGTCATCACAACATGAAGAATACAAAGAAGCTTAGCACATGGAAAATAATGAAGAGTATTAAGCATTCAATGTTGTGCGGTGCCCATACGGTTGAGCCATCATTTCACATGAAAGTTTCCTTGAAGTATCCTTAGTCTTCCATTAAAGTGTTCTTTCATAGTGTCATTAAATTGTCCCTTTTCTTAATTGTAATTAGCCCACTGCTGATGGTGTATAGTGCAAAAAAGATCCACAAATGACCGTCAAAGTCATCTGAAATTGTAGGCCACAGTTCAAAAAAACTTATTTTTTTAACTTCAAATGCTAAGATCTTTCAATCCATACGGTCAAACTTCATGAAATTTTTATCACATGTTCTAAGATAAGTGAAGTACAAGATTCCTAGGGTTAGATTCTTAAAAAAAAGTTTTTTGGGGGGTTCTTGAGTGATCGCAGCAAAAATGGCAGTTTTCAGTGGTTTTGGAGCCAGAAAATGCCTTGGGCCTTTAGGGATTAAGTCAGCCGGTTGAATTGTATGTTGGTGATTTCAGTTGATAATACTTGTTCTTTTGTAAGCTTTGGTATCATCCAGCAGTGAAAGATGATGTATATTGGGAGGCCTCCCTCCGAAGGCCTTCCACTGCATTAAGTATTGGGCAAAAATCGTACCAAAACGGTGGGAGGTTAATCTCACAGTGCCAAAACAATGGGAAGTCAATCTCATAGTGCCAGGCACTGTAAGTAGTGTCAGGCAGTGAAATGCAGGCGATTTTGCTATGTAATTAGTCCAATTTTGTAAGGCAAGCCGGTTGCTACAAGCCATCCTGCCCCTGCACGATGACTACATTGCTGAAAATGAAATCAATAACTTAATGTAAAGGGAAAGGCCTCGAGGGTAAGGGGGTCTTGCAGTTAAGGGCACTAGACCAAGGGCGTTAGCCCACAGTTGTGCCCGAAAATGTGGGGACCTTATCCGAGAGGGTTTCCTTGCATAATATGCGGGGGGCATTCTATTGTGTGAGTAGGTGCATTCTACCATGTGCGCGGGTGCATTCTGCCAGTTTTAGTGCCCTCCCTTGCAATGGTAAGATTCCGCTACGGGAGGAGCATATATTATTGAAGAGAAATCTTTCCAAGTGCATTATGGATGAGGATTAAGTTAATCGGTTTAAGTGATAATGTGAGTGAATTGTAAGCTTACGTATCATCTGGTACACTAATGATGGTATTTAGTGTTACCTACACTACTTGCTTTCAAAATGCCATAAATTATTACTCTTGATGAGTATTTTTACCAACTACATTCATTGAGAATCGCAACTTTGGACCATATCAATACCTATGCTCACGGTAAAAATATTCATGAAGAATAATTGGTTATAACATTTAAAGAACAATTAGTGTACATAACACTATTTATCATCTTTAGTGTAGTGAATGATGATAGAGGACCACAAGTGTCATATAAACTTGGCTTACCACTCTGCAAGTGAAGCATGCCAAGCCTCATTTTCTAGTAGACTCTCCATTTGTAGTTGCTCGTCCTGCCAAGCTTGTTGCCTTGTTCTTGTTTGTCTGCCAAAGCAACAGTTGCTGGGAGTTGCTTGAATTCATTTTCAATGAATGGTATTGGATATTTTCTCATGGTAATATTTAATGACTTTCTTTCATAAGAAAAAAGCAAATCCTTGGAGCCAATGTATTTTGACAATTTTGCTACTTTCTCTTGATGTATTGTACATTGTAGTCATGAAAATGATCTTTTTTGAATTTTAACCCAAATATTGAAATGAAGTTGTCAAGTCTTGTTTCCTAGTTGAAACTTCAAAAAGTCCTGAAATTGAATACTATATTTGAACTTTGGGCTTATTATCATGAAATACTAACTTTCAAATTGCAAATTGACACAATAAATATCTTGCAATGTGTTGTTCTACACTATAACATAGACTCATCACTTATGGAAAACTTTTAGATTTTTCAAAAATGTTTTGCATTTGATATTCATTTTTTCATTTAATAGTTCATAGTAATTTTAAATTTTCACAAAAACATTGAGCTTTTAATAACTTATAGAAGATATGAAGCTTTATCTCTAGCAAAAAAAATTTGGATGGCATAACTTCTAGCCTAGACATCTAATCAAAAATAGAATATGTTGTTAAAAAGTAAATACATTTCTATACATAAGAGCTCAATTTAGAAAGAAGACAATTCAATGTGATTTGATTTCATACTTATATACAATCAAGCTAGTTGTGATTTCAAGAATGAACAAGTTTAATAAAAACAACTAGAGAGTAAAGACATTTCACGACATGATATGCATTTCAAAACTTTTAGAATAGCTCTGCTATATCAAAATTTTGAAAAGAACCAAACAAAATTCACTTCCTAGAAACTTACACAAGTTATTTTTCCATCATTTCTTTGAGGAGAAAAGATCTTTTTAAGGTAACTTTGTTATGTCAAATTATAGAAAAGATCCATATCAAATTCACTTCACCTATGAACCTACACATGTTCCTTTGAATGAAAATTGACCTTTAAGGATTAGCTCGTGATAATTAGAGATTTGAATTTAGTCACTGACATTATGAATATTACATACATGAACAACAAACCAATATCTTGTTGAACCCATTCCATATTACCAAAAAACAATTGAAATGACACCTAGGAATTAATTACAAGCGGGAACAAACCTGTTTTTTTGGTATTTGAATGTCTAAAAATAGAAAAATTGGAATCAAATTTGTATATTGTCTAAAATAAAGTTCTTTTGAGCTTCATCCCAAGGGGACAAAGGATTGCTTCTTCCAATGATAACTCATTAGAAAAAATATCAGCCCTTCGGAAGGCTGCTTTAGATTGACATGCCAAAGTATTTCCAAGCTTGGCTTGTCAATCTAACAAAGTCCCCTGGTGAGCAATCAGCAAAGCTGATTGGTCACCGAAATAGTCACATTTCATGTTTTTGTTTTTTGTTTTTTTTTATTCATAAATTTTTAACTCGTAAAACTTGATTCTTGCTCTATTGTCACTGTACTTTCTGCTGCGCAGAAATAGGGAGAAAATGAATTTTTCAATCCTAAAAAATCAAATTTTAGGGTACTTCAAAGAGTTGTAGAACAACCCTCCGGAGGCCTGAAAATTTTCTCTGATGTTAAAAAATAGGTCACATTTATGACAAGGGATTGTAATTCAAGTCTACAATCATGAATTTAGAGCTTAACCTTGAAGCGCTTTGCTGTCCACATTGTAGATGACATAAAGATTCAACAGCCCACTACTAACAGAGGATAAGTATTTTTTAGTTATCCATCCATTTTTTGAGAACTCTAGGATTCCAAGAGTAAGGTAGGATATTCTAAAAGCGACTGTTGAAAGGCTGGTCTGCCTTTCATAGGTTTGCATGAATAGAAATATTTTTCACTGATTTTTCAGAGAAAGAAAAATGAATGCCAAATGTAGCACAAGTGGTTTCATATTTTTTGAAGCATTTTTGAATTAGATATGAATTTCCTAAGATTTCTGTTGTAGATACCTATTTGTGATCCTAGGTCTTCCAAAATGCGTCCACTTACAACTTCTAAAGTGATTTGAGAAAATCAAGACCAATGACTGGCTCTTGCAATAAAGAATACCATTACAAAAAATTTTAGGCCTCAACAAAATTATGAGTGCATGATTTTCAGCAACCACGGGGTGCAATTACAAATTTTTTTTTTTTTGTAAATAACTTTTTTTTTTTTTCATAAGAAAAATATTCAAAGAATATTCAAAATGATGTGGTGTTGACAGCGCTCTGACGTGGTCGAAATGCGACCACATCACATTTTCAATTTTCAATTTTTTTTTTTTTCCCCATAATATTACCACGGGGCGGGGGGGCAGGCTTAGTGGCCTTGTTGAGGCATCTGTAATGTTTTTTGTAATGTTTTTTTATGGATTCAATCAATGACTAAAGTGGTCCATTTAAAGACCACCTCATATCCATTCTGTACCATTTTATAGGGTCAATTTGAAGAAGCCGGTTGCTTTTAGAGCAGACTACCTTACTAAAGTTCTGCTTTCATTGACAAAGAAATTGAGGCATTTTATTGACAAAGAAATTGAGGCATTTTATTACACTAAGATTCTCTGATGATACACAATGATGAAATACATCAAGATTTCATGAAGTTTTTGCGTGCCCTGATTGATTGATGAGTAAATAAGGTCATGAGGATGAACGGTCAGTGAGTACCCTCATTGTTGAAAGTGCACAATTGGGCACATATTTTTTTTATTGAAAGAGCGTGCAGATCATCCACAGAAACGGCTGCTGCTCGAGAATTATCCACTCTCTTCATTTCTGAGAAAACGACTGAAAATGTGCGGAGGATTCACAGAAAGTTGCTTGTACCTTCACTGTACATGTCCAGATTATTCACAACAATTGCTCTAAGCTCGACATGCTGAAAGAAGAGCTTCAGAGAAAACCAAGAAAATGCAAGCTCAATAACATAGATTAGTGCGTGAATGCCTTGTTATTCTTTGGTTGTGGTGGAGATCATTACCGGACTAGAAACCTCGTTCGGACGGGCAGGAGCATGTTCCAAGCATTGATGCTTTCTTGGGCAGCCTGTGACCACAACAATTTGTATAAATAGGGCTCTCATTACAGTTTCAGTTCTACAATTTGATAGGCAATTTTGAGACAAATTTTTTGCGTGCACATGCTCAGACATTAATTTCATGCATACCCCCCAAATTTCAAATTTTAAATAATCCGCAGTTACTGTACATTAGACAAATTGAAAGCAAGCAAGCAGCACCTGCCCGTCTTAATCCACTCTTTTTTGTGCTTGGTCAAACTGTATGATCTTCACATCTATTTGGATTTTGACAATGGCGATTTTCAACGACAATGTGGAGGTTGCTACTCTTGCAGATCATAATTACGATTACAGAAAATGGCTTTTACGTAAAAATTTGCCAGATTCATTCATAATTGAATTGCCACTTTTGAAGCTTCCTGCTTGTGGATCACTACGTTAAGGGGTTAACTCAAGACCACTCTGGTGTGCAAAAATGTACTACCTCTGTCCCACTAAAAAGCTCCTTATTTTATCTCATGTTTTTCTTATACTAATTTCATTGACCATGTTGTAAAATGTATAATTTAGAATGATCTAAATTTTATATCACCACAATCCATGAAGAACATTGTATCTGTTCAATGCAACCAAAATAAAAATTGGACCCAAGCAAGCTTCCAATATGCATACTCAAAACTACTAAAAAAACAGGAGGTAAAATCAAGAGCTTTTTAGAGGGACAGAGGTAGTATTTAATTTTGGGACAAAAGGGCTGAAATTAAATTAGGTGTACATACCCAAAATCAACCTTGGGCTCCTATGAACAGAGGCTCTACATTTTAGATGCAGTTCCTTTCGCACTTCACATGTCATCACAACTGTCGCAGATTCTAAGGGTGACTAAATCATAACATCCAGCTCTGACTAAGTAAATTAACAAGATTTACAATGCATACCATTCAATCGCCCGGCAAAGACAGTGAGAACGGAGACTTCCCAAACTAACCAAGTTGCACAATTCAACATGAGCGTTTACTTGACATATTCACAACATAATTGCACCATCGCAAATTCCAGTAAAGGGATACTCAGGCTTATATAAACTCCAAACCAAACCTGGACAAAAACGAAAGCCACCTGAATTACATACCTACATAATTATCCACTAGCGTCTTTTTTTTGGAACAGTAACAGATACACTCCCTCACTACCACGGCTGAAATTTGGAGGACCAGATCTGAGAGTCTGGCATGTCGAAAGCTGTCAGGGAGAGCGATATATCGCCCAACTCTCTCCGCTGATATACCCTCAGTTTATTACTATACACTCTCCACGTACTGTACAGACTTACACTCATTGCTTTGCCGGGCCTGCAGGCACATGGGATTCCAAGACAGAACCAAACGAGAATCCCTCGTCCCCCAGGCCAAGTGTAGCCAAGTTCCCTGCAGTCACTATTCCAGCCCGTTTCCTCGTCGGCTCAGGGGTAGAGCCACCAGCCTGGTCTTCATCACTCTCGACCTCGTCGACATCCTCCCCCTCCAGAAAAGGAGCTGGTGGCTCCTCCAGAGAGCGTTCGTGATGGATTTTCATGTCTCCCAGCACTATTAGCAACGCAACAGGCTCCGGAACATCCACTGGAGTAGGTGGAGACTGTGGAGGTCGAAAATCTGCAGAAGTCATTGAATCAACTTCAGAAGGCGACTTGAAAGTGATTCATCCTCGCCGTGCGTGCACAACGTAGTTAATGATATCCTAATCACTTGGAACTTACACATAATATCAAATACCAGTACATGCATAATTTGTACATTACATGTAATTCTTGAAACTACATTTTCAGGGTCACTTCATATTAAGCAATTGTTTTAAAACTAACTACTGTGCAAATCGGGGTGCAAAGGTTGTCATCTAGTAACTTCGTGACAACACTATTGACACTATATATCCTACACTACTATGTACCAGATACAATGATTTGAACTCTCCATCTTCCATCCATCTTTCAATTGCAACACCGCATTCAAGTAGGGTACTCTTCAATGACAATTAGATTGCCCTCCGAATTTTGCGAACAATTAATTGAGAACGGACGCTAAGCAGTAACTGGCAGCCAGCGTGGAGGGACACTACACTGAAGATATAGAAGCTTCCAGACTGGAAACCAAGCAACCCTGACTCTCTTGTTAGGCTTTCACTAGCAAGCATGCAATTCATCTGTTGCATGAATTGTGTACGTACGAACCTGTTCGAACTGTGTAATCTCCTTTAGGATCGATATCCGTAGGGATCTGCAATTTGAAGAATCCAGACGCCTGCGCAGAGGCATTGATTGCAGAATCAAGGTCCCAGGTATCTTTCACCGGTACCAAGGCTTGATCAGCAGCCCCCAGAAAAAGTACTTCGCCATCAAGCGTCTCCCTGCATGTCAGCATGCACGCAAAAATCGTAGTTGAGAACTTCTAGTGTATTAATGGTACACTGGAAACTGAGAAAGAACTTACAAGTAAATGATCATAACGGAGAGACCGAGGGTTCGTCACTATCCCCTCAAAAACACGAGGCATACAATTTCAGAAACGCTGGCCAGGGGCCAAAAACTCAAAATACTAAAATTAAAAAATCACCAATCAAAAATGCCAACGAGCTGTCTGTGTCCTGGCTCAAGGCCCACACAGATAGGAATATATTGGATACAGACGTTAAAGGTAAGGACTCCGGAAAGCACCACTTTTTCATCTGTCAGATCATAATTTACTATTATTAGACTCATCAAATGTTTATATTTTCTTGTTGGCAACTGAAAGAGGATTTCAACACACCAAAAAATGTTTCATTTGGATATTCCATGCAAAAGTTAAAAACCGTTAAAGCATTTTTTGGTAGTCTATGTTCAAAAAAACATTTCTTCGGTGCAGGTACCGAACGTACATAGAGTGACGATGGAGTTTTTGGGTCAGTGACGCATTTAAGAGTCCCTACCTTATCACATATCATTTGAAAATCCCCAACGCCAAACTTCTGATATATAATACTATCATTCTCCCTATTTTTTGTGGAAAAAAAGCCATCATCCCCTCATGGACACGGTATGCACGTGTTCTCAGTATCCCCTAAAAAACAGTATACACCAGATGGTAAAAAGCGTAGGAAGACATCATACAGTACATAGAAAATGTGAATTCAAAATTAGGTTTGTTGAATCCATAATTCTTTAAAAAGATCCTGCAGTGTAAAATAAATTGCTTGATCAGTTCACATCTATCATTCGAAACTTGTCCAGTTTCCACCTTGAATTTCAGCAACCCAAGGAGAACATTTCAGAACACTCCCATACTGATCGACCGAATTAGGTGATTTAGAATGTAATACACCAAACTGGATTCTGAGATGAACAAACGTGGCTACAGAAATCATTCTAGGGCATAAATGCATGCCCATTAAGAATAGATCTTAAACCAAATCTCTCCATCATGCTATCAGAAAAATTTGAACACGATCGATCACAAACTCATCGGATACCGACCCTGGAGACGCAATCTGCTGGAGTGGAGTACATGAAAACCGCACCCAGCAAGTGGGGCCATGTAGCGAAAATATCCTCCCGCTGTTCCGCACCCATTACGACTAATAATGGGCAAGAACCATGCCGACACGGTACATAACTGGTCTGGTACTGATTCGTCGCTCCGCGACGTGACACCAGCCCAATTATGTCCGTATTGGCATGGTCCTTGACCATATATTCCCTAGACTTTCCTTAACCTCGGGGACAAATCCAGCCAACACTAGCACTCTCAAACCCTATTGCTGAATGGCGTACCTGATGGGGATTGAAGAGGCGCCTGACGATTCCATATTAATTTCCGGTGAAGGTCGAGCGTCGAAAGTTCTCAACGGCAACACGAGAGGATATTGACCGACAGAGAATTTCAACCGTGCTGAGAATTTGGCCACACATGCAAGGAATTGCGTCCCGAAGTGAGTTTGCTTCCCAGAAGGCCGCGGGAGGAGAGAAGGGTTTAGGGTTCCCAGTTTCCGGAGAAGAGAGATATACGAAGCTTCCCATGCTTGGGTACTACCCGGGTCGAGAACTGGGAGAAGAGAACCTGACCTGGACAACTAATTTTTCATAATTTAATCGTTACTACGGAGTACAATACAGCAGGCATACAAACTTCTGTAGAGCACGATCCACATGGCATGAACCATAAACAAAATAGTTTTCTTTACCTGAGTGTTTCATGAATTTCCACGGAACAGTTCCTCGAATAAAAAACATGCGCCATGTCAGCTTTCGTGTGCCACATAGGAGAATCTACAATCACACAACCTCTGACGGTGATGGTCACTTGCTTTAAAATACAATTGACAAACTTCCAGCTCTGTGATTCTGAGAAGTGGGGCCCTTGACGACTCTCCCTTGTTAAGTGCCTTGGAAAATCGGATGAACTAAGTTGGATGAAATCTTGTCGGGATTTTGAATGAGCAGTCACGAGAACAGGTATCGAGAGGCAATTCTAATTGTAAACAAAATTTCTCAGCTCAACTAAAAAATTCTTGACCGTCGGACACTAATCGTTCCGGTTCTCTAACTGAGTAGTCTACACTCAACCTCGATCGCTGTCCCTTCATCCTCAAGGCCATGATGCAATTTCTAAAATGCAAGATTTCTAAATTGCTGGCTTCCAGAGAGAACTACAAAACTAAGCTCTTCGTCAAAAGCATCGACATCTCAAACTCGAGCCACGCGAGTCCGTACTCTTGAATCTAATGATCGAAACATGTAAGTAAAGTAAAAGTGTCCGTGGACACATATGTGCACGTCGTTTCTGTGCACGCCACGAAAGCACAAGATGATACCGTCCAGTGCCAAGCTATTGACACCACATACATCACCACAAGTACAGGTTCGAATTCACGAGGATGCACGAAGCGCTACAATCTCCTCCGTGAATCAGTTGAAATGATGTAACCAGAAGAAAGTTCCGGTGCTGGACATATTGAACTGCTCTCGCAAGAAGAAAGAGTTACACACTGAACAAGTGCCAAGAGGTCCGTCTGCCTGTAACGACCTCCAGGAACTCATTCAACGTGAGACACTTCCGCTCATCACCATTTCTCTAGGTCTAAATCCCGCAACACGAATAACTTCACTCTGAAATCCAGCAGCAACGTAGGGAACTTCTATTCAAGCTTCCTGTTCCGCAAGTGGTCTATCGAGGACATGTGAAGTTGTGAACCCGTGCTTGTGAAGCTCAAAAACACCAGGCTCACTAGTCTCTCGCACATGCGGCTTCGGAGCCGCGCGATGCCGCTGCCCTGGATGAAACTCGTCGACGGGAGCTGGCTGAAGCCGGCTGTGCTCAAAAGCACCGGAAAACTAACAGCCAAGCCAAGCCGCGCCAGAAGCCGATACTGTTCACCTTGCTGTTCACGGGCAGTTTTCTCCTTCAATAGTTGCTTGCCACCAGGCTGGGACCTTGTTGGGCAACCATTTCATCCCCAGGAGCCGGCTTCCGCCAGCAGCCTCATGTGCGTGACACTACTATATGGGACAGAAGAAAGGCGGCAACCCATTGCGCGCTGACAATCTAGTAACGTCTTTGACTGTTCTTCGTGCAGTAGCTTGACAGGGCTAATTATTGAACAGCTGGGGACATGCGTCTTGTGGCCAATAGATGGAACGACTGGAATAATCCAAGGAATCGTCCATCCTCGGAAAAGATGGTCCCAGTAATCAATGAGGTTACGAAAGCTCATGAAAAATCGGGCTTCTACTGTAGCCTGAAGGCCCACAGTTTTAGTACTGTGCGATTCGTCACTCTTCTGACCCGGCTGTTTTGCCTCTGCCACTTGGCTTGTACATTGAGCTTGCCTCTTCCGCGTTTGAGAAGGCGCACAGTAAGTTAAAATTCGTCGATATCGGAGGTCCCCTGTTTCCAATCATTTCACGCTATTGACCGTCCTCCGTCTTATCTGCGAGCATTCGATTGGTCATTTGTTGAAATGGCGAAACTTCATGCGCATGTCTTCAACCTCAAATAGTCAAATCTACCCCAAGCCTAAGTACAGTAGTTTTGAAAAACTCTGTGCTGCTGAATTTCACAATTCCACAATTTTGGAGAAATTAAGCATGCCAACTTGACAAATTCGATCATCAATTTCCTGACATCTCCCTGGAATCGACAGGCATCACGGCACCCGACTGAACTTAGGTTGAAGAAATTACACCAGTTAACTTAAATGAATTCTGGTCACCTTCGTGAGTGAATTTACTGTACTCATGACATGCGTGATGCGTATCGCGCCATTCAATATATGTCATGAAGCATTGACTATACGCTTTCCGACTTTGCTGACACGAGCTGGTCAGCAGGTTCTTCCAAGCAATGAGAGCATCCCCACCCGTCTTGCATATTGGATGACTTGTTAAGAGAGGCTTGCAAAATTGCCCCACCCGTCTTGCATAATGGATGAACTTGTTAAGAGGCCAAGCCAAAAGACGCCGGTGGCTTGCAAAACCGGGCTCTTTTGCAAGCCAAAGGGTGGCTTGCAAACCGGCTTGCAAACCGGCTTGCAAACCGCATAAGACAAACACTTTTCCACTTTCCCAAAAAGCAAGGACATGATCCGTGAATGTGGACGTAGCTCATTGGATGGTGATGGCCTCTTAAGAGGCCACGGGTGGGGCGACCCTTCTTCCCCGGCTTGCAAAATGGATTGCCAGGCTTGCAACATGGCTTGCATTTTGCAAGCCGGGTGGGGATGCTCTGAAATGGCACTACGTTAAGGGCCACTTTACACCAAGAAGCCAAGCCAAATCTCCTTCAAGCCAATTGCACAAAATTTCAGCCCCTTTTGGGCTAGAGGCCGGCCTCGACTACCCATTAGAATAAGATTATAACAGGGGCCAATTCTCTCATATGTAAAGGGCTTAAGGCCAAGAAGACTAGTCGGGCGGATTCAATAAAACCTACAAAAGAAAGAGAGAGGGGTTGAAATTTTCAAGGCCACTTTACACCTAAAGGCCGGTCCAATTCCCCATGAAGCCGATTGGACAAAATCCAGCAGTAGTGATTTGTTGAGAAAAATAATTTTTTATAAAAAAGATTGTTTTAATTGAAATCTGACATTGGCCCCAAAGCCAAGAATTGGCCTCCCATTTTTGGTGTACCCAATTCAGCAAGCTCGGGCCATGTCAGATCATGTCTTTTTGGAATAAAAAATTCAATCCACCAAATTGGCCCGGCCTTTTGGTGTAAAGGGATTGGGGCTGATTTCAACCTTTTGTCCAATCAGAAGTCATGATTCTTGACCTCTAACACAGGAAATTGGCCCAGCCTCTTGGTGTAAAGCGGCCTAATACTCCGTAACTTTAAGTTAAACAAAGTGTGGCAGACTGGCAGTCGAGCACCCTAACAACTCCGACACATATACCGATAGTTGAGGTACAGGCTGCAAATTTAGTATGTTGGTTCAGTGGCTTCTTAACCCCTAAAGTCCCAAGGCATTTTTTTGTCAAAAATAACTCAATACCGCTAGTTCTGTTGCGTTCATCTAAGAAGAGAGAATTTTTTTTTCTAGAATCTAACCATAGGATCTTGTACTAAACTTATCTCAGATCATGTGGTAAAAATTTCATAAAGTTTGACCGCATAGATTAGAAGATATTAGCATTCAAAGTTGGAAAAATTTGATTTTTTGAACACTGATTTGCAATTTCAGATGACTTCAACCCCCATTTGTAAAAAAAACTTGCACTAGAGACTTTGAATTTAATTTTTTTTATGTTGAATAATTGAGTTGAGAATCTAGGATAAAAAATCCCAAAAAAATACACATGATTTTCATTCTTTAAATAATTGTTAAGTAGAAGTAGGTCTAAGATTGAAAGAAAAACTAAATCGTCATAGCTCTAAGATTGGAATAAAATACTATAATCCCAATGGTGAGATTGTTTTAGCAAGAAAACTTAGACGTGTCCAACAATTTTTTTTGAAAAATTGTGAAAATTGCATTCAGAAATGAGTCCTACAAGTTATTTTTTCAAGAAGATGCTCTAATTGCCCAAAAAATAAGATTGTCCATAACTTTCACATAACAAATCCAAATGGAATGAATCAAAGCTTCCCACATAGATAAAAATACAATCTATGAGAAAATAATTTTTAAAATTAAAAGAAAAATTTTGTATGAGAAGATTTCTGCCCGCCGCACTGAAAAAAATGACCTTTTGTGCCATAATTTTTGCTCCAGGGCACCGATTGGAATAAAAATTATATTCCCATAAAGCTAATGTGTTTTTCTATCTTCATAAAAAGTTTCAAAAAATAATGATGAATACTGAAGCCATAGTAGCCTGCCCGAAATCCATTTTGTCCCCCAAGGGGACAATGGGACTTTAGGGGTTAAACTCCCCCAACATTTTTGCAGGACAAAGTGGGACCCGCAAGGTGGATTTATTCCATCACATTCAGTATTGTAGCCTTCGGAGAAGCTGCCTTTCCCTCTCTAGAGTCCTTGTCCACAAAATTCATCCGAGGTCATATAATTAATGTAAATTTGGGTACCAGGATAGTGGCAATACATTATGGTATGTTTCGTTGTCTTTTTTTCTTAGGATCAGACATACAAATCAACAAATATATGTAGAAAAAGACTTTGGCAAAGAATCCAATGATAATGTATTACATCCATTTGCCATCAATAACATATTTTGGATTTTCAAGTGAGAAAACAACTCTATTTATAAGGTAAACCAGCCCCTTGTGGTTGGATGACCCATAGTGGACACCTAATGACCCCATGACAATTTTTTGGGCCACAATCAATGTCTAATTTGACACTAATGGAGTGATTAGTGACCTCATTAGGAACACCTACTTTTTCAGTGTAAATCATTGTAGGAAGTGACTTTTTATGGCCCTTCTACAATAGAAATTATTGTGACCACTTTAGGTTATTAAGAAGAGCATAGTAGATACAGTTTTTGTTGGTTATGGGATAGTCTACTGACTCTCTTGGACATATCACTTCAAAAAACCGTAACAAATTCATACTTTGTTTGAAAAATATAATTTCAACTGCTCTCACTTATTCTCACACTTGTCTTCATGTGGGAAAAAAATTTGAAAACTTTCAATACTTTAGAGAAATTTTGGGGCCTCTGGAGGACCCAATACACAGTTTTTTTGTTTGCATAACTAATTTTTTATGTTATTCCCATTCACCTTCAATCTCAATGTCGGATGCTTGTCAGTGGTTGAAAATCCAAGTCAAAAGTGTTTAATAATTAGGGTTAAGATGTATTAAAGCACCATAACCTTGAATATTAAACACTTTCTACTTAAATGCATCTTTCTCTCAATCCAAATTGTAGAAAAAAATGCAAATGTCCCAAAATAGTCGAGTGGCTTACCATTAAGAATTTTTTTTATGCCAATGTGAAAGACTCATTTTGTGGACAGTTGAAGTGTTTGAAGATGAGAGGAGAAGATCTTTATAGAAGTGGGATAGTGATAGATAGAACAATGCATATGGGATATGTAAATTGGATTGAGTAGGGGCTCCACCTCTCAAAGATAAGTGAAAAAAAGAAATTGTATTAAAAGCAAAATTTTAGGCCTCATTTAGGCCTAGTAAAAGAACTTTTTTGAAAAAAAATTTGGACTAATAAAAGCTGGATAAACCAGATAAGTTTTATAACCAAAAATCCTTTTGTGAATTCAAGTCTCCAATCAAATTTTATGGACAAAATTTAGACCGGATGTTTGAAAATGTCAAAGCAAATGTCCCAAAATGTTTTTTCAAACATCCGGTCTGAATTTTATCAATAACTTTTGATTGGAGACTTGAATTCACAAAAGAATTTTTGTGTGTAAAACTTATCTTGTTTATCTAGCTTTTATTAGTCCAAAGTTTTCTCAAAAATTGTTTTACTATGCCTAAATGAGGCCCCGAGATTCTGCTTTTTATATAGTTTCTTTTTCTCACATAATTATGAGTGGTGGAGCTCCTATTCATCCTAATTTACATATCCCACATGCATTGCTTGCCCTACTACAACCTCACTTGTATAAAGAGGTTCCTATTTTCATCTCTAAACATACAAATCTAAAGGCCACTTAAGTGGATTGGACTGGATAATTGGCTTGATTGGATAATTTAATTTTTAATTTTCAATTAAACACCTTGTTTAATATAGGCCTTTTTTTTTTTTGAAATCTGGAGTTTATTCCAATAGTGAACCAAGAACAAACGATAGTCAACATGTATTGGCTTTTTTTATTGTAGAAATTGGATGACAGGCCTGCTCTTACTGACTAGTTTTGTGAAGTTTACATCATCTGACTATGTACTTTTGACAATTTTCATAGGAGACCTACCTGCGTTTTAATAGACTGGATGGTCACTTTGGAACAGCCCTCCAGAGGCCCCAGATTTCTTCTAATGAAGGGATGAGGGTAGACTCCAAATTTTGACCACAATGGACTGGTTTACCTTACACATGGGGTGGTAGGAAGTAGAACAATCCATGTGGGATAAATAAACTATAATTTGTATTTTTTCAAGCACTCATAGTTAAGTCAAAAACAAAGAATTGTGTTAAAAATAAAATTTCAGACCTCATTTACGCATAGTAGAATAACTTTTTTCAAATGAAATTTAACTAAAAAATAGTTGGTGAATGAAGATAAGTTTCACATCTAGAAATCCGTTTGGCATTTTGAGTCTCCAATCAAAAGTTATGGACAAATTTGAGAGAAGATTTTTTAAAATGTTAAAGAAAATGTCCATTCCAAACCCTCACTCTAATCTGTCCACAACTTTTGATTGGAGATTCAAAATGCCAAGAAGATTTTTAGAGATTAAAATTATCTTCATTTACCAACTATTTTTAGTTAAATTTTTTTTGAGAAAAATTATTTTACTATGCCTAAATGAGGTCTGAAATTCACAATTCTTTGTTTTTGACTTAACTATGAGTGCTTGAGAAACTACAAATTTTAGTTTATTTATCCCTCATAGGTTGTTCTACCTCCTACCACCCCATGTGTTTACATATAGCTCTTCTTTTCCCTTGAAAACTCAAAGTATTATTGGTTTTGTATGAATGCAAGTTAAAAGTTTGGTTCATTGTTTTTTTTTTACATTTTTAGATCAAAATAAAAAAAATAAAAAATAAAAAATGTTGAATGCAACCTCTAGCTTGCATTCATACAAAACGAATAATATTTTGAGTTTTCAAAACACACAATATGGATGTAGAACGTTGGTTATTGTGTATATGGTTGTATAGAAACTCTGGGCAGGTACGTGTGACTAGAGATTTTCATATTTTAGGCTGAAATTTTAGTAAAAGGTGGGCACAAGGAATATCTTTCATATGCACTAAATTTCATGACATTTGGAAATGTGTGTCAAAAGTTATGGCCTAATATGTTATTTTTTTTTAACTGGGCAATTCGGGCCAATTAAAAAAATCACTTTTTTCAAAAATAAAAATTTGAAATTGATTTTCTAGAGTTATATAAACATGGAAAGCTTTAAATCATCCCATTCTGATCAATGAGTCAAAAGTTATGAAGATTTTTAGTTTGCTGGTAGTTATAGATTCTCTACTCTAAAATAAAGTTTGGGATCCTTTATCTTACTCAATTTTCAATATTTTTTGAAAAAAATAAAATCCTAGGATTTAGATTGTTTATTACAATAGTACAACCATTGGGATTAGCATTTTTCAGTTCTATAATTAAACTCTTCACAATTTAGTATTTTGAATCGTTTTCTACTTATTTCTACTTACTATTTTTTTTCTATATAGTGTTCAACAATGCAAATGAAGTGAAAATTTCAAGCATGTAGCCAACTTGTCTAGGAAAATGAATCCAAAGAGGCATAATGATTTCGAACAATTTTTCATCAAAAAGTGAGCTTGTGAAGTGCAGCTGCCCTGTTTTTCGTAGGGCCCAAAAAATGCTTTTAGGGAATTTGAATATTTATATCTTGCAATCTTCATGGTAGAAATTTTTGAAATTTTTACCACATGTTCTCAAGTTAGCATTTTTCAAGATCCTATGGTTACGTGTGTCAAATTTATTTATTTCAAAAATTGGATACTTGTACTAAAAATGGCAATTTTTGAGCATTTTCGATGAAAAAATAGTCATGGAACTTTAGGGTTAATGAGCGCATGAACTCTTGTTTTGTTTTAATTTTAAATGTACCTTGTACAATTACGGCTAGCCAATTTACTCTTTGACAAAAGTAACGCATGTCTTTTAGCTACTAATGGTGTGGAATTTATGACACCATTCCGTCGGAAGGAAGGCAGCCCACTACTCTGCTACCAAATGTTATGACATATGGAAAAAAATTATAAATTCGAATTCAATCAAAGATCCCAAGTTAGCTTACATACGTCTACAACATACCCTAGATACAACACAAAATAGGGGGCTTTTATTTAACTTTTGTTCTAGAAAATAAAAAATTTATTCTACTAGTTTCATTTTGTGGGACGCATTTAACCTCTAAAAGCCCTAAGGCATTTTTTGGGTCAGAAATCACTAAAAACTACCTTTTTCTGCTGCAATCACTCAAGAAACCAAAAAAAACATTTTTTTAGAATCTAACTATAGGAACTTGTACTTCATTTATCTCAAATCATGTGGTAAAAATTTCAAAAAGTTTGACTATACAAATTAGAAGATATTAGCATTTGAAGTTGAAAAAGTAAGTTTTTTGAATGCTAGCATGTAATTTTAGATGACTTTGACCGCCGTTTGTGGAAATTTTTTACACTATAGGATTAAAATTTTTTTGTTGATTATTTGAGTTGAGAGTCAAGAAAAAAATTTCAGAATGTCAAAACTTGATTTTCACATATTAAAAAATTGTTAAATAGAACTAGGTCTAAGATTGAGCAAATCACTAAATTGTTAATAGCTCTAAGATGGAATTGAAACCTCATAATTCCAACGTTGAGATTGTTCTTGCAAATAAGCCTCACCCTGTTAAAATGAAATTTGAAAAAATTTGAAAATTGCATTTCAAAATGAATTCTATAATTTATTTTTTGAAGAAGATGTGTAGATTGCCCAATAAACGAGATTGTCCATAACTTTCTCTTTATTAGTCCAAATAGAATGAATCAAAACTTCAAATGTAGACAAAAACATAATCTTTTGGAAAAAAATTTAAATTTAAAAAAATTCCTTTTTTTGTGTTTTTTTGTTCTGCCCAACAAATAGCTTTTAAGACTTTAGATGGCATAACTTTTGCTCATGGGGACCAATTGAAAAAATACATATTTTTAGAAAGATAATGTGATTTCCTATGTTCAAAAAATATAAAAAAATCAGGTCGAAATTTGAAGTCACACAAGCCTATCCAAAATCCCAAATGTCCCTGAGAGGACTTTGGGCCTTTAGGGGTTAATATCTTGCAATATGTTTTTGGTAAGACACTAATTTTGCAGGTGACACTAATTTGCACATATTTCTAATAGTAGTCCTATGAGCTATCTTATAAGGACAATAATCTGGAATCTCAATTTTTTACCTTAAGAAAAATATATAATTTCTTTACCACATGTGATAACTTTTGAAAAGTGTGAATTCATATTTCGAATCAAAGACCTTGAATTAGCTATATATAATCAAATTTTGTAATAGGGGTACCTATATTTTACATCTATCTCCAACAAGCAGGGAAGGGAATTTTCACCTCTTAGAAGGCTTGTAGGATCATAATAATATAATCCATGAGGCACCTTCATCTAATAGGATAAATAATTGTTCCCTTCAAGAAGACCTTCTTGTAAAACCAACACCTTTAGATTCTTCTTTAATCCCAAAGGACCAAGGCCTTTTTTCTGCCAAAAAACACTCAAAACTGCCATTTCTATAGCAAAGAATAAAAGAATTTGAAAATGATCTTTTTTGCACATCTAAACGTAGGATCTTACACCTAACTAAGGTAAAACCACCCATAACCACCCAAATAAGAAATTCCAACATAATCAAGAGTACTGCACGACCAACCAATTATTTTCAATGGTGCATCTACAGAAAAGACGGGGATTGCAATTAAATTGGTAAATTTATCGCTTAAAGTCAAATTACTATGAATTTTAAAACCAAAAGTTAGCCTTGACCTATGTCCAATGTATAGAGTCTTTCAATTCCAATCATCTAAGAAACTACTTCTTGTTCACTTTGGCACTCCAAACCAAGCACATGTGTTGAGATAAGAATGGTGGAATTGATGGTTGGAAACCAAGACTTAACCCCTAAAGGCCCAAAGCCTTTTTTTTGCCAAAAAACACCCGAAACTATCCATTTTTAGCAAAGAGTGAAAAAAATTAGAAATGTTTTTTTTTGCAAATCTAACCATAGGATCTTACACCTAACTAGTACGAGAATGTGCGGGAAAAATTCCAGAATTTTTGGCCGCACAGATTGCAAGATATCTACATTTAAAGTGAAAAAAACAAATTTTTCAGCACATTGTGGGGTTGGATTTTGACTTTGAAAATTTTTAACATAAAATTTTTACACTACAAAGATTTGAGCTTTAAATTTTTATAGTGGAGAATTGAGTTGAAAATCTACCTTGAAAAAAATAATTCAAAAAAAAATAATTTTCATTATTAAAAAAATTGTTAAGTACAAGTAGGTATGTGATAGAAGGAAAATCTAAAATATTCATATATTTTAGATAGAATCAAAATGCACTAATCCCAATGGTCAGATTGTTCTAGCAAGTAAACTTAACCTTGGAAAAAAAAATTGAAAAATTTGAAAAATTGCATTGAGAAATGAATTCTTTAAGTTATTTTTTTCAAAAAGATACTCTAACTGCCCGAAAAACAAGAATGTCCATAACTTTCTCATAACAAACTTAAATGAAATGAATCAAGCATTTTAGATAGACAAAAATATAATATATAAGAAAAAACACAAAAAAAAAGTGCAAATTTTTTTTGCTGCCCGCCGTCCCCTGTTTTGAGCTTATTTGGTCATAACTTTTGTTTCTGGGCACCAATTGTGAAAAAAATTATAATCTTGTGAAGCTAATCATTTTTTCTACCTCCCAAAAAAGTTTCAAAAAATCAGGAGAAATTTTCAGCCCGTAGGTACCTGCCCAAAAACGCATTTGTCCCCCAAAGGGACAACGAACTTTTAGGAGTTAATGGTTGAAAATGAGTGCTAGCCTCTAAGAAACTCTATTGAATGATGCTAGGGCGGTGGTTAATAATAGGGGGTTCTACCTTAGTATGAAAATATGTGGAAAAAATTTCAGACTTTTGCACCTCATTGATTGCAAGATATCTTCATTTAAAGTGAAAAAACAAGTTTTTCAGGACATTGTGGGATTAGAATTTTTGACCTTGAACATTTTTAACTTAAGTTTTGCACTATAGAGTTTTGAGCTTTAAATCTATATTGTGGAGAATTGATTTGAGAGATTTGGAGAATTTTTTTTTTAAAAAGATTAATTTTCATTCTTAAAAAAATTGTTAAGTAGAAGTAGATATAAGATAGAAGGAAAATCTATCTTTCAAATTTGTCCATAACTCTTAGGTAGAGGCTCAAAACCTCAAACATATTTTTGGAAATGAAAGGTAGCATAATTACCCCACTTTTTTTAGTTCAAATTTTTTCCAATTTTTTTTTCTACTATGTCTAAATGAGGTCTGAAATTTCATATTTTTCATCGTTTTTGGATTCTACTTCAAAATGAGCAACCAAGCTCCTTTTCTTCCTAATTCATATTTCTCACATGCATTGTCTCCCCTACTCCTACTCCAATGGTATAAAGAGCTTTTCTCCACATCTTATAACACACTAAACTAAGCAAGTGCCTTAATTTGACTTCAATTGTTCACATTATAGAAAATCGCAGGCCTCTCGAAGGCCGCTCTATAGTGACCCAATCAATCTATTACTTGAAAGTAGGCATCTAGCCACAGTGAGTAGTCAGAGTGTGTGAATTTCGGGAAGGATGTTTGGACTCACTAATGTGACTATAGTACATGTCCAATTAACTGGATAATTAATCAAGTTTAATCAAATTAACCAAAATGAAGTGGATTTTGATGCGAATTGTCAAAAGAATTAGAAACTCTAGTGATTTTGAACTAGCTTTGTAAGCCAAATAGTTTAATGAATTTGAAATTGAGAAGGAAAGATATTTATACAAGTGGGATAGTAGTATGTACAACAATCCAGTGGGATATGTAAATTAGAACTAATAAGAGCACAACCAGCCACTCATAGCTAAGAAAAAAGCAAAAATTGTGTGAAAAGTTGAATTTCAGACCTCATTTAGGCATAGTAGAATAATTTTTTTCAAAAATCTTTGAACTAGAAAAATGTGTAGAATCAATGTAGTTTTCATCCCCAAAAATCCGTTTGAGGTTTAGAGCCTCGAATAAAAACTTATAGACAAAATTCTACAAGGGGTTGGAAGCAAATTTTCTTTGACATTTAAACACCCTTTTAGAATATTGTCCACAACTCTTATTGGAAGCTCTAAACCTCAAACAAGTTTTTGAAGATGAAAACTATATTGATTCTACACATTTTTTGAGTTCAAAGATTTTTGAAAAATTTATTCTACTATGCCTAAATGAGGTCTGAAATTCAACTCTTAATACAGTTCTTGAATTTGAACTATGAGTGATCTCTCTTCAAAATATCCCATGATCTTTGAGATTTCACCATGGACAATTGGTTTTCTATATAAACAACCTCTTTATCCTTCATTTTCACCAATTGTCAAAGAATTATGATTATCACATGGCCATTAAAAAAGATCTCAATAGTAGATGTCACTGGACTAATTTTGACATTTGATTTTTTTTCGAAAACTTGGTTAAAGAACAAGGTATGCAAAAATTAAGGTTAAGGTGCATTATAATACGTGGACCCTGATTATTTAATGCCTTGTACTTGGATATTGAACCACTGACTCATCCGACGTTGTGGTGCAAGGTGAACGACTATAGGGGGGTCATTGCATGAATGACCTTCCGTTTTTGTTCGACTTTGGCCGTTTTTAGCCATTTTTTCGGGAGTACTATAAAAATAGAAAAACATTAAAAAAAAAAATGAGAAATATGAGAATTCTATACACCTACAAGAAGAAGATACCCTATGAAGGAAAAGCAAAAAAAATTTCTTTAAATAGGAGAACAAGAAAAGTGCAAAATCGCAAGAAAATACATACTTTAACATTTTAATTTGTAAAAAATAGGAAAAGTAATTAAAAAAACCCTGAAAAATGCCATTTGAAAAGACTTCATGGTAAAGAGATCTCACCAAAAAAATGATCCTAAAATCATCTTCAATGTTCAGAATTGCATGCGCAAGGGAGCCCTCTTTGCATGGACGTAGAGGATATAAAATAAAATATAAAATAAATACTCCAATAAAATAAAGTAGAGCCCTCTTTAATGCCCCTTGGTAGGAACATGAGTTCCTACTATGGGAATAGACCATAGAAATTTTAGCTCCAAATCATTAAATTTGAGGACTCCTGATGTAGTAAAAACCCTAAAACTCAAAACGTGACAAATTAGTTTAATTGATTTTTAAATATTAAATGATTTTTGAAAATTTCTGAAAAATATGAAATTTGATTAAACTCATTAGAAGACTCACGACTAAAAATTTCAAGTTCATTAGAGTCATGCTTCTAAAGTCATTGCAAAATGAAGCTTCGGCACTGCGTTTGTGACAATGTTTCAGTACCGGTCTTTCATGCAATCACCCAAGGGAAAAAACAATCCTTTATCCAATTTGAATGTTATTTTGGAGTCCTTTCAGCTGCTCTAGAGTGGCCCTCCAGAGGCTTGTGATTTTTTGTAATGCTTTGCCAAAAATGAAGTGACTTCTGAAGCTAGTTGCCTAGGAAAACTAGCTTCAAAAGCCACTTCATTTGGCTTAATTTTTTTGACCCAAGCTTAAAATAATTAAAAAAATCAGGGTTAAAGTGCATTATAGTGCTTTACCCTTGTTTTTTTCAAATCTTTAAAATTGATTTTCGGGCCACTGCCAAGCATCTAACACTACAATTTCTGGTAGGAGGGAATAACTACTTGTGGAATTTGATTTAAGCTAAGAAAATAAAACTTGACAAGTTTTGTCTCTATTTCATTTCAAATTTTGAAAATGTTCAAAACTAAAAGAATTATTGCAATTGAAAGCTCCATGTATTAAAATCCAAATAATACAATATAGTGTGTTTTTCATTCATATTTAGAAAAATTAAAATTAAAACTAAAAATTTATGCTTCTTATTCTATCCTTCATTTTTTAGAAAAATTCCAGATTATTCTAATGTATATTATAGTTAATGTAATTTGATTTCCACCTTTAGCTTTAAATAATTACAATAGTTTGATTTTCCATCAAAAGTATTGAAAAACAAAACAACCTAAATAGAAAATGCATTTTTCTACTAACAAAAAAATCAAAATTTTATACACCTATTAAATAAAAGGATAAGCTTGGTTTGATAGTCAAATTTGACTTCAACTCTTTAAGGTCTTTGTTGTGACTACTTTGGATGTAAAAAATAAAATAGCCAATTGAAATTTTTTCACACTAATCTCCATTCCTACTTGTTCCTTTTGAAAAAATTTCAAATCTTTTGAACTGTTTTTGCTATTTATACTTATTTATGTTCAATTTTTGCAACAAATATGATAACAGCTATAATTTTTCACAAAACAAATTGAAAATTTTCACAATAATATACAATTCACAGTTTCAAACAAATTTTTGTTTGAACTCAATTTTAAAAGCTAAATTTAACTTAGACAAAAAAAATTGTATCATTTCACAATAGATCAAGTCCTTTTGGGGTTTAAACATTGGTGTCTTATAAAGTTGATATTAGGTACACTTGTAATAGGACTGTGAACCACTATATTGGTTCACCCTTCAGATAATTGAAAATATAAAAACTATGAATGAGTTTTTAAGTTCAAAAGTGTTAGTACATTAGATTAAACTATAACCATTAGTAAAAGGCTTTTAGTGCATAGGAAGAGAAACTAGATCAAAATTGCAACCCTAAAATATATAAAAGATAAAAGATACAAAAAGGAATCCAAAACAATGGTGAGAAGTTGAAAATGGATCTAAACATAAATAGAAAACAAATAAAAAAGAAGAAATATGGAAAAGCACAAAAGAAGTGATCAAACTTAAAATTACTATGAGAACACTAACATAGTGGTAGAAACTCTAATTTAAGCAATAAGTAGTGATTTAATGAAATTTCAGTAAATTAGTGTAGATGAAAGTGATTAGGAGTGTTAGTTAGTTAGTTAGTTGGGGTATTAGTCGAATTAGGGTTTGGTGCTCACTCTCTCTCTTGTTTGTTTTGGGGGAGAATGTGTGAAGAGGTGGAAAGTGGAGAATACATAGGAGAACAATGATTGCAAGGAGGTAGGTTAGGATGATAGTCAATTTGTCGAGTAGGTTTTGACCTTGTGGGGTAGGAAGGGGGTGAAAAGTGAGGATTGTGGAGGTCAGATGCAAAAAGTGTTGGGAAAGAAAGTCCGTTGCCCTTGCAAGTGGAAGCAGCAACTTTGGCGAGCTATCGCGAGAACATGGAGTAGCGGATGGAGCTGAAAATTGGTGGAATGGTGCGTCTTCAAGCTAGCTTCCCAACAAGACTCAACTCGACCGATTTGGAGCACAGATGAGGCAGTGGTGGTCGATTTTGTGGCGGAAGGCCTACTGCCGCAGGAATTTCGGAGCTGCAACTTGACGGACGATTGCAGAAGTGTGGCCAAGCGGAATGAGCTGAATTTTTGGCGCAAGGAATATGGAGAAGTTAGCTTTCCAACGAAATGAGGCTCGCTCAATTTGGAGCCAAGACGAAGACAGGGCAGACAGATTAGTAGGAAGAGGTTGGTTGCCCTATCGGCTGTGAGTTGTGTATGTTTACTATGGTTCTTGTGGTCCCAAATGAGTAAAAATGTAATGATAATTACAATTCAGATTGGGTCTTGTATGTTTGGAGTACATTTCTCATGGGCTTGTATGATTTGGATGTTTAAAAAGAACGCATCATTAGTGAATTCTACTTGTTAGGGTCTTTAGGGCACATGTGGAAGCATTGCCTAAAGGGAGTCTAGATTAGGCACTTGGTGTGAGTGAATTGTGCTGTGATTAGTTTTTAGGGTGCAATTTAGTTCACTTAGGGCCTAAATTAGGCAATTTTAAGATGATTTTGACCTAGGAAGTTTACTTGTCCTTTCAAAACATGTATGAAGATGAATTGGGAGTGTTAAAGCACATAATGGGATGATTTTGAGGTGCTGCTCTTTTTTCACTTAGGCTTGATTTATCAAAAATTCACTAAAGAAAAAAATTGGAAAATCCATTGCTTAGAGGCATTTAGATTAGAGTCCACACACTCCTTTTCGGCCAAGTTTGTGGATGGGTTTTACCTCATGGTGAAATTCACTCACAAGGACTATCACTATCACTTTTCATTTGTCAATTCTCAACTTGGTACATTTGTAATCATTTGTATATTTTTGCTTGAATAATCTTATAATCGAGTAATCAACTTATTTTTTTGCAGAATGGGATGCCTCCTAACATTGTTTTTACACCTAAAACAATGGTTTATCAAATTTCTAATTATAAAATGTCATGCCAAGAAAGTAGGTTCACATTATAGTCTTTTATCCTTTGATTTACCCCAATTGTGAGAATTTCAAAATTTTAAGCATACCTTGTATAAGATGTGAATTTTTCATCATTATTTTTTCTTCTAAAATTCACAGTACTTTCAAACCTTCTCAAAAAGCCTAAAGTATTTATGACTTGTAGAAGACATTATACAAAGTACAGACAAGCCGAATCATTTTTCATAAGGAGAGCCTTGGACAAATTACCAGTACACACTCCAATAACATTTACTCATTCCAGTAAAATCGAATCATATCAATGGATAATTACATAAATATAGAGAACTTGAGGTTTTGGCTGGTTACAATAGGTCAAGTCTGTAGTAGTTCAAAGAGCCTCTTGCGGGAGTCCTTTTTGTCCCCTGTTTTATCCCTGGAAAAAATACATGAATGTTTTATTTGCAACACATGATAAAATTTGCAAATTTGGAGTTCACATTTCGTATTTCCAAAACAAATGAATGTCTTATTTGCAACACATGATAAAATCTGCAACTTTGGAGTTCATATTTTCATATTTCCAATCAAAGGCCCCAAACCCCAAATTAGCTAGGAGAGGTATTAACAATTGAATAAACACTACACAAAATGGGGGGTCTTTTTTTTTTACATTCACCCTTAGCTTACCTCCGCAAGAGGTTCGATGCACTACAGTACGGTAGACTCGACCGTTCCAGTAGGCTCAAATTTCTCCCCGGACCTTAGAGCGATCCAAAGTCGAAGTCTTCTCTTGAACGTGATGATAACTTTAGACTTTACTGACCACTGTACTGCACTGAGTACTCCGAAGTCCGAAGGAATTCATGCTTTTAGTTATGACTGTGATTGAAACTCCATGTAACATATGATTGACCTGGAGATGGGAATTATTCAGTTCAGACTCCAGATTTAAGCTCACATATCATCCGGCAGTGAATGATGATGGTGGACCACAAGCGTCGTGCAGCCTACGGGTCTGCACTGCACCTGAAGCATCCGGAGCCTCATTTTTCCATTTGCGGTGGCTCGTCCCTGCCGAGCTCTTTCTTGTCCGTCTACCAAAGCAAGTAAGCAACAGTGCAACAGGGTGACTGGTCCTTTCCCATAGCAACTTGCTTCACACATCTTCCGGCACTGTTCAAGAACAGAATCTCTGCGCATCCCGCTAGCTAGAGTTTTTTCCGTCTTGTGAGGAGCAATCAATCCGTCTTCTCAAGGACGAGGTTGTGGAGTTCGTGGGAGTGTTTGTGTGCATCGTCCAGAGTGGGGTTCCTGGGAAGTGTTGCTGGGAATTCTTTCGCAGTGAAGAAGTTTCTTGCGGAAGTTACGTCTTCGCCGTTTGATATTTTAAGAGGCAGCCCATCCTAAGTGGAGTTTTTTAGGCGGTGGACGTCCATGTTCTTCGCACGTCCATCAACTGGGGTATGTATTCATCCGGCACTCTTGTCTGCACAGCACTCGGTCTTGTCTGCACAGCAGTACAGCACTCGGTGCAGACTCCTCTCCTCTCACTACCGAACATGTTGTCAGATTCACACATGGGGAACGTAATGTTGAGCCTGGCAGGGGAGTATCTGCGAGTACCAAGTTTTAGCAGCACTGGGTCACTGTCGAGTAGCTGAGCTTCAGCAATCCGGACATCTAACTTTTGACTGATCGGTGCAAGCTGTTAGAGCATCCCCACCCGTCTTGCATATTGGATGACTTGTTAAGAGAGGCTTGCAAAATTGCCCCATCCGTCTTGCATAATGGATGAACTTGTTAAGAGGCCAAGCCAAAAGTCTCCGGTGGCTTGCAAAACTAGGCTCTTTTGCAAGCCAAAGGGTGGCTTGCAAACCGGCTTGCAAACCGCATGAGATAAGCGCCTTTTCCACTTTCCCAAAAAACAAGGACATGATCCGTGAATGTGGACGTAGCTCATTGGATGGCGATGGCCTCTTAAGAGGCCGTGGGTGGGGCGACCCTTCTTCCCCTGCTTGCAAAATGGACTGCCAGGCTTGCAACCTGGCTTGCATTTTGCAAGCCGGGTGGGGATGCTCTTAAAGCGACCATTTAAGCCTACGTAACTCATCTAGTAGAAGATATTTCAAGCAGCATGTCAGTCCTTCTTAGGTAGGGGTCGCAGCTAAAACACAGTCGCTTTTAGAGCAGACTACCTCAATGTCCTTAGTTGCTAGGATTTTTGCACTGTACGTTTTCGTGCGCTTACCCTCTCTTTTGTGATTGTCGAGGTCCTCTTATCTTATGCAGAAGCTATTCAGACAATAATACTCACGCAACAGTGATAGTGTTTCTACGCAAGTTACGTACGAAAGGATGGAGCATTCGTGATGTCCTCTCAAGTAAGAAGGAATATATGCTTTGATAGATGCATCTACGTCAATACGATAGGATATCCATATATTCAATTTATGGTTATCGCCAACTGCTGTGTTAGCAACGGTTCAACAGCATGTAAGATGGAACCTATTCACATCGGACAGAGAAAATTTAGTATTACATTTCCTACTGGTATCCGTACTGTAGATTGAAACAGCCGTGAATTAAATAGGACTTTTGTCGAACTTACCGGTTGAAATCGGATGTGCACTGCCATGTGTTTCTTGAACGTCGAATACGGTAGTTTTACGTTACTTGGAATAAGAAAATTCTGCTGATGTCAGTTCCCTACGTCAGCATTAGAACAATTGATAAGATCTTATAAATTATACTCCGTAATTACCAGGTTCACGTAGGTGATGCGTGATTTGCGCACCGAGGACTGACTCCCAGTAGCCCGAATTGTTTCTTTAATGTGGTCGGTGACCTAGTTTTGAACCAATGGTAATGTAGTCAGATTATTCCCAGTTGTCCATTGGACGAGGGCCCACAATTCATGGCAGGACGCTAAATCCGTCCCACGAAGGTGGGACCAGCAGGCTGGATTTACCCCGGGGGAAAACTGAGGAATTTTTGATTTGCCACAAAAAAAAAAAAAATTTGCAAATTTTGAATTCATATATGCAGTCAGAGGGCCCACTTCAGCTAGGGGAGGCTGAAAAGTATCCCTAGACACGGCTCAAATATAGGGGGCTTTTTTTACTTTTACCCCCAAGAACCCCACCTTCGTGGGACAGATTTAGCGAAATTCCAATTCATGTAAGGTGGGTGCACCCAAATGCGCCACTGACCTTAAACCGCCATCTATACTCTCTGTACATCTCCAAAATCAGTTCTGTACCTATGTGGAAGAAACGCTTTTAGAACCAAACTTTGTTCCTTAATAACTTTTGCATACAGTATCCAAATGCTACGTTGTTTGGTGCGTTGGAACCTCCTTTCACTTGCCAATAAGACTGTATGAAAATCTGACCAGCCTAGTAACAGTAACTAGGCACAGTACCAATTTGTGGCGGTTTTGGGTGTACCCACCTTAACACCCGCAAATACCGTCAGATACTGTACAAATCAGAATTGAAGTCAGATAGAGTTTCGGAATCAGCTGATGAGTGGTGGCTTGCACACTCAGTTGTGCTGCTGCATTTTCATAGTTTTGAATTATTCACTAGGGACATGAAGCTAAAATTCTTCAAATTCCGAATTCGTGTACGGCGTACACCAGCGAATGTTCCAGATCAGCGGAGCCTGTTTTGGTACAAGGAAGGGTTTAAAGGGTTGGGGTTGAAGTTCTTAAGGAATCTTGTTTCTTGACAGCTCCTTCGGTTTTTTTCTGCGCGTGATTTCTATCTGCTTCTGTCTGCAATCCAACTAGAGAAACATGGAGGCCGATTCGACTTCTTTAGCCGTGAGGTGCGCGAGAAATAACTCTTTGAAACGCGTTTAATTGCAGCAAGACTCTGTAGAATTATAACAAGTATATACATTTTGGAGTAGATCAAAGCCACTGGTGCTTCGTGGTTCACACCGAACGTGTACTGAACGTGTACTGTATTGTTTGGTTTCCAGGGTTCCTAGGGTTTCCAGCACTGAACCTGTTTTGTATTGTTAGGTTTCCAGGGTCGGCTCTCTCTTGCCGCTGTTACTTGTTGGAGATACTAACCTCGGAGAAGTGATGTTTTGTACTTGATCTTCTTTGTTCAAGTTTGCTTTATATTCTAACTTTCGATACTGATCAATCGCGCAGAGTTTGCACGTTTCCGTTTAGCGAAGTCTCGGTTCGGGGTTGTAAAAGCTTTACCTTTGCGGTTAGGGTTGGTTTAATTAATCAACTAGTGATACTTTTTCTGATATCAAGTTAATTGGGAGATAAGGGAATCAGAATGGTCTCATTCTGACAATTTTTCGGCTGCATTTTTGGTTGCCTTAAACTGTTTCTTCGATTCTGTTATCACAGACTGTTCTAAGGCTGTAAGTATACTTACGAAGATTGATTTTTATAAATATGATTAAATTGTTGCCGAAATTGGAACCAGATACGAAAGCATTCCGTGTTTTTCGTAACGGAGGGTTTTGTCACCGGAAACTGGAATTCTCTACTTGGGTTTTTAACCCGTAAATGCCCGAGGCACCAAATTTTGGTGTCGACAAAACTTTGAAGTTAAATAACCTAATCAAGTTGCTATTTTTAGTAATTTATATTTTTGGAAAAATTCTTTTTGAAGTCTAGTTTTAGTGTCAAAAACTTATTTTGAAAATGATAGATTATGATTTTTCTATTCAAAGATTTTGTGCAAGGGTACCCATTGCAATCTTGACTTTCCGTAGTGTTGAGGGCTCTTGAAAATGAGCCTCAAATACACTAGATCTTAGAAGAAAAATCACATTAGAAATTCATTTAAAAAGATTGTAAAATAAATTTTGAGAAGCAATAAATTTTTTGGGGTTATGCAAGTTAGTTCCTTTAACCTCATATTTTTTTTGTTGGCCAACTTTTTAGATTTGGCATGTGAAAAGAGGATTGAAAGACTTCAAGTCACTTTCACAATTTTAACATCCTCATGTTCAAACGTTATTATCTTTCAATTTGTAAGTGATATTGTTGTGTTTTCTTTTCCTATGTGACCTTTAACTTGTCTAGTTTGAATTTGTACGATTACAATTCACAAAAAATTGATACAACTTATCAAAATGTTGACTTTTTGTTCAATTTAGAACAAATTCTTAGAAGTTCAAAAAAGGCCTTGGGCATTTAGGGGTTAACTGCCTCTTGAAGACTTGTTCTTACTCCTCAGGCTGCAAGTAAACGTAAAAAGGTTGAAAAATGTTCAAATTAATATAGAACTAAAATCGAGATTGGAACGAAACCATTCTATATATTCCGTTTTCACGTAACTCACATGTTTCTCTGTTTACTGATCAGTAAGTTGTTTGGGCGGATCACACATTGACCCATTGTTAGTTTTTTGCATATTTTCTGTTATAATTAAAGACGTGGTTCAAAAACCGTGTAATTTAGTCTGAATGTTCGCTGTCGATCTGCTCGGTGTTTGTGCACAGTATTTAATCCCAGTTGTTCTAATTCTTCTTCAGTGATTTATGGTTGATGGTTGCAATTGAATTGCTGGTCGATCTATTTCTACGTATCAGTCATTTACTTCAGGTGCATGATTGTGTGCACAGGCAGACTGTTAACAGCGAAGCTGATCCGTTACATCCAATTCTGAGCGATGGCGTCGACGAAGTCATAAATGCATTTCCAAAGGCTGAAAACTGGCCTCTAATGCCTGAATTAGCAGATGAGAACGGGACGCTTCGGGTTTTAGTAGGTCTGTTGCAACCACATTATGCGCTGTTTCTTAATCGTTTACATCCAGTTTTTTCTATGCGTTCGTGTTCAGCATGAGTTTACAGTTTCCAAGTACTGACTGATAAGTTCAGTGAGTGTGCACAAGGGATCGAGTTTACCATAGAGGAAATGAAACCTAGTTTACCGTCTTAATTGGACCATTCCACCTGCTAAGTGATAAATTCCGTTTCTTTAGCATGATGGTAAACTCATTTAACTCCCTTGCGGTGTAACCTAACGCTCTTACCCCTGACTGTGAATACAGATCCTAAATATCTCCCGAGACCTCGAGCACCACAAGCTCCAGTCGTGCCACAGGCCTCTGTACCTAGTAAGCTGGACGAATTATATGCACCGCATTTCCGGCGTCTTCTGCGGGATCTCGAGGCTCGACGCTCTCACTTGCCATCTTCCGTAACTGAAGGGAACGTGGCCACGCTGAGCTTGGTTCGGGTGTCAGCTGAAGGTGAGGCTGTCTTCGAACCCGCCCTGGAAGAACACGTGGCTGCCCCGGCAAAGTAAATGCTTGTACTCAGCATTGTAATATGCGACAGAATATATAATTTTGTTGCTTTAAGTTAACATGCTACCCGGCCTTTCAGTGGCGTTTACAGTTTTTGACGTGCTGGAGCTAGGTGCTGCTGGCCTGGATTGTATAGAGAGGATGTCTCTGCCCGAAAGAGTCGAAATAAATGCTCATTTGCAATTTCAGTGTGTTCGATTTCGAGCTTTTCTGTGCATATTGGATCAGCAGGTGTGAGACTTTTTGGACCGCTGTATTGAAATCGTTCTTCCTGCTGATATTCTGTACGAAGAGCTTGTGCCTGATTCAACCTGACATGAGTATTATGGTATAGTAACTTCGTACACATAAGTCTCTGACACACTCTATGTATCGGGGCGACAGCCTGTAAGGTTTTGGCATCTTGAATCGTGAATATCAGCGTCTCAGAGTCTTCTGTGTGGCGACATCTTGAAAATTTTGTTCAATCAGATCAGCAAATCGCAATCGCAGTGAAAGATGCTGCAATGCTGCAAGTAAAATCGAAATTTTTGGCTACTAAGAGAAAATGTTATGAATTCTAAAAAGCAACACATTTTAGGTGTATACAATGAATCATAGATTTAGTGGGAACCTACACCAGGGACATCACATTTGAAACCTTGAAGCAACATAGAGAGAGAGTGATGCATGAATAGCAGCACCCTTAAATACTCCCTCCGCTTGGAAATACTGGACCCATTTCACAAACTTCGCAGATTTTAAGCACAGTTTTCAAAAATCTTGGTTGGTTTGAACTTTGCTCTGTATAGGATTTCCCATTGCTTCAATTGGTGCAATTGCTAGTTTGGAGTGGCTGTTAGTCGCAGAGATATGGGAGTTCAAAATTGCATCTATAGTGCCAAATTTCAATCTCCACCGAAGTGAGCGCCATGGCTTCCGATGGAGACAACGATCTTAGTGTAGGTTGTCCTACTCGAGAACTCTCAAATGACCAACGAGAGGTGATTTACAAGCATTTGCTGAAGTACAGCAACGATGGGAAATTGAAGCGGGGTGCCATGAAGAAGTGGCAAATACATTCAAGGTCAACCGCTAGACTATTAGGAAAATCTAGCAACAAGCTCTTGAAGCATCCTCTAATTCACTAGCGGCCTTTCCAAATGAGTAATTGAGTACAATGCTAGCCGCCTTCTGAAAGGAATTAAAAACCGCCTTTTCAAAAGAATAGAAAACTTTTGGATACAATAAATCCAAACACAAAAATCCGTGAAATGGGTCGAGTATTTCCAAACGGAGGGAGTATCACTTTGAGAATCTACTCAAGTCTTAAATAGGAGATTGACAATCTTACATGTAGATTTTGTTTACCTTTAGGTAGAAAACAGGAGTTTGTTTTAGATGCATGGTAGTTCAAGGTACTACCACCTTAATGTGTTAGCTTATTGTTTCTTGTGATGCATATATATTATTAAAAAAAGAAATTCAAACAAACCTATAAATATTTACAGTAGTTTCAAATTTCACACTAAAATCTGAAATTGATAAGACTTATAGAAGACATGTGATTACATTTATGACATATAAGCACATTAGGTAGGGTGCTTAAAAAGCGACCACTAACACAGAGGTACATTTTGCTTTCTTCAAACTACCCAAAGTGTACATTTCAAGATGGACCACTAACACGGAGGTACATTTTTCTTTCTTCAAAGTACCAAAAGTATACATTTCAAGAGGTGATCGCTTTTAGTGATCCCTGCATTTCAACTTCATAAATTTGTAATTAAAACCATGCAGGTCCAAAAAGTACAAAATGACTGGGATTAGATGCCAATTCCAATATTCTTTCTATGAAAATTTACTGACAAATGTTTCAAGGAGTCTCAGCTTCCCCCAAATGCAATCAGCTCTTAAAAGGTCACGTTAAGAGCAGACTATCTTACTTGCATATATAACTTGCAAAATGGGAGTACTGAGAGAGGGACTTTGAAGTTTGAATACGTAGTCACAGGCCCATCCTTTCAGGGTTAATATTCAGATTTCAAGGGAGAGGTGGTAGCCAGAACGGACCCAATAAATATCAAACATCAAACTGAGTTTCAAGATCCATTTCAAGCGAATGAACAACTCTTCCGCACTGGTCTCATTCCAAAACCCAAAGAGCAAGACTAGGTATACAAGCTTCAAATTCAAATCATACCACATCGAATCATATACATAAAGCAACTTCAAACAGGAAGAACCATTCATAGAGTTCAACTGTTGTAGTCCAACAAATCAAAAGAAGACTTATCCAATTAGACTATCACACAACAGAAAGCCGGAAATATAGTAGAATAAACCAACTCGCTTAATATGAACATTTATTTAGCATGTTATTTAGCATATATAACACTTTCGGGCAGAGGCTTCCTCTCTATATCGGAGGCTGCAAGCTCCAGCACGTACTTCTCAAAACTGGAAGCTCATCCGAGTCTAACTATCCGAGAGACCGGGTAACCTAACAAATTCTCCAGAACACCCGCAGTGTAACACAGGAATCGAAGGCACCAACTCAATTACAAGAACGATGTCGTCTTATTACATTACGTACGCATATTTACTTCGTCACCCCAGCCTTCCGCTCCACCAGAACGGATCCATAGACAACTCCACCTTCAGCTTTCACGTCAAGCACGTCCAGCGCAGGCACATAACCTTGAGTTACTGATGAGGGCACGTGGATCTGTGCAGACACATTTTCCTCTAGCACCTTCGGCAGCTCTGCCACAACAAGTGGTTGGGCTTTGAGTAACTCCAGCCCACGGTCAAGTCGCCGAAAGTCGCGTTCGTATAATCGGTCTAGCCTGCTAGAGCCGGGGACGGGACTGGGACCTGTGGGCTCAGGGGCCTGTGGAGCCGATGCAGGGAGATGCTCCGGAGCTGCAATCACAGTCAAGAGGTAGTCTCATCCGTTGTGACTGCAGGTAATGGAATGACAGACGGGATCACCAAATTGAAATACATTTCCTAATCACTCCAAAACGGCAGTTTTAAGGCTCTCAAGTGATGTCAACTCAAACTTCTAATATCTAATGGTGAACGTAAATCTTTGACAGCTCTGACTAAACTAATAGGGTAGTGGATACTAAAACCACAAGGGAACTGATCCCATTTGATCAGTGAAACACCCAACCTTCTCTAATGGCACCCTGTGCACATCTGACGGAGCAAAGTCCACATGTCAAGTTGTGCAAGGAACCCGTCTTGTGTCCCCCAGAAGGCAGTGTCATTGGAGGAGGTGAAGCATGGTGACTCCCAATACCAACACCAACTCAAAAGTCTACTGGTTAGACCAGTCCTATAAGTAAGTGGTGAAAGGATCATTGGGTTAAAATTCTATAGCCGTTAATCCTTGAACGGAGATAGGGATTCTGCTCTCGGATTCCAGCAATTGATGAATTGACAGCTGGCTATTACCCAGTCATTCATGTCACTGGTCCAATCACAATGATAAAGTGGCCACGTTATGTGGGTGCACATTGGATATGTCTGAACTCTGAACACAAAACTGGGTGCAAATAACTACAGTAGACACAAATGTGGTTTCAGAGACAAACCTAGATAAGCCCGATGATCATCCGACACGAAGTCCACAGCCGGGCAAAACTCTTCCGTTTCTTTTCTTGAGTAACCTCCAGATTCTGCAAAATCGAAGGGTCCACCAGTTGCTCTGTCCCTTCACATGTGCAATTAACCATGTTCATAAAGTGACTGATGCAGGAAAGTTAGTCAACTACTCCTACACCTGGCACACAATCAACTATTGCATCTAAATCATAACTCTGAACCCATAAGCTTAGAACAGAACACATACATTAGTAAGGACCTCCATGCATGCCAGCCAAAGATATAAAGTAAAGCAGCCTTGAGACAGGCAGAATGACTGGTTTGCTCTGTTGGCATTATTGAAAAATTGTAAATTACCACATACAAATAAATGTGAGAAATGGTGAGAGCAATTAACATTTTATTTATTTGACAAAGTATGAATTTGTCTAATTGGCCCAAAGAGTCTCAAGACTACCCCAAAACCAACAAAAAGTTTATCCATATTAGTCATCTCACTCACCTAAAAAAGTCACAGTATTTCCCAACATGGCTACAAAATGAAGGCTAAAAAAGTCACTTCTAAATGCTTTGAATTCCCTCATCCGGTCATACATGGAAAAGAAGTATATGTCCCGGGCACATCCCTGAGCAAATCTCAAAACAAGGTCCTGGCCATAAGGTCAGAGGGGGGCTTCTAAGTACAACCTCACATGTGGTCACTACTAGACATGCTCTTGAGGTCCAAATATGAGTACATAACATGCATTGATATATGACACCACCCATGCAAGCCATATACAACACCACACAAGCAAGCCATATTCAACATCACATGCATATATGACATCACACTTGGGTATACAACGTCACAACTGCCTTCTCAAAACACTCACATGTGTTCATTCACTTGACATGTGCAGGAATTCTAATCAGACCTATGCTCAACATCACATATATTTCTAGCATATACATGAAATGTGCAATTACAAAGTGTCATTGGAGAGGATTTAGTGCATGATCAAACAGCTGTAAAACTGAATACTCATAATAAATATTTTGAGTCCATCTGAAACCCAAGCAAATCTACTGCTAGTAAGCTTAACTCAGTGGTTAATACAAGGTTAACACTGGATTGATCATCACAAACCCTAAACTGTGCAAACACTAAAGTACTATGTAGCGATGCCAAACAATCGTATATCACGACAGTAAAGTAAGCACACTTCCTAATACTCCGCTAATGATGAGTCACGGTGGAAACAAACCAGGAGGGCTAACACAAATTCAGAAACCACAAAACTATGTACAAAATCAATAAACCACAAAGAAAAGAGATATCCACTGCAAAAGGTTCTACATAGTGCCAGCTCAGTGCTATTCCGTTGAGTAATAACAAAGTGTAGCACACAAAATGAACACTCCTACATCGACGGAAGACATTACAGACAATCCCTGAAAATCGTTTCTCGCTCAAAAACAACCCCTGGTTTAATTTTTGCTCAAAAATCATCACTAGAAAAAGCAGCAAGACTGTTATGTTATCGCGCCCCTGATAGATGGATGACTTATTGCTCACCTGACAGATGGATCGATAGGTGACCCCATGTCTCTCTGCTGCGAGTTACGGCACAAACGGCACGCGAAAGTTGTGAAGAGACTATTGAAAACTGAGAGAGGGACCGGAATCGAGCGAGAAAACGGAGAGCTTCGAGTCAAGCGGTCAGTCAAGACGCTTGTAGAATGAGAAGAACTCTGAGCGCCAGCAACCAAACCCTCGATTACAAAGCGAAAACCTTCTCTCAAATTTGCACATTCGAGGTGACGTTGAGCATTACAAACGACGAACCCGGAACGAGAATCAATTCATTCGGTGGACGGACATCTAATTCCTCGTCCACATTCGCCTATAACCTGAACCCTAATCGACTTTTCATTCCCAATTTGGATGAAATAGAGTTACATAAATTCTTATCTCCCCGAAATTGTGTTGAAGCTGCGTGGAAGCTACTTCGCGGACGCTGCTTCAAAGCAACGCGAGATCCAAGGTGTCCCCACCACGACTTTCTGGTACAGTGGCTGGTAGGAACTACAACTTTATCATCTAAGATCATGAACTACAGTATTATCATCCAGGGTGATGAGAATGTGGAAATTTATGTTCTCCCCCAAAATGTGCTTCGGCCTGTAAGAATACCGACGTTCTCGTTGGCGCTGAGTATTCATCCACATCAAGCCACAGTTCCTACCAATTAGCGAATTCTACCAGTCACAGAGCTATTCGAATCCATTTAGCGCCTCAAGAAGATAACATATGGAGGTCGCTTAGAATTTGGGAAAGAAAGCATTCATGTTGCAGACACAAGTGCACCTTACTCGCAAGGAATGCTACTTTGCTGAAATCCTCACATGTCACTCTGTTGAAGGTCAACACAGGCTCTCTCAACTTGTACTGTACAGGTTGCGAATCGTACCAATCTCGTAAGCGTCATCAAACCTTACGATCAAGACGAGGTGTAGATAACTCCCATGGCCAGTATCCAACTCAAGTGAATCGCCAAGTTACACTCCTCAAAGAGACACACACTAGATGTCCTGGAACATAGCCAGCAATTTCACAACCGAAAAATTGAAGTGCACAACTCTCGCACATGAAAAGAGCAGAAGTTCCAACCTGAAAGCATGTGGCCGAGGATCCCAGAAGATGATCGTTCACCCCGTTTACAGTACGAGCAACTCGAACATGATTAGCTCGTGGATGCACCGGCCAGACTTATGTGACAGCGTCCAACGCTAAGCAAGTTGTTGGAGATGACTACTCTCCAGAAACTTCTTCAGCGTGGAACACTTCCAGGTAGGACTGCTCAGATAGCGGTTCCACAGAGTCCTCGCTCCACATGCAAGCCTGGACAATCTTCCAACAAGCTCCCAAGCACAGTCATAACTACTTATCGATCCTCTCTACTCAGATCGAGAAGCAAATCGAGCGAGGAGAATACTAGAATGGTGAGCGATATAAGTTTGTGTGTAAGTTTGGAGCCCAGTTCAAAACTAGGCTTCCTACTAATTGCAACGGAAATAGAAACTTAATTCTCACGATCCAATATTTTCTGCAGAATACAAGGCGCCGCAAACAGGTGGCAAGTTGCGTGGTCCTAATCTGAGAGATGTCGACGCTGTTATTATCAGACAGAGGAGGGATCGAGGAAGTGTACGTTCGCTCAATAAATGAAAGAGGGGCCTGTGGTCCATCCTATAAATTTTCATTGTAGTGATCTATGTTCGAATGGCAGTCGTCGAATAATAAAAGCAGACCAGCTGGAAGCCTGACTACGTCGCCGCACAGTCTTCAATTGAAGTCAGGGGGAGTCGTGGATCAGAAGTCCTTTGTCAGCACAAGCTTAAGCAGACATCCATAAAGTCTATAACATTGTTTACCAATGAGGCACGGGTCCGTTTAAAAAGGAGACCCTACTGTGAACAAAATTCTTATTTCTAGTAGTTTATATTTTTGAAAAATTCTTTTAGAAGTCTAGTTTTAGCATAAAAAATCCGATTTTGAAAAACCCCAACATGGGGAAGACTATTGCCTGGTTATCCTCTAAACATCTCAATCTTTTTTGAATTTTTGCAAATTTTTGCTTACATCTTTGTACAAAATTATTGTTTATCAAATTTGGTCATTAACCCCTAAAGTCCCACTGTCCCCTCAAGGGACAAATCAGATTTTGGGCGAGTACCTACGGGCTCAAATTTTAGTGAAACATTTTGAAACTTTTCCATAAGATAGAAAAACTGATTAGCTTCGTGAGAATATAATTTTTATTTCAATTGGTGCCCGGGAGCAAAAGTTATACCATAAAAAGCCTCAAATTGAACTCGGCGGGCAGCACAAATTTTTTTGCAAAAAGTCAAAATAAATTTTAATTTTTTTTTTCTCTAAAACTTTATATTTTTGTCTATATGTGAAGCTTTGATTCATTTTACTTGGACTAATAATGAGCAAGTTATGGACAATCTTGTTTTTTGGGCAATCTAAACATCTTTATGAAAAAATAACTTGTAGGATTCATTTTTGAATGCAATTTTTACAATTTTTTATAATTTTTTTTTGAGAATGTTGTGTTTGATTGCTAAAATAATTTCACCTTGGGATTATTGTATTTCAATTCCATCTAAGAGCTATTAACGATTTAGTGTTTTTTTCAATCTTGGACTTATTTCTACTTAAAAAAATTTTAAAGAATGAAAATCAAGTGTGTGTTTTTTGAATTTTTTTTTGTAGACTTTCAACTTACATCTTCAACATAAAAAATTATTAAATTCAAAGTCTATAATGCAAAAAAATTCCACAAATGGCAGTCAAAGTCATCTGAAATTGCAGGTCAATGTTTAAAAAAACTTTCTTTTTCAACTTTGAATGCTAATATCTTCCAATCTATACGGTCAAACTTCATGAATTTTTTACCACATGATCTTTGACTAGTGAAGTACAAGATCCTATGGTTAGATTCTAAAAAACTGTTTTTTTTTTGTGTTCTTGGATGACCGCAGCCAAAATGGCAGTTTTGAGTGGTTTTTGACAAAAAAAATGACCTTAAGACTTTAGAAGTTAAAGAAGGTTGTTTTTTCTAAATTCAAGTACTACATTGGATGCATGAGAAGTTAGTTGGACTAGACAACGCCTTAAAGCCCCTCCATTGTCTTGAATATGAATGTCGGAGCACTTTAAGATTATACAATGTTATTTTCAAATTAACCCCTAAAGGACCAACATGTGTTTTTTGGCCGTATAGAAATTTTGGGCAGGTACGTGTGATTAGAGATATCCATATTTGAGGCTGAAATTTTAATAGAAGCTGGGGACAAGGAATATCTTCATGTGTACCAAGTTTCATAACATTTTGAAATACAAGTCAAAAGTTGTGATCTAATATGTTACATTTTTTGTAACTGGGCAGTTTGGACAGATAAAAAAATCATTTTTTCTGGATTTAAAAAAAAAAATTGGTTCTCTACATTTATATACACTTAAAAAGCTTTGAGTCATTCCAATTCAATCAATGAGTCAAAAGTTATGAGGGTTTTTGGTTTGCGGGCAGTTATGGATTGTCTACTCTAAAAAGAACTTTAAAGTTGTTTATTTAACTCAATTTTCAATATTTTGGGAAAAAAGAAATCCTAGGATGTAGATTGATTACTACAACTTTACAATCGTCGGGATTGGCATTTTTAAATTCCATAATTAAACTTTTAACAATTTAGTATTTTGAATCATTTTCTATTTCTTTCTGCTTACTATTTTTTTTCTATATGTTGTTCAATTCCAAATGATGTGAAAATTCTCAAGCATGTAGACAACTTGTTTAGGAAACTGAATTTAAAGAAGCACCACCATTATCGGCATTTTTTCATTGAAAAGTGAGCTTGCAAAGTGCAACTGCCCGATTTTTCGCAGGATTGAAAAAATGGTTTTCAAGACTTTGAATGCTTATATCTTATGATCCACATGGTGGAATTTTCTGAAATTCTTACCACATGTTTTCAAAATATCATACTACAAGATCCTACGGTTATATATATCAAAAATCGTTTTTTTCCAAAACTTTGGTAGTTGTATTAGAAATGGCAGTTTTAGAGCGTTTTTGGTGATTACATAGTGAGTCATGAAACTTTAGAGGTTAAGGAGCACCAACCCATTCTCTTGGCCCCTTGGTAAAATAATGTTCAGATTATTATTCATCATGAATGGAAATTTGAAATTTACATTTGAAATTTGAAATCAGCTATAGACATCTCTTCAAGAGAGTATAAAAAATGAAATAAACCAATTACAATATAGAAGGTAGTTTTCTACTTAGTATTTTGGATGGATGGATCTCCAAGACTCTAAGGTTGAGAACACAAGTTGGTTCTTTGAAACCAAAATGTCTTTGCATTCTAAATCCGAATTGGCTCAATCAACATCCATTTTAGCTTCTACCAAAATTAAAATTTGAATCCAATTTCTTATTGGAGGAAGCTATGCATTGACAAATAGCTAGAATATAAGTCCTAAAGCACATATTTTTTTTGGTCCTAACATTCTCATGCCTAACTTGACATTTTTTGCAAATTTGAACTAAAATGTTTATAACTTTTGGACTATGAACCTGATTTAAGTGGAAATTATATTTCTTTGGAGCTCTTGAGAATCCGCATCTTTATAAAAAGTTTCAAGAATTTGAACCAGAGATTGTGATGATTGAGTTTTGCCCAAAACCAATTTGTCTCTAAAGGAGATACTTAGCCATTTAAAGGATAAAATAGATGCTTGCTTGTGTACTGAAAAAATGAAGTATAATATTTTTGTATTTTGTACTATTATTAAAATTAAAATTTATAAAAATTAAGTGAAATGCTTCAATTCCTATTTCTATGTGTTTAAATTCAAATTACAAATGCTATATATATTAATTTATATTTTCTATATTAACTTCTAAAGGTCCAAGGCCTTTTTTCTGCCAAGAAACACCCAAAACTGCCATTTTTTTAGCAAAGAGTGAAAAAAAATTAAAAATGTTTTTCTTGTACATCTTGTTGAAGAAAGTGCATAGTATGGCTTAGATTGTTTGTAGCCAAACTAATGGACATCTACATTGGGCAGCCCTCCAAGAGGTGAAATAACTCATATGATTAGTCATCGCACTCGTTGGTAGAATAGTATAAGAGGTCATTTCTTTGCATGGGCTTAGTACCCCTTTCTCATGCTTGTTTGTGAATCCCCTTCATCACAATACATTAGGTTTGGTGTTCTTTTCTTCAATAAGTTATGGGCCCACACACGTGAGTTGCTATGAGAGGTTAGATCTCTTTACAAGGTGCGTTGGATGAGTACTAGCGGAGTTTAGAGCAAGTAAAGTTTGCGGTGATTTTGAGAGGACCGAAAGGGTCGCGAGTGCCAAAAAGGAGAGAGGACCGAAAGGGTCAAGAGTGCCCAAAGGTCAAGAGGACCAAAAGGGTCGAGAGCGCCGAAAGGTCGAGAGGCAAGAGGTTGAAGTATTCAAACCGTTGGAGAGTTCTTTGGAGTGATTTAGACCACTTAGGGTTTGATTTGAGAGATTTGGAGCATTGGAGTATTCATTGGAGTGATTTGGACCACTTAGAGTCCTTATAGAGTTGGTGCAACCACAAGAAGTAGTGAATTGACGTGAAAGGGGCTTTCATTGGGGTGGGAGTCGTTGCACCATGACCACCAATGAAAGAGACAACATGAGTTATTAACAAGTTCAATGGAGACAATTTTGGACTTTGGAAGTTTAAAATGGAGATAATTCTGGCCAAGAAGGATTTGTGGGAGATTGTGGAGGGCACCAAAAAGCCTCCTCCATCCGATGCCAATGTAGCAGTCAAGAAGTCCTATGATTGGAGGATCAAGAAGTCCTATGATCGGAGGATCAAGAAGGCTTTCTTTGTGATTGCTTGCAATCTTGTAGATAGGCAACTTGCATATGTTCGAGCGTGCAAGGGACTAGCGGAAGCATGGCTTGTTCTTTACAACATCTATAAGACAAAAAGCTTGTCCAATATGCTCTTTATATGGCGCAAGTTCTTCACGTGCAAAATGCAAGAGGGCAAGGACATGCTTGACCACATCAACAAGGTGAAGGGGCTTGCGGACCAACTCGCATGTTTGGAGGTGTCCGTGACGTATGGAGATATTGTCATGATTCTCCTTGAGAGTTTGCCACCTTTATATGAGTATCTCATCACCGCTTTAGAGATAAGACCAATGGTGGAGCTCACCCTTGCTTTAATTACAGCAAGATTGATGCATGAGATGTCTAAGAGGAAAGAGAATGAGTTTCAAGATGGAGGGACAACCCTCCTCTTACAATATGGCCAAGGGGGGAGCTCACAACAACGCAAGGAGATACGTACGTATTACAATTGTGGGAAGCCCGGTCACCTTGCAAGATATTATAGGCAGCCCAAGAAGAAGAATGCAAACAAGGCCAGTGTCAAGGAGGTGGAAGATGATTTTGCATTTGCGGCTAGTAACGAGTATGATAACACCAACATGTTCCATTGGATCATTGACTTAGGTGCTACTCAACACATGACTCCGCATGTGCAAGTTTTCCTTACATATGAGTCCATTAACAATTGAAAGGTGTATTTGGGTGACAATGACGTAGTGGAGGCCATTGGTATGGGTTGCATTGTGGTGGAGGTAGATGTGAAGGGTCTATTGAGACAAATTTGCATTCAAGATGCGTTGCATGTGCCCAAGTTGCATGCTAACTTGCTTTCTTTGAGCAAGTTGGTGTCACAAGATTTGAAAGTGCAATTTAACAACGAGGGTTGTATTTTGGGCGCACCCTATGGATAAATTGATTGTCACCGCACCGAGAAAAGGCAACTTGTACCAACTCAAGTTCAAAATGGTGAATGGTACCAACATGACGTGTTTGGCACAAGAATCCACCCACCAACGTTTTTTGGAGCTACGGCACAAGAGATTGGGCCACCTCAATGGGAAGAGTATGCAGATGCTTCAAAGCATGGTGGATAGCATGCTAATGATGAAGAGCTTTGGCGACCTTAAATGTGAGGCTTGCATTGCAAGCAAGGCAACCATTTTCAAGTGATGGAGCACAAAGGGCAGCAAATGTGTTGGAGATTGTGCACTTCGATGTATGTGGCCCTATAAAGACTATTTCTATGGGCGGCGTAAGATATTTCTTGACTTTTATTGATGATCTCTCGAGGAAGATTTGGGTGTTCATGCTCAAGTGCAAGAGTGATGTGTTTGAGAGGTTCAAGGCGTGGAAGGCCTTTGTGGAAAACGAATCGGGGCAAAAGGTGAAGGTGTTGAGATCAAACAACGGAGGGGAATACATGTCCAAGGCCTTTGAGACTTTTATGAGAGACCATGGCATTCAAGATCAAACATTGACCCTTTATACTCCACAGCAAAATGGTGTGGCGGAGTGTGCCAACCGCACACTTGTAGAGATGGCACGAGCCATGTTGCATGTCCAAGGCCTCACATATGATCTTTGGGCAAAGGCCATATCGAACGCGGCTTACACATGCAATATGTGTCCCACAATAGCAGTAGCATCTATGACACTGCAAGAAGCATGGAGCAGGAGGAGGCCAAACCTTGGTTATATGCGCATTTTTGGATGCATTGTTTATACCTTGGATATAAACCTAAAGCACTCCAAGCTTGATGCAAAGGGCACCAAATGTTTCATTAGGAAAAATTGGAGCCTTCAAAAGGGCTATGAGTGAGGGAAACGAGGGAACAACAACTAATTTTTTTTTTTTTTTTTTTTTTTTGTAGAAAAAAAAAAAAAAAAATTCCCCCTCCAGCAAATAGGAGGGCTTGGACAACACCCGACAATACGCTGAATTTTTTTTAATATTTAAAATAATAATAATAATAATAAATTTAAAATAAATAATTAAAAATTTAATTTTTTTGGAATCTAATGTGGCACCATGGCGACCACATCAGTATGCTAATTTGAGAATTAATTTATTTTAATTATATAATTATTATTTTAATTATTATTTTAATATTTTTATTACAAAATTAATATTATATTAATATTATAATTTTTTTTAAATAACATCCCTGTTTATTCACAAAGGCGTTCCCCTCAAAGGGGCTGCTACCTCTCTGAGGGGAACTTCTCAAAGGGAAACAACCCCTTTGAGGGTCGCCATTTTTTGTAATGGTTTTTGGGCTATTGTGAGGGCTTCAAAGTCTACCGACTTATGTGTTTGGAGTCGAAGAAGATCATCCAGAGTTGAGATGTCACCTTCATTAAGGAGAAGCAAGGGGGGTCTACGACTTTGGAGATGTGTCCAAGTGGGAGCAATGGAGGACTAGAGCTTGAAATAGACAGATCTCCAACCATCCAAGCTTTGTCAAAAGAGGATGGAGGCCGAGAGGAGACACTACCAACACCCGAGGAGAAGTCTACAACATCCTCCAGTTGGGCACCAAGCAAAGATGATGGAGAAGGAGATGTTTCTAAAGAACCAAGCTATCCTACAAGGGAGCACAGGCCGCTTGGAGAATGGTGGAAGAACCATATTTTACTTCAAAAACAAGTAGAGCATGCTAATGTAGTGTTTGCAAGAGATCCATGCAACATTGTGGAAGTCATAAAGAGCCCAAACGCAAACAAGTGGGAGCAAGCCATGCAAGAGGAGTATGCCTCACTTATAACCAAAGGTACATGGGAATTCTCTCCGCTTCCTCCTGATCGTGCAAGTGTTAGATGTAAACGGGTGTTTTGTACCAAGAGAGATGCACTGGGCAACATTGTGCACTACAAGGCAAGATTGGTAGCCAAGGGATATTCCCAAGTTGAAGGAGTGGATTTCAATGAGACTTTTGCTCATGTGGCCAAGTTTTGCAATATTCGATGCATGACGGCGATAGGGGCAATAATGGACTTGAAAATGCACCAAGTGGATGTCATCACGGCGTTTCTCAATTTAAACTTTGAGGAGGTGATCTACATGGACCAACCCAAGAGCTTTGTTTATGAAGGCCGAGAACACCTCAAGTGCAAGCTCAAGAAGGCCATCTATAGGTTGAGGCAATCGGGAAGAGCGTGGTATATGGACGTTGATGCATTGTTTGCAAGAGAGGGCTACACAAGAAGTTATGCAAACCACTCTTTCTACATCAAGCAAACAAGTGCGTATTTGGTGATTGTCACAGTCTATGTGGATGACTTGATTATCATGACTTGATTATCATGACAAACACTATGAGCAAAATGGAGGAGGTCAAAATGATGTTGAAGAGCCAATATGATATGAAAGATCTCAGAGAGCTACACTATTGTCTTGGTATAGAGTTTACAAGGTAAAGGACTGCCCGCACCATCACTATGAGTAAAAGCAAGTACATTATGGAGGTGTTGAAGCGCTTCAACATGGAAGGGTGCAAATACATTGGCACACCTCTTGATGTGAAGGAGAAGATGACAAAACTCACAAACAAAGAATATGAAAGTGTCAAGTTGAAAATGCAAGATGTGCCATACAAAGCAGCAGTAGGAAGCTTGATATATGCGATGGTGGCCACAAGGCCTAACCTTGCATTTGCAATGAGTGTGGTGAGCCAACATATGGCCAAAAGTGGTCCCAAACATTGGGCAACGGTCAAGAAAATCATGAGGTATCTCCAAGATAAAATTGGTATTTGGAGGCGAAATTGGTACTTGGAGGCAAGAGCCTTGCATTGGTGGGTTTTTGTGATGCCTATTGGGCCGGAAATGCAAGTGATAGGAGGTCGACAACAGGCTATGTGTTTATGCTTGGAGACGGTGCCATCTCTTGAAATTCCAAGAAACAGCCCACCATTGTCTTGTCTACTACTGAGGCAGAATATATGGCCATTAGCCAGTGCACAAGGGAGGCCATATGGCTAAGGCAACTCATGAGTGATGGTGGACTTGAGCAAGAAAAAGCACATGCATCATGTGTGACAATCAAGGCGCCATTGCCTTGGTCAAGAATCCAATTCATCACTCACGGGGCAAACACATTGACATTCAACACCATTTCATTTGTGAAAAAATTGAAAGTGATGTGATTGAAATGAGGTATGTTCCTACAGAGCACATAATGGCGGATGTGCTTACCAAAAATTGGAAAGTCTCAACATGAAGCTCTTCGTAAGGAGATGGTTTTGACATTGTTTGGCAACAAACAAAGTGGAAGTGTTGAAGAAAGTGCGCAGTATGGCTTAGATTGTTTGTAGCCAAACTAATGGACATCTATATTGGACAGCCTTCCATGAGGTGACATAACCCATATAGTTAGTCATCGCACTCGTTAGTAGAGTAGTATAAAAGGTCATCTCTTTGCATGAACTTAGTACCCCTTTCTCATGCTTGTTTGTAATTCCCCTTTATCAGAATACATTAGGCTTGGTGTTCTTTTCTTCAATACATTTAAGATAGGATCTTACACTTAACTAATATGAGAATGTGTGGAAAAAACTTCATAATTTTAACCGCACAGATTGCAAGATACGTTTAAAGTGAAAAAAACAAGTTTTTCAGCACATTGTGGGACTAGATTTTTTGACTTCGAACATTCTTAACTTTGAATTTTTGCACTATAGAGTTTTGAGCTTTAAATGTTTATAGTGGAGAATTGAGTTGACAATCTTCCAAAAAAAATAATTCAAAAAAACTTAATTTTCATTATTAAAAAAATTGTTAAGTAGAAATAGGGACGAGATAGAAGAAAAATCTAAAATATTCATATATATATATATATATTAGATGGGATTAAAATGCACTACTCCCAGCGGTGAATTTGTTCTAGAAAGTAATATAAACCATGCAAAAAAAAATTTGAAAAACTTGAAAAATTGCATTCAGAAATGAAACTTACAAGTTATTTTTTTCAAAAAGATGCTCTAACTGTTCAAAAAATAAGAACGTCTATAACTTTCTCATAACAAATCCAAATGAAATGAATCAAAGCTTTCCAATTAGGCAAAAATATATTCTATGAGAAAAGAAATACTAAAAAAGTGCAAAAAAAGTGCAAAAAAAGTGCAAATCTTTTTTGCTACCCGCGCCCCGTCCCTTGTTTTAAGCTTATTTGGTCATAACTTTTGTTCCCGAGCACCGATTGTGAAAAAGTTGTATCCCCACAAAGCTAATCAAATTTTCTACCTCCAAAAAAGTTTCAAAAAATCAAGAGAAAATTTCAACCCATAGGAACTTGCCCAAAAACGCATTTGTCCACTGAAGGGACAATGGGCTTTTAGGGGTTAGCCCCAAAATGATCAAAGTGTTCACTCGATGAATACTAATCCGTAAAGGACAATTGTCTATGTAACAAACAATAAAATGTTCGATAGGTAAGTCCTACAAAGTCAATTTTGAACCAATGTTTTTAAATTTTGACACAACTGAGTGAAGGTGCATACACTAATTACCTTTGCAGGAAGGAAAAAATTCCAATTGGATGTTTAGGTGAAACAATCTGTTCCCCAAAAAATTTAGGTACTTCGGGCATTTTTTGGGCGTCTTTATTATCAACTATTGAAATTTGGTATGTATATAATTAATATTGATGTGGCATGAAAATGTCAAAAAATTAAACTAATTTTAATAGTTATAAATCACATTCCAAAAGGAGTCAAACTTTGTAACAATGTCAGGGCAATTTTGAAAAGAAAATTTATCTTCTAACTTCAAAAGCCATAATCTTGCACTCAATCTTTTCTACATATTCTAAATGTTTGGCTCTACGTTTTAACCACTTAGATTCAAAGAACTAAATTAATAGTGTACAAAAAATAATAAAAAATAGCTATTGTAATGCTGGATTATTTGACTTCCTTGTATTGCAAGCTGGTGATTTAAAGTAAGGTGGATGCCTTGTTTGCTTTTGAAATTTGCATGAGTACACCTAACAAGTTATGCTAATAAATGGTATAAATATTCATTTCTGTGTAGAAAAAAAAATTTAATTTAAGAAGGCTCAAAGTTGTTGACCCAATTTGCATAAATGAAATTAATTAGATGTTTGTTTGTTTTTTCACTTCAAACGTTATAATCTTTCAATCCAAGTAGTCAAATGGACCAAATTTTTTTTCATACATTGACAGATTAGTCTACTAGACTTTTGTGTGGTTGGAAATTTTTTCTAAGTATTAATTTTCAATTTTGGCCTATGTACCAAAAGTTGGCAATTTCTAATAATTTTTCTTGCAAAAAAAACTCCATCCTTTAGGAGACAATGATGTTTTTGAAATTAAATTTCATGCAATTAATATTCACTAAGGATTAAGTTCATTTTTGACAAGTATCTATTAACCCCTAAAGGACCGAGGCCCTTTTTTTGCCAAAAAACACTCAAAACTGCCATTTCCATAGCAAAATGTAAATAAAATTGAAATTTTTTTTTTCACATCTAACCATAGGATCTTACATCTAACTAGTATGAGAGTATGTGGAAAAAATTTCAGAATTTTTGACCACACAGATTGCATGATATCTGTGTTTAAAGTGAAAAAAACAAATTTTTCAGCACATTGTGGGACTGGATTTTTTGACTTTGAACTTTTTTAACTTAAAATTTTTGTACTACAGAGTTTTGAGCTTTAAATCTTTTTAGTGCAGAATTGAGTTGAGAATCTAGGAAAAGAAAAAAGTTCATTAAAACTTAATTATCATTCTTTAAAAAATTGTTAAGTAGAAGTAGATACGATATAGAAGGAAAATCTAAAATATTCATATATTTTAGATGGAATTAAAATGCATTAATCCCAATGGTGAGATTGCTTTAGCAAGTAATATAAGCCTCGCAAAAAAGAAAAAAAACTGAAAAATTTGAAAAATTGCATTCATAAATGCATCCTAGAAGTTATTTTTTTCAAGAAGATGCTCTAATTGCCCAAAAGACAAGAATGCCCATAACTTTCTCATAACAAATCCAAATGAAATGAATCAAAGCTTTCCAAAATAGACAAAATATAATCTATGAGAAAAAAAAATTTTAAAAAAAATTCAAATTTTTATCCATTTTTTTTTGGTTGCCCGGGCTACCCGCCGTCCCTTGTTTTGTGCTTATTTGGTCATAATTTTTTTTCCCGGGCAACAATTGTGAAAAAAATTATATTCCCACAAAGCTTATCAGTTTTTCTATCTTCTAAAAAAAGTTTCAAAAAATCACAACAAAATTTCAGCCCATACATACCTGCTCAAAAAGGCATTTGTCCCATGGACGGACAACTATCCTTTAGGTTAATTAAAACAATACCAAAGATTGGGTGGAAAGATAGCAAGATAATGAACCTATTTATTTGGCAATATGAACAAATGTAAAGAAGATAAATAAATTTATAAATGCATATTACAGTTCAAGAAAAAAGTGCTTACAATAGATAGGACTAAGCTTTGAAGTGAGTTTTTTTTTTGAATAAGAATATGGTCATATCCATATAATATTTCAATTTGAATTATCACAATGGTTATGACTTTGTTTTACTATTTTTAATCACTTCAAAATAAGCAATTTTGTCAAGATAACTTGTTCATTGAGTTTTTCACTTGCTATTGCAACATTACATTTTTGATCAATTTTCCTTCATGAATGTTCTGTGTTTGGAATTTAATATTCGGAAAAATTCAATAATACTTTACAATTCATACATGTAGAGTAAAAAGTTAGTATTTATGATTTTATGACACTTGAAATTCTGAGACTTTCATTGTCCCATGATTAGAGCATTGTATAATAACGTATAAATCCCTAAACACCTTGAAGACAAATTTAGAACGATGAACAAAATGATTTGAGGTGGTGTTACATCCAAGTAATTTATCTCTCATTCCAAGAAGTACTTAAATCTTTAAAATTCAATTTTTTTAAACCAATTGAGTAAAACTCAAGTAAGTAATTCATTTGTTCAAAGTTGTAATCAAAATCAAATGCAAGAAATCAAAAGTGAATTTAGGAATTTTGAGAGTTGCAAAGTATGTTCTCTTAAGATGCGCAAGTAGCAAAGTAGCTTGGTTACAGTCATTCTTATTCTCTTGACATTCCAAAATGTCCAAAGTGGGCACTATCAAGTTACTTTCACAAGAAGAAATCTAATGCACAGTTAGTCTTCTAAATCAATGGCCATGACTATACCATTAGGTATTGTGAATCCAACAAGGGACTGAAGATGCACAAACTCCAAAATTTTCATGTTGAGATAAATTGCATCCTATTTTAATGACCATGATTTTGTGTTTTGTGACCTAATTGGCGTCTCTAAGTCCAAATATAAATTTTAATTGATTCCAATTATAACATCAATGGATTCCAATTAAGATTCCAAATTCATTCCAATTATAATTCAAAGTGATTTAAATGTAAATTGCAATTGATCCTAGTTCAAATTATCCGAACTGATCATCCAATGATAAATAATAAGTTCCCACCAAGGTGAAAAATCCTCTCTAGCCTTGTAACGTTGCCAGAGCCATTTCATGGCTTTTGGATGACAATGTTGTGGCCGAAAGCTTATGAGTACACAAAGATTGGAAGCATTTTTTCATCCACTTTCTTTTTGTTGATCTTCCAAGTAATTTAGAATTCATTTTTTATAGAATATGATTATATCTACATAGAGAGTTATATTTCATTCTATTTGGATTAGTGATTTGAAAATTATGAAGAATCTTGTTTTGCAAGCAATCAAGGCATTTTTCTGAAAAATAGCATTTTGGATTTGTTTTTGAAGCTTATTTCTTACAATTTTCCAAAAATGAATGGTTAATAGGATTTAGAAAAATTTATAGGATTTAGGAGGATCACATATTCCTCAGTACACATTTCCATTCAGTAATTAGAGACATTCTTGTCTAACTTCTTATCTCTAAATTTTTTAACTTTAGCATTTTGGATTTCAAAATGAATTGAAGACCTTCATATAAAATTTTCTTTGTTTTTCAGATATTAGCCTACAAACTTGTAAATATAGGATATGGTTCAAAATTTCTCTTAAATATGTATAAAACTAAACCAAACATAGGATACAACAACAAACAACATTGACTACATATTGCACAGATCCATCTTCAACATACAATGATCAACAATTCATAAGCTCGTTTTGAAAATAAAGAATTGCACATAACACTACAGAAACTTGTGCAAATATATGCAAAAATTGTACATTACATTAAAAACAAGAAAATATGTTACAAAGCCAAATAGAAAACTATGTACTGATACAGTTTTGTTTAAGTTCACTACAAAATCTTTAGTTTAATTGTCCTTGTTCTTGAGGAGGGCACTTGGTTCTACTACTACAAACCACGTGCAAACAAGTGGTTTCTAATAAACTATAATTTCAATCTAAAATTTTGAGCATTGTTTGGTAATGACGATAGGTTTTATTGCCAAAATTTCCAACTCAAATGAAATATGGAATAATTTCTAGAAGAAGTTGAAAATGAACCTAAAATGACATATTTTTCAACTCAAATATTTATAGAGAACACATTTAGATGACCGTTGCATCAATATTCAACTCAAAATGAGCTTTCAATAGAGAGTTATTTTTAGGAATATTTTGTTCATTTTTTCGACAATTTTTTAGGATATAAAATAGGGGTGTGAAAGTTATTTTTCAGTTCTGCAGTGTATCTATTTACTTCAAAAATTTGTAACTAATTATCATTAGCAAATAAAAATATCAATAATTCAAAACATAAAATTTTAAATTAGGAAAATATATTCATATTTTTCTTGTTTTCATTTATTTAAATTTTAGGATATGATATAGGGGGTACAAAGTTTTGGTTGCACGTAGTTTGGATTAGATACACTAAGTGCACCCCCCGTGCCCTTGTTCTTCAATATGACAACAATTTTTGGCATGCCCTTATAAAATGCCATGTAATCCTCTTCATTGAAATTGAAATATATATGTAGAACACACATACCATTGAAGAGCTGAAATAGTTGTGATGCCAACTACTCTTGCATAATCTTGTGTGAATGCTTGGAATCATTATTCTATTGAAAGACCAAAGTACTTGGATCTAAATTGTAATTTTGCAAGGTAGGCTATAAGAAAATTTCTAAAATAAATTTATATAAATGCCTATCTATCCTACCTTCAATTATGTACCATGCTCTTGCCTTAATAGCTGTCATGCTATATATACCCAAATCATCATTGATCCACCATAGTGCTTTATGGTTTGATGGACATGTTGTGGTTCAACATGTTTTCCATCACCAATCCAATACTATAACCTATCATTTGAATTAAACCTATTATCTTTGGCTCATTATTGAAAATCATGCGCTTCTAGTCATCAATAGTCTAATTTGCATACCTTTGAGCAAACCTTAAGCGTGCAAGAACATATTTACTATTCAAACATGGCTTCTTTCGTTGCCCTTGTGCACCCAATCTAGCCTCTCCTAAAGCACGCTTTCGAGTGATGTTAGACAATAATTTACCTCTTTCAAAATAAAGTTGTTTTGCTGTTGAGATGTAGTTCCAAGTTGATCTTTAGTAATGAAAGTGACACAATGCCTCTTCTCTTGATCTGCAAAAGCTTTGGACGCCCTCCCCTATGTCTATCAATCTCGCTCCCTATTCCTTCAAATTTTTCAATTGACTTGCAATGGATTGCAAAATAACATCAAATTTTGTTATAATATCTTTCTTGAAATGTATTATAGAAGATTGGCTCATGCCTGGAGAAGCAACAACTTTTGTGTAGATACACCACTTCAAAGCACTACAAAAAAACATGGGTGTAAATGACTTGTCCACAATGACTGTAATACAACAATGACTGCAAATGACTATTCTTCAGTAGTTTTTTAGTCATTGTTGTGTTATAGTCATTGTGGACAAGTCATTTATACCCTTGTTTATTTTGTAGTGAAGCTACCCTAACCAAACACAAGAGACACAACCTAAATAGAGACACAACCTAAACAATGATGCACAAAAACACTCATAGAATCCTAATTGAAATGGAGATTTGATCAACGTGACACCGATGTTGGAAGACTAGCGGCAGAAGGTGGCAAACAGAAGTGAGTTCAGGAGCCCTAATGGCTTCAAAATTTCTTATTTTAGAAACCTCACTTTTTGGTTTTCACATTGGTGAACTTGACTTGCTTTGATTTATGCTTTGATTTATGCTTTGATTACCGGTATGTAATCCTATGTTTATGACTTAGAATGGTTGAAAATGCATGCAAAGTTGAGTTTGTTTAAAGTTTTGTTCCTAATTGTACCAGTAACTATGAAACTACAGAGTGAATGAAAGGATTGTAGGGTTCAGAAGGTTGTAGGGTTTGACGCATTCCCTCTGTAATGTCACAAATCCTGCACGTAATATTATCTCGCTTCTCGAGCTGTTGCAATTAAAGAGCAGTCTAGATTATTTCTGTTCCATCCCCAGGGTTTTAGGGTTTGATGTCGCAGTGTTCTTCGCAGCTCCATCTCGCATCTGTCGCTGCCGCGAGCGTGCTCGTTCCATATTGCTCACCACACGTGGAGTCCTTTCCTTTTTCTAAGAGAGCCTTCGTTCCATTTCAACCATCGCTGAAAACACGAAGAACCACGCGCTTGAGTGTTCAGAATCAAGCGCCATGGATCTCCTGGTGCAGTACAGCGACGAGGTGGAGGATCCCTCGTTGCGCACGCAACCAGAAGGCGAAGTTACCAGCAGCGGCTCACCTTCTCCCGACTCATCTCCAATCCGTCTTCTGGAGCCCCGTCGCTCCGCCGCACCGGAGGTCAGCGAGTCTTTGCTCGTGCTCGGTGGTGGTTCTGTCGGTGGTGTGAGTTCGGCGAATGCGCGGAAGCCCTTGGACCCTTCCCAGCGGAAAGTGAGCTACAACCCTACGGCCGAGCAGCTCTGGGCGCCCGTGGCAGGCCCTGCGCATCCGTTTGCGAAAGACGGGGTAGCGCAGGGGCTTCGCAACCACAAAATAGGGTTTGTGGAGGACGCTTCCATTGCTCCTTTCATGTTCGACGAGCAGTACAACACGTTCTATGCTTACGGATTCGCGGCGGATCCCGGCGCCACCACGGGGAGTAATATCGTTGGCGATTTTAGCGCCGTGCAAGCCACGGACGGAGCGTCGGTGTATAATTTACCGCAGCACGAGCATCGGAAGCAGCGTAAGAAGAGGGTTAGAGAAGGGGAGGTTGATGAGGAGAGTGTTGAGAATCCTGCTTCTGAGGAGTGGCTTCTGAAAAACTCGAAGTCGCCGTGGGCTGGGCAGAAGGAGGGGTTACAAGGGGAGCTGACGGAGGAGCAGACGGCTTACGCTGAGCTTCATGCGGAGAAGAAGAGTCAAAAGGAGAAAGGCGAGAAGGTGGAGATCGATGATAAGAGTACTTTTCATGGGAAGGAGGAGGTGGATTATCAAGGGCGATCGTGGATTAGTCCTCCCAAGGATGTTAAGGCTTCCAATGAACATTGTTACATTCCGAAGCGATGGGTGCATACATGGAGTGGGCATACAAAGGGTGTTTCTGCAATTAGGTTTTTCCCTAAGTATGGTCATCTGCTTCTTTCCGCTAGTATGGACACCAAGGTGAAGATATGGGATGTTCACGGGAGTGGGAAATGTATGCGAACGTACATGGGGCACTCGAAAGCAGTTCGGGACATCACTTTCAATAACGATGGGTCGAAGTTTTTGACGGCTTCGTATGATAGAAAGATCAAGCTTTGGGATACGGAGACTGGGCAAGTGGTGTCGACGTTTTCGACAGGGAAGATACCTTATGTGGTGAAGTTCAATCCAGACGAGGATAAGCAGAACGTGCTGCTGGCGGGGATGAGTGACAAGAAGATTGTGCAATGGGACATGAACACTAAGGAGATTAGCCAAGAGTATGATCAGCACTTGGGTGCTGTAAATACAATCACTTTTGTTGATGATAATCGGAGGTTTGTCACATCCAGTGATGATAAGTCATTGCGCGTTTGGGAGTTTGGGATTCCTGTGGTGATTAAGTATATTAGTGAGCCGCATATGCACTCCATGCCTGCTATCACTGTGCACCCAAATTCCAACTGGTTTGCAGCTCAAAGCTTAGATAACCAGATTCTCATCTACAGTACTCGGGAGCGATTCAGGCTGAATAAGAAGAAGCGATTTGCGGGGCATATTGCCGCTGGGTATGCATGCCAAGTGAATTTCTCTCCAGATGGACGGTTTATAATGTCTGGAGATGGTGAAGGTCGGTGCTGGTTTTGGGACTGGAAGACATGTAAAGTGTTTCGGACACTGAAGTGTCATGATAGTGTATGCATAGGAGCTGAATGGCATCCCTTGGAGCAGTCGAAAGTGGCCACTTGTGGCTGGGACGGTCTCATCAAATACTGGGACTAATGGCCTTTGGATCCTTTAGGAATTGTTCCAGCACCTTCACAGATGTTGGAATCAGGAACCAAAGTTTTGGTTTTCATGTTTGTCCTCGACCTTAGAACTGAATGCGTAATCTCGCTGTTGCTGCTTTCTGCCGACCCACGATGAGAAAAGTTAGTGACTCGGCACATGCTATCTGATTGCAAACCAACGGAGCTGTTTCGTGAAGTTTATCAGGACTTGATATTGGACTTCAACGTGATCATTGCTCCACGCGGTTTCAGCAAGCCAACAGAACCTACGAGGTTATGATTTGCTCCTCATGTTATTTCTGTTATTGGACGTGACTTTAAACCCTTCTCCTGTAGTTGTTTACCTCGATCATTCCTAATTTTTTACTGTGATGTGGCTATCTACTTATAGAAAACATTTAGAGATGGTGGCAGACTTGGGAGTGAGCTTAACAGGCTCTCCTGACAAGTTTTTCTTTCATTTGTGTGATTGACAGGCCATTCAAGAAGCAAATTACCACCACTTCCGCAGACAATAACCTAGTTTTTTAAGGAACCTCTCCGAGAATCCAGAAAGCTTGGTGGGTGTCGGAGGCAATAACGGATACAAAGTCATCAGAAACAATATTTGAAGTCTCAGACACAAGTCCTAGTAGTGCGACCAGTTGTCCTGCCTGGCATGGGGTACAGGTCTTGCTTACAAAATAGCGAAAGCTAGGAAATACCTCCAAGCGATTTTCTTTTTGTCTTGGAATTCTGCTATTTCCCATTCCATGCCGCTGTCCGCTTTGTCAACATCGCGAGTTGTACCAGCTTCATTCAGGTTAGAAAGTACTCGCATGAAAGTAGAAATACTGTTCTTGAGTTAGTTGGATCTCATGTCAAATCTCAGGACTCACATTTAAATGTTGAGGGAGCTGCGGGAGAGCATAGCTATGCTCTTCAGCTTTTTGTAGAGTCTGGTTTTACAATCCAGTTGTTCGTACGACTTGGCACTTGCTACCGTAGATGCTTTTTCAACTGGGGACCTGTGAAGGAGTGTTCCTACTTGACGAAGGTAGATGATACGTCACTTCAAGCATTTTAACATGTAGAGTGTGACTTCGGGGAGGTCATTGAAGTGCTGTGCCTGGAGGGATCACTTTTGATCCTGGAGTCGAATCTTTTGAGCTCTAGTTTTATCACCGTGTACACTTTTTTTCGCAATTACAAAGCTTCACTAGACAACCAAAGATAATTGACAGCTCCTTTCTCTTTGCTATCTCTTCCCCTCCTGCTCGTGCCCTTTCTCTCTGACTTGCTCGTGCTACTGCTTTCTCTTGCGTATCGCTGGTTCCCGGATTGCCATTCCTGGGTATTGAGAACTGCTCCTGTTTGTTACACTTTTCCCTGATTCGCCCCCTTTCCTAGTGCAAAATAACTTCTGATAGTCACCAAAGGTACATTCACACCATTCACACCAAGTGACTAAACCTAAAATTTAGGAGGTTAAGATTTCAAACTGGATTTAACTTTTTGCAAAATCTTCACCCTGATCCAATGAGGCACTTGGAAGGTGGGTTTTATCTTAACTCTTGAAGGTTATAATTTGCACCCATGGTAGCAAAATCTTCAAAATGGCTAAATGTTGAAAGGAAATGGTGAGGTTATTTAACCCCTTAACTCAAAGGACCAAACTGCGTTTATTTGGCAACATAGTAATTTTTGGCAACTCACTACAAGTGAAATTTTATTTTTTTTCTTTGAAAATTTCACACAACATGTGCATGAGCTTTTTCTTTAAGGCCCAACAATTTGATAACTTCTAATTATGTGGGTAAAACATTATTATATGATATATGCTGTTTTTTCCCAGACGGAGCAGTTTGGGTAGATTAAAAAATCACTTTTCCCAGAAACAAAAAATTGAAATTGGTTTTTAGATTCATGGGGAAAGCTTTTGAATCATTCCATTTGATTAATGAAATGAAAATTATGAGGAGTTTTAGTTTGCCAGCAGTTAACGATTTTCTACTCTAAAATAAACTTCCAAGTCCTTTATTTAATTCAATTTTCAATATTTATGGAAAGAATAAAACCATAGGATGTAGATTGTTTATTATAATATTACAACCATTGGGATTGGCATTATTCAATTCCATAACTAAATTCTTAACAATTTAGTATTTTGAATCATTCTCTACTTCTTTGTACTTCCTAATTTTTTCCTATGTGTTGTACAATTCCAAATGATTTGGAAATTTTTGAGTATGTAACGAACTTGCTTTGAAGAATGAATCCAAAGAAGCACCACTAAGATGGACCTTTTTTCATACAAACCTTGTAAAGTGTAGCTGCTTTGTTTTTTGTAGGATCAATATAAGGATTTATGTCAATTCAAACACTTATATCTATAAGGTGGGAAATTTTTGAAATTTTTTTGACATCTTTTTGAACCAGCGTACTGTAAGATCCTAAGGTTATCAAAAATGTTTTTTTTTGCCATCTTCCGTGCAGCCGGTTGGTCCACTCATGGTTGTAGGCCGTTATTATATACAAGCGATTGATATATGATTGTGCAAACTGAGATCTCAATTTCTTAGTTGAGACAACAAGTTGTTAGAATTAGGCAATCTCGCTTGTTAGGAATCTTGCCTACTTAGCAAACCATAAAGTGACAATTTATAAATCAAGAGGGGCTTTAACCCCTAAAGCCCTGAACATGCTTTTTTGAGAACATAGCGTTTTGGGGCAGCTCACTACGAGCGGAGTTTTTAATTTTTTTCTTTGAATTTTCACACAACATTTTTTCGAGGAGTAGCTTTAAGGCCCAACAATTTTCATAACTTTTGACTACATGATTAAAAAGTTATTGCATGATATGTCATTTTCATTGCTTGGCGGGCAGCCCAGGCAGCAAAAAAAACTTTTTTAAAAATGACTTTTTAAGAAAATAAAAATTTGAAATTGGTTCTTTAGATTTATATGTATGCGGGAAGCTTTGAATCATTCCATTTGGATTAACGAGTCAAAAGTTATAAGGATTCTTAGTTTAGGGTGGTTTATGGGTAGTTAAGAAATCTCTACTCTAAAATAAACTTTGAAGTCCTTTATCTAACTCAATTTTCAATATTTTTGAACACAAAAAAAAAATTGGGTGTATATTGTTTATTACAACATTACGACCGTTGGGATTGGCATCTTTTAGTTCCATAATTAAATTCTTGACAATTTAGTATTTTGAGTCATTCTCTACCTCTTCCTATTTACTATTTTTTTCCTATATGTTGTACAATTCCAAATGATCTGAAAACTTTCAAGGATGTAGCCAACTTGCCTTGAAGAGTGAATCCAAAGAGTAACCACCATTTTGGACATTTTTCATACAAATTTGACCTTGTGAAGGGAAGCTGCCCGGAATTTTGCAGTGATTAAAAAGGGATTTTTGTCAATTCAAATGCTATTATCTTGCAATCTACATGGTGGAAAATTCTAAAATTTTTTCCTCATCTTCTTTAACTAGTGTACTACAAGATCCTATGGTTACATGTGTTCAAAAGTGTTTTTTTTTCTAAAATTTGTTACTTGTATTAGAAATGGCAGTTTTGGAGCGATTTTGGTGAAAACATAGTCAAAAACCTTTAGGGGTTAAGAGTGGTGAAGTTCTGTACATTAGTACTCTTGAGTCTTATAAATGTTTTGAGAGAGATATATATTGTTGTTGAAGTTTGTTCAACTATTGTATTAACTTTTTAGTAAAGTTTCACTTTCTCTTACATTTGCACTCTTCAATTTTCTTTTCATGGAGTGAAAGATAGCTTGCCTTATATGTGTACAAATCTTGTATCTAATCACTTGGCAAAAAATCCCTCTTCTTCAACATTTATGGTTTAGCAAATTTTAAAGTTGAGGTTAATTTATTTTCTTGACTGTTGCTTTGATTTGTGAAAACCTTCAAGCATATTCTAATAGGTTTAGATAGTTTTAGGTACCCAAGTAGTTCATTTATGATGCAGACTACAAGTTGCCAGTATTATTGACCTCCCTCACCAGACTACTTGGAGGGTGAACACACTAGAAAATTTGGGTTAGTGGTGGATGCCAATGAGTTTGTTTAGCTTAATTTGAAGTTGAATACCACCAATTAAAGGCTGTGGATCTTGAATGTAAATACGTCTGATGAAAAGGAAGACAATCACCGTAGCTAGTGTGTGATCAATTTTCAAGACGTATTAGGGACATTTCCTTGCCGGATTAGAAGGTTTGCTTCCACACTTGAATGTAGATAAATGGTGTATAGTTCTTTCATCATGACATTCAAATTCCACTACATCTATTGTGTAGTCTTAGTTGCTTGTCGGGGCGACATTGTCAATTGGGGGGAGCATTTAAGAGTGTTGTTTTATGTCTTTTTGTTTGGATTTTGATTTCCTAATTGATGTAGGTCTATGTCACTCAATCTATTGTGTGTTAGGATCTTTAATTACATGACAAATTGTTTACGTACCATGCAACTTTGGTCCCTATACTACAAGAGAAAGGGGTGTTTTGAATGACTTTTTAAGTATAATCCTAGATATAAGATTATAAGTAGTGACCTTTTTGGAGATTTTTAGTAAAATTTTACTATAAACACACGTGTTTATAGTAAATTTTTACTAAAAATCTCTTTGAAGGTGTTTGCCAAATCATTGTTGAAGACTCTAGAATATAGAAATATATCCCTCAGTGATCTAAAGAAGTTAGACCACCTCATCTTTTGGAAGAATATACTTTTCAAGATACTTGGTTTGTCTTCAATTTAACAAGGGCTTCAAATAACATGTGAATAATGTTATGTAGTGAGTTTACTAGATGAAATACAATTTCAATGAAAGACACTTTCAAATAAAAACAACTATATTTAATATTGATTTATTAAATTAAAAAATTTTGAGATCCAAATTTATGGCACTAAATTATATATAGCTCTAAAAAAAAATATAGATGTAGATTTTGGTTTAGAAAGTTTGTATTAAAAAATACAAAATAAATGCCGTAAATTTTTTTCTAATATATCAAAACTGATACTATTCACATTTGTCAATTCTTACTACATCATTCAACCTCTTTGATGGATGACATACATAGAATATGCCCAGATTTAGATTGTAAATAATGACCAAATAATGCAGATTATATCAAAGCAAAACTATAGGCTTGATCTAATTAACCTCTCAACTTCTAAAGGACCAAACATTCAAATCTTTGAACAATGAATGAATGCAAATATGTTCTAACTCTCAAACTTATATAATCATTGTTATTTTCATCCATCTATACATTTATAGATTTGTGCGCTAATTCTCTTACGCTTGTACAATATAAGTTTTTACAACTCTCTTTTGCAAATATTTTATAGTTTATGTATAAGTATCAATGACCTCAAAAACTAATTTATTAAGTTCACAAAATGATCCTTCAATAAATTAATAAAATAAAACCTTTAAAAAAATTGTCCATTAGGAAAAGAATGGTCTCTAACAAAGAATCCTCTAAGTGGCCCCCCTAATTAAACTCATTAAAATGTACTTCTCAAAAAATTGGTGAAATTTTGTCCTTATCTCCTACATTTTTATAATGGTGATAAATGTTAGGTGGATCACACCCATTGGCTTAAAAATGAGTACAATACTCCAAATTTGATTATGCATTCTTATTTTACTTAGAGTTCTTATTCTAATGGATTGAATTTAATAACCTACTTAATTTTATTAATACTTGTACAAATATTTGAATGTAACTATGGTTAGTTTCTTACTCTATACTACAAGATGGGCTTCACTAATGTTCATATAGTGTATATCAGCTTTACAATTTTTTTAATAAATCCATTGGTATATAGAACAATTTAATAGAATAAAGAGTTATAACAGCTTTAAAAAAATCATACAAGATAGAGACATCAATATGCTATGAAGGTTGTATTCATCATAAATCATATAGCCTTCATAATGTAGCCCTAGCTTGTCAAATGCTTGGGGTCTTTTCAAGGATCCATTCTACTCCTAATAATATTTAGAACTAAACATTTTGAACTCAAAAAAAAGATCTTCTTATAAAGATAACAAACATTCAATCTATAATCAATTTTAAAAGGATTTTTAAATTTTTTAAATTTTTGAAAATTCATTGAAAATTATCTATACAGATTAAATGGATATAATCTATGGATCACATTTTACAACTCTTGTTTAAAAGTCATCATTAAATTACTGCTCTAAGTTACATTTTGTAATACATCTCTATTGGAATTTTGGAAATTTGGACTATCTTTTGGAGTTTTGGTTCTTAAGAGATTAAAAAATAAAGACCAAGGAATAAACAAATCAAATTTTAAATATTATAATTAAAGATGTATTATAAAATGAAACTTAGAACAATAGTTTGACCTACAGATCATATCCTTATGATTATATCAAATTCAACACTAACTAGCACTTTTCAGTAGTATTTGAAATCAAAATTTAAAAATTCCTCCTAAAAATTGATAGTAGATTGAATATTTGTAGTTTTTACAAAAACCTTTTTATAAAAGTTCAAAATGTTAAATTCTGAATATATTGTGTTTTAAAGGTTTTTATTTTACTCATTTAAATTCAAGTTGTTTTTAAAGGGTCATTATTCGAATTGAAAAAGATATATTTTGTGATCAAATATACTTGTATTCTTTGAACTATAAAATATTTGCAAACAAAGGTTCTAAAAATATATGTTGACAAATATAAGAGAATTAATACAAGAATTTACAAATATAAAGATGGATGAAAAAATCAATCTAAGATTGTATGTGCTTGGGACATGTTTGCATTCATTTGCTATTCAAACTTGAAAATATGGTCCTTTAGAAGTTTTTTAGGGTACACCGTGCACCTAAATTAAGCACTTTGAAAATCGATATATTATTTATATAGTATCCAAAAAATGCTTAAAAGAAAAATTTAATACTCCGTATATTCTAATCATTTTCAAACAAAATCCAACAAAAGTTTAAACAATTCAATAATAGGACTAATGCTCAATTGTTTATTTGGATGCATTTAGGTGTATCTTGCTACTTTATAATGAATGAGAGAACTTTCATGTCAATATGTATTGATGATATACCAATACATAGTACAAATAGTTTGAAGACTTAATTAACCTCCTATTATCACAACAAAAATTAGAATTATTTCTTGAAATCATCATAAATGACCTAATTAGTAGGAAGACTTTTGAATTGCATTACTAAAAGAAAAAGAACTTTCACTATTTAACTAGATTGTAATAAAGGTTCAATCTAAGAGTAGGCCTAAAATCTCCTAGCATGTAAGGATGGAAGTACCAAAATATGACTTATGAATGGGCAAATAGTTATTTTATACTGAAAATGGATATTCATTTTTTTGATATAGTATAATACTTTGTTCATAATTTGGGCATGCCATTCAATTAAATTCAAGTTATAGTATTTTGATTTTGATTATATACTATATTTAAAATATTGGAAGATTTGCCACTTTACTTCATTAGGTAAGTGAATAGAAACCTGCTGCATCATTTGTAAATAGTTTATTCAATAAAATGAATAAATATAAAACCTATGTTCATGCCTATAAATCTATAGGATGTCTAATTATCATTAGAATTGGAAAAGTGAAAAACTTCATTTTGTCAATATTGCTCAAAGGTAAAAAGAATAATTTTGAATGTCAAAACCAAATTTTCAGAGCATAAAATTAAAATTAAAAATTAAATAATTATATTTATGCCAATAAACAAAAGTTTGATTTAATCTATAATATTATAGATATCAATGATATATTAGTCATGAAATGAAATTTTTATATGCTCTTGGCTTGTTTTGAAGAGCATTTACTATGTGACATAAATGTTCTTCATTTTTTTCTTCAAAGATAGGGAATTTTATTAAAATGGTATATTCTATACGCCATTTTCAGACCGTGCAGTCTAAACCGCAAAATTGTCATTTAGGATATTTGTACATTTCAAATTGTGTGGTCTAAACCATAAATGTTGTATCTAGGATAGGTGTACATTTTAGACCGACTGCATAGTCTAAATTATAAAAAGTACCAAAGTTGTGGAATGACGCCATTTTTTCGAAATTCATTCACGTTTGTTAAAAAATATTAAAAAAAGATCTGAAAATCTTATGACATTGAGAAGAGTCAGTCACTCAGAAGACATGCAATGATGAAAAATAAAATTCAAAATTTTCATTCATAATTTGAGGGAAAAAGGAACAAGAAGGAAGGGTTTTACAGTTAAAGATTTTGAAGTTAACTTGTGTGGTCATAACTCATAAGCTCCGTCCTTACGTACAGGGGTTCAGTACGTTGGTGATACGAAAACCGGTAGCATGGGAACTGATCCGTCTCTTACAGACAGTATACTGCATGACCTCTATCAGTAGTATTTACCACCAACAATGCAGCTGCCAAGTGGCAACTGGTATTCATAAACTTAGTTGGACAAATTGGCTAGTGGTGACTGGTGAAACTTGAGTAAATGTTTCCGAGCATGCATAAATGGGAATTGGGAGTGAACTATCACTTACGATCGATGGTCTAAAACCTCTCTTTGAAATAGATTAATTGGCGAAAGAAATTCTTACATACATTGTGCTCAAGAACTTCATACAGTGTGTGATAAAACTCAATCTCAACAGGTTTTGCTGTTATTCCGAATCGTCAATTTCCGCATATCGTGACATACATCTACACAAAGCTCCAAACCGAGGAAGCAGGTACAGATTTACGTTTCGGAAGTGCGTCAGGCCTGAAAGTGCCAAAGTCATGCAATACAACGAATTGACGTTCCAGTTAACTAAGATTTCTCTCATCTATCCATCTCCCGAAAATCTCACTCTCAGTACGTGCCGCAGTGCATATGGGATACTCGATCTACCTTACTTGGAAACCTTCAGATCGCATCGTCGTCATCAGTAGTGTAGTAGTCCTCCAGGTTGTCCTCACATGCATGCGCTTTAGCAATTTCGAGCTGCTGGAACCTAGCTTCATAAAATCGGTCAATAATCCCCGCAATAATCTCCCTCATAATCTCCTTGTAGAGCTCAGACTCCTCAGAGGCTAGATCTGGTACCGGTGGATTCGGAAGGTCATGCTGAGGAGCTGGCCAACCTGCATTCGATCATACGAGCATTCATACTCACAGAAGATCTTCAGTTCCTTGACCACAACTTAACTGAAAAACTGTTTAATTAGCACACATTAAAAGAGAAACTGGTAGCTCTAATACTGAACTTAAGGCGCATATGTGGTATTACATTGTGAAAGCTGAATCGAATTGAGCCACATTATCGTGGAGACAGCAGTTCTTGTCAGATGATTACAAACTTGTATTCGTGTTTCAATTCACGTATTTTGTCTGACTTAATTTGCTAACATATTAAGTTCCTGCCGGGCTAAATTGTTTTTACAATAGCAAGCAGGAAATAGACGAACCTAGTATTTGAACTCTGTAATCTCCTTCGGGGTCGTCTATCTCCTGAAAGAACTCTAATTTGAAGTCACCTGCAGTTGGCTGCCCTAAGCCAATATCGACATCTTCAATTTGATTGCCGAGATTATCGGTACCAGCAGTAGCCTCCAGTGGAATTGCTGTTCCTCTATTAGTCATTTCCAGAACGCGTGTAACCACGTTATTAAGGTCCGGCTTGAAGATAACAAATGACCAAATTTGCGACTGACTTTGAACTGTTAGCTGCCACTTGCATTGCAAAACGAAGTCAGTTAATGAAGAGAGAAAACTAACGAGTAATATATGTTAACAGTACTTATATTAAAGAGAGCACCATGACTCGATTCCTACAAGAAATATACATTCAGCCTGCATGCATAAGGGCCGGATCCAGGAGGCCACTCGTCACTCAATACGAAAACAGTGCATAATTATATAACAGTGGTCCCTGTGACTCTCATTTTTCCCAGTGAATCTCACATCGTACGTACTGTAACTTCACAGTTGTAAGACTTTCCATCTGGGAGCACGTGAGGACCGAGTTGTCAATTAGTCGTAAGTCATCACGCAGGTGACAAAGCGAAACAAGCATGGATGTCAGATTTTGAAGCTAGGAACGAAAAGTATATGAGATCGAGAGTGCGAGTCTGCCTCACACTCAGGGACTCCGTTAGGGGGCCATGCACTTTGATACACGCTAGAAAGTCCGCTAGCTTCGAAGCCGATATAAGTCGTGTAACCACTGGGTCATACAGTATATTCGATCATTTGGCGCAAGACATGTTCAATTCGAAGAGTCGATATTCCATCACTCTTGGCTCCTCGGTTCCGTCTGAGGCACCGAGCAAGATAGTACTACCGAAGGAGGGATCTGACAATAGTTGAACAAGTGGAACTTCGAAATGGGCTAGGTGTTGATAGATTACAGAACTTGGAAGCTAGTCGAAGAATTCGGCATATTAATTAATCGATCGGGCGGCGAGAGGAATTGAATTGAATTATTGAAGACCTTAGCACGTTTCGTTTATCTATCTACTTCCCGATCTACTTATGAATTCGACACGCGAACACTCAGAGAGTGAACGAATTGAATCCCGCCAGAATCGAAAATGCATCTCCTCCGTCGTCTTCAAAACCCTCGATTGAACATACTTCTGTTTTCTCATCACGGTTACAACAAGCAACTGCAACCTAAGCCCATCGGCCGGGGTTTCAATCGTGATCGAGATATTGGACAAGGAGCATACCTGGAGGAAGAAGCTCCTGGGGTTTCTTGCGAGCTCATCGTTGAACGCTCCCCGGATGCCGACTGAAGCCCTTGTTTTCCGAACACGTACAGACTTTAGAAATAAATGGGACTATGAGAGGTCCACCCACAGGAAGCTGCTCGATTGAATTCCGGCACAGGAAAACTCGATCAGAACGTACTCGAATGCTTGGGGCCGGGTAACGTTGCAGCGGACGTACCTCTTGAAAAACCTTACTCCCCTCCGACAAAGTAACGCACTGCAACCTACGCCTGACGCCGTATCGAGATAATCGATGGATCGGGCATACAGTATTTGTAATGACGCAAAACCTCGGAAACACTAAATTTTGGCGAGCCACAAGGCTAGGGGTTCTTGCATTGAGATCTCCGCTTCTGACTTCTGCAGTATGTTAGTAAAAGGGCAGTCGGAGGTGACACTGGAATCAATGCATGACGAGCGGTACCGTGTGTACCGTTCTTGCCGTACAACAGTTAAACCTCCTTACTTGCAGTCTCTCAATTAGCATCGAAATCCTAGGAAAGAACACTCTCAGTTCAATCTCAATGCTATAATCTCAATGCACAATTTCTCAAATCCCCTCAGTACTGAGGGAGTTACAAGAGTTTACCATCATCGTGGTAATGAAACTGAGTTTACCATTTAGGAGGTGGTAATGGTACAATTGAGATGGTAAACTCCGTTTCATTTCCTAAATGGTAAACTCTGGAAACTCACTCGATCAGTAGTCCAAGCTTATTTTCAGAAAAGGTTGCAATGCAGTTGTGATGATTGATGGGGAATTAAGTGTCTTTTAACCCCTAAAGGACCAAGGCCTTTTTTTTGCCAAAAAACTCTCAAAACTGCCATTTCTAGAGCAAAGAGTAAAAAAACTTAGAAATTGTTATTTTTTGCACATCTAACCATAGGATCTTATACCTAACTAGTATGAGAATGTGTGGAAAAAATTTCAGAATTTTTGACCACACAGATTGTAAGATATCTGCGTTTAAAGTGAAAAAAACAAGTTTTTCAGCACATTGCGGGATTAGACTTTTTGACTTTAATCATTTTTAACTTAAAATTTTTGCACTACAGCGTTTTGAGCTTTAAATCTTTATAGTGGAGATTGAGTTGAGAGTCTAGGGAAAAAAAAAGAAATTCAAAAAAACTTAATTTTCATTCTTAATAAAATTGTTAAGTAGAAGTAGGTACAAAATAGAAGGAAAATCTAAAATATTAATATCTTTTACATGGAATTAAAATGCACTAATCCCAATAGTGAGATTGTTCTAGCAAGTAAACTAAACCATTACAAAAAAAAGAGTTGAAATATAACAAAAATTGTATTCTGAAATGAATCTTACAAGTTATTTTTTTCAAGAAGATGCTCTAACTGCCCAAAAAACAAGAATGTCCATAACTTCCTCAAAACAAATCCAAATGAAATGAATCAAAGCTTTCCAGATAGACAAAAATATAATCTATGAAAAAAAATATTTAAAAAAAAAATTCAAAATTTTGCAAAATTTTTTTGTTGCCTCCCATTCCCTCGCATTCCAAGAAATGGCTTAACTTCTCGCTCAAAGGTCCGATTTCAATTTTCTTTTTCCGCCACGTATCTCTCTCAATTCTTCACTTTCACAAAAAGTTTCAGAAAATCAAAAGAAAATTCCAGCCCGTAGGTACCTGCCTAAAATCCCATTTGTCCCCAGAAGGGACAATGGTCCTTTAGGGGTTAAGTGAGTTCAGGTTTCAATGACAAGAGTTTTACATTCTCCCTCTACAATGTCACAAATACTTGTAATGCAATTTTTGTATATTATCACAAGCAATGGTCTTCCCAAATTAGGGAGGTTAGGATGTAAGCATATACAAATGGCCCTACTCTCCTAACATCCTGAAGGCCTTGCTAATATGACTTGTCCATTTCATCCACCCGCTCCACGTGGCACGCAATAGCCTTAACTGAGTTCACATTCCCTTGAGAGATTCCATATTATAACCGGGTAGATACCCGGTAGCATCGGTATAATTTCCGTCGTTGTACACTGGTTGATAGATAACCTGTCCTGCTGATACCCGCTGGCCTGTGCTAACCTCCCGGTCAGCTTACGTGAATCCCCTGAATAATGCCCGCATAACTGCCAAGAGTGTCAATAGCGCACGTTAGCACGTGGGCACCCAAATGTTGAATGTCCAAATAATGTTGGCTGCTTGTGCACTCCAGGCATCATCAATTAGATACTAAGATCCACGGTATCTAATACAGTACGTATCATGGAGCTTGGTAATGGCTTCCGATTCCAACTTCCTCTGCAAGGTTTACAACTTTATTAGCTAGGAGCAGACTGAAGAAGCTCGGGACTTCGTACCTAGCTTTTTCATCGCAACTTACACAGAAATATGCCACAACTCACAAGAAGAGAAATAAAAGGCCCGGAGTGCAATATATATTCAGGAGTTACCTGAGAAGACCGTGCTACGTACTGTATCTGTACAAATACATATGAGGTTGAACGCATCACCTGGAACTTCAGAGCGCATACAAAATATGAGAACTCTGTACTTCAAACTCTTACATAATAGATGGGAACAGAATAAGTTGATCAGATTGCTGCCCACCGGTAACGACCATTGACATCAATAGCTTTCGCAGCAGCAACTGAATTTCATTGATACCACAACGAAAAACTCGATAGATATGACTTCAGTGCATGCCTCAGATCAAAGTACTAGAATATATGGTCATCTCAGTTAACTGGCGGTTCAGACTTTCAGGTCTAGAGCCCCCAAAACTAGGATCGCTGTAGATCTGAGGTTTCATAGGTCCGTTTGGAAAAACGCCAGTCGCGTGAAATCTCGCCATTTTAACGAATACAACCACATACTCTACATCAAACTGATGCCGTCGGTGTAGAAACACATGATCAGTGAGAAAAAATTTCATCAGTTTGGCTCTAGCTTCGAACCAAAGACACAGAGCCCTTCTCATACTCGACAGAGTCCAAACTAATAACGAAGTTATCCCACACATTCAAATCAGCATGTCAACTTCCAGTTTTCATCGAACGAAAATCCTGTGAGCACAACTGGCTACAACTTCAGGTTTAAGAAATATGTCTTCCAGACGACGAGCTCTCTCAATGTCTTTGATCAAGAAAGTTCAAAAAGTTTCAAGGGAGACAGTACGCATAGGGTGTTCAGAGTTCTCTATCCTACTTTGTAGATGTGTAGACCTATTTCTAATGACGAGCTATTTTCACCACCGAAACTCACAAAAAGAGGTGATCACAAAGGAAAGATAACCTCCTGCACCCTCAGGTCACCGCTCCTTTGAGAGAGACAAGCAGTGTGCGCTGTTCATTTCCAGGAATTCCACAAGTGCAAGGGTCATGTTGCTTCTCTCATTGGATGCCTGCCCTTCGCATCTGTTCGTAATCATATCATAATTGGTGAAAACAATATATGTACGGAAAACATGAGGTATATACTTCCTTTGCAAGTAAGATAAAGGGTGTTTGAACACGTTTCAAGAGAGTTTCCCTCCTACAGGACATGTTTCACCAGAAATGCAGGGATATTGCCCTAGTAACAGCGGAATCTGATGGTTTACAAATTTGCAATCATTACATCTCAATATAGTCCCCATTAATTGCTATTCTAAAAGAGCACAGTGCCTCAAACTGTTCTAGATGATTTCAAATGACCAATGGAGGATGTAAGAGCATCGTCACCAGTTGCATTCCATTTGACTACGGCATGAAGAAGTGGCAAGGCATTTAGTGCCTCGTGAGATGTGGCGATTCACTCAAGACCCAATGCTTTGCACCAACCAAGACTCGCTATAGTCCTTGCTAAAGTCCTTTTTCTTCTCACATCTCTCACTAGCCTTTACGTCTTCCACTACCGTCATAGTCAAATTTGATCAAATTAGCATGAGTGTAAAACTAGCCGCTACAAAGGCCCTCCGTTGCCAAGCAAATGTGGGAGTGCTGGGAGGAATGATACAACTTGTTCTGTAAAGGGATGTTGGTGTAGAGTTGCTTCTCTGGAATGGCATTGTTGAAGCCAAGTGGCGAGTCTAGTGGTGATGTTCTAAAACTGCAATTTATCATTCAATTGTTTTTTAGAGAGTTTTTTTAGTGTGTTTCTAGTGCATGGTGGTGGAACATTCCCTTGTTGAGGTATATTGACTTTTCTATAGAAGATGATGCTAAAAAAGTGCATCGCAAATGATGTTTTTCTATTGTCTTTTGACAACTCCTACCTTTTTGCTCTTGATTTGAACAATAGGCATAAAAATGATCCTTTTTTGGATTTGAGTTCAACTAATGAAATGAAGCTTATTAGGCCTAGTTTCTTGCTTTCTACTCCATAGTAGTTGCAAAAAATACCTGCTAATTTTGGTTCAAAACGGCCTCGATATTGGACTAATTAGAGTTCTGTGACTTTTGGAATAAATTTTTTTAAATTGAAATAAAGTATGGATAATTTGTAAAGCATTTAGAATAGTATGTGTAAAAATTCAAATCTAGAATAATTTATCTTTGAAAGTTAAGTGCATTCAAAGAGTGATGGAAAATACAAAAAAATAGACATTTTGGAGTTTGATGTTTAGAAAATAGTAAAAGAATTCCAAAAATTCCAAAAAAAATTGGTTTGCATCTTAAAGAAGCTTATTCTTAATCATTTGCATCTTCAAGGAAAAATTTGTATTCTCTTGCACATGCGCAAAGATAGTACACTTTGAGTACATGTAGAATTGTGGAAGGTGAATGCTTTATTATTCTTAAAAATTCTCTTCGTAATCTTATATGACTTTAATAGAATTCTTTGTGTTCTAATTTTTACCTTAGTAATGGTTGGCTTGGGGAATCTAAAAATGTTATCTAAACTACAATGTCAGTCCCTTGCACTATACCAAACAACTTCATCTTTTAAATATAATAAAGTCTGATTTCACGAAATGTGATTTTTTTACTAATGTCCTAGTAAAAATATCACAAAATGTGGTTTGCTTCACTTATAACGTATTAAAAAAAATATTCATCACAATCAGAGAATTTTAAGAACTAAAGTTGGAAAAATAAATTTTGTCCCATGCATCGATAATCCTCAAAAATAAGCATTTTGAATATCAAACAATTTTACTTTAATATCATTCTTGAATGTGAGTATGTGACCTACATGAAGTGGTCTAATACATAAAATAATTAATTTTATTACTAAAAACTTAATAAATTGTGCCCTATAATGCTTGTAAATTCTAAAATGCAGTGGTTTTAGGCGCCTCTATGAAAAGGTCCAAAAATTTTAATTAAAAAAAAATAATATAAATATACATCTTGATCTTGTTGAGGTGCAAGATTTTTTTCTTAATAAATTTTAGGATTTTCTTACTTGATCAAAATTAACAAATTAAACAAACATTAGAGGATTTAAACAAAAATAAGATAATTACTAATTAGTGTTTTTAAAAAATGATATCCCAAGCTAACCATATATTATACCTTCAAATTTGCATTTTTGGATCAGAAATAATACAAAAATCCCACATAGGGCCAAGGTAGACATCTAATTGGGGCAATTTAAAAATAATAAACTAATTTTAAAATATTAGAAAAAACTTCCAATGTGTGAAACTACCACATGTACTTTCTTTTCAAATTTCATAGAAAAATGGACATACAACGCAGAAGTTATGAGCAAAAAACTACTTGTCCAAAGTCAAGGAGACAAAAAAAGTACAAGTATTTCTTGCAACATTTGCCCCTTTATAAAATTTTAAAAAACTCTCAAAATTTGATATTTTATTACACTTTGAACATTGGGCCTATATTCGTAGATCACATTTTTTCATTTAAAAATGACACAGGATTTGGTTCTTAGTATGACATTTTAAATTGTAATATATGCCAATTCTAAAATTTCATATTTTTAAAGCATATTTTGTATTTCATATGAATTTTCTTCATTTCTATAATTTTACTTTAAAACATTCACAATGATTTTTCATATTTTAGGAATTCTAGAACATTAAATGCATCTCTTAAAAATAAAATAAAATAAATTCTACTCAAATATGTGAAAAATAGAAGAATTCTACTCAAATATTCTCTACATATTCTTTGCATATGAAGCAATGAATTTCCAGGCTCTTTCCATGGTCATTGGTTTGTCTTTTAAAGATTATATCATTATATGACACATTTGTTTGACTTTGGATGTATGAAATTCTTCAATACCACACCACACTAATGAAAATTTTATAAAAATTTCATATGATTTAAAATTTCAATAACTTAAAAAAGCTATTACTTCAAAATAGTTGCATTTTTATATAAACCCCTAAAGGACCAACATGTGTTTTTTGGCCGTATAGAAATTTTGGGCAGGTACTTGTGACTAGAGATATCCATATTTTAGGCTGAAATTGTAATAGAAGCTAGGGACAAGGAATATCTTCATGTGTAACAAGTTTCATGACATTTCAAAATACAAGTCAAAAGTTGTGACCTAATATGTTACTTTTTTTCGTAACTGAGCAGTTTGGGCAGATAAAAAAAAATCATTTTTTCCGGAATTTTTTTTCGAAATTGGTTCTCTACATTTATATATACTTAAAAAGCTTTGAGTCATTCCATTTCAATCAATGAGTCAAAAGTTATGAGAGTTTTTGGTTTGTGGGCAGTTATGGATTGTGTACTCTAAAAAAAACCTTAAAATTGTTTATTTAACTCAATTTTCAATATTTTGGGAACAAAAAAAAATCCTAGGATGTAGATTGATTATTACAACTTTATAAACTTTGGGATTGGCATTTTTAAATTCCATAATTAAACTTTTAACAGTTTAGTATTTTGAATCTTTTTCTACTTCTTTCTACTTACTATTTTTTTCCTGTATGTTGTACAATTCCAAATGATGTGAAATTTTTCAAGCATGTAGACAACTTGTTTAGGAAACTGAATTCAAAGAAGCACCACCATTATTGGCATTTTTCATTGAAAAGTGAGCTTGCAAAGTGCAGCTGCCCGGTTTTTCGCAGGATTGAAAAAATGGTTTTCAAGACTTTGAATGCTTATATCTTATGATCCACATCGTGGAATTTTCTGAAATTTTTACCACATGTTTTCAAAATATCATACTACAAGATTCTACAGTTACATGTGTCAAAAAAAAAAAATTTCCAAAAAAATGGTAGTTGTATTAGAAATGGCAGTTTTGGAGCGTTTTTGGTGATTACATAGTCATGAAACTTTAGGGGTTAATAGTTTGGCGCACATCTAGCTCCAATTTGATCACAAATTTTGGAGAAAAGAGTCAATATATTCAAAATTAATACCAAAAGTGTGTTATAAAGTCTCCATTATAGCCTATAATTTTTGGAATTAAAAAAGATCATATGCTAATAATATAATTTAAATGTTATTTTTCTTGTATTGTAAAGATATGTCATGTTTTGTGCATAATTGTTGAGAATTTTTTTCATATGCCCAAAATTTCAAAAATATAATATGTACAATGTTTTACTATTTTATACTATTTTATTTCATTTTTTTCAAAAGCACAAGTCGTTCCAGTATAACCTCCCAAAAGCCAAAATGGCTCAAATGCAACAAAATTGGTAGTTGTTTTATGCATTAGAAAAATTCTCAGCCCTCTAGAAGGCCGCTCCAGAGCAGCTGAAAGCACCCCACAATTACATTTAACTTTGTTTAATGATTTTTTTCCCCCTATAGTTGATTACTTGAAGTCATGATGTCTGATGACTGTTAGTGGTTCGAAATCCAAGTACTAATAATTAAATAATCAGGGTTCAAGTCTTGTAATGCACTTTAACCCTGATTATTGCATACCTTGTTTTCTAATCAAGTTATGAACAAAAAAGCAAATGTCAAAAATAGTCCAAGGACATCTACCATCAAGGGGTTTTTTAGTGGCATCATAATAGACTTAATTCATTGACAATAGGTGAGAAGGAAGGATGAAGAGGTTATTTTTATATAGAAATCAATTGTCCATGGTGAATCTTCAAAGGGTATGGGTTATTTAGAAGAGAGAACACTCATTGTCAATTGCAAGAATTGTGTAAAAACTAGAATTTCAGACTTCATTTAGGCATAGTAGAATGAATTTTTTCAAAAAACTTTGAACTAAACAAAGTTGGAAAATCAAGCTAGTTTTCATCTCCAAAAATCAATTTGAGGTTTCAAGCAATTGTGGTTACAACTTTTAATTTCAAATTTCAATTTCCTTATTCATATGATAAGTTATACATAAAGGCGGCTAATTGCGGAATTAAAGGGCAAGCTAGTACAAATAGTTGCTGACTTTTGTGGAAGGACTATTGACAAATGTGTAAAGAGGCTAATTGTGCTTTTAAAAGGCCGTGACTTTTAGGAAGGTGATAGTTAATTGTTGTGCCTTTAACAATTTGTCCTATAAAGGCTTTTCTCTTTCATTTTTCAAATTAGCTCTTACGATGTATTGTAAGGCTTACCCGTGAGTGGACTATTGAATGAGTAGATTATTTATCATGAAAATTAAATATCTAAATCCAATTGTAAAATTGAAAATATGTGTCGGGATCGTACGAGTCAAATTATGTGTGAAAATTAGAGTAGGTGAGAAGTTGTCAAGTCATTGTGAAAAAATTGGAATCAAATAAAATGGAAGAATTTGTACCAGAGGAGGAAAAAGAGATCAAGCAATTAAAAGCCAAAATTAAATTGTCTATCTGTCAAATTAATACCATTCAAATTTGCGTAGTCTTAATTATGTATAGCTTTAGTCACAAATTGAAACCTTTTGAGTCTTCCATGAGCGGACTACTTGGGAGTTGAAGAATTGAACTATCTAAAAAACTATACTACATTTTGAACTTGGTAAAATTTAAAATATTTTAAGTGTCCAAGCCGATAAGTTTTTTTTCTTAAATAAAATAAAAATAAAAATGATGAAAAACTAAAAATTTATGATAAACTATTTGAAATTAAAGGATATACCTTAGAGTAATAACTTCTAAAAGTGAGAATACTAATGGTCAAATAAACATCATAGCAAATTGACAATCGAGTGGGAAACGTGGGAATAAAGGGCAATTAGTCAAAATCAATTCGACTAGTAATGATGACAGCTCATGGGAAAAGATGTGCACCCTATTATTGTGGCGGCTGCTGTCAATCTATTTGCCCGCAACCATCCTGATACAGAACATCAAATTGACAAGGTTTTCTCTCTTGATCGAAATGCATTGCGAATTGCAAGAAAGAGAGAGCTCCCATTGTGTGCATTTTCAATCTAATTGCACAGGCATTCAAGCTTTGGAGCAGTAGTTTTAGCCTTAGAACGATCAAGTTGACTGGTATCAATGGGTGATTCAAATTGAGGTATGAGCACTCGCAAAAAAAAAACTCTTCTTTTTCTTGAATTTTCTTGAATTTTTGATGTAAGTTGTTCAAGAGAAAAAACCATAGGTCAAATAGACAAAGAGGAAGAGAGAATGAATGTATTTCTTCTGCAAATTGATGCATCCTTGAGAATTGATGTGAGTATGTGTGTATGTGATACTGTAAATTAATTGATAGTCTAAATTGACAGATAGTATTTTTATGTGTGTGAAGTCAAGAATTAATCTTGTAATTTCACAATTGTTGTCATGGCTGTGTAAACATGTTTGAATTGGGATTAACCAAGTCTATTTGACCAATAGTTCATCTGGAATAGTTCACATAGTCAAATTGATACAATCTAATTGCAATAGGATGAACTTGACAAGCAAATAGACTTGTTGGAGTGAGAATCAATTTAAATCTACCACTGTGATAGTATGTTAGAGATCTATAGTAGGAATTTGTAAATTAAGTCAAATTGTATGATCAAGCATATCCAATAGTTGGGATTTGCTTTTGTAGCGAATCTAGTCCAATTTGCAAAAGTCTATAAGAAACTAGTCAAGTCGACCATGTAGCTTATAGTTGGTAGCAAATTCACTGTGCGTTAGTGAATAGACTAAATGACGGCCATAGGTCTCATTTCTCTATGGTATTGTCCATAAGTTGGTAGCAAGTCAAATTGACCTACAAGATAGTAAGCGAATTGGCTGACGTGAAGATATAAATCAAGCACCAGGAATGAAACCATCTTCTTTGTGTTTTTATACGATTGCATGAGATAAAAATACCGAATTCTTTTGAGCATAATATAAATTGCAAAGTTAACATTAATAGACTGGAGAGAATGAAAAGAAGCTTTCACTAAATAAATGAAAATGAATATATTTATATTTATATTATTAAGTGGCTAGAGCATACATCTGCAAAAACAAATTGACCATTCCCTGCGAATTGACTTGAGAATTGACATGAGCCAAACACTAGGCAGGACTGGACACCATAACAGTTGTGTCTTATATTTAGCATTTGGTTTTGGATTGGGAGAAATTGACATTAGGAATATTTCCTTGGATTGTTGTCTATTAACCAAACCTCAAAACAAAGTAAATAAGTATCCACAATATAAAACAAAGTAAATAAGTATCCACAATACAAAACAAGTGACTTTAGTCACAATACATTAGACTTATTAACCTTTCCTAGAGGAATTATCCCCCTATAGTTATTGTTTTGGGATTTTGTCGGGTAGACAAAATCTATATTACAGCAACCATCAAAAATTTATAAACAAAATTTTAAAAGGAGTTGAAAGGGAGATTTTTTTTTGACATTTTAAAATACCTTTTCCTAATTTTATCCAGAACTTTTTATTGGAGGCTCTAAATCTCAAACGGTTTTTTGGAGATGAAAACTAGCTTGATAATCCAACTTTCATTGGTTCAAATTTTTTTGAAAAAATTCATTCTAATATGCTTAAGTGAGGTCTAAAATTTTAGTTTTAACACAATTATTACTTTAAATTTAACTATGAGCGGTTGAGAAACTACAAATTCTACAAATTACATATCCCACATAGATTATTCTACCTCCTACCACCCCATGTGTACATAAGGAGCTTTTCTTCTCATCTTCAAACACCTTAAACTAAATGGCTTTAGAAGCTAGTTGGAAATGTAAGAGTTCTCTAAATTTTTAGCAACTAGCTTGAAAATCCACTTCATATTTCTTAATTTCATTGAATTTGATTAAATTCCCAATTAATCACCCTGTATGCTCACGCGGTTGAATATTAAACAGACTTCTACTACACCTCATTATTGGAGTCCTGACGTCTTTTGCGGAATTCACACTCTGACAATGCATTGCAGCTATATGCCCCTACTAATTCTCAGGTGATTAATAGACTGGTTTGATCCTTATAGAGTGGCCCTTCGGAGGGCTGAGAATTTTTCTAATGTCACCTTAATACTTTCAATTTCTAACAAAAATTATTCTTTCAAAATCCAAGTATTTGTTCTAAATTTGATCTAAAATGGATATTTATTCAAAATGGATACTCAATAGTAATCTTGACTTCTAACTTGACAATTATAGTGACATTTTCAAAAATCAATAAAATAGAAGGCTCCAAAATCGACCCTTTTCCTATTTTTGCCATCTACCTTTTGACCTTGAATGGCCACCTTCCATCACCCAAAATCACCATGCGGCATGCGCATGGTTTCAAGAGCAATGAATGGAAGTTAAAGAATTTTCGTCAAGAGTTAGTGGAAGTTCAATATTTCATACTTGAAAGGTGTTTAAAGGGAGTCTATGGGGCATGAATAGATATTTTATGCTTTCAACCTTAAAAAATTCATGGAATTCTTGTGAGTATTATAAAATTACAAAACAGCTTGGGTTAGTTTTCACTTGAGTAGTCTAACATTCTTATCATAAAAAAGCAAACAGAAAACCCACCATGTCTACCACACACCTCGCAAGGGCAGTGAAAGTATCGGTTTTGGATGCTTCTACCTTATTCCCTACAAATTCCCTACAAAAGTGAGCTTCATCTTCATTTGTTGACGTACTGTTAGGCAAGCAGCTGGATGCCAAATATATTGCCATCAAAAGTAAGTTATAGCCTTGAAAATTACACTTATCCGCCTCAAGTTTTGAAGGTTTTAGGAAACACATGGACATGATAGTGAAACACTGATATGTCTTTGATTTCGCTTCTTTACGGTAATACCTGCACTACTTGCACCACTGTAAGGATGCACTAAGGAATTATGTTTCAATAGCATAGACATATCCGAGGTAGAGACTCTAGAGACATGTCCCGGCTCAGGGAGAACCAGAGATTCCCTGGGTAAGCTTTGGAGTTATAAATGTCTGCCACACTATGCACATGGTTGCACTGAAACTATAGCTAAATTAAGACTTAATTATGCTATCAAATTTAAAAGAAATAACATTTCAATTCAGTTGCCGCAAATAAAAATTCCAGCGCCTGATTAATATAATAATCTGCATCAAAACATGATTCAAGGCTGCAAGTGTGAGCGACATGCTTCAAAACACCAAAACTGCATGCGACATTGAAATGCACACGGTTTTCAAAAGTAGTTCCAAATGCGGGTACTTGCAGTAGTGCCAATCCCTTGAAATTTTGCCATTTTAACCCACACTTGTGATAGTTGATCACTGCAATATATAACCATGACACAATTAATGTTAAATGACGCAATAGTTTACGGATATCATTAGAAAAAAATGACAGAGCATGCTTGATACGGGGCATGGTACTTCTCAGTTCATTCTCTACTTTCATCTTTGCACTTCTCTAAAGTAGCATTTCTCAACAGTAATATGGCTTGGGATTGGGGCCATTGGCTAACTACACAAAATAGAGAAATTAATATTGTCTTGTCAATTAGGTTGCCTTATGTGAGATACATTACTTCATGGGTCAATGCTTGTTCTACATGCCTGGAGGGGCATGCCACTCTTTGAAACAGGTGTTGAACTGGTACACAAATCTATGCCATATACATGGCTTTGAATTGAATGCATCATTGTACAAAAGCAGTGAATATTTCTATAGTGTGGACTGTCGAGAAATTAGTGTGGGACAGCCTAATTGAGTAATTTCACTATTTTGTGTACATTACATTAGAGAGGTTATTACTTATTACATTACGGAGAGTCACTGCATTTATGACATTTGTATGCGGCTAGGGTGGGACTGGGCAATCAATACTTCATAATGTTATGGATAATAATGCCAATGAACAAGTTAACAAATTACTAAGGCTGCTCCATGTAATTATTTACACTACTGTAAGTCCGTATGTCTGGAGCATAATTTCTTGCTTCTTACTATAAACTGATGCATTTGTCTACTGACACCATAATTTTAGCATACACAGACTTGGCTTTATGCAAAGTACAGTGTGTATGGTATATCCCTGAAGAAAACCTAAATCTATTTAGATGAGTTGTTGTCTTCAATATCATCCTCTGTGGATGATACTAAAAGCACACTTAACAGTACTTACTGTAAACAGCCTAACGTAGAACGTAATAAATAATTGTCCAAGGATTGCAGGCGATTTGCAGCCACTGGTGCAAATTTAGAAGCGAACAATTGACATAGTATAATCCCTTTGCTAAGGGATTAAATGTAAGAACTAACGATGAATGACTTAGGGTTCTAAACCAAATCTACCGTAAGCAAGCATACAAGGTATAAACAAAGGTATGAGAGCCACGGGAGGCAGAATGGGAGTGGAAGTGCAGGCAATGTGGTGTGCAATGTTGTGAATGAACTGAAATTTAATTTCCATAATAATTTGCATATCTAGGGTCACAGCAAGCTATTGTAAATGTCATCATGGCGCATATAATGCTACAAATTTAACGGAATTGACGCTTACAGACCGGGTTCGCGATTAACAAACATTCAAGTGACTATACAATCTGCAAGCAGGTCTACACATTTTGGTAAAGTTCAATCACCTGCATTACATAAAACTTCTCGAAGACGAGCCCCGGCCGAGTGAGTCATTGCCGTCATTCTCCAGTAGCAGGCTTTTCTGAGTAGACGAAGTTTGCTCGAGTTTTGCAAGGACCTCGGCACGGTCTACCGCAGCAGTTCGGCGGTTTTCCAGGCTGGGGACCAAGTTCGTCATTGTTTTGTCGACGTGAATGGCAAATGTAGACACATTCCCTTCAGAGACGGACGGCGGCACATGACCAGGGCCTTTGAAGGGCTTTGCCTCCACTGGTAGTCCACCGGCTGCAGCATTATCCAACTCCGGTATTCCAAATTCTCGGAATCGGTCTTCGTAAAGTGCATCTACTCCAGCGCATACATGATCCGCATTCATTATATTTCAATGTAACAGTCATCATCGGTACATACCTCGAGTACTCTTAACCAAACCGACGCTGCATTAGATCTCTAATCAATGAATCCTTAATTGATATATACACACACACATGTATATATATCAAAGCACTGCGCGTGGCATGTTGTGAATTTTAAAACACTCTAACGTAAGACAAACAAGTCTGTGGCTTAAGATTTTAAAGATGTAAGCCTAAACCCTAAAAATCCCCCGAAAGACAATGAATGCACTTAAAATAATATAATTCTCACAGAGTGGGCAAAATGAGAATATGCAGTATATATATCACCTTGATCGATCTGATCGGGGTTGAAGTTCGCGAAAGGGACGAAACTGGTGTTCATGACCAAAGTTTCGTTTCCAATCTTGATGTCTTGGACAGCAGGCTTCGGAGTTCGCTGCGCAGTAATAATGCCTTGCTCTTTGGAATCCGCAAGCGACCTTCTCGGGGTTGAAATCTGACATTGTGCTGATGGTTCTGTGGTAGCTGCATCAGATGGTTGTGATGCTTCATCTGCTAGACCTGCAAAATCCACATCTGTCTGTTATTTAAGTTAATCTTTGATACAGTATATTAAAAAAACAGAACGGAAGAGGATACTAAAACCACTAACGGCACTAAAGACCTATTCTTGGATTCTCCCTGAGCTTCCAGGCTTTGTTCAGAGGTACAAAATGTGTATTTCTTATAGGTGATAGACACAGCTAGGTAGCTTAGGACTTTTGACTTTGACAATTTATGAAATAATCTAGAAATGTCAAATTTTTTTGAGTCCTCCTTAATTTTGAACAAAAAACCTTCTTATCTCAACGAGCTCAAATCTGGTACATAGATCAAACTTGCATCAGTTGCATGGATGATCGATTGCATGACGGGAATTCCGGACGGGTATAGTATCCTCCAACTTACATTGAACGATGTCTGGAATCTTCTACAACGATCGGTAAGTCCTAAACTTTCCCTAAGGTGCTCTTGAAAGTGAAAGCAAGTACATGTCAACTGAAGCAGTAGAACAGGCCGAAATCTGAAGGTTTACCAAGAGATTTTTTTAGCAATCTGGTCATCTGGAACGGACAAACCTAATACTGGAAATGTCAATTTCGTAAGATTGGCAATATTCCAGTACTGTGGCCCGGTTCAGGACGTTCGACCTCTACCCCATCTATATCTGTAATATTTTGTGGCCTGAAATTAGATCTTTGTGATAAGATATATTGTCACAATTTTCGACCGAGTGTGCGAATATCGCCAATTGACTCTCGAATCTTGGGCCTTACCTTTTTGGATACGGGCTCATTTCGCTGCTAGGTGTTTAGCAGCTAGGAAAGCATATAATATGTGAAGGAACGAACCTAGTGGCACTTTGAACTCTCCTGCAGGGTCGATGTTGTTGGAGATCTGCAATTCTCGAGGAGCTGATGGCTTTGCAGTTAAAGCTGTGGTGATTTTTTCCCATTCTCCCTCGCCGCTGGAAGTCGCATCCGACGGACTTGCACAGCCTCCTTCACTACTGCCCATTCAGCCAGTCCACCATTAGCCCACAGTACTCATGACAGTGAGACTGACCTAATTAACTATTCCCTCAGTCCCACTAAAAAGCTCTTGATTTTATCTCATGTTTTTTTAGTAGTTTTGAGTACGCATATTGGAAACTTGCTTGGATCCAATTTTTATTTTGGTTGCATTGAACAGACACAATGTTTGAACAGATACAATGTTCTTCATGGAGTGTGGTGATATAAAATTGAGACCATTCTGAATTATACGTTTTACAGCATGGTCAATGAAATTAGTATAAGAAAAACATGAGATAAAATAAGGAGTTTTTTAGTGGGACAGAGGTAGTACAACTTACATGTGCTGCATGGGTACTGCAATTACTTAATTAAGTTATATCAAAGCACTTTTCAAACTCAATTCCCTGAGTCTCGATCATCGGGGATTCGGGGGTCGAAATCACGACTTCCAAAAAGTAGGGTTTGGTCTAAATTGACTGTGATTGGATGGATTCTAGAGTCGACGATTGTCCGACGAAGACTCATAAGACATATCATGCATGCACAATGATCGCTTAGACAGCGGTTCATCTCGACATAGACACTTGACTCCGAGCTACACAATTTAGATGCCACTCACTAACGATCAGAATTGTAACATCCCCGCGCATCGGATGTAATTAGTTGCCCGTAAGAAACTCAACGCTGGAAAGAAAACCCTCAAACGATCAGCTTCTTACATCATCGATCGCAGTTCCTTCCTTCCTTCCTGCAAGAAAGTCTGTACGTTTATTGAGATATAGAAGTGGTTATAGAGGTGTAATAATTAGTTAACATACCTCGTCGGACGACTCTCGACTTGCTCTTGGGAGTTCGCCGATGCACCGAACACAAACGAGCGGCAACGCCAGACCACGACCATCACCGAGTTCCTCCAGAACTCCAGAAACCGGACCACTCGAACACGTAACCCCTCCCCCGACATCTTCACACGCTCTAAACCTGATCCCATCACACGTAACGATGATCGAAGTGCTCCGTCTTGAAAACCTACGTGAGAGAGTGTTTCATCTGCCGAAGCAACTGAGACGCGACGCGAGGGTTCAAAATGGAGTCCGAGACAGTGAGACGAGGAAGTGGGTCATGGATCACAGCGTTGAGGTTCTGCCGAATTGGGGTGCCACGGTCCATTTGGGGTGCCAAGCCAATTGGGGTGCGAAGGCCCATGCATTGGGGTTCACTGCAAATTTGAGCCCTCCAAGTTGGGTTCTCTGCAAATTTGGGTTCTTGGCAAACTGGGCTCACTGCAAAAGTGGATTTAAAGTAAACCTAATTCCCTACCGTCCTACTGGTGCCCTATAAACTCGAACCCCAATCCGGGGTTGGAGTTTCAAGTTTGTATCATTTATCTACTCCATGCTACATTATCCCTTTGAAGGAATGTGTACATTCGTAGGCACACATTCTTGGTATAATGGTATAGTAGTGATTAATTGGAGGAATTATCCTAGATAAAGAATATTGTAAGATTTATCTTAATTAAACCATAATCATTAAAAGTTAAGACATCTTTCAAAAAATATAATTTGGAAATATTTCTTTCAATATTGCAATTTTTAATATTAAAATGATTAAATAGCACAACATTATTAACCATTTCAATTTTCTTCTTGCCTTCAAATCTTCAATAGATTGCAAGGTATCCAAAACAAAATAATTTTGCTTGGGATATTGAGGTGTCTTTAGATTTTAATAGAAGTTTTTAGAATTATATCAAAATAAAGTCAAACCTTTAAATTCTCATTTGGATATAAAGTAAGCCACAATATTCAAATCATATTTATTTTTTCTTTAATTACCCTCTTCTAGTATATTTTATTTAGAACTCCTACACATTAATTTGAAGACTAGAGGATGAAACCTACCTAGTAATTGTGCTAAATAATATTATGAATTTGTATACTTAATAAGAAATAATTAAAGTTTACAAGAAAACCTTAAATGACAAGGATTACATTTTTTCTTGGATATATTGTAATTCTTCATATCAAAATTTTAAATATTACATGTTATTTCCAATTTTCACCATGTTTCAATGTCTCATCAATAAGAGCGCTTAGTATATATTGCTTAATTCCTTAAAACAGTATATTTATTTTGTCATTGCAAGATATATATAATTTTGGCCTTCAATATTCTCTAACAAAAGAATAAGATTGAATGTAAATTACATAAGAAATAAGAATATTTTCTCAGTAAAAAACTTGTTTTAAAGTTATATTTGTAAAAAGAATATTAGCTAGTAATGCAAGTAGTGACAAAATTTGGATACAAGTCATGTAAACTGACCTTGTATATGATGATCTCACAATCAATGAGAACAATTGAAAGATAGTTTCTTCATTGATTTTCATACTCTCCCTCAAACTGGTTGAATCCCCATGCTAAGCTTAGAACATCTTTAATTGAATCTTCATTGATAGCATCTTCTCCACAAGATACATCAGTAGGCATAAAGTTTGAAAACTAGGATTGGTACAGATTCTAAAAACTCTTGTAGTACTTTGCAGTACAATACTGAGACAAACTAAACTAGCCTGTCTAGGACCTTGCAAGTGTAAGAGACAGTCTCAAAGTCTAACACAATTTTAAATGTTGTTGAGCTCAACGAAGAAAATGTAGCTCTCACAATCTAAATTTTATTCCATCTTGAATTTTAAAACTGCTATGATTATGACTTTTGTGGCTCTTCAAACTGTTAACCTCATGAAAGCATCAAATCCACTGCTTTTGAACTTTTTTTTAATCAGTTTTTGTTTGCCTAAGCTCAGAAAGTGTACCAATTACACAATGATGTAATCACTACTATCTCCATTTTTCTAAATATTCCATACTATTTTCAACATTCTTGTAACTACTATGATTTTTCTAGAGGAAATTACTTATGATTTATGAATATCACATAAATTTCATGTTGATGTTTTTAATTACAAAAAATTGAAAATAAATCTGAAACTGATGTAGATTATTACATGGTCACAGGACCGAAAAAATTTGAAATGGAAGTTTTAAAATAGTAACCTCATGAAGTTGACAGAGTGCGGACATGTTTTGTCCTTACCTTTAGAAGGGTTGACAAAAAGCCCAAATATTGGTTTATAAAAATTGCAATTTTCCATACTCTGGCTAATCATGTACAACTCTACAAGCGTAGAAAGTTTAACTAAAATTTCGTTAAATTGGCAGTGTTCCACTACTCCGGCATCTTTCAGGACAAGTGTCATGAAACGTTAATCTCCACCCGTCCTAGTTTTAAGAGCTTTGTGTAGAGTTGTGTCCATGATTTTTGGTGTGGGAATCACAGCAATTTAACAAATTTGACAATAATTGGGAGTACAAAGCATAATATGTGGTAGGACAATGTACCTGTTGTTGAGATATATTGCAATTTGGGTAACTGAATGTCCGGCAAGGGCCAGATTTCCCAGCACCATGATGACTGTCCAACCTGCATTGAGGAAAATTACACAAAATAGTGAAATTAGGTTGCCCCACACTAATTTCTCATATCTAACACTTTCAGACATGGTCAACTATAGTCTGGGGCAACCTAATTTCACTATTTTGTGTAGTGTAACTGCTTTTGTTAGCTACAGCATGAAATGGCAGGCCTGCATGAATGCCACTGCCCACAGGCACAGGCATGTGGTAAAGAATAAAATTTTCATCAGTTCAATTGCAAACCTTGGCCACAGTACTTGCTCAGAGCCTCAGACTGTCAGTCTAAACAAAAATCAGTCCTGATGTATCTGTCGAATTGTGGATGGTACACGGGACAATATACAGTTTCCATGTCTGACAATAGCTAGCATTACAAACAAATGATTAAAAGAAGACACATCGATCACATCGATCAAATTGATTTCAAAAGATTTAATTCAGGTAGGGTCACCCAAAGTCACCATTTTGGTTATGGAACATGGTCTGTCCTTACTCTTTGAACTAGGAAATTGTTTGCCTATTCACTTCAAAACCTGCATACTCCCCTGCTTAGTACTCCGTATTTGACTAGGCAAATTCTCCTCGTCACTTCAAAACCAGAGCAACAAGCAACTGACCAGGCATCAAATTCGTTCAAGTAAGTTTCTGTAGACTTACAAACAAACTCCACCCCTGCTGCTTGAAATTGTGGACCACTTGAATCATCAATCTGTTGGCTGATCTGTAGCTTTGCTCTTCAGTAGTATTCAATAAATTCCAGAGCTAGTGGAAGTCACCTGAGAGAATGCAGAACAAGCTCCTGTCCAAAAATCTCTTTGAATAAGTACTTAGACTTAACAACTTGCAGGTTTCTACAGAATGATGTTGAAGCTGGACCTCCAGGGTATTGAAAACCAGATCGATTTCTAATAATGAAATAAGTCACTGAAAATAAACAACAGGAACTAAAGTACAAAGTTACAAGGGTTGTTCATATGCTCAGAGGAATAAGAATCATCTTCATCTAATCTTATAAAATATGAAACAAAGGATGTACGTATGGTGTACCAGTTACCTCATTGATCAAACCCAAGTTGAAGGAATGATCAATGAGGTAACTGATACACCATACGTACCGTACCTAGCTTCCAGCAAGTAGGTAGGGTTGATGGAATTGTTGTTTTACTGTAATCCCAAACTTAATTGAGTTTGCAAGAACCATTTGTGTTGAATTCACTTACTGCAAATTTAGGATACCAATGATTGAATCATCCATAGTGATAGATTGCAAATTACATTTTTGTCTTTCAACAAGATTAAATTTTTTTAGGTTAAAAACCCTCAATCACCACATAATTGAAGAATGGATTTAGGGCTGTAAACCATTTCAATCATTTCAAAACATATTACCATCCACAAGAGTTCCACATAAATCTTTAGACAATCCACTCCAATTTCATATGTTGAAAATCTCAATCTTTAGAAAAGGCTTAGGCAATTCAAGCTTGGAAAAAAACCTCTAATTTCATAGAATTTGGTTGTTGATGTACAACTTCTTAAATGTGCAAGTATCCAACCCCTTTAGCAAGATAATATTTTCTTTAAGTCACTGAATGCTATTTGATGAACTTACTTCTTCTAAGTTCTAAATCACCAAACCTATTCAAATTACTACAAAAGGTCTTCCCTTGCACCACTTTTCAATTGAACAATTATGTAGAGTATTGTAAAATGTTACAAATATAGTTATGAAATCTTTTAGCTATCCAATTGAAACTTTGATAGTAAAAAAATTCAGAGTTGTCATATCGGACAAAATCGGACGAATCGGACGGAATCAGGGTTGACTGGCTGCAAACTTTGGAGGCCAATAACTTTTTCAAAAATTATCCAAATTGGACATATGAGATGTTTTTCGGCATCTAAAGTTTCTGTAGATGCCGAAAAACATCTCATATGTCCAATTTGGATAATTTTTGAAAAAGTTATTGGCCTCCAAAGTTTGCAGCCAGTCAACCCTGATTCCGTCCGATTCGTCCGATTCTGTCTGATATGACAACTCTGAAAAAATTTGACTTTTCTAAATCATTGAAGTTAATAATTTGTATTGATGTAGACCAACTCAATCTTTTTAGGTGAAGATAATGACTCCAAAGAGTGCTAAAGATTACAAGAATTAAAATAATATACAAGGTGTTGCATCTTCTTCATTGTCTAATTCTCATGATGTTTTATTAAAAGTTGTTCTAAATTGACCTATACCATAGCATAATTCAATAATATGCCACTTTATCTCTATTTTTGAAGAACTTATTAATCAAAAAGTCATTTTAACAAAAGCAACGAATAAGCCTTTAATCTTGTTATAGTTTTTTCAAGGGGCAAGAGGAGTGTAGGAGTGTAGGATTTAGCATCTTTACTACCAAGCATTGGTAGACAAGGGTTCTACTTCCAATGTACTTTCCATTTAATTCAAATACCATCAAATATCCTTTTTATAATCTTGCTTTTTTGAAAAATTGAATCCATTGAACAAAATAAGGCAAATCTCCTTGTACATCCATTTCAAAATTTTCCTTGAGTCAGTCAGTCATATATATGCTCGTGAATACTTCCAGATAAACATGTCCAGCTACGAAAACCCACGAGGTATTTCTTTAAATCCCTGCCACGATATAATATAGTGCCTGCAACCAATAAATACAAACGAACATTCAGTTAACTGAACACACAGGGATTTGCACATGAAAAAACAAAAACTTTGTATACAAATTATAAAAGACATGACTATACAAAAATGCCAAATTAAAAAAATTGCAAAAACTCACAAAATTGGCACTTTTCAGATGGGGCATTTTACTTCAGTACTTCACTACTAGAAGCAAGACAGTGTAACCTACGAAGCATGTGCCACTTGCTTTCGATGTAAAGAAGTAAAGACACGAATTTGCACTAGACTCTCCTAGTTTCAAGACCTTTGAGTGCTTCAATATCACGAATTGGGCACTAGGAATCATGTCCATGTGAATTTAACACATTTGACCATTATCGCAATATTAATCAACAAAAAATCACTGGTGGCAAATAACCTTCCTTGCTCTTGAAATGGAGTTGACCATGAGAGGGAATGACAGCCTTCAGGATTACGCATTCAACAAATTTAAAGATGAATGATACCAGTTGCTCATGGCTGAAGATTTTCATTCTTACCTGCCCAGCATCAAACTCTACAAGTGAAAACAAGGAAATGGAAATTATGCATCAATGACTCCAAAAGTAAAGATGCCATGGCTGAGAAGAAGGATTTGTTCAACTTCACTGGAATCTGTACAATCACTATGACTATGAAAACAATTTCCAAATGAAATATGCTGATTTGTCCTAATAGTGAAGGGGGAAAATTAGCATCACCTTGAAAATTAGTGCCACATGCTCTATTAGGACAAATCAATATATCAAAAACCAGAAACTAGATATTACAAAAAGAGTCGATAAGACAGGAGAAATCCAAATTTTTAAAGAATTCCATAGTATGATTATGTCTAATTATGATTGAATAGGATACACTAGAAATGGAATATGGACACAAAGGACAATTGTCGAGAGACACAGAAGGACATTTGTCCAATTTTCACCCTGGATTTCTGTTGTGGTAGTACAAACAGAGAATATTCAATAAAACCAGATCAAGCCATCTCTGTCCTGCAAGAGCCGGGAGGTTGCAGGATACATTCATACAATTATTGACAACATACAACAAATTTTGCTTGAAATCAGGCTCAACAATCTCATTTTCCTCTCACAATTTCCTCGAGCCTTAGCTGCCTTATAGCTCGTGGAAAAAAATCAAAATATGTCAAGAATCTGTCAAACTTTGGTGAAGTAGGTCAAAAGCAATGGCTGACCAAGAGCAACTTACAAAAAGGAAATGGAAAAAATCACAGAGCAGAGGTGGACCCTTGCTACAACAAAATTACCATCATATTCAGCGAATTGGCAAAATATCAACTGAAGATATTGACACTTTTGCAATTTCCTGTTTGGAATTGAACCTCAGATCTGTACCAATGAATGTCGCAGTCTTGGTGCTCTGAAAGACCAAAGCACACCATTATAACTTGGACAACTGATTTGAATTTGTTTGCACGTAATGTTAGGAGCGGCATATCTAGCCCAAATGAATACTTTGCTAACAGCATTTCTAGCACCATTTTCTAGTGTAAAGAAGAATTGAGGTCCTAACGAATAGAAGGCTAAGCAAGACTAAAGAGTAGATACAGTTGTTTAAAACACGAGCTTATTTGCAATCCTGAAAGTGTTAAAATGCTCAGTATTCAATTTCCACCTTCCCTCACGGGGAATTTTAACAATTCCTTGACCCTCAATGGGAAGAATGAAACGATAGAGGAATTTAATTGTATGTACTCACGTATTCCCCTGTCCCACTTCCGCATCCACAATCTATCTCCTTGTAAACGCATGTCGCTTCAATCGATCGGTTCGTCAATAGCTAGTGTAACTGGAAATTACGGTAACTTCCAAGTAGACGGTTTTTCTATCTAGCTTATGCACCACTAGCTTAAGAAAACCATTCACAACGGATCATCTATTTATGATGAATTTAGCCAGAATAAGAAGACAAGACCACTACATGGCATTCGACGAACATATATAGACAACATCGCTTTGCAGAGGAGCTGACCTGCGTAAACTTTAATTTTCCAAACGATTGATCATTTCTTATTTTGCAAAAACTACTCCGGGTAGATCACTTGAGGCTGATATGATTGACTTGGGCAAATTCGAAGAGTGATCGATCTGTTCGATCAGCAACTGCTGCAGATATATAATACGTACCATCTGATACCATTTAAATGCGAATTGAATGAAGCTCCGGCCCGGGCCTCCTGATAATATATATAACCTTGATCCAATGTACTGATTGAGTAGCTAGATTCGAAATCGCCGTGTACGTAGATCGATTTGGTCCAGTCTGTCGATAAGGTCGATCGAGTTTCAGCATTTACAAAGCTTAGTTAGTGTCTGTGCAATCACGCCAGAGTTAAGTTAACGAAACTTGCAACGTCAGCTAGAAAATTGACACGCACGTTAGCCAGAACTTGACGCTCCGTCGGACTCAGCAGAACGTAATACAGACAACATCGCCGGGTCGATGACGGCTCAAAATTAAGTCCTCCACGTTTTTGAGGAGGTGTGTATATTAAATTTCTCAAGACATGCACCCCGGTTAGGTGTAAAATCTCCCTATATTTTATGGTTGGTTCATTTTATATTTCTTTATCTGTACAGCTGTACAATCGAACTCGGAGTCTCGTGTGTCAAAAACTTCAAAACTTACTCTCCATGGCCTCTTGCCTCTAAGCTTTCTGTAGTGCAAATAGGGCTTAAATATTGACAAGAGTCGCCAAAACTCAGTCGTTGTCAATTGACTCACTATCTTACTAACTTACAATGCGGCTCAACGTCAACCCGTCTAGATTCCGGGTTGTGACAACAGGGGTTGCTTTTGACACAAATTGAACTCAAAAAAAGGACAGAATGCAGTTACGAAGGAGGGAGAGGGAAGAACTGAACAAACCAACCAAGCAGCACCCTGGTCAGGCGACAATTCAGACGGTTGATTTTGGATGTACACCTATCTTCTAGACTTATAGGATCATATATAGGAAACATGCATGCGCAAGACCTTATTGGGATAAGCGTGTTTTTTTCAGAACAGTACCTGCCACAAGCCTGCACAGCACTGGCACATTTCTGGAGAAACCTGTCAGAGAGTGCGAAATTTCGCCCCAAAAAACACGCTATTTGGGATGCTTCTCCAGCATTAGTGTTGTTACAGTGCGAATCTTACCACTTTGCCAGGAATACCAAGCCAGATTCCAAGGGAGACAGGAAAAAACAAAACGATATGGACAGAATTCGGACAAGTCTTCAGTCTATGTTGGAATCAATTTGATCCCTCTAGCTCGCTAATGATTGCCACTGAACAATTGGAAAACAATCCAAGCGTCATTTGCATCATCAAGGAACATATTTACTCAACGTGATATATTTTATTATTTTGATTTACTATTCATGGTAGGGTACGGATTCTACAAACCGCGTTAACACGGCAGTCTTACATGTTCTCCTCCAACATGCAAAAGAAGTGCAGAATATACTGTAATAATGACTATCAAAAGGAAGTCTAGTCGCCAAGCTCACCTGTTTTCAGTCAGAATATCTGCTCAAGTTGCATTTGGGTTGACGAATCTGAACCCGCCGAGCTTTGAAAACCGGGCGAATTGCAATTTACGCCAGACTGTGTGGATGTCATCTCATTGTAGCTCATGAATCAGATTGTGGATCTGAATCATTGGTTTACAAATGTGCTAAATCTGACAACCATCTACGTCACAGGAAGAACTGGAGGTCGATAGCGCGGGGGTATTTTTTTCAACGTGTAACTTCACCCCCCCTGAAATTTTTGTTTTAAGTAAAATTTGGGGGGATAAAGTTACACGTTGAAAAAAATAACCCCCGGTATCGACCTCCCATTCTTCCTATGTACGATTTCATGCATTCGTTTAAGTAACTACCGGTAGATCATTTGCAGGAACTTTTGACTCCTCTGTAATTTGTAACCACAGAAATTTTAAATTTTGATGTGGCAAGGCAATTATGCACCGATCTTTTGTGGAGTACAAGGTAAGGCTTCCGACATCTCAAGTAATTATAATTCTATACTTACCGCTTCCTCGCTGGCTAGAGTTGTTATTAACCCCTAAATGCCTGAGGCATCAAAATAATTTTGGTGTTGACAACACTTTGAAGTTAAATAAAACCTAACCAAGTTGCTATTTAGTAGTTTATAGTTTTTTGAAAAATTCTATTAGAAGCCTAGTTTTAGCATCAAAAATCTGATTTTGAAAATGATTGATTATGATTTTTCTATACAAGATTTTGTGCAAGGGTGTCCATTGCAATCTTGACTTTCCATAATGATGAGGGTTCTTGGAAATGAGCCTCAAGTACATTAGATCTTTGAGAAAAAATGAAATTAGAAAATCATTTAAAAAAAGTGTAGAATAGATTTTGAGCACAGCCATAAATTGTTTGGGATTATATATAATAAATTAATAAGCCCTTTAACCTCATATTTTTTTGGTGACCAAATTTTTAGATTTGACATGTGAAAAGAGGATTGAAAGACTTCCAATTACTTTTGTAGTTTTAACACCCTCATAATCAAACATTATAATCTTTCAATCCATAAATGATATTGTTGTGGGTTTCATTAGAAGAGATTTGAGGCCTCCAAGAGCCCGCGAGTTATCCTGCGTTCCCACAACATTCCCACACTGTGAAATGCAGGAAAGCTACAGGATTGACGTGGTCGAGAGAGTGCTACATCATATAAAATTTTTTTTTGCTTAGAATGATATTTTGGGCAAATTTTTTCTTTTTTAATTCTAACAACTTGTACCGGTTGTTCACAGAATCGAGACAGCATTGGGAACGGGCCTAAATCGGCCCTCTAATGCCCTCAAATCTCTTCTAATGTTTTCCTATGTGATCTCAAACATGTCTAGTTTGAATTTGTACGGTTACAGTAAAAAAAAAATTGATAAATTAATCAAAATGTTGGTTTTTTGTTCAATTTAGAGCAAATTTCAAGAAGCCCAGAAAAGGCTTTGGGCATTTAGGGATTAAATTGAAGAATTGAAGCCACTTAATTCATTTTGTGAGTTTGGAGATGAGACAAGAATCTCTTTATAAGATTGGGGTAATAGTAAATCAAACAATCCATGTGGGATATACAAAATAGGAATAATAGGAGTTCAACTGCTCATAGTTAAGCCAAATGGATGAATTGTGTTAAAAGTTGAATTTTAGACTTCATTTAGGCATAGTAGAATAACTATTATGAAAAAACATTGAACTAAAAAAAGTTGGATAATTGAACTAAAGTTTATTTCCAAAAATCCGTTTGAGGTTTTGAGACTTCAACTAAAAGCTATAGACAAACTTATGAGAGGAATTGGATGGAAACTTTTTTTTGACATTTTCAAACACCGCTTATTTAAATTTTGTCCACTACTTTTAGTTAGAGGCTCTAAACTTCAAACCAATTTTGAAGATAAAAGTTAGCATTAAAGCAAAGTCATGCTCCATAGCCCTCCAAGGTATCCTGAAATTTGCTTTTATTTTGCAAAAAAAATCGTTTTTCTCCTATTTCCGCCTTGCTGAAATTGTAGCAGTAGTGGCGCAAGAACCAAAAATTCTGAATAAAAAATTATTAAAAAAAAATGAAAAAATGAAAAGAATTAAAAATAAAAATGAAAAATTTGCAAGACTTGACTACTCTGGCGAGCAGTCATAGTCTTTGACTGCTCACCAAGAGCAATTTCAAAGTTGACATGCCATGCAAAGAATAGCATGGCATGTCAACTTTGGAGAGCCCTGTAAAGGGCTGAATTTTTCTCTAATGGCTTAACCTCTAAAGGGCCAAGGCCATTTTCTGCCAAAAAACTTTCAAAACTGCCATTTCTAGTGCAAAGTGTAAAAAAATCTGAAAATTGTTTTTTTTGCACATCTAACAATAAGATCTTATACCTAACTAGTATGACAATGTGTGGAAAAAATTTCAGAATTTTTGACCACACAGATTGCAAGATATCTGCGTTTAAAGTGAAAAAAACAAGATTTTCAACACATTGCAGGACTAGATTTTTTGACTTTGAACATTTTTAACTTAAATTTTTTGCACCACAGATTTTTGAGCTTTAAATCTTTCTAGTGGAGAATTAAGTTGAGAGTCTAGGAAGAAAAATGAAATTCAAAAAATCTTAATTTTCATTCTTAAAACAATTATTAAGTAGACGATAGTACAAGATAGCAGGAAAATCTAAAATATTAATATCTTTTAGATGGAATTAGAATGCACTAATTCCAATGGTGAGATTGTTCTAGCAAGAAAACTAAACCACATCAAACTTTTTTTTTTGAAAAATTGCTAAAATTGCATTTCAAAATGAATCCTACAAGTTATTTTTTCAAGAAGATGCTCTAATTGCCCGAAAAACAAGATTGTCCATAACTTTCTCATAAAAATCCAAATGAAATGAATCAAAGCTTCCCGAATAGGCAAAAATATAATCTATAAGGAAAAAAAATTAAAAAGAAAAAATTTAATTTTTTGCAAAATTTTTTTATTGCCGCTCTCCCCTGTTTTGAGCTTATTTGGACATAACTTTTGTTCCCAGGCACTGATTGAAAAAATAATAATATATTCCCACAAATCTTATCAATTTTTTTATCTTCAAAAAAAATTCAAAAAATCACAACAAAAATTCAGCCCGTAGATACTTGCCCAAAATCCCATTTGTCCCCCAAAGGGACAAGGTCCTTTAGGGGTTAATTCCCCATTCTGTTTTAGTTCAAAGTGTTTTCAAAATAGTTATTCTACTATGTCGAAATGAGGTCTAAAAATCAACTTTTAACACAGTTCCTACATTTTGACAATGAACGCCCAATCTCTCAACTTCAAATTTTTCCATATTCTTTGGCAATTCATAATGGACAATTGGTTTCATTATAAAATCAAATAAATGTTAATGAAGTAAGTCTTCCATATTGCCATAAAAAAAATTCTTGATAGCAATGTGGAAGACTTTATTTCATTGACAATTGCTTTAGTTTTCTAAACTTGGTTAGAATTCAATTAATATTCAATTTTAAGGTGTTCAATATTCAAATTAAAGTGCATCAAGGTACCTTAATTTTGATTATTGAACAATTAAACTCAAATTTGAAGCCCTTGACAATCATTCAAAACTAAACTTTGAGGTCTTCTAAGGGTTGCAAAGCGGCCCTATAGAGGCCCAACTTTTTCTCTAATGCTAATTATATGTGCACTGTCTTTATGCAAATATAACACATTCTTACCCTTTACTTTGACGACTTGGGAGATAGTCACATTATAAATCAAATAAATTGAAAATGATACAAGTGTACTAGCATTAGATACGCAATGATAGTGTGACAATTGTGAAGGATATTCTAGAGTATCATTGAAGAAAGGGTCACATCAATCCATAAATTGTAGAAACAAAAAATGCATTTGTTATATATTTATCCCCTAAAGGACCAAGAAGCCCACTTGGGGCTTTTGAAAATTCGAGCAGACTCTACTGGCTTTATAATTTGGAATTTTTGGATGAATTTTTTTGGATGAATGCTAATCATCATAATCTATGTGTGAAGCTTTGTTCCATGTTCTTCCAATAAATATTGCAAAAGTTAGAAGGATTGTTTTTATTTCAATGTCAAATCAGGTAACAAAAATTATATTTTTAAAAATATTATGGAATAATTATTTTTGGAGGATTATATAGATTGAAACCTATTTATAAACATCACAACCATTCAATTTTAAATAATGAAACAAAAGTTATGAGAATATTTTGCAAGCAATAAAGTTAGAAAATGTTGTCTTTTGTTCTCAATTTTAAATTTTTTTAAGTAAAAATAAAAATAAAAGATATTAGTTGTTTATTTAAAAAAATTCAACCTTATTTTGCGTCATAATGAGAGTGACTCTCTTGTCATCTTCTATAACTTTTGAAGCATGAATCCGATTAACTTGAAAATTTTATTGAAAATAGCTAATTTGATAGTACTCAAATCTCTTGTTTTTCATAAATATTCAAAAATCATTAAATATTTAAATTTCAATTTAGCGAATTTGTCACACTTTGCGGTTTAGGGGTTCTTAGTATTGGGGAATACCCAAAATTAATGATCTAGAGCTGAAATTTCTTTGGTCTATTCCCGTAGTACTTAGAAAGTCATATTTCTACCAAAGGGAATTATAAAAAAATTAATCTATGTCCACCACATCCGTGTTAACAGGGCTCTTTTGCACGTGCATTTTTGAACATTAAAGATGGTTTTAAGATCATTTTTTGGTGAAATCTCTTCATCATAAAGTTCTCCCAAATTTCCAATCTTTTGTTGTTTTTAAAAAAAAATTCCTATTTTTTACAAATTAAAATGTGATTGAACCTATTTTCATGAGATTTTGCACTTTTCATGAAATTTCCTAGTTCTCCTACTTATAGAATTTTCTGCACTTTTTCTTCTTAGAGTACCTTCTTTTTAAAGGTGTATATATTAAACATATTTTATTTTTTAAAATTATTTTTCTAATTATACAATAATCTAGAAAAACATATGAGTACTACAGAAAACACTACAAAAATCGGCCAGTCTTTCTTGCAACCACTTAATGCCGCATTCCAATTTTCATTTCTTTTAAGATGAATATGAAAGTGTTTAAACAAATTATGTAATTTTTCAGTCCATTTTCCAAGATATTTGATGAAAGGAAGCATTAGAGAAAAAGTCAAGCCTCTAGAGTGCTGCTTTGTAGCCCTTAGGAGACCCTAAAGTTTACCTTTTTTTTGGCTTAAAGATTTATTTTCCCCCTATTCTTACTAACCTTCTGTTGCCTGGCTATGGAAAGATTGTTAAGGGCTCCGAATCCAAGTTTAAATGTTTAATATTTAAGATTAAGGTACTTTGATGCACCTTTATTTGATTATTAAACACCTTAAATTTGGATGCTAATTCAACTTTAACCAAGTTGTGGAAATTGAAACAAATGGCTATGAAGTAAGTCACCATCAAGAAATTTTTATAATGACAATGTGAAAGACTTACTTCATTGATATTTGATGAGAATGAAGGTTGAAAAGGTAATTTTTATAGAGAAATTGATTATCCATTATGAATCCTCAAAGGCTATGGGATAATTTGAAGTTGAGAGATTGGCCTCATTGTCAAAATGCAAGAATTGTGTTAAGGGAATAACTATTTTCAAAAAACTTTGAACTAAGTTATTGTGAGGAATCAAGCTAACTTTCAAAAAAAAAGAAAAAAAAAAAGCTAACTTTCATCTTCAAAAATCTGCTTGAGGTTTAGAGTCTCTAGCTAAAAGTTATGAACAAAATTCAAAGAAGGTGTCAAAAAATATTAAAAAACTATCCCTTCCAACCCTTCTCTGAAATTTGCCCATAACTTTTAGTTGGAGGCTCTAAACCCCAAATGGATTTTTGGAAATGAAACTTAGTTTGATTCCCACATTAACATAGTTCAATATATATTTAAAATAATTAACTTACTATGCCTAAATGAGGTCTAAAATAATTTGACCTTTAAATAACACAATTCTTGCATTTGACTTAACTCTAAGTGGTTGAGCTCCTATTCATATCCTATATAGAATATTCTCCTACTACTATCCCACTTGTTGTATAAAGAGGTTCCTATTTTCATCTCCAAAATCACAAACTCATTAAGTAAGTGGCTATTGAAGCTATTTGCCTTCCAAAGGAACTAGCTTCAAAGCCACTTAAATTTGTTTAATTAGACTTGGTTGGATAATTTAATTTAATATTGTGAGTTTTCAATATCCGAATATGGGTTGAATTAGAGAGCCGTATGATGGGCGACTATCTAATATGGTTTGGAGAGGGCTCGTATACCAAAGCATTTTCAATTAAAAAATTCTGAATAGTGTTGGCCTTGTGTACTATGAAAGTTAGACCAAATTGATAACTTTCATGAAAGTCCTGCTCTTTCTGACGAGGTTTTGCAAAAGTCAGATCACGTGACTATGCATTTCAAGCAGATTTCATAAGACACCTACCTTTTTTTTTAATAGCCTCGATTGTCACTTTGGAGCAGCCCTTCGGAGGCTTGAAACTTCTTCTAATGGCTATAGGATATATGAGTTTTTTTCTAAGAATGTTAAGAAACAAAACTTTACCTTTTGGAAGGGCTTAAAAAGCCTACATTTTGAAATTAGGCACATTGAACTTGCAGTCGGTGAAGATATTTATTCTAAAATGTTTAAACAATGTACTTGAGTAAATTAACCAAAGTATCCTACACTAGTTTTGTTAAAAAATAAATAGTCATGAAGATTTTGACCTTGCTTTAGAGACGAGTATTTTGAACTTTGAAGCAATTTTGCGCATCTAAATATGTTGGTCTTTTTGGAATTATATTATATGTTTAAATTTGGTTCACCCCATATAAGTCTTTAAGACAAGAGGTTTCAATTATATTTAACCTCTGTAGATGAAAGGAATTGAGGGAATAGATAATTGTATAAAATCACTTGCACAAATCTATACTGAAACTCGTATTAAAAAAATCATGATATGAAATAATTTTGTATTAAACCTCCTTTTGATTTTGTGCAATTGCATTAAAATTAATACAAATTTAACACAAAAAATATTTTAGACCATGGTTTTTTCCAGCATGCAATTGTACCATTAAATGTGCAAAGTTTGATAACCTTATTTGTTATTTGAGTTTATAAAATTAAAAAAAAAATGTATATATATATATATATATAAATAAATAAAAGGCTTGCAAAGAAACATATGTAAAATTGATCCCAAAAATATATGTAAATTTCTTTGTCCAAAATAGATTTTCACACTCAAACAAACAAGCAATCATTTATATCCAGTAATATTGTCTCACAAACTTAACAACTATCACTAACAACCATAGACTCACCGATACATCCTTGTGGATATCAAAATCCTAAATTTTGAAGGAAATTTCAATGAAGATAAAATTTGCACTACAAAAACGAATTTTGTAATAGTATTTTTTATTATTTATTATTTCATCATGTTTTTCCTATAGATGTAGAAGTGACATCCAATTGCATCCATCAATAGTGTAAGATTTGAATACATTGTTCTTACCCTCCAAGAACCTATGAAGCCAAAATTTATCAATTGCAAATTTTTGATTGCAAAATTGAATAAATTTAAAAGAAAATCTTATTACTTTTTAACTCAGTTGTTGAAAGTGATATATCTACATACTTGTAGCACTCTTTGGTTTTCAAAATTTGCATTTTTATAATAGTGCAAAATTTAATAAAAAATAAATAAATAAATTGTGCAATGAAAAGGTAGACAAGATATTTGTACAAGTTTTTGTGACACCAATGGAATGGATGGAAGGAAATTTACTTTATCATAGAACTGGAAGCAATTAGAGAATTATATTTTGATTGTGTGAAGAAGTAGCTCATTTTCTCTTTCAAGGCAATTGCAAGAAACACTTGTCTATTGTTTTGTCCCCTTAGCCTCGTATAGGCGGTTTCTTGCTTATAACTTTTGCATTGTAAATATGTTTTAAGTGAAATTTGAAATGAAGGCAAATATAGTTGTTTTAGACATAAAATAATTTTTTTCACATTTTCAAGATTTGTTTTTATTTTTAAATAGTCCCAAATTGGATGTCTAATTTTGGTGGTTATTAGTCCTATTTTGACCCAAAATGCAAATTTGAAGATCAAAAATTGAGAATACTAGGTCTTCTACTGAAGTTATACAAGCCGACAAAGTGATTTTCTAAAATATTAAAGTTTCCACCTTCCACATGTGCTCAAAGTGCACTTTCTTTGTGCTAATGGAGAGAACACAATTTTTTTCTCAAAGATGCAAATGGTTGAGAAGGAGTACCTTCAAATTAGGAGAAATGGCCAATTTTAGATTTTATATTTCTTATTTTTTTCCTAATTTGTAAAAATAAAAATGTTTGCAATCTAATTATCAAGATTTTGTGATAATTGTTCATGGCTCAGGAATGCGTAGCAATTTATAGTAATGTATAGTACAACTTGGCAAGGTTCAATTCTATAATTTTGATCTAATAAAAACTTAAATGTTTACACTTCAAGATGTAATTAAGGTCATTTGAAGGACAAATGGCATGTCCTTAAAAATATGCAAAACATTGGATGGAATATACTAATTTTTTAATGCTCTAAAATAGTACATATAATACAATTCACATTATTATTCACATCAATTGGCAAAAACTAGGCTTTTTGACAAAAACATGAAGTGTTTCTTGTATGACCCTTTACTACAATATTGAATTTGGTATACCCAATCTCGGAGGAAATTATGAAGGAACTAGGATGGTTCAAAAATTTGTGATGATGTTACAAAGTTACATCGATAACATCCACTCTTGGATTTTTTTTAAACCCCTAAAGTCCCAAGGCCTTTTGTCATCAAAAAAATACCCCAAAATGGCAAAAGGCAGTAAAAATTTTTAATTATTTTTTTCTATATTGAACCGCAAGATCTTTTTTTGGACTCTTATATAATAAAAACATATAGAAGTAATACAAAAACTTTGACCTCATAGATTGCAATATATTTCCATTTAAAGTGAAGAAAATAAGTTTTTTTGCACTTTGTTTGACTAGATTTTTGCTTTTGATTCATTTTAACGTAAAAACTTTTTACCAATAATTTTGATTTTCTAATTTCCGTTGTTGAAAAATTGGATTGAGAGTTAAGGAGAAAAGTTTTTTAAAAAAAACTTGGTTTTCATTCTTAAAAGAATTATTCAATAGAAGTAGATACAAGATAGAAGGAAAAACTTTATTATTAATAGTTTTAAGATGGAATTGAAATATACTAATTCCAACATTGAGATTGTTTGAGCAAAAAAAGTCAAATATGTAGAACTTTATTTGAAAAAATGTAAAAATTGAATTAGGAATGAATCCTACAAGTCATTTTCTCATGATGCAATGATTGTTCATTAAACAAAAAGTCTATAACTTTTGCATCACTAATCCAAGTGGAATGAATCAAAACTTTATATATAGATAAAAATATATGTTTTGAGAAAAATATTCAAAAGTCAAAAAATTCAAATCTTTATAATTTTTTTTGTGTTGCTTTGTGAACCATTTTTTAGAATTCGGCTAGCACGACTTTTTTGTGGGTCACAAATTGAAATTAAATTAAATTTCTAGAAAGTCAATGTGATTTCCCATTTTTGAAAAAAAATTTCAAAGAATCATGTCAAAAATGAAGGTCACACAGGTACCCCAAATCCCAAGAGTCTCCAAAAGAGACTTTTAGGACTTTAGGAATTAAATCATTTGCACACTTTTTCATATTTGAAGGGTTTAATTGGATTTATCCTGGTTATTTTTTACCATGTATAGTATATTAGATTGACTACTATTTACTTTATAGAAAAACAATTAAAAATTGAAGCACATCTATATGCAAAAAAATTATTAAATGATTGATTCATTTTCAAATAAGGTTATCAAGAAGTTAGTTGGGCTTGAAGGATTAAGGGGCTAAAAATTCTAGCAAAATAAAAAAGTGGAAGAGACATTGTCTTACTAAGGTTTGTGCATTTTTGTTTGAATGACTATAAAGAATAAATCTTGACAATGGATGATAAAATGCCATTAATGCTTATACCTAAACATCTTTTGCAAGTGGCAACTCATTGATTCATGTTCCCTTGACTTTTGCCTAAATGGAATGATTCAAAGCTTTCCACGTATATAGAGTTCAAAAAGAACAATTTCAAATTTTTATTTATGAAAAAAGCAATTTTTCTGATCTGCTCGGAATGGCCATTTACAAAAAAGTAATAGATTAGGCCATAACTTTTCACTTGTATTTCCAAATGTCATAAAGTTTATTGCATCTGAAAGATATTCTTTGTTCCTTCTATCAAAATTTGGACTAAAAATATGGAGATCTCTAGTCACAAGCACTTGCCCAAAATTGCTATATAGCCAAAATACTTATTGGAGACGAATTAATTTTTTGATTTTAAGTTTATTTAGCATTCCAATGGAAATGCAATCTAATTGTCAATCTATTTCTACTTGTGTGAGGCAAATTGTGCTAATTGTCAATGTACACTCAAATAGGGGCATAAGGCCATTAGATAGTAAAGAATTTAAGTTGTCTTAGATATAAAGAGAGGCAAATAGAACCATGACTTTTCAAATTGAATGGGTGTCTCTTTGCAAAGAATATAGGCAAGTTGTAGTATATGTTTTTAGCTCTCAGTTGGAGCACTTTTGATTGGAGACGGGAGAATGTTGTGTTTGTCTTGTGTATATTTGTCTTGTGTATATGGTGTTAATTGACAAATTGAAGCGTACACAATTGTTGGATATAATCTGTCCTATTAAATTAGATATTTAACTCCTAAATCCCTAGTGAACGAACCTTTCATCCTATTCTACAAAAGAATCTATCAATCCTATGAACTTGGACTGGTAGATTTTGAAGATAACACTTATATTGGTCCTTTAGGGATTAAGTATGAATTAGGATTCAACTTAGGCATAGGCATTTAAAGCAAAATTTAGACCTTTGAAAAAGCTCCCAAAAGAATTTACATGCTAAGCCAAAAATATTTAAGGCTAGAGAAATTAGGCTAAATACATAAATTACAACTTAAATTAGTTGCCAACTTCTTGAAATTTTGAATTATAGCCATGTCTCAATACCTAATAGGAGGCATTCCATTGTATTCATATTATGAACTTATTTCCAAATAGTTCATTAGATTTTACCTTTTTTCCAAGTGATTTTGTAATGATTTTGAGAAGATATATCTTTTTAATGCTCAATCCTAAGGAATTCATTGTCAATTTTTTAGAAACCTACATGAGTGAAAATATAGGGTTTATTTAATTCAAAAGAAAAATTTTAATGTAATATGTAGGGCTACTATAAACATTGACCACAAGTAGTACAATTTGTCACATTGTACAAATAAAGAAGTTTACCTTGTAGATTTAATGAACATAAAGTTATATAATACAAAAATAGAGTTCATAGGCTATTTAACTTCAATCTTTGAAGCCATATGTATTCAATACACCCATATTGAATGGGATGTTCATTAAAAGGTTTGACTGGAGATCTTAAAGTGTTCAATGATAAATTTATTATTAAAAACCACCAGTTGGTCAATGGCACTTGAATTGGTTGTTGATGGTTTCATAGTGTATATTCTATACGCATATGTAGTAGAGGGAAAGAAAAATTTGTCAAGAATGGCAAGGATAGAAAAAAAATTGGACACTCAAGTTTATATGTAAGATAGTCCCACTTAAAAAACAACATGAATGAATTTACAAAAAACCATAGGGTATTGAAAATATGCTCCTTTCAGTTTTTTATATAAAAATATGGTCATCTTAAATACAATCATTAGAGGGGATTTGAAGGCAAGAATGGGCCGTTTCAAGTCTGTTTTTCAATTTGTCTCCATGCTATGAACCATGGTTTGGGCTATCCAAATAATATTATTCAAAAAAAAAAAAAAAAATTCCAAATCTCATTTTAAGATTTTCATTTTCATTTATTTATCTATTTTTATATTTTTATTAATTCTGATGTGCAATCGTTCAGCCATATCACCCTGCTGCAATGGTGTAGTTCTAGTAGTCGGAAACTCATTAGAACTTGTGGGTGAACTTGTGGGAATTTGTGGCCCTTTACAGGGCTTGAATTCTCTCTAATGAATACCTTCTTAACTCAAGTGCATACTTTGTATTACAAGGAGTAATCATCCCAAATACTTAACTTGTAAATATTATATTGGAGAACCCTAAGCCCGTGTATTGATTCTAGTGGTATATTTGGATTTTGGCTTGAGAAAAACTAAAGAAAATTAAAGCTAGAGATTAAAAAATGAACATTATACAATTGTTCTTAATTACTATCTCCTGTGATGACAGGACTGACTGCAATGGCCCCCCACCTCACCCCCACGCACAAGAAATGAACAAAAATCTTATAGTTGTTATTCAAGTGTTTAAAAAAAAGTGCCCTCCCCCCCTTTTGCCTTCGATTGCAGAAAACAACTGTTGTTGGATCTGGATCTGGAAGGGATATAAAATACAAATACTGGATACAAATATTGGATACAAATACGGATCTACAAATATATTGCATATTGTTTGCAACTACCCAAGCCTCTGAGAAATACAAATAGGGCTCGGCAGTAATAAGTTAATTAAAATAAATAAATTTAAAAATAACTTTAATTACAAATAAGGTGGATGGATGGGTGGGAGGCAGGTTAATAAATAAAAAGAATAAAAACAGGGGACGTCTTTTGAGTGATTGGAGGGATGTCCTTCACTATCCACTCAAAAGACAACCTCCGCAAAAATACTATGAGAATGTATAGAACATATTTTGTAAATTTTGACCATGCAAATTGCATGATTTTAATATTCAAAGTGAACAAACAAGTTCAATTTTCTTCAACTCTTTAAAGTTTCAATTGATAAGGTTTCATCTTTCAATTTTTATATCATAAAACTAGTTTGTTTTAAGACTTGTAATAAAAGACATTGTATTGAAGAGATAAGTTTTGAATATGTATTAAAAATGCATCAAAAAAATGCATTTTCATTTTTGTTGAAAATATTAAAATATTAAGAGGTATAAAATAATAGGAAATACTAAATTATTAATCACTTATATATTGATTCAAAGAGTGTCAATTTCAATTTGTGATAATTTATAATAAGCAATTAGAACCATTAGTTTTTAATAATTTTTCAAAATATTAAAAATTGAGTTAAAAAATGAGCTTCAAACTTTATTTTAGAAAATAGATTCCATGACTATTTTAAAAAATAAAACCTTCATATCTATCATCTTAACAATCAAAATAGAGTATTCAACATTTTGCATTTATACATGAGTCTAAGAAAATGCATTTTTTTGGTAAAACTCTCAAGTAAACATATGAGATTTTTGAGGTCTATCCGATGTGCCCCCACTTTGAAGTAAAGTATTTTTTGGGGTAATTTGGTGGCTTACCTTTTCAATAGTATACTAGGATGTTGAAAAACTATATATAATTACAATGGTCGTAGTAATTTTCATATTTGACTCAATTTTCATTAAAATTCAAGCAAATTTGCATCCTTGGTGTTGTGTCCTAAAATGACAAGTTGTTTGAAATTCTAATTTGTATTTTAAGAATTAATGGTCTTAAGGTTTCCTTTATCAAAATAATAGGCCAATCTTAAATTCCCTTTATAAAGGATGTTTTGCTAGAGACATTTGTACTATTTTTGCATTGATGTGGTATTTGTGATTTTTCCAGAGAATAAATTAAAAACAAAAACATTTAAACATAAAAACTCAAATTGATTATTTTTTATATATAAGACAATTGTATCCTAGAAGATAAAAAGCACAAGAAATATCCTAGAAGAAAAACAAAAAACTGAAAACACCCCTGAAAAAATGCTTTGAAGTTTTAATTTGTACTCTATAACAAATATTAGAATTATCTAAAAAGTAAAAAGAAATTGATCATTTGTAACAATTCTATGAAGAACATAGAATTCTATGTAGAACCACTAAAAAAATCAATGATGCTAGTGTATAAGCATAGAGACGTGAGCTCACAAGCCTTGAACCTAATTTTGGGAATTTGGGTACATACCTACAACCATTTGAAGGTGATTATAACATACGTATCTATAGCATAGATACACTATAATATGAAAAGAGTGTAACATAAATATCTATAACATGGATATACTATAACATAAAAAGAGTCTATAATATAGGTACCTATAACATAGGCATCTATAATTGTAGAAGGTGTCTATAATAAAGACTTGAAGGCTCATGGACTCATAGATTCTATATTTACATGCTAGCACTCCCCTCTAAAAGAATTATTTCCATATTTATAAATGTATATAAAAAGAGCATTGACTTTGTAGACTTCCATTAAAAATAAAATCAATTATTTTAAAATTTCTTCATATGAAAGCTATTAATCTATAAAATGGTAATCCATTGAAAATTTCAACTCTAAATTTCTTTGTAATAGGAATTCAATAATACTTCAAACCTTAAAAACCACAAGTATGACATAGTTTTCAAAATCAATATAGTTTTCTATCAATTTAATTTTAGAGAAATAATAAAATAATAAATGTAATATTGAAATGGTCACATATACCTTCGCTATGAATTACAACTACATTGGATCATTATTCTTGAAGTTGTGCATGAAATTCACTTTAGTATACAAGCAATAATCTAAAATAGTACAAGTACTTGCAATCATTTGTACAAAGGGGGGTTTCTTTATTTTATACTAATTGCTTTATGTATTGAAATGAAGTAAAACAAATGAAACATAAAATGTCTTGTTTATTATCTACTTTCTAGATCAAATAAATTCTAAAAATTAAAGTCTTAATACCAATTTGAAGTGTATTTGGGCAAAGTCCAAAATATACATTTTATAGATGATTTATTTTACGCAAATTTCAAATTTCAAATACATTTGTGAAAAAATACATAATTGTTCTTTTATTATGAATATGACGAGTTTATTGTGGGCATTTCAAAAAAATTGAACAGCTATATAAGGGAAGGGCATATCAATTAAATTCCAAGTCTCTCCATAATTTCTAGCAACATCAACTTTTCAACAATAAAAATGACACATTGTTCAATCTCTACTAAGTCATTCAATTCATTCATGCTTTAAAAATCTTTACCAAATCTTTAATACATTGATTAATATAAAAGAAGACTATCGATATCATAAAATGAGTCAAAAAATATTTTTTGTGAAAAGAGTATATTGGCCTTTACATAATTCATAAAGCCAAAATAATTGATATGAATTTTTTAAAATACTTATTTGAAAAATTATAAAGTTCATTTTATTTTTTAGCAATTTTGATCTAAGGTAGGATAACCATTACAAGGAGTGGATAGTAGATAATTACTCAAATATCTACCAAAGCAAATACCCCACTAGAACTAAGTATTTTAGAATTTTTTCTAAAAGGCTACATTTCAAATTTTTTGCCAGTGGTCTAAATTTTCCATATTGATTTCATTTCTGATATCTTTCATATCTTTCATATTTGAAATCTCTTATGTCTAAAATTTCTGAAATTTTAATATATGAATTTTTGAAATCTTTATTTTGATAAATAATATAAAATAACAAAATGTGCACATGTATTCGCTTCAGTATCCATGCCGAAATTTGCATTTGTATCTGTATTCATATTTATATACTTTTTTGAGGGCGTACTTTAATTTTTTTAGTAGGTGGTAAAATTAAATAAGTCTTTGGCTAGTGTTTTTGCAAATATAGGATAGTTTTTTAATCAATGTACATATTTATAGTTACTAAATTATCACAGTTTTAGCAAAAAAATGACAAAATCAAGAGGTATTCACATGGATTTTTATGAATTTATTTTCAAAAGTAAAGATACATTAAAAAGGGATCAAATAAAAAATATATAGACCATAGAAGAGATTGTTCTATCGTTTTGAATATTAACGTGTCTCTCTTAGTTCTCTATTCTAGTAGTGTGTCATTAGAAGAAATTTGGAGCCTCCAAAGGGCCCCCCTCCACAACCCTCCAAGGACCCCCCTCTACTGCCTTTTTTTTTCTTAAAGAATTGTTTTTCCTCAATTCTCATTCACCATCAATCATGATATCAAATGCTTGTCAGTGACTAAAAATCCAATTTGAAAGTATTTAAAATCAAAGTTTTAAGATGTATTAGAGCACTTTAACCCTGATTATCAAACACTTTCTACTTGGATGCACCCTCTTTTCAATCCAAATCAATTGTGAAATGCCCAAAATAGTCCAACGGACTACCATTAAGAATTTTTTCTTATGCCAATTTGAAAGATTTATTTTATGAACATTTGAAGTGTTTGAAGATGAGAGGAGAAGCTCTTTATAGAAGTGGGGTAGTAGTAGGAAGAACAATGTATGTGGGATATGTAAATTGGATTGAGTAGGAGCTTCACTGCTCAAAGTTAAGTGAAAAAAAAAAATTGTTCTATCTACTACTACCTTATTTTTATAAAAAGCTTCTCCTCTCATCTACAAATTCACAAAATTTAGTAAGTGGCTATTGAAGCTAGCTACCTTTTAAAGCAATTAACATCAAAAGCTACTTAAACTGATTTAATTAAACTTGCTTGGATAATTTGATTTTTAATTATCAATTAAAAACCTAGTTTAATATCGGCCTTTTATTTTTTTGAAACCTAGAGTTTATTCTAATGGTGAACCAAGAACAAATGGCGGAAAGCCTATATTGGCCTTTTCTAATTGTGGAAGTTAGGCGACATGCCTGCTCTTGTTGACTAGTTTTGTGAAATTAACATCATCTGACTATGCTCTTCTAATAGTTTTTGTAGAAGACATACCTTTGTTATAATGGACTAGATGGTCACTTTGAAGCAGCCCTCCAGAGGCCTTGAAATTTTTCTAATGTTTGTTGCCCCTAAACCAGCAAGTGTTTTGATAATCCTCCACTACAAGAGAATGGGGTGCTTTAAGTGAGATTTTAAGTATAGTCCTAGACATAAGATTTTAAGTAATAACCTTTAAGGCAATTTTTAGCAAAATGTTCTTAAAAATACATGTGTGCCTTGTAAAATTTTGCTGAAAATTGCCTTAAAAATCATTGCTTAAAATCTTATGTCTAGGACTATACTTACAAATTCACTTAAAACACCCCATTCTCTTATAGTGCTCATATATGTGATTCAATGGCATATTGTTATTGTTGATTCTATTCATATGTTGCAATTGCACAATTTTATTGACATGCAGCTTAAAAACATGTCTTATTTTGGTCTTCTGCTTTGGAAAAAAAAGCATCCTTCCCGAAAGGTTGCTCCGGATTGACATGGCCGAGGTATTTCAAACTTGGCCTGCAATTTCAAAATGGCTGCTAGTGAGTAGTCAGCTTTTGTACTTTTTTAATTTAATTTTTAATTTTTAATTTTTAAAAAGATTTTTTTAAGGATTTATTTATTTATTTATTTATTTTTTAATTAATTAATTTTTTACTTGCGAATTTGGGTTCATGCATCTTTGTCACAGCAAAAATTGTTGAACGGAAATAGGGCAAAAAATAATTTTCTAGCCCCAAAAAATACTATTTCAGGGTCCTTCAAAGGGCTGCGGATCCCTCTAAAGGCTTGAAATGTTCTCTAATGGTTTTCAGAACGTTTTGTAGATTGATGTCACCTTTTTGGCACGGGATTGAGGTAACTATATTGTAGCTTGGGCTTGTAATAGTGAAGTACACTTCATTACCTGAGCTTGTACAGTTGCGCTCTAGGAAAGCCAAAATCTACAAAACGCTCTCAAAACCATTATAGAAATTTCACATGGGACATATCAGTACTCAGTAGGGGTGACATGTATGACCTTGCAGCTAGCCGCCCTCTCACGCCATTTGCTTCAACGGATAGATATGTCGGAGTCGAGCTCGGCCATTTCATTTTGTGACACCATTTCCGATGCTGCTCCCCATGAGCAGAGTGAGCCGACAATAGATACGCTGGCTCCTCGAATTCCTATACGTAGGGGTTGTTCGTTCAGAGTGATCAAATTGCGTGCGCGCGGTGAATAGCTAGGATGCAATTACCGGTAATGGTCCGCAGCATCAATTGCAGCTGCAGCGTGTACGCAGCATCTATGCGAGAACTCATATGTATATGTTAAAGCACGTACGTCTCCTGGATTGCATGTTACGAACATAAGTGATAGGTTGTTCGGCTTGAATGTCCGTTGCAGTGAACACGGACAGCTAGTAAGGTAGTGGTTAGACGTTTCCTTCAAATTTTAGACGGAGAATTGGTAGCGCATGTTTAAGTCTTTAAACAGTATATGCTCTCTATATTAAGCTCTATAGATTGCTGTGGTAGTACACATTTTCGCGCGAGATATATCAATTACATTTTGTATCTCAACATCGTCCAGGCCGGGTGTGCATGTGAACGTACGTGACTACGTGCCGATTAATTGCTCTACATTGAACTATCCAGCTCGTTAAATATCCTTGAGTTCCTGATTATACAATTTATACCCAATTATACCCAATTACGCCAGCTGAAGTAATTTGTGCGAGCGAGCGTTTAGAATCGACAGTTTCGCGAGGAGCTTGATTTCGGATTCCACGATGTGACTGCACGTAATAATCTGAATCGATTCATTTGTCAACTCCACTTAGGGCTGCAGCTAGTCTGCCATCATGGCAGACAGGGACGGGGACAAGGAATCTGCCAGGAATCCGGACCTCGGTCGTGACGTATCTTTCAGTAGCATCCTCAATAGGTTTCAGAATCAGGTGGCGAGGTTCACGATGCCACCTCCGGATGACAACGCGTACGACGACGAGACAAGGAATGATTTCTTGGGTCAAGTTCCACTTTACAACGCATTTCGGCGTCAAATGCGATTGCTGATTATTCAGAATCCCGGTTACGCACATCTGCGAGATTTTTGGAATGTTCTTTATCGTGGGTTCATTGGAGAGGAACAGGTAGATAACAACTTTCTTTTTCTCTATCCTGCCGTGATGTTCGTCCTACACGACTCTTTTCTGAATTTTCACTTATGGGAGAGATTCGCAGGAAACGCATTCTGGCCGCGCAATTGCAATGGAGCCGCAAATGGAGCCGCAGAGGCAACCGACAGCACTACATACAGGCAGGCAGCCCATCTTCGGATTAAAAGCTATCAGATATTATGGTGGACGGGAAAGGTAAGGGAAATAGCAGGCTATTCATCTGCCAAGTTAAAAGTGTATGTCCCGCATGCAATCAAGGCTTAGGTTATATGACTAGCTCTAAATTAATAAGAGACTCATGACCTGCGGCCTTTTCAGCAATCCGGATCCGAACTTCAACCTGGAAAGCATTTTCATTAATTACTTTCTCTTTTGTTGCAAGCAGCAGGCGCGCCGCGAGGATGACGATGCCATCTGCACACCACCGTTTGTACGCCGGGATCACGTTCAATCTCAGGAATAGCAATCCCTAGTGAGTTTTAGGACGAAATGGTTACACTGGTGCGGGATCCAAATCTTGAACGTCTCCGCGTGTGGTGAAACGTTCTCGATGCGGAGGACAGTGGCGGGATACGGGATGGAGCACAACCCTAGCTACCTCTTGTTTGCTTTCCTCTCGATCTCTGGGTCAGGTGCAATATTTCGCAGTATAGATCCTCATTCGAAGACTCTCTGGGGCTCTTGAAAAAACAATGTCCGGTGACGACGCCGGTGACGATATGTAACGCACAATGCGTCTGCATTGTCGATTGAGTCGGCAGTAAGTTAGTTGTTTGCCAATTCGTTGTCAATTTGAATTCATTTGTGCCATTGCAGCTTGGAATAAAGCATGATCAGCAGTTCTTGATCGATCTACCGTACCCTCGTTGAATCATAATGAAATCACTGGTGCACTTCATTAATTTCATCTCTTTCACAATTAAGTGGTATTCAATTGGTTTTGTGCAATGGGAATGAGACTACATGCAGACACTGGGAACTTTGAAGACTTTATGCTGGGCTAACTCGTGAAGAGTTAGGCCCCCCTTTTGGCCCATTTTTGTACAAATCCGAAGTGGGGGGTGCGAAACTTTTGCTCCCCCTTTTAGCCCATTTTTGTACGCATTAGGCCTCAATTGACGCTAAAAGTGCGCGGAACTCAGGTTCCTGCGGTCTTCCGAACCTCAGCCCGAACCAGAGATGCACATTAGGCCCCCCTTTAGGTCCGGCATAAAGTGGCAGAAGTTCCCAGTGAGATGACATCAGCTGGGGAGGGCGGAATTGGTAAAAACAGAGAATAAGTATTAATCTTGTTTGGGACTAAATGATTTTCGAATCTTGATGTGCATTGCATTCGAATCGCATGAAGGCATGAAGCGCATATTCTATATCAGATCGATCGAGGTCCAACAGATCATTTGAACGACCTCGTCAACACCAGAGATTAATTAAACGTGCATTGAAAAGGACGTTGTTTTTTGAGTCATGTTGTACAGTACATTGATAGTAAATATTGTGAGATTATGGATTATACATGGATTAAACGTTTCATTGGTTTTAGATGAAGCAAGCCTCAGGAGTACATCAATAGGGAAGTCACCGAGCTTGTTACTCCTAAGTCCTAACTTGCTAAGGGCCACTTCACACTACGGCCGTCGGTTGAGAGTCCATCGGTTTCCACCAATCAGATTTCAAAACCCTCGAAGTTTGGCCTCTCGAGCCTTCACACTAGGTGGCACGGTCCAAAGTCCGTCGCCCTCTAAACTACCTACATGGCAGTAAAATGCTTACATGGCAGAAAAATTTAACGGACTCTCAAGGAGAGTTTGGGTCCTATAAAATGTAGGACCCAAACTCTCCTTATTATTTGTTATTTGTTATTTGTTATTGTTATTTGTTATTTGTCGTCGTTGGGGTTTGAAACCTAGTTTCTACCAAGACAATGGAGAGTCTTTGCATTCAATGTACCTACTTCCCTTTGCATTCCCTTTGCATAGGATGCCCCCTTCTTATTCCAATGCCATCCTCTTATTCCATTTATATCCTTTATTTATATTGCTTGTTTGATGATGAGAGCATGTGCAGTGATTTTTTTTCCAAGGCCGTTTATGACCCCTTTTTCATGTTTTTTTAGCTTTTGCTTGAAAAAATTGCTACATGAATGAGGCTTCATAGGGAATTTCAGAAATTGGATGGACGAATGTGGAAAGAGAAGGATAGAAGTCGAACAAATGGTATAGGTTTGGACTTTGGGCTTGGCCTTTGGAAGCTTCACACTATGGCCGGCCAAAGGCTCCAAAACCTATCATTTATTGTTCATTTCTTTGGACTCTCACCAAAAGTTTGGACTCTCAATCCTGAATACGGGGAAGATTTGTTACTAGACTCAAAAGGCAAGCAAGGTTTTTCCAAACTCAGGGAAAGAACTATTCACATACTGTGACTCTCCATATGAATGTCTATAGAAAGCTAGATTTTTTAATTTATTCTTGAAAGTACTCAATAGATTCTACTACACAAGCAACACTAGAATTAATTCTTCATGGATGAAATATTTGTGATTTTAAAGTGATCTCTTTTATTGATCATACATTCATATTATGAAAAATATAAATTAAATGGAAAACATTCATTAGATTTAGAAAAGAACATGACATAAGTAAATTCCAAGAAATAATTATATGAACCAATCAAAATCCCCATCTATACACCTAGCAATTAAAAAAATCCAAGGCCAAATTTGGGCATTTTTGTCTTTAACCCCTAAAGGACCAACATGCGTTTTTTGGCTGTATAGAAATTTTGGGCAAGTATGTGTGACTAGAGATATCCATATTTGAGGCTGAAATTTTAATAGAAGGTGGGGGCAAGGAATATCTTTATGTATACCAAGTTTCATGACATTTCAAAATATGAGTCAAAAGTTGTGACCTGGTATGTTACTTTTTTTTGTAACCGGGCAATTTGGGCAGATCAGAAAAAATCATTTTTTCCGGAATTTTTTTTTGAAATTGGTTCTCTACATTTATATATACTTCAAAAGCTTTGAGTCACTCCATTTCAATCAATGAGTCAAAAGTTATGAGGATTTTTGGTTTGCGGGCAGTTATGGATTTCTACTCTAAAAAAAACTTTAAAGTCGTTTATTTAACTCAATTTTCAATATTTTTGGAAAAAAATAAAATCTTAGAATGTAGATTGATTATTACAACATTACAACCGTTGGGATTGGCATTTTTAAATGCCATGATTAAATTTTTAACAATTTAGTATTTTGAGTCATTTTCTACTTCTTTCTACTTACTATTTTTTTCATATATGTTGTACAATTCCAAATGATGTGAAATTTTTCATGCATATAGACAACTTGTTTAGGAAACTGAATTCAAAGAAGCACCACCTTTATCGGCATTTTTTCATTGAAAAGTGAGCTTGCAAAGTGCAGCTGCCCGATTTTTCGCAAAATTGAAAAAATGGTTTTCAAGACTTTGAATGCTTATATCTTATGATCCACACGGTGGAATTTTCTGAAATTTTTACCACATGTTTTCAAAATATCATACTACAAGAACCTACGGTTACATGTGTCAAAAATTGTTTTTTTCCAAAAATTTGGTAGTTGTATTAGAAATGGCAGTTTTGGAGCATTTTTGGTGAAAACATAGTCATGAAACTTTAGGGGTTAAAGCATTAAAGAAGAGGAGTTATTTTTGAGTCACCATTTAAATTAGTTAAGAAGTCACCTTAGATTTAGGCATGTATTGAGACTAAAGATTTGTATTGAACTCTTACAAACTCACAATTTCACTATATGGTCAATTTTGTTAAAATGGCAGTATTCCATTACTTTGGCAATTATAACGGTTCAGATGGTTATAGATTTTTGAAATCCATATAAATTCTAGATATATGAAATCTACATCAATCTTAGACTTTTTAGACAATGTGATCTGAAATTTATATGAATCCTGGATTTTTGAAATCTATAACTATCCTAGATGTCTATAATGCATACCATTCTTAGATATCACTTTTGCGGCTCAGATCATGCGGTCTGAAAATGGCACATGGATTGATGGCCATTTTAATGAAATTTGCCATCTATTTCATTTTGAAAAATGTACTTTTGCCATACTAGACGTCTAGACCGTGCTGAATTTTCTGCATTTTGCATTTTGCAAGTGCACTAATGATACCAAAGAAAATGGATCATCACAACAAACATTTGAAAGGTTCCATGTAGGCACTACAACGGTAATCCCCTCCGAGAATTTACTTTTTTTGCCTTTTTTTCAGTACACAGGGAATGTAGCTCTCACAAAGAAATGTGAGACAAGGAATTTTGTGCATTTTTCAAGGGGAGTTTGTGCATTTTTCAGTGATGTCCCCACCTCCAAATCTATTGAATTTGTGAAATTTGATATTTCCAAATGTAAATTTATGCCTCCAAAATCTAAGCTTAATGTAATTTTAGCCTACATAATCAATACAATTCACAAATTTTGAAAGCTGAATCCCAACGGAAATGTAGATTTTGAATTTCCAATCTCATTGATTTGTACATTTCAGAATTTCAGAATTTGTACATTTCAGATTTGCACATTTCAAAATTTCTTAGATTTCTAAATTGTACAAACTCTAGAAAAGTTAGATTATTGTGAAATCAATGGAATACATTGGTTTGGAGATTACATGACAACTTACAACTCTTATGTGTCCAACCTCGACGTACCCTGGACAATTGATATGGGACAATTGCATCTTGTAAAATCTACCAAATATTAGGTGGAAACAACATTGAAATGTAAGATGTATACAAAGTCTACCAATTTTAATTGTACATAGGGAATTTGGAGAGAATTCAAGAAATACTTGCAAAGAAAATCCATGATTTTTTCTTGTATAGGAATTCTTTGAAGATCCCTCCATGGTGACATTAGAACACAAGGAAATGCAAAAACTAGGAGAAACTTGCAGGGAAAAATGCAAAATCTCCAAATCAGTTGGAGGGAATTCCAAGAAAGTCCGTTGTGCATTGATTCATCACTTGTTTTTATAAACTTAAGGTAGAAACACCTATTAGCTCCATTGTTCATTCTCCAACGCCTAAAAAATGGGCTAAATTGAATCCTTTTTGACTCAAAATCAATCCACAACTTTTGAGATGCAATTAATGAGAGGTAAAGAGTATTTTGATGCATCTAATGACATTCAAGGCATTTTGTGCTTCAAAAATATCCATTCAAGGTGAATCTACTAGTTACATGTAGGTTATTATATGTTCTCAACTTTAAAAATTTATAAAATATTGTTAGAGCGTCAAAAATTATGAAACCTCTGAACTTGCGAGTTTTTTGAATTTGCTAATAATCTCATCAAAAAATTTCAATTTTTTGACCTTTGAGATAAAAGGTCCAACAAAAGTGTTGCTTTTAGATGATTCTACTTTAGTTCCTAGCTCATTTAGACGTTGCATTTCTCACATGCAGTTAACCCTTATGTGCCTAAGCCTTTCCAAGTGTGTTTTTTCTACAAAAAAAAGAGCAAGGGCTTATAGTTATCTTCAAGAAAGCAAATTGGATTTTTTTAAAATTCAATTGTATAGATGTTTAAAGAACTTGCTTATAGTGTGCATACTAGTTTTGAGTTTGAAATTGCATAGGAGTTGCAAGATTATAACTAGAAAAAAGTTCATACCTTATTTTTAATTTGTTGTCCCTTCCTACAATATTTGAGAAATTTGCATACAAGAATTTTTTGGATTTAAGGGTGACATGAATAATTAGAAATTGTATTAGCGCACTCAAATGCAATTCCAAGAACCTTAAGTCAAATGAAGAGCTATCAAAATCATTACACAATCCACCTTGCAATTGTTGAAATGCAATTATTTTTTTATAAGTAGAAGTTGCAAATAATTCCAAATCAACACTTGCATGTTTAAATTTTCAATGGTAGAAATTACAAAAAACACTTGACTCTTTCTATACAAACCATTTTCAAAGCAAATGGATAAGTGCAATTTTTTTTATCTCAAATCAAGTGAAATTGACAAGGTACATACTGTATGTCTTTGAGGACTTCTCAGAATTCAAATATTTAATTTTTTCAGTGAAAGATCAAAACTTCCAATAGCTAACCTTCAATACTATCCATAAAAGATTCAGAATAGTCAAAAGAATTTAACTGCCTCCACAAAAACAAGCTGTAATTTTGGACTAATTTGGAGTGAGTATATATGGTCATTAGAGCATTGCCACGGCGATTGTGCCAAATAGGGGCACCAAGTCCAGGTTTGGAGAGTGGTTTGAATGAGCCCGGCATCTGTCTTTGTCCTCTGCCCTACGCCAATTGGGATTGGCACATGGCACTGCTCTCATGCACAGCATCCACGATTTTGACAGCTTTTTTATTGGAGACTTTTGTGTTCGCCCCTCAAAAATTGCATTAGATAATGCAGTTTGTACCTCAAAAGCTGTGTCAAATCACGTAGTGCATCATGCAAGAGAAACTTTTTTTGTCCGTCCGTCTTCAAAATTTGAAGTGACCAAGCATTTTCGGAGCTCTGCCTGCCTACCATGGAACAATAAACTTGGCTTGCCTTGCCAATTCAACAAGTTAGACCCACTTGACGAATTGCCGTAGGTATGCTCTTTAGAGGGTTGGATCAAAAACCTGAAAAATTGATGAAGAATGCTGGCAATTGAATGCGTAGCTAGCTTTGTAAATAATTCAATCATCTTGTTGTACAATTTAGGAGAAAGTAATTTATTACAACATTAAATTTTTAATTTTATTTTTTGACACAAATGAAATGGAGTTTCATTGCAAAAAAACAAAATATAAGACTTGCCAGCCTCAAGTGGCCTGGCAGGGAAGAAACGACATCATAGACAAAACAACATTCACATGACCTAGATAAGGACCAAAAGGCACTATAAGTTAGGCTCAAAGAGGGGCATTGGGCCGTGAGACCCCTCACGGCCTATGTGTGTGTTTCTAACTCCACCTTTGAGTCAGAAAGTTGTACACAGATTCCAGCGATTCTTGAATGGAGATTTACTCCTGGGTATGTAAATCCTAATCTAGTGTTTGCCTTCTAAGCAATGGACACTTTTTGTTGTTGTAAATCCTATCAAATTCAACTACTTTTAAAACACACAACCGTTAAATGGTTGGAACGTCACGGTTAATTCAACTATGAGGTGGAAGCAAAATCTAATCTAAACTAAAATTGTATCTATGCAAAGTGATAGAATATAACTACTTCTTTCCACAATGATAAAGAAAGTTGGATTTTGAGAATCCTAGTAAAAGTTATTGACGGATGAAGTTTGACTTCTGATCTAACCTAAAAATTTCATCCACAAATTTAAAATAGCAAATCAATTCAAAATAATTCCCAATTCTAGGATTGAATTTTTAATTATTTTAACTGGAGTAAGTTAAGCAAGGTGGCCATTAGTTCTCATCCACCAAGCCACTTGCGACTGGTTGGTATCTAGTTTAATCCTTGCAATAAAATTCCATTTCATTTGTGTCAAAAAAAAAGGGACTATAAAGACAGGCTGGTCTTTGCGGAAATCATCCTTTTTGACATAGTATGCATCATTTACTTTAAAAAAAACAAAAGTACTCATTGGGATCAAACTATTCTACAAGGCCTCCCCTTTTTTGCACAAAATTCCAAAGATGAACAATTGCACTTCTGTTCTACATACAAGGATTCCTTGTCATTCCTTGTGAGTGAAATTCTACCGTAAGGCAAAATCCACCCACAAAGTTGGGCCGAGGGGAAGTGTATGTGACCCTAATCTACACGCCTCTAAGCAATGGACTCCTAATAAAGTTCTTTTTGGTAGTTCTTTTTCAATTAAATGGCTCTAAGTGGAAGAAGAAAAAGGGCAGCACCCCTAAACCACACAGATAAGCCTCCTAACCTCCCAAAATCACTCTCAACTATGGTCTAGAAGGCTAAGGCACCTTCTTAGACCAAAATCCCAATAAAAACTCACAATTTGGGCCCAAAATGGACCAAATGGAGTCCTAAAATCTAGTCCCAGCACATCTCATTCCCACAAAGCACTCAAGTTCACATGCATTGAATCCAGTTTGGTGTTCTCATAAATTTCCCTAATTTGTTTTCATGCATGGGTCCCCCTTTGCATCTCATCATGAATTTTTCTCTTCCATTCACCCATTAACTACCTAATTCATTTGAGCAAATTTATTTGAAGTAAGTCACTTACTTGTGAATCATAGCATGCACACATACCACAAAGCCAATCTCCTTCCATGAATAACCTACCACTTATGACAATACTCCATACCATCCTGGTTTCTAATTAGTGAGGAAACCATTTGTTCCATTGGAATTTTCAGTGATCAAATCACTTTTCAATGGTTCCCTAATCAAGCAAGATTTTGAATAGCACAATCTAATCCCAAACAGGTGTGATTAGCAACCCAACCAAAAACTCCCTTGTCATGACTTACTGCATGTGCCAAGTTCCACTACACTAAAATTGGTAAATAGTGTTGGCAACACAAATTGTCCCACCTAACATTAATTGTGATTTGCAAGGTTAGTGTCAGAACATTATTTACCAATTCTAATACTATTTTTGCTCTACAGTAAAATTTGGTCATTTTGGGTTCCAACTTCCAACCGGCAACCTTTTATGGCCTGAAGTTCAGTTTGTACTATTTCCCTAGTAGTCAGTGAGTGGGGTCCTTCCCATTATTCCGTGGCAGAATAGGGAGTGATTGAGTGTCACAGTCTTTGATTTGCTTTCTTGACGTGGTGAATAATTTAACCTTGTAAAGATCAGCACACTGGTCCTCCCCATCGCCCCACTTACACCATGAGAAAAAAAACTACTTTCCCAGCATCCAATCAGCCCCTCCCTGTCTCATTTTCTCCCTGCATTCAGGACCACTCTGCTCCAGGTCCCGAGTCTTGACCCTCCATTAGCCAGTCGCGCCTGCCTGCTCTTGTCCTGACCTCCTAATCTGAACTTCTGTAAAATTTGGAAAGGGCCACAGTTTCACTGCGGGAGTTAAGTGCCCCCAACATTATTTACAAATAAGTTGGTAAATAGTGTTGGAATAAAAAAAAAAAAGGAACAACACTAATTATCACCCAACACTATTTACCAATTTTAGTGTACCTTGCTGTGACATCATCTTAACCCCTAAAGTCCCAAGGTGTTTTCTGTCAAAAAAACACAGAAAACTGCCATTTCTGCTGCATTCACTTAGGAAACCCTTAAAAAAACATTTTTTTAAAAATATAACTGTAGGATCTTGTATTTCACTTGTCTAAGATCATGTGGTAAAAATTTCATTGAACTTGACCGTACGGATTGAAAGATATGACCATTCAAAGTTTAGAAAAAAGTTTTTTTGAACTCTGCCCGACAGCTCCAGCTGCCTTTGACCGCCATTTGTGAAAAAATTTTGCACTAAGGACTTTGAATAAAAAAATCTAATGTATTGAGTATAATGTTATACATATGTCCACCAAAAATCACTTCAAAAAAATGTGTGGAACACATCCAAAAAAAATTTGAAATGACACAATGCCTAGAAAATTGACAATACACTATCTTTTCTTGCTAGCAAGTTTTCTACCTCATAAATTCAATATATGAAAAATCCCAACGGTGGATTGAAAGATTTATTTTCCTTTAACAAACTCCCAAAAAAAAAAAAAAAAAAGAAAGAAAATTCTAATTTCTATTGAAATTAGAATGCTTTGGTGAGCCAAAGTCTTGTGGGCAATGACAAAAAAAGGGTCCCGGTTTGTTCCCCTGTGTTCCCGGTATGTTCCCTACAGCGTTCCATTGCATGGGACCTCCAACTCACTACCTCATCCATCTACAATGTACTCCATCCATCAAATGTTTCTATCCAACTACTTCTCTATAAACTTCAAAAATTCATAACTAATTCCACAAATGTCCAAAAAACACGAAACGGCTTGGGTTAGATGCCACATTCATTTTTCTTACTCTGAGAATTTACTGAAAATTATTTCAAGCACTCCATCTTCCTCTAAAAGGCAATCAGCCCTCAAAAACAGCATACTTCCTTCTCTATGAACTTCAAAAATTCATAATTAATTCCACAAATGTCCAGAAAATATGAAACGACTTGGGTTAGATGTCAATTTCATGTTTCTTCCTCAGAAAATTCACTAAAAATTATTTCAAGCACCCCATCTTCCCCTAAAAGGCAATCAGCCCTTGAAAACAGCATACTCCCTTCACTATGAACTTCAAAAATTCATAATTAATTCCACAAAGGTCCAAAAAATATGAAACGACTTGGGTTAGATGTCACTTTCATGTTTCTTCCTCTGAAAATTCACTGAAAATTATTTCAAGCACTCCATCTTCCCCTAAAAGGCAATCAGCCCTTGAAAACAGCATACTCCCTTTTCTATGAACTTCAAAAATTCATAACTAACTCCACAAAGGTCCAAAAAATATGAAACGACTTGGATTAGCCCCTAAAGGACCATTGTCCTTTTGAGGGACAAATGCGTATTCGGGCATGCACCTACGGCCTGACATTTTCTCCTAATTTTTTGAAACTTTTTGTGAACGTGAAAACAATCAAAAAATTGTGAAACATTTAAAAAAGTGTCCAATGCTTCTACAATTTGACATGGAGGTGCCTAATGTAGTAAGCCACATGCACACAAGTTTTTAGAACGTTCCACCCACCAAAGACAAAGTTGTGGCTATGTTTACACAACTGTGACTAATGTGACTAATACCCCCAAGGGGTATTAGTCACATTAGTCACAGTTGAACCAATCTCCTGAAATGCATGCCCTCAAAGTTTGAAAATGGTCCCAAACCTTTCCAATAGTTTCAACTAATCCTAAACAAACACCCCAACTTATAAAATTAGAAAAGTCAATGCCAAATCCATTTTTAATTTAAAATTGGAATTAAAACAATCAAAAAATTGTGAAAAATTCAAAAAGTGTCCAATGCTTCTACAATTTGACATGGAGGTGCCTAATGTAGTAAGCCACATGTACCCAAGTTTCTAGAACATTCCATTCACCAAAGACAAAGTTGTGGCTATGTTTACGCAACTGTGACTAATGTGACTAATACCCCCCAGGGGTATTAGTCACATTAGTCACAGTTGAATTAATCTCCTGAAATGCATGTCCTCAAAGTTTGAAAATGGTCCCAAACCTTTCCAATAGTTTCAACTAATCCTAAACAAGCACCCCAACTTATAAAATTAGAAAAGTCAATGCCAAATCCATTTTTAATTTTAAATTGGAATTAACCCCTAAAGGACCAAGGGTGTTTTCTACCAAAAGCCACTCAATATTGCCATTTTTGCTGTGATCACTCATGAAACCAAATTTTTTTTTTTTTTAGATTCTAATTGTAGGATCTTGTACTTCACTTGTCTATGATTATGTGGTAAAAATTTCATCAAATTTGACTGTACAAATTGAATGATATGAGCATTCAAAGTTTGGAAAAAAGTTTTTTTGAATGCTGCCTTACAACTTCAGCTGCCTTTGACCGCCATTTGTGGAATTTTTTTGCACTAGAGAGTTTGAATTAAAAGGTCTAACATATTTAGGATAATATTGTACATGTGTCTACCAAATTTTATTTCAAAATAATGTGTGGAATACATCCAAAAAAATCTTGAAAGACACAATGCCTAGAGAATTGACAATACAATGGCTTTTTTTTTAAGAAGTTTTCTACCTCACAATTTCAATACCTAAAAATCTTAGCGGTGGATTGAAGCATTTATTTATCTTTGAGAAACTCCCAAAAAATTTTTAAAAACAAAACAAAAACTCTAATTCCTATTGAAATTAGAAGGCTTTGGTGAGCAAAAGTCTTTGAGGCAAAGGAAAAAAAAGGGGCCTGGTTTGTTCCCCTGCGTTCTTGGTATGTTCCCTACTGCGTTCCATTGCATGGGACCTCCCACTCACCACATCATCTACCTACAATGCACTCCATCCATCAAGTGTTTCCATCCACCTACTTCTCTAGGAACTTCAGAAATTCATAATTAATTCCAAAAAGGTCCAAAAAATATGAAACTACTTGGATTAGATGCCAATTTCATTTCTCTTTGTATGAAAATTTACTGAAAATTGTTTTAGGAGTTCAGTTGCCCCTAAAAAGAAATTAGCACTTCAAAACAACATAGTACTCTATCTCCTTCCAGATGGCATTGTTCCTCTGCTTCTTCTTTTGGCTCTTTCTCCTGCATGTGCCATGTACTTATACATCAGATGGCAATCGATCTGAAAATGACATGAGATAACAGAGTTGAATTCTTTTGAGAACATCAGATATGCAAGCCATTAACACCATTTGAACAATGTCCCTGCTCCAAAAAATAATGTCAAAGACTTCCATGGGTGTCAAATTTTTTGCTGCTCCTAGAGACTTTTGAAATTTCTACTTTTCTATAGAAGGTCCTAAAAATTAAAGTATGCTATTATTTCATTGTTTATTTATGAAGTGTCCGAGAACACTAAAAGAAATTAAAATATGAGAGAGTTCTTTCTTCAATCACAAATGTCTACAATATTAGAATAATAAAATCCCATAAATTCATAGCTACACCTTTGAATGCCCACCATTTTTTTGGCAAATTCATCCTCTTTCCCCCAAAAAAATTCACATCCAAACACATTCAAAATTTATCCTTCCATCCACTAAAGAAATCTCTACAAGTGCAATGATAATTTGAAGTCTTAGGATAAAATTATACAAAAAGAAAATTCTAAACCAGTTTTTGAAATATTTGTTAAAGTGGTGGTTGAAAATTGCACTCACTTTGCAAATGGCTCAAGCATTCAAGCGTTCGTGAAAAATTTGGAAACATCCCTTGCGCCAACACATGAATTTATTGCCACAAGTAGGGCAATATGTCTTTGGCCGCGTCAGTGGATATGAGCCGTCGTTGCAAACCATGCATGGGTTGCGGTCCGTGGTAAATGCTGGATAGCACACTTGCCTATGACGGGGTAGTTCCTCGGATTCTCGGCGTTTCCTCTCAGGCCATCTTGCAATTAAAGTTTTACACAATTGAGTGCGGAATTGCAAATGCTTCATTGGACGCTTTGGAGGATCTTCCGCCTTGCATTTGTCCATGTAAATTATATACATATTCACAATGCTTGTATCAACAAGAAAAAAGAAAACATGGTGCCACCACTTGTGGGACCGAGTCTGACATGAATACGACGCTCTTAATTGGTCAGCCACATCTACACCGCGCATGTGAGTTGTATACTCAAGATGCACTGGTGATGTCTGAATGTTCTCCCGCTCTGAACCATTACGACGTAGAACAGTTACTACTGGAAATTCCCATGGAAATTGAAGTGGAACCGCATGTGTTGAAATGATAAGAACCGCTTTTTTATCTTTCCAAATAATGCTCGACATTTGCCTCGAGTCATGCATGCGCCAATCTAGTGTGCCTTGCTCATTTCTATTGAATTCTTTTGTGTTTTTGAAAGCTTGAGGAAGACCCACCCGATTTGCCCTCATTGTGCCGGTTGCATATGTTTTTTTATCCAATAGATCTTTGAATAAGGCAACACTAGAGAAAAAATTATCCATGACAATTACATGTCTTTTATCCTCAATTGGTACAAGCAAGCGCAATACAACGTTATGCGCTAATCGCGCTTCGCCATGTCCCCCCCGTCGTTGCATTTCTTCTTCAATTATAGGATTTTTTCCACAATAGATTTCAAAATTTGAAACAAATTTTGATTTTGAATCTGCTAAACACCAAACCTTCAAGCCCCACTTCTGCGGCTTCTGAGGCATATATTGCCTTGCAGGGTAGTAAGTCCCCTTATATCGGATCATCATTTCGTCAATTGTTGCAAATTTACCAACATTCCAGGCGTTTCGGCAATTGTCTCTCATTGCATTCAATAACCACCTAACTTGCCCCATTTTGTCATATCCCGGCATTCTCTTGTCGCTCTCATATGTTGTTGGATTTGTAACATGTAAACATTTTGTGAGTAATTCAAAACGGCTTCGTGTCATCAAATTAAAGATAGTCGGACAGTGGAAAATTGAGCCTTCTTTATGCCAATAAGATTTCAAATTGGGTTGACGCCGCATACCCATGTATAATATGATGGCTATAAATACCTTCAACTCTAATACAGTAAGGTTTTCCCAATTTGGCCCTCCATATGTCCCCCCATGTGTATTCAATGCCGTTGCATACCGATTCGTCTTAGCAACAATGTCCTGTAAAATCCATAAGGGCCAAAACATTTGGAATAAATCGGAAAAGGTAGGGAACCGATTTTCAAGGAAATTGGACCCATAACAACCAAGATAGTCCTCTGGCTCAAGATTGTAAGTAATAAAACTTTTATGCCAAGTAGAATCCCGAAATACATGTTTGATGCTATTCACATCTCCATCATAGCCATCATCATGCACGTCTTCTTCTTCTTCTTCTTCTTCTTCTTCTTCTTCTTCTTCTTCTTCTTCTTCTTCTTCTTCTTCTTCTTCTTCTTTAGTTATAGTATATATATATATTTTTTTTAAATTTTAGGGAAATCCCTATTATTTCTATGACTATGTGAAATATATCAATTTGCCATCTTATTAGTTACCACATATTTATATTGGGTAACAAAAACTTTTTATTCCCAAAAATATTTAATTAGTAAACACATATTAGTCTCAAAGAAAATTACTATTGTTTTCTTTTAATAAGGATCTTGCTTATAATTGCTATTTTTTACACATTAAGTGTGAATCTAGCTTACTTCTTGTCTATTGCTATGAATTACACATTTAGTGTAAATTTAGCTTCTTTTACTTTACTATGAGTTACTTTTTACATTTCTTGTAAACTTAGTTGTGATTCTAAAAATACTGGATCTTGAGTCATCTTTATAAAATTTGGGACCTATCATTTCAAAATTAGGTGAGAGTCTCCAACTACTAGATGACATGTACAGTGGTCCCACCCACCCACCCAATATGGGTGGCGCTTTATGTGACTAATTTTCTTCACTATGGCATAATGGTAATTCAAATTACTTCATTAAATGCCACTATGAAGCCTTCCCTCCAAATTAGTGACTATTTAGTTGCTGGAGCTTGCCCTATTTCACCATCTTGTTGTGACGGCTCTTTGTGGAGGCGGTTCGTGAGGAAGAAGTGTTTGTGCAACTCTTGAGTTTCTTGTTCTACTTTGGGGAATGGCAAAGGTCTCTATGGATAGTAGTTGGTTTTTTTAACTATGCTGGATGTACTTTGCTTTGTGATTTTTGTGACCTCTTGATTTTTCCTACATTGAACTTGTAATCTGTGACACAAATAGCAATTGGATGCAGCTGTAGACACCTGATACATCCTCACTAACATAACATTGGATTGTTGTGGTTTTGGGACGGGTACAGGTGAGGCTGCTCCTTCAGATCTTGAGTTCCAACCTTGGATTTCTTGAGTGAAGACAATTTTCAAGCACACAAACTATTTGTGATTGTGATGTGCTTATTAAGGATATTTGCACCTTTTAGTGATTATTTGTATATACGGAGTTAACTTTAGGAGATACAATATTTCCTACAATGTCTCCTTGATACTTTTGTATTGCTGTTGAATTGTTAGGGCATGACTTATTCTTATAAAGTTATGCCTAATACATTTATTTGATTAAAGTTAGGTTTTGACAAGAGGAAGCCCAGTTTTGGGATGTTCAGTCTTGTTCCTTCTTCAATAAATCATGTTTTTAATCCCATATGGTGAACTTTAAGAAATTGCCTACGTGAATGCAAGCTAAGTCCTTATGCCTTTGGGAAATGGTTAAAATATATTTTTTAATTCATTATTCCTTCTAGTTTTTCATAGCCCTAATTGTCTTATATTTACACATGGATCCACTTTATATTTTATATTTTATGTTATTTTTGAAATATTATATTTTAAATTTTTGATAGCTCTCTAATTATTTTATGGAGTAGCACAATTATTTAAAACATGCCACCTTTATTTAATTTGGAGTAGGGGACTTTTTTCTATGAAAATTCACTTCATAGATTGGTAAACCTATGCATTAATTTGATTTTGCTATGGCCTTGTTTTAACACTAAACCTATTATAGGTTGGCCAAATAGGTGTAATCAGGCCTTATGGTATGGATACCACCCACACCACCCACTATGGGTATGGCTTTAAATGAAAATCATGCCACTACTATGGCAGGTAGTTAAACCAACTACCTCTTTATGATTTTTTTGAAAACTTTCCCTCCAAGTTCGTGAGCATGAAATAGGCGTCCGCTCACATTGTCTCACATCTTTTGAGCTTTGGTTGTGGCGGTTAGCTTTTGTGTGGAGCATTTGTGTGACGACTCTTGAGCTTCTTGAGAATGGCAAAGGTCCTTTTTTGCTTGTGTGTTGTGATTTGATTTAGTTACTTGCTGTGACTTTGATGTTTTCTACCTCATGACCTGCTTTATTAGTTCTTGCATTTTGGTGTAATGGATTTGTGACATAGATAGCAATTGGCGTTTGCTGAAGACACCTCGTGCATCCTCACTGACATCACATTGGTTTGTTTTGTTTTTGGGACGGGCACAGGTGAGGCTCAGCCTTCAAATCCAACTTTTCCAATTTTGGAACTCATGGAACGATTGATTTACAAGCACATGGACTCATTTTTACTTGGGTTCTAGGTTCTGTGTTTAAAACTTGTGATTTGATAGGGATAGGCCATGGCACTTGTGATTGTCTTTGGAATTGTAGTTACCAATACAAAGTTTGGTAGTATCTAGTTTGATACTTTTGGTAACTCAAAACAAGATTTTATGATGTTGTGATGTAAGTCACTGTGAAGCATAAAGTTAGGTTTTGACAAAGATGAAGCCCTGTTTAGGGGTGTCTCAGTCTTGGTCTCTTCTTAATTCTCAAACCACACAGGTACGGTGAGTGCCTGTCTCCATTTTTGGATCTACTTAACTATTTGCTACAAATGGAAACTAACTAAAAACTGTTTTATTCACTCTGTCTTGTAGGACACACAAAGTGGATGGGTACCTGAGCTTACTGCTCTTGGATACAGTAGCCCGTTACCATGTCCATCGCCTGCCGTCCAATCCGTGATCAGCACTATGGCGGAGCCCGAGATACACTCCTTTGTCCAAGCTGCTGACAACGCCGCGATGCTTGATTTAGATGAGGATGGTGAGCACGCGCCACTGCTCCTCACAACTCTAGATTTGTCGCATTGGACTGCAATAATGATGGCGGCAATTAGTGACAAAGCCAAAGGCCTCGAACGATTGCAAGAGGCCCATGATGCGCTGGGTCCACTTCTTGAACGTGACGAACAAGAGTTTGTAGAAGCTGCTGGGAATACGCGCGTGGTTGAAGTTGCTTTGCGTGCCGCGAATCCGCACGAAGAGTGGGCGGAACTCCCGCCGCCTGTTGATCTGTCGCAACCTGGACCCTCAGAAACTGCGAACAACGGTTTGCATCCACTTTTGAGTAAGCTCAATATCGCGCCGGCTCACAAGGCGGCAATTGAGGATCTTTCTGACTCAATTATCACCACGCAATCCGAAAGGGAGTTGGCAACGCTTGATGCGCCTGGTAAGGGCCCTGCAATACCTTTCCTACCTCCTCGTGCTGTAGAAGAGCAATTGGCAGCCAAAGGCCACCGAACTTGGTGTTTGTCAAATATAAACCTTCTTGCACCCATCTCTGTCCATATGTGGAAGTTATGGTCTGATTTAAGTGACAAAGAGGTTCAGCTCTGTGAGGAAAAGGCACTGAGTTGCACTGGGCTTCTTGAGAAACCTGTAGAAATGGTCAATGCTTTTCCTATTGCATTGTATGACCATCACAAGTGCACTACCACAGCCATAAACATTCATACCAAGTTGGATGTGTTAACTTGTGCCCCTAGAGGTCCCAAGTTTACTTCCCAATTGTGGAATTGCCAAAGACCTTACATTAGGTGTAAGTGTAACCAAAATGCCAAGACTGGTTGTAAAGGCAACATGCTGTGGTTTGACCACAGTATTTGGTTTATGGCTAATAATTTGCCAAAATTTTTTCCCTGATAGCACTTATCCGTCTTTACCATCAAAATACGGTGCGTTTTTGACTTGGATGAAGGGGGCGGCCAAGTTCGCAGTAAAACAACAGATCACTTTTGCAGCGGTACGAAGGCTAATGGACACTGCAGCCTTGGAATATGCAACTGACACCACGCAGAAGCTACTGGCCAAACATTATGACGCACCCGGAGCGCGGAAAGTGGAGCGCCTGTTTAAGCCTGAGGCTTTCTCAGTTGACTTAGCACCAACCCCACCGCAAAAAAGACGCCGCATTAATATGAATGTGACTGCTTCTGAAGCACCGGTAGCACAGCAACGCACCCCACCGAGTTATCCCAATCGGAATGGCGGGCGTAGCGGAGGTCGTCACAATGCTGGACGTGGAAGTTACAACCGTAACTACAAGACACCTGGAGGATTTCAAATCTTTGGGAGTAATACACCGCGCCTGGAGAATTCTCCATCTGCATCGTCTCATTCGGAATATCAACGCAACTCCGCCAACAACTCTGGTGAATCACGCCCCAAACCTAGGCCTCCCATTCAAGGCAGGATCCTAAACTGGGGTTGATGAGTATATCCCAAGTTTTGGTATCACAATCACGTTTGGTACACCACGCAGCATATGCGAATGCCTAACTCCTATAATGGTAGCATCACCAGGGGTGGTGGAGGTGGTTCTTCTTCTTCTTCTTCTTCTTCTTCTTCTTCTTCTTCTTCTTCTTCTTCTTCTTCTTCTTCTTCTTCTTCTTCTTCTTCTTCTTCTTCTTCTTCTTCTTCTTCTTCTTCTTCTTCTTCTTCTTCTTCTTCTTCTTCTTCTTCTTCTTCTTCTTCTTCTTCTTCTTCTTCTTCTTCTTCTTCTTCTTCTT